>JALAZF010000397.1:3442500-4642500 GCA_022829125.1 Lathyrus tuberosus
TATGCACCATTATACAAGTAAATATACAATATAGACAATTATGTACGAAGCTTAAAAATATAGAAACTATGCGATGCAACTCAATATCGACACACCAATCCCCGACAACGGCGCCAATTTGTTGAAGCTAGAAATAGCAGCAAGCAAAAATATATAAGTAACCCAGTTTTGTCGTTCTCCACAGGGATCAGTGCGAGGGAAAGAATTCCATTCAACGGTTTCTATATTTCTAGGCTCATGAATCAAAAGTTCTGGTTTAAATCGAACCAAAAGCAAATGCGGAAAATTAAAGGAACAAAAAGCAAGTAAATAACAATAACACATTCTTCGGAGGAAAGAAACTCAATAGAGATCACTCAATTATACATGCATTCTTCCGACCATTTCATACACAAATCACTCATTCGTCTAATATCCTCACGTATCACTCACAACAGAGGTTATGTCTAACGCAACGTCGAGAGAACAACGGTATTGTCTCATTGGTGATGTCTCACGCAACTCAACAACACAGAGAAGTAAGAACTGATACTCACGCAAGTGTTAAGTCTAAATCTATCTCTAGAGTTCAGACAAAACCGATATTACTATAACATCCATGTCAAACTCATGAGTAATTCATATACAAAGCCCTGATCAGAATACAAACATATGATTAACCCTGCATTTAACTAATTTACCAACTGTATACGAACGCCGTTCTTCATCGCTATTGTCACGCATCCTCGCAATACCGTATCGATCCTACTCATGCTACCCATGCTACTTAATCAACACAATACAACAAAAGATACAATGAATATCAATTCACAAACCCCTGTCAAAAGCTTGCTCATTGACAGATGAAAATCTAATATTAACGATTCGATATAGGTTTTGTCACGACCCACAAATAATCAATCAAAGACAAACAATCAATAGAGAATCAAAACATATTCATAAACATAGATTAGATGAAATACAATAGGTATCAAGAGATTTACATACCAAACATCAACAAAAGAGAACACAAAGAGAAGAAAGGAGAAAAACAAACTTCTCACGGCGTGTCAAAGTCGATCGAAGCAAATTCGACTCCGAATCATCAAGATGCATCATCCAATGTTGTTTCTAAGCTAATCTACTCCTAAAACATGTTTGATGAAGTTGGGAGAAAGTTCCCCCAAAAACATAACATAAAAAATGATGAAAAATGGCTTAAATGTGCAAAACTGACTTTCCAGGTTCGCCTAGCGAGCCCCCGTTCGCTAGGCGAACGTAAACCGCCTTAAAGTTGAGTTTTTTCATGATTCTGGAACTTTTTGTTCGCTCCGGTTCGCCTAGCGAACAAGCTAGCGAGTGCTCGCTACGGGGGTTCGCCCAGCGAACATGACAGAAAACCAGAATTTGTTTTCTTCATAACTCTTGAACCGTAACTCCGATTGACGCACGGTTTGAAGCGATGGAAAGCTTATTCAATGCTATTTATGAATATGGAAAAATCCCATTGCTGGAACACCTACAAAAATAAATGAAAATCGATTAAACTCAATGATATTTACACGGTAACGCACTATACACACGAAAACGTAAAGTAAACGTATTTACACACAAAGTGGGGTTTATTCAACCAATTTTAATACAAAGTAAGGATAAGTGCAACAAAACTTATATACAAAAATAGGTACAATTTGCACTTATCAGTAGCCTGAAAGGATATGTGTCAGTATCGAAACGCAAAATTTTAAACAAACAATTCCAATACAGGGAAATCACTTGGATGAATTTAAGAAAGTTGTATAGCTGAGAAAAAATAACAAATTCATGATGAATAATTCGGTCGTGGAAATCAGACGAATTATTCATCAATGATAGGGAAACACACTGCTGAATGTAGGCGTTGCCCATATTAATTTATCTATTTTATAAAAATTAGGTCAAAACTCTCGTAATAAAAGTGACTCAGATTGTATGAATGTGTTAGAGTGAGAACTATAACCCTAAGTCATGTTTGCCTCCATTGCGATTTAAGTGATTTTTCAATTAAGTTGTTTTCTTATAAGTGCTTTTATTTAAGTTATTTTTACGAAATTTCAAACTATTGATTCCTCTCGATATACATCGATAGAAGAAAATTTGGTACTTAAACCATTGGTCTATATGGTTCGATAACTTCTTACTACAGCGTACAGCCGTGCACTTGCGGCGTGTCAATAAGTGTCTCCAAACACAATAGGGAGGGGAGAGGGAGGGGTGAATTGTGCTATTTAAAATTTGTAATTAATTAAAAAAATTTCTTACTTAAAACAATAACTTGTGTTAGTATTGAAAAGACAGAGAAAAAAGCACCGAAAAAAGATAACCAATAAAGTAAATGGGAGAAATTAAAGATATAACATTATAGAGATAACACTGAGATTTATACAAGTTCGAACAAATGTTTGCCTACTCTTCCCCAAAGAATTCTTCTTGAGAGTTTTAATAATAATATTGAGCTTTTATAGATTATGCCAACGAACCCTTGTTATAAGCGAATCGAAAGATTTTACACTAACTAGTTCTCCTAACCAAACAAGAGCTTATCCATGGGATGAGCTCGTGAACCAAGTAGATTTTACCTGTTAATCTCAATAACCAAACATAATTTTTATTGGGCTAAATTCTATAAACAAATATATATTTTCACTACTTTATCTCTAGAATCAAACAAGAACCTTCAAGAAAATCGCACTCTTGAAACAAACAATGACACGACACCAGTACAACACTTTCCTCACAAGTAGTTTTCTTTCACAAGGTAATAAGGAAACTTTGGTCAAATAAAAATAATAAATAGAAGGAAGGAAAGTGATAAAAAAATAAGAAATAGGAAACTTTAAATTCACTTGTGATTTTGAAGGAGGAGATACCTCGTTTATATAGGAAAAAATGAGGCTAAAAAAGAAAACAGTCCATGGGCCATGGGCCGAATTAGTGGAATAATCGATTAGGAAAATTGATTGTTGACCCTCAATAATTGATTGCTCAATGCAAAAATGAAATGTTTTGATATTTTACCTTAGAAATCTCTAAGAAACTATGCCAATCGATTTTAGACTCAACAAGCTAAATATAATCAATTACATGATTAGGGCTAATTGATTATCTAGTTGTAAAAAGCCCTCTAATTCATCATACAATCCATTAATCATTTAGATAAGCATTAAAAAGGTTTTACATGTGTGTGTCAGTTGCCTTATTATGTTAGGAGTTACTCTCCTACTTTCACAAGACTCTGGTCACTCAGACAAACACGACTAGACGAGCTTTCACACTTCCTCTCTTTCACAACTCTGAAGATTTCAAGTGCTTTTTGTCAAATACACCAATCATATAAGCACTTCACTAGAATCTTGAGTATTATACTTATTAGACTTGAGATATCTTTAAGTTAATCACCATCATCATAAAATTGGAAATATATTACAACAGACTTCAACAAACATTAGGGTTGTCATCATCCAAATATTAGGACAATCTACAACATCAAGATCATTAGTTCTACACCTGCAAGAACATAGATCCACAAATTCTAATGACCATAGGGTGACTTTTTAGGTTTTTCTTACTTTAGGAAACATGAATAAGATTAAGGGAGGTTATCGTTTGATTTGGCATGTTGTAGTTCGGTCCATTTGGAAAATCCACAATGACTTTATCTTTTAGGGAGCCTCAAAAACATCAAAAGAGGTGGAAGAGAAGATTATTTTTTGGATTGAAAATGGATATTAGGTAACTTAGTAGGTGAACTCTTGCACCTTCACATAATAACTTCAGAACCCTATCCTCTACTTGCACCTTTAACGGATTGAGTGTTTCTCCTGTTTCGGAGGTAGGTTTTGGCATTATATTTTTAATGATTCTCTTTTGTTATCATATAATCTATTGTGGATATGGTGCTTTGAGATCTAGCATGCTGGCAGCAAGGCAGATTATAGTAATCCTGGTCTTTATCTGAACGGGCCCCTTCACTTGTTTTATCAGGCAAGATGTTTTTTCTCCTTCTTCTTCTGTATTTCTTTTGGTTTTGGTTATTTTGCCACGTCTTATGCTTTGGACTACCTTAGAGGTACTTTGGTGATTTTCACCTCCCCTTTTTTATTCATATAATATTATTTATCTTCACAAAAAATATTATATCAAAATTTTTTATTTTTTTGTATTTTTTTATAATATTGATAAAAAATTCTTATTTTTAATTTTAGTATTTAAAAAATATTTAACTAAATGTATTAAATTAAATCGAATAAAATTAAATTTTTTGTAATAATTTAAAATTGAATCAAACCATATATAATTATATATTTGAATCAGATGACCTATAAAACATATCTAAGTGAAATAATTTTACGTTTTATATCCTTATATAGAGATAAATTAACGTCCAAATCAAGTTATTAATCGGTATGAAGGTTATTAATCAGGTACTACCATTTTCGGTGGTGGTATTGGGGATGTAGGAGAGGTCGTGTATAGAGTGAAATTGTTTACTTGGAAATGGCTAGCTATTTGCTTGAAAGAGAAACGTGTCTTGTAATTTCTTTGAATGGTGACAAACTCGTTGGACTATATTAAAAACTTGTAATTGTTTTGATTTTGTACTATTCTTTTATATTTTGGTTAGAGTACCCCAAATACTCTCACATAAATACAGTTGCTTATAAAATAAAAAATAAAAGAAAGTCTCTCTCTCCATATATTTTCATTTTCACAAATATGTGGAGTCTTTGGACTTGTTCAATGAGACATTAAGGCAATCAGTGGCGGTTCTTGGGCCCGGCTAGGCTGGGCACATGCCCAGGCTCTAGGGGGCCCAGTTTTCATTTTTTTTTTCTGTTGTGTTATTTAAAAGAAAAATAAAGAAAAATAAGTTTAGAAAAATAAAAGAAATATAAAGTTGGAAAGAGGAATAAGGTTGCTTTTGCTTTTCTTCTCCACAAGCGCGAACGAAAAGCACAGTGACAGCGAAACAAGCAATCGGCGACGGCGACGAACGTCACGAACAACGGAACAAGCACAGCGCACCGCACGCCACAACCGGAACGCCGACTTTCTTTTCTTCTCCACACAGTGCACGCCGGACCGGAACGAATAGAAAAGGGTTTGTATTTTTTCTGTTGTTTTTTTTATAATTTTTTACAGTGAGAGTGAGAAATTGATTTGGAGAAAGTGAGTTGGAGAAATTGATTTTGTAGACATTGTTTATTGACAGGGAGTTGTTGTTAATGTAGAAATTGATTTGAAGAATTTGGAGAAATTGAAGAAATTGATTAATGAGAATTTTTTACAGTGAGTAATTGATTGTAGAAATTGATTTGTAGAGAATGAGAAATTAATGAGAATTTGATTTGTAGAGAATGAGAATTAATGAGAATGAGAATTGATGAGAATTTGATTTGTAGAGAAATTAATGAGAATGAGTTGTTAATTGGAGAAATTGATTTGTAGAGAATGAGAAATTAATGAGAATTTTTTTCTGTTGTTACAGTGAGTAGTTTTTTTTTCTGTTGATGAGAATTGTTGTTATAGTGAGTAGTTTATTGTTGAATGTTTATTACAGTGAGAAATTATTTGGATTTAGTTAGTGAAGTTTTGTGTGGATTTTTTAATGAGAATGTTTATTATTTGGATTTAGTTAGTGAAGTTTTGTGTGGATTTTTTAATGAGAATGTTTATTATTTGGATTTAGTTAGTGAAGTTTTGTGTGGATTTTTTTTTTCAGGAATTGGATTGGAACTTTTTTAGAGATGAGGAGATTTTTGGTTGAGTCAGAATCAGAACCACTACCACCGTCTAATGCGGTTAACGAATTTAACCCAAATGAGATTGTGCGTGATCCAGGTCATAGGAAACAAATTAATGAGTATGCTCCAGATATTCAAGACCAAGTGAGGAGGGCATATATATTGAAAGGTCCAATGCAACCAGATTTGCCAAGTTTTCCTCGTACTCCATTTGGAAATGTTAAAAGAGCATTTAGTAAATCATGGTATAAGAATTATAAATGGTTAGAATACAGTGAGATCAAGGATGCAGCTTATTATTTTTATTGCTTTCTCTTTAAGAATCCCGGGAGGGCCGAGCACTATGGTTTTGATGTCTTCACTAAAACCGGATATAAAGATTGGAAACATGCATCACAAGGCTTGAAAGATCATGTTGGTAGTCATAATAGTTTGCACAACTCATGTGTTAAGCATTACGATGATTATAATAATCAAAGACAAAGTGTGGCAAGTAAGTTTGCTAAAGCAACCAAGGAATCCGAAGAATTGTATAAGATTCGTTTGACTTGTTCTGTAGATTGCACAAGATATCTCATTGCACAAGGCATGGCTTTCCGTGGCCATGATGAATCCTCTATTTCACTAAATAAGGGGAATTTTAGAGAGATGGTAGATTGGGTAAAATCTAAGAATGAACAAGTGAGGGATGCTTTTGATCGTGGTGGAAAAAATTGCACAATGACTTCCGGTGACATTCAAAAGGAGCTTGCAATGTGTTGTGCACATGAAGTTACTAAGGTGATTATGGAAGAGCTTGGTGATAGACAATTCTCTGTGCTTATTGATGAGTCACGTGATATATCCGTCAAAGAGCAAATGGCAGTGATGTTGAGGTTAGTAGTTATATTTGTTGAATTTTTTTAATTACATATTGTTCTCTATCCAATCAAGTAAACTTATTGAATTTGTTTTAGGTTTTTGAACGACAATGGGAATGTTGTGGAGAGATTTATTGCTCTACATCATGTCAAAGATACTACATCCGAGTCATTAAAGGATGCGCTTTATGGTATTCTCGATAAGTACACATTATCTATTTCAAGGATACGAGGGCAAGGATATGATGGAGCTTCGAATATGAGAGGTGAATTTAATGGTTTGCAAAGAAAGATTCTAGATGAAAACCCTTATGCTTTCTATGTCCATTGTTATGCTCACCGTTTGCAATTGGTTGTTGTGTCTGTTACTAGTAGTTGTTCATCTATTCATGATTTCTTTGAGTACATCTCCTTGATTGTGACCACAACAAGTGCATCTTGTAAGAGGAGGGATGCTTTGACGGAGTCACAACACCAAGATATTTTAAATAAACTTGAGATTGGTGACATATCAAGAGGAAAAGGCTTGCACCAATCATCTACTCTCGCTAGACCTGGGGATACTAGATGGGGTTCACATCATACTACATTGCTTCGTTTGGATCAAATGTGGTCCTCCGTGTTAAAGGTACTTAGTATGGTTGATGAAGATGGGCGTGGACCATCTCAAGCAGCGGGTTTGATAGAAAAAATGGAGAGCTTTAAATTTGCTTTTATTTTGAAGTTAATGTTAAAGTTGTTTGGTATCACAAACGAGCTTTCAAATGTCTTACAAAGAAAAGATCTTAATATTGTGAATGCCATGGAATTAGTCGATGTTGTTAAAGCTCGATTGGCCACAATAAGAGAGAGTGGCTGGGATAATTTATTTGCCGATGTCCAAGGATTTTGTGTTGCTAAAGGTATTCCGGTGCCAAATATGGATGACGAAATACCGGTTCGGGGCCGTTCAAGGGTAGAAGGGAGGACTATCACTAATCTTCATCATTACCGTGCAAAGATTTTTTATGTTGTTATTGACAAAGTATGTGTGGAGATGGATCATCGCTTTAGTGAAGGAAGTAACATTATCCTTGATTGCTTCTCATGTCTTGACCCCAAGAACTCTTTCTCCAAGTTTGATGTTGATAAGCTTGCTCGTCTTGCTGATATTTATGATGCAGACTTTTCCGATGATGATCGTGGAACAATAAGGGATCAACTTGAAACTTATGTTCTTCAAGTGAAAAGAAATGCTTTATTTTCCACTTGTGAAGATGTTCAAAGTTTGGCTATGAAGATGGTTCAAACTGAGAAACATTTAGTATTTCCATTGGTTTACAAACTTATTGAGTTAGCTCTGATATTGCCGGTGTCGACAGCATCTGTTGAAAGAGCTTTTTCAGCAATGAAGATTATCAAGTCTAAATTGCGCAATAAGATCAATGACGTGTGGTTCAATGACTTGATGATATGTTACACCGAGCGAGAGATATTCAAGTCACTTGATGATATCGATATTATTCGAACATTCACCGCAAAGAAGTCTCGGAAAGGACATTTGCCTCCCGATTTTATTTAGCACGTTATTGTAAGATTATGTTTCATATTTTTCATCTCTTTTATTTTAAGCAATTTATATATTATATACAATGTGAATTTAGGGTCTTAAATTTTTTTGCCCAGGCTTTATAAATTTTCTGGCTCCGCCACTGAAGGCAATATTGTTGTATTTGTTGTAATAGGTAGGGTTGTTTACAGACGATTTTGTTCAATTTTGAGAGAATTCATATCCAAATTAATAAAAAATATACAGATTAATTTAGGGTTAAATATATTTATAGTCCTCATAAATATTTCAATTTCGTTTTTAGTCCCTCAAAATATTTCCTTCAAAGAATAATCTTCATAAAATTTTCAATCAGCATTTTTGGTCTCTCCTGCAACTTAACAACATAATTAACGAGAATTTTTAACTTAGTGACTGAATTAGTGACAGTTTTAGCGACAGTTTTAGTATTAGGGACCAAAAGTGTATGGAAAATTTTTAGAAGGATCATTCTTTCAAGAAAATATTTTAAGAGACTAAAAACGAAATTTAAGATATTTAGGAAGACCGCAAACATATTTAACCTATTAATTTATATTGAATTTGTACATATTTTTATGATAAAGTCCAAATCAAATCAAACCAAAAAATAAAGAATTATTTTAAGTTTGATTCATCGAGTATATTAAAAAATATATAATAACACATTTTTGAAAACTAATTTATCTACATCAAATAATTTTCAATAATACTGTAGAGTTTTTTATAACTTGACTAACAATTTCTCTATAGCATATTAAAAAATGTCTAATATGAGGAATATTTAATTTAACTCAAAGGCTTTATTTTCCTTGTTTTAAAATGATTATCGTTTTTACAAATAAAATTTATTTTAAAATGAATCTCA
This sequence comes from Lathyrus tuberosus, assembly GCA_022829125.1. NCBI lineage: Eukaryota > Viridiplantae > Streptophyta > Magnoliopsida > Fabales > Fabaceae > Lathyrus > Lathyrus tuberosus. Next base: position 3,451,558 of record JALAZF010000397.1, read on the forward strand.
TTCTTAATTTTCAATGTAGCACTGATTATAAATTTTCTATTTGTATCATTTAAATATTAGTCTATACTCTATTTCTAACACATTTATAAAGTGTAATAAATTATAGTCATTTTAAAACGGAGAAAGTAATAACTTGTTAGAGAATATGTGTGCTTATAAAGACACTAGAATCATTGGAATTAGATTTTTTTAAAATGTGAAATCCCTAAATATTTTTCCCCATATCATGAAGAACTCAAATGGCAATTTGTTTTTTTTGTAAGCAAGGAATATATCGAAATAGAGAACTAAAGGTTCTCAAACCTTCTTACAAGAACGAGAGCAAAGCTCGAGAAAAGAAAATTACTCCCCAAATAAAACTTACGACAAATAAAGCAACTGACACTTGCTAAATTCATAAAAGTTACAATTGGAATGAGTAATATTCCCGATGAACGACCATCTCCAAACCAAAGTTTTAACACTCCACACCAAGTCCAAAACGTTCCATGATTCGCCTCTAAAAATAATTCCATTTCTCAGCAACCAAATAGACCAAATAATCGCAAGCCAAACACAACCCTCCCTCCCTCTCCTCATTCCCACCTTCCTAGCAAAACCACTCCAAATCAAAAAACTATGTTTCAAGTTGTTGGATTCGATATCAATTAATCCAATCCACTTCGCCATTTCCTTCCACACTAACTTCAAAACGCAACAATCCAAAAAAAGATGATCAACCGACTCATTAGCATTCTCGCAAAAAACACAAATGGCAATTTGTTGTTGTTATTATTATTATTATTATTAATAATTTTTGTTATTATTATTTTTAATTGGGGTATAAATATATATTAAGAAACGTTTCAAATATTTAAATGTATTTTTGTCACGTCACTATTAATAGCTGTGGAGACCCAGCCAATTTTTATGTAATTGTTGCATAATGTTTTTGGTTTTCAACTGTTACATGATAATATATAAAAATACAATAAAAAATGAATAAAAGCAAAGAACAAAATAGCTGTGGTGAGAACATCACAGATTAGCGGATGATAGCTGTCTTAATGATTTAAATGTCACAATTCATTTTTGTTTGACTAAATTTTTTATTTTGTCAAACAAAAAAAAGAGGGAGACAAAGTCGCTAAAAGCAACTAAGAAAAAAAATGTTTATGTATATTTTTGAGTCTCTACCTATAAATATGTATAGATAGATAGATTTAACTCTAAAACTCATGCCATGGACGACAACATCAACAACACAGAAGGCTTTATGTCAGAGTCTCATGTAATGTCCATCCTTCTTTTATATTTTTAGATGATGAATTATATATCTCTTGAATTGCTTACTGTTGTAGCTTCATATTATTTGAGTGTTGGGTATGAGCTAAAAGTTGACATTATTTCGTTGTTTTTATACATTAGGTGGAAAAGGAAAAAAAGACAGCACAAGATGTAGTTGGAAATGATGATATTCCAGCCGCATATGGACAATACTCTATTCCGAATTCCATTGATGTCTTGATAATTCTAAGGAACTCAAAAGAATTGATTCTTGACGAATATTTTATCTATGCTTTTGAATTGATTAAAAATAGCAAGAATAGAATAATAGTTATTTCTTTAAAAGATCGGTTGGATATTTTGGCAAAATGGATAGTAGCCATGTTTTTGACGAAAAACTATGCAGGATGGAATGTTGGTGGTTAAAGATACTGAGGCGTGTCAGACATTGTTTGTGTTACATGGTTGAAAATCCTTCAGAATTTGTATTCAGATTTGAGTTTGTATTCATATGTTAAACTTTATATTGTAATGAAATCTCTACTTGTAATTTGTGATTTTATTTTTCCTTTCGATTTCTGATTTTGTTTTTCCTTTCAATTTGTCTATCAATGACTTTTAGTCCAAATATAATCAACATTCAAGAAAAAGAATTAAGAATATAAATTTTATTTGATGGAACATGATGATATGTAGATTCGCATTGAGTATTGCTTGAATCAAAGTATTAGATTTCTTTACTTTGATTAAGAAAATGGTTTCCAAAAATTTTAATATTCTAGGAGAAAATTACTAGTACAATCTGTATGATGAAATCTCATGTCATAGCCAAATTATAAAAGTTATTATTTACATCCACGTGATAAGTCTAATTTTTAAGGTGCTTTTTAGTTTTATAACAATATTATTTTCGTATTTCTATTTGATTTTATTTCCATTTTATCCTATAGTGTTTGTTACTTTTGTAAATTTCTAAAAAAATGGTGAAGAACAAAAGTTTGCGACTTATATTTAGGCATGACAATGAGGCGGGTCGGAGACAGTTTTTACCTCACCCAAACTCAAGCCTGAATCCCCAAACAATCCTCATTCTCCGCCCCAAACTCAAACGAGAATGGAGGAGTAAAACCCAAACCCGTCCCAAACGGGTTCGGGTATCCCCGCCCCGCCACCATCCATTTATTAAAATTAATTTTTCTTAATATAAATATTTATTTTTTTCAAAATCAAATTACATTACAAATAATAAAACAAAACAACTCAACAAATTTCATACATACATTTCAAATATTTTAAATAATTAATACAAATCAAAATATCAAAATATTGACTACATATTTAATATTCCAAATTAACAAAACAAAATAATAATGTACATAATGAAATAAACGGGGTGGGTTCGGGGGCGGGTTCGGGGTGGGTACTAGAGTCCCCATTACCTGACCCGTCCCCATATTTTTTAATTGGAGAAAACCCAAACCCAGTCAAAGCGGGGTTTCCCCATCAACTTCGGGGCGGGTTCGGGTGGGTACCTGCGGGTATGGATTATGTTGCCATGCCTACTTATATTCAAGTGATCAAAGCTTTGTCTGAAATTTCTTGAAGAACGGACGAGAAAACAAAGCAAATAGGCAAAAACCAGTGAGAACTATCCCTAATATCCATTACGTCTGTAATTTTGGGGGTTATAAAAGATTAGAAAATGCAAGCGAACCAAAAAAAATGCTTGAATTACGGGTGATCGATAATTGGGAGTTACCATACTACAAAATGTATATTTCGTAACAAACTTTCACCCCGACCATAGTCTTTACCATGATAAAATCTATTCATTTAGGCTTTTTTTTATTCTTAGCTTTCAATATACATTTCACCAGGAAGTCTTGGACCGAGGGTCTGAGCAGAAGTCTTGAGTTCGAGGGGCTTAAGCAAGGAAGTCTTGAACCTGAGGGGTTTAAGCAAAAAGTCTTGGGCTTAGGAACTAAGCAGGAAGTCTCGGGATGAGGGTTTGAGTAGTAAAGTCTTGTGCTGAGGGAATAAGCAATCGTAATCATGATTTGATTATAGTGGAAAATCTCTCATGCTGTAAGGGGACTGGACTACTCTCAGTTTGAAATGAACTAGTATAAATCTTTGTGTGTTCTGTTGTTATTTATTTGCTTATGTTATTGTTCCATTGCAATTAATTATCAGAATTTGAACAGTGGTTTCAGAATCTAAACTATGTTCAGAAGCAAAGTAAAGAAAACGAATAACACAATTCAACCCCCATTCTTGTGTATTTTTCTCACCTTTAGTTGGCATCAAAGCATGGTCTGTGCATAACACTTAACAGTGGCGCAGATAAAGATCCAATGAGAAAAATATGTCTGTTAGAGACTTTCCTTCAAGAAGGAATCAAGTACCATATGAAAAATATCATTTTGCTAATCCTCCCATATTCAGGGGTGACTCCACTGAATTTAAATGACATAAGAACAAGATATTTTTAAATCACATGAGAAAGGTGTTAGCATAGAAGTTAATGGTGTAGGGATAATAAAAAATTGAAAATCTCTCACACCAGCTCAAAAGAAGCTTTATGGAAAACTTCTTGGAGTTATATGCATTATGGTAGGTGCTTTATCTCATTCTGAGTATATCAACATCATTGATATGTCTAATGCTCAAGACTATCTTTGAATCCTTGTGTTCAAATTTGAAAGGAATCAGGTAGAAGCTTATCGAGTTACACTTCATCGAATTTTCCCAAGCAAATTCTGAGAAGTCTGCATGCTAGTGTTAAACCAAAAAGTCACATCTATTCAAGAAGTCAAAACTTGAGCAGACTGTGTCTTGAAGGTTTAATTAGCATTCTTCAAAGTAAATAAATTGAATTAGATGAAGAAAAACTGTCAAAGAGATCACTCTTTCCTCAAGCTTGTTGAAGAAAATTCCTATGGAATGTCTGATGATGGGGAATTGGCCTTCCTTATCAAAAGATTCTATCAATTGGCTAAATAGAGTGTGATATCTATTGATGGAAGAGTAACTTCAGAAGCTTCTGAAATATTCATATTTCAACTGATTATCCCAATCTTAAAAACAGGGATAAAAACTACCAGACAGAAAAACCCAAAAAGAAAAATGTCAGAAATCTTCAAAGTATATTCTAATGAAGCTGACATCGTTAAGGATTCAGAATCTGATGAAAAAATAATCTGACATTGCTGGCCATTACTTCTTTTGAAGAGACAATCTAAATCTAGGAATAAATCAATTATTGAAGAGAAAGAGGTATTGACTAATCCATCTTGCTTCAATATTGATAATAAGGAGTATGCATTTCAAGATAATATCTTAAGACTTCATTGCTCCAATGGAAATTGAAGGCTATCATATAATTTGTGTTAAAGGACAATTCTGTGAGAAACCTTTCATTTATTCTTCTATTTTTTGGAAATACTAAGATAGTGCTGAAAACTTATCTCATGTCAACCTCTGATAGCAAACACTATCTGGTTCTATGTTGGTAAAAAAAATTTCAAAATCAAGGATTATGAAGTCAATAGATTTAATCCAAGACAATGAAATCAAAGACTCTACTAAGAACAAGATTTTGTTAAGTGCCATAATTCATCATAGACTCTGTTCTGGAATGAATCTTGGTACTTCTATCTCACTAAGGCACGATGTAAGAGAAAGCCTGTCAGGACTAACATTTGTGGACCCACATAAATATGGGTAACAACATTCAAAATTGTATTTACTGCAGATATCACAGAAGAAAGGAGCAAGGCATCTTCCATGATAGTTGATCAAAAGTTGTTTACAACATTTGATGGAAGAAATGCCTATATACCAAACTAAAGAGCTGAAGGATGAAAATGTATGGAGTTTAGAGAAGAAACTGGAATCATTTGTTTGACTGCCATTGACTCAGAATTCACTCAAGACAAAATTCAGATTCTACGGTCAAATCTGAATACTCATCTGAAGCCTGACCTAGAAAAACAAAAAAAAGGTATAGTTTGTTCCTTCACATTTGCAAACTTCTTGACTCAATGAACTATTTAAGTATGAGTAAATACAAAGTCTCTGATTAGATTTCTAGAGGAGTTCTGTTTGTTAATAACAAAAGAATCTTCAGAAATCTTTGAAAATAAACTATGTTGTATTTTATTGTACTGAATATGTCATTAACTAGAAAATGATCATTTTCACTAAGTCAAAATCTGCCTTCACTTTTTCCAAATGTAGGGGCATTTTTCACTTGGATCCAAAAGGTATCAAAACAAACTATGATCACACATATGTTGTATCATATGAGAGCTCTCCAAAATGGCCAAGAACTCCATGGAATTCCACTTGAGCCATGAGATATGACCATGCCAATATGCCTTGCTGCAAACTGTCATGGCAAGGCAGATTTGTGCATTTTGCTCGATTTGCCAAATTGTGCAAATGACAAACATGTCTATCCATCTGAACACCTTAGTGAGGGATCAAGGAGGGACAAACACTGATCCATAAGCCTCCCGAGTCTTTGGAACTAAAAATAGCATGCCAAACCTAGAAATCCCTAAAGAGGGGACAAGACTCCAATTTTGGTTTGGAGCATTTAATGGATGCACCAAGGTGGCATGGACTGAGCCTCTTCCAACTGAATTCAGTCAAGACATATCCAAGAACTAGGGAACCAGCAGCATGTGCTCTAACCTCTAGTCAATGGCTAGAGGAGACTTGAGATTCCAAAATGCAACCATTGGCCAAACCTCTGCTGTAGTTGCCATTCACTATTGCTTGCAAAAAAAACTTGCTCTACTATAAATAGATCTCATTTATTCTCAGTTTGAGTACACCAAAGCCATCAAACAGATGTTTTCCAAAATTACCTTCTCACTTCCAAATTTGCCTTCCAAAGCAAGTCATTATCGGGTTTTGAGTTTGAGAGCAATTCCAACCAAACCAATCACACACACACACCTCATAAACATCATATAGAAGTGATCCAAACACTCACAAGTGACCTGTAACACCAAAATCACAAAGTCCCCTCTCAAAACCTCAAAATAGGGCCTTTTTGCATTTTTCAAGCCATGTCTTGATGCAGTCACTTTCAAAACTAGATAAAGCCTCAAACACACTCCAACTATCATCCCTGCATTGTCCCAAATGGTTCCACACATCTGGAACATCATTTGAGAGAGTTGCTATTTTGGCCACTTTTGCCCCTTTTGCAAGAAAGGGCCAATTTCCATTCCTGAGGTTTTCAGCTGATTCCAGTCATCCTAAAAGCTTCTAAGGGATCATTTGAGAGTGTTCAAAGAATCAAAACATTTCTGGAACAAAGCACTTGGCAGATAGCCCAAAAAGCTCCAAGGGAGGTAAGCATCACAACTTGAACTCTTTAAAATATGCCTTGCTTTGAGGTCCACTGATCATGCATCTCTTATACATGTTATATGTGTTGTGTTTAAACCAATTCATCATGTAATTCATGGTTGTACCAAGAGGTAGCACAGAAAATGCACATTATGGCCTATTTCAAAACCACTATCGGGTTTTGAGGAGGATTGGTTTTCTGGAAAAACCACCATCACCATTGGATTCCTTGTGAAATTCTAGGCCAGATGCATATAAATTTTGTCTCCATCCATGGAGAAATGAAGAAGTTATGAGCTTCACGTTTCTGACCAAAAACTTTGCATTGTCTTGCCTTGGTTGCCTTGGTCAGGCCAAGAACAAGGCAAGCCTTGTATATTTATGGCTGGGGTTTGATACACGGATGTATCACCACCCCAGTGGTAAGGCGCGCATGCTGCACACAAGAGGTCTAGGGTTCGAATCCCCCTCGCCCAGACCCCTTTTTAATGTTTTTTCACTTTTTATTGTTTTTCATATTATTTTTAATGATTTGAATAAATAATAACTCCCTCAATTTTAATTATTTTTTATTGGTTCTTTTGGCAAAAAATTAAAAAAAAATGTTGAAATATTTTATTCCCCAAAAAAATCAAATTTATATTATTTATTTAATATAATTAGTATTTTTCGAATAAATGCATTTTTAATTGTTTTTAAACATTTAAAAGTGAATATTCATTTTGAAAATCAAAACCAAATGAGTTCTAAATCATCTTGTGATTAAAACCTCATTTTTCCAATCTTAAACAAAAATCACAAGTGGTTTATTCAAACTTATTTGATATTTTTATCATTTTTATTGATTTTCTTTAAATATTTACTTTTTAAAGAAAACAAAATTAGGGTTTCTTTGATTTTCACCCTCACAAATCTTTTTAAAACTCTTGGGCCTCTAATAGAGTGTAAGACACAACCCTTTGAAAACCAAACATTTTTGGGCCTCAGTCATTGTATAAGACCCACTGCGTTTTCAAAAATCTCGGCGCGATCGCCCTTTTCAAACAAATAACCTTGGGCCTCTCCTTGAGTTGTAAGTCACATCTCTTGTACAAAAATAACTTTTGGGCCTCTAATAGAGTGTAATACCCAATCCCCTTTTAACCAAAACAATTTTTGGGCCTCACATATTGTATAAGTCCCTCTGTGTTAAAAGAAAAAAACCTCGGCACGATCACCAGTTCAAAATATAACCCTGGGCCTCTCCTTGAGCTGTAAGCCCCATCACGGATACAAAAACACTTGGGCCTCTAATAGAGTGTAATACTCAACCCCCTTGTACTTAAAAACCTTGTGGGCCTTACGTATTGTATAAGTCCCTCTGTACAGTTTTCAAAACAACGGTGCGATCATCGTTAAAACTTGGGCCTCTCCTTGAGCTGTAAGCCCCAATAATCTTTTCAAAGCACTTTCTCCTTTGATTTTGAATAGAATATTGTTATCAAAGCTTTCTTTGTTGAACAACTAACAAAACAACATGGAAGCTCTACAACGGGTAAGTGTTTATCCGCTTTCATTTATCGCTTTCATATGTATATAAACTGTATTGTGGGGCTTCTTCACTATAAGTCTTCTTTCACATCCTTTTATATACTTGTCACATATCCACTGTGTAATACTAGTATAGTTATTTAGAGTTTTCCCCAGCAACTACGTCTAGAACTAGGTAAAGCCTGTTGGTCACTCTTAAATACAAATAAAACTAGATCCCCATAGGATTTCCAGATACAGTATTCCCTCCTCTTGGGGTTAAACAATATGGAAACGTGAAAGGCAGCATTCTCGGTGAACCCTTTCTCAGACTGTCACTCTTAGAAATTGTCAAAGAAACTCTAACTCCCCAGAGATGATCTTTTCTCCGTGAATGGCATCTCTTGAGTTTCTTCCAAATTCTCGAACTTTCCTGGCTTGATCTATTCTCGGTGAATAGCATGTCTTGAACTTCTCTTGGTTTGGGGACCCACGGGATTCCTAAAAGCATCCCCGTCTCCTCTTGGGCGTTGTACAAGGACCCTTCGGCTTCTTAGAAGTTCTCATGCCTTCTCTTGGGCTTAATACAAGGACCCTGACGACCTCTTAAAGGTATAAGACAGAACTTAGTCATCCTTTGCTAGAGCAGTCTTTCCAGCGTCAAAAACTCCGGCCGTTATAGGGTTAATACCCATCCCTTAATACCCGTGCCTCCTCTTGGGCATTATACAAAAGATAAAACTCTAGACTTGGACAGTCTAAGACCCTTGAGTGTCAAAGACATTCTCAAGTTCCCTTCAAACATAGGCAGAAATCCAGTATCTCTCATGAGAGTTCCCCACACTTGGACTCGCTTCAGGATCTCCAGAATCCACGACAGTAAGATAGCCTCATCTTGGGCTTTGTACAATGATTCTCCCCAGTGGAGCTAACCTTTTCAGACTCTCTTGTTGGGTCACTTCCCTTTTAGCCTCTATCTCGGGCTTCGTACAAGACACTAAAACACTCTCTTGTTGAGTATAAAAGACTCTCTTGTTGAGTCAATCTCCTTTTAGCCTCTATCTCGGGCTTCGTACGAGACAACAAAACATTCTCTTGTTGAGTATAAAAGACTCTCTTGTTGGGTCACTTCCCTTTTAGCCTCTATCTCGGGCTTCGTACGAGACACTAAATCACTCTCTTGTTAAGTATAAAAGACTCTCTTGTTGAGTTAAACCTTTTTAGCCTCCGTCTTAGGCTTCATATAAGACAGATAAAAGACTCTCTTATTGAGTCAACCCTTTTAGCCTATATCTCGGGCTTCGTACGAGCACCCACTTATTGGGTCAATCGCCTCCTCTTAGGCTTTGTATAAGGAAAACTCGGTTGAGGCAATCAACCTTTTAGCATCAAACCTGTGCCTTACTCACAGCATACAAACATCAACAACTCCTCTTTAGAGATGACAAATTCTCTCATCCAAAACTTTTTTAGCTTCACATCTTGTGCTTTGAACAAGGTACAAATCACCTTTAGCTTCATGTCTTGGGCTTTGAACAAGACACCAAAATAACCTTTTTCCTCCCATAGAATAGGAGGAACTACGATCGCTCTGATTTTCCTGTTTCGTTAAACGGGAATACGTAGACATAAGATTGAAAAAATCTTAGTGAACATACTAATCAAAAACCCAAAATCCAGTATCTCTGTCAAATCAACACAAAAGCATCAAATCTAAACGCATTACCAAAAACCTCACAAATAGTCCAGACACTGTGTTCTTAACAAAATAACCGAAGAGGGGCCCACATCTTAATAGCATCTGTAAACTAACAGTCAGCTGTTTAAACTCAGTTTGCGAGCAGGGTTAATTGGAGACATCTATTTCCCTTCCTTAATCAGCTTAACAGGATAAAAAATGAATCGAACTGTAGTACCCGAGCGATAGTGCTTCAAGACCACAAAAATCGCGCTACAATTAGACAACACTTTATGCTAATAAGTGTAGTCTTATATATACTTTACACAACAATTTTATTTAGCTCAAGGAACTTTTAATTAGGAAGCGCTTTATTGATAAGTGTTGTCTCAAGCCATCTTTAGGAAGCACATTTTTTTGCGTTAAAGCCTAAGATAGATTCTCCTTAAATATATAATTATAAAAGGGTTAATACCTCTTTTCCCCCCTGCCATATTAGCAAAATTCCAAATACAACCATGTAAAAAAAAACACAAATTCCATCCTTGTAATTTAAAGATTCTGTCATTTTGGTCATTCCTTGGATTTGTCCAATAAAAAAGTGATGTGGCACTGACAGGTTGGAATTTTTTTTAAAACGTGGCATTATTAATGAATATTATTTCATTTAATTATATAATCTTATTTATTTAATTCATTTATTTATTTATTTATTTCATTTACTTATTTTATTTAATTAGATGAAACATAAATGGATTTAGGGTTCTTCATATGATGGCGGGTCTGTTTCAATCTCTCGCTTGTTCGCTCAGTTCCACCTCTGTTTCAATCTTCTTCTATTTTGGTTCGATTCACTTCGTCTCTCACTCTTCACAAATTTCCTTCTGGTTTCTGAAATGGTTTGTGCTTTGATTTTCTTGAATTTGGTAATTTGAAGTGTTTGTGAATGGGTTTGTGGTTGAAAGGGTATGGTTTGGATTGTTGATTTTTGAGTTGGAGGTTTGAAGATTAGGTTTGAGGGTTGTTACAATTGAAGGATTTGAGGTGAAATTTTGAGATAAAACTGAAGGAACAAAGAGAAGGTTTGGGGATATTTTTTTACAGAATGTGTTTGGCTTTCAAAGCTCCCTAAATAGAATGGGCATTGCTCTTATTTATAGAAGGAATAAGGTGAGAATCACTTGAAATTTTCTGTGCCGTTTTGAAGTTGTGACTGAATTTATTGTTGTTATTGGTTATGCGTGTTGCAGGTTGCGTGACATTGTTGTAAGGGCATGTGTTGCGATTGTTGTTCTGCAGGTTTTTTTTGTGCTGCAAGTGGAGGGTGGTTAGGATGGTACATGGCGTGATGGTTTGGTAAAGTATGTAGGTTCTTTTTTATTGTAGGTTCTTGACTGAAGGTGACATGGAGGTGGGGGTCACTTGCTGAGGTTCTTGACTAGAAGAAGAAGCTGAACATAAATCCATTTATGTTTCATCTAATTAAATAAAATAAATAAATAAATGAATTAAATAAATAAGATTATATAATTAAATGAAATAATACATTAATAATGCCACGCTTCATTTAAAGTAAAAAAAATTCCAATGTGTCAGTGCCACATCACCTTTTTTATGCAACAAATCCAAGGAAGGACCAAAATGACAGAATCTTTAAATTACAGGGATGAAATCTGTGTTTTTTTTTTACAAGGTTGTTTTTGGGATTTTACTAATATGGCAGGGGGGAAAAGGGGTATTAACCCATTATAAAATAATACAAGTGAACATTCATAATATTTTTTCAATATAAATTTTTTGTATTCAATTCAAATATCATAAATTCTACAATTCTCATAATCATATATCAGTATTGTATTGTGATCAATAAGAACCGCAAGTAAACTAACTTGAATTTGCATAAATTTCATAACTCTATAATACAAATTCAAAAGTACATATAAGAGAAAAATGATAACCTATATCTATTCAAAATTATATAATCTCCATGTTATATTTAGGTATAATTCCTTCTTTTTTTTATAATATGATATTTAATTACTTCAATAATGTCTTATTTCAAATCTTTCATTTTTATAGACCTTGCACATAAAACATTTATGTGAACAATAAACTTATGCCATATATATCATATTTATTATATTTCAATCAACATTTTAGTGGCCAATCATCATATGTGATAAAGAAATTTTGAAACTAATGAATATCATATTTATATATGTACAAATTGAAAATTCTGGTTCACCAAAATGCATTTTTTTTCAAGGTTACACTTAAAGTGGTGGGATAAGCCATGTGAAAGTAAGTCAAAATTACACTCAGATATTATGTTTGTATCATATTTTTTCTTTAAAACAATTAATTATTCTCTAAATCATAGGATCACAAATGATAACTTACAAACTTCTGTAACTAACCATTCTATGACATACATGTATTCACTCCAATGCTCATTAATTTCATTCAATTTATCTTCCAAACTTACAAACTTGAAGTCATCAAAGTAAACATAATATAACATAATATAATTGAGTTAAAATTAATTAGATAAAAAAATTGTTAACTATTAAAATAATAACTAAATTATAAATCAATACCATTTTTAGAATATGATACTTACTATTTACTCTGATCCATGCAATGTTGTTCGATTTAGTCTTTGATACTTGAGCTCCTATTGATAGAGTTCCACTATTTTGTTTAGACTAAAACATTTTCATTGACAAACAAAAACAAGCTTCAAATTAAAATTTCTTATTACTAAAGGTATCTAACAATTAAGAGAATCACTATAACTCATATCTTGTCTCAAAATGAAGAAAATACCACAATGCTTCCAGCATCCATTCTTTTGAATTGGAGAAAATGAAATTTAGTTATTGAATTTGATCTAAAAACTATCAATTTAACAATCAATCATACAATATCACAAATTGCCCTCATTTTTCCTGCATGTTTTAATTCTTCCATACAATTCTTACTTTCACTTTATATAGATATAATTAAAAATCTTTTGTATACTTTGTTAACATGGCTCAATCTAAACGATTATTAGAAATTGATTTTTAGACTCATTATGGTTATTTGTAACCAAACATATATTTCACTAAAAAAACTACAAAATTAAAAAGTAAACTCTAAAGAATCAAATTAAAAATATTTCATTGCAAACACAAAGAAAAAGAATCAAATTTTTTTTACAAACCTTAAAGAGAATAATAAAAAAAGAAACATAAAATCTATAAAATGAGAGAGAATAAGTGACAAACTCTAAAAAGAATGGAATAGAATGAGATGAAAAATAAAAGAAATAATTGTGTTGAAAGAGAACTAATTTTGTAATTTTTTAAAATTATTTTAAAAATAGTTATTAAATATTAAATAAATAAAATCTAAAACATAAAACAAACATTAACCAGGTGGTAAGGAAGTTTGAATTTCACCATAAACACAAGGTTTCAATCCACACTTATAGTAGTTTTTTTAGATTTTTTATTGGTTACGTTCGATCCCCACTTATAGTAGTTATTTTCGGATTTTTAATTGGTTACATTTTATATATAATATATATGGCACATATAACATTAAAAACGAAGTGGCCTAACTGGTAAAGAAGGTTGTAAAATTATATTTTTTGTTTACCATACAACAACACTTATATTATAAAGTGCGGCCTATGTAGATACTTTATACTAATGTTTATTATCAAAAACGTTGTCTAATGTCTTCTTTTTCTTTTTAATAACTTTTTTATTAAAGAGTGTTGTTAAAAGGGGGTGCTTCCTAAACTCTTTTATGGCCATAGTGCTAGCATCCTTTCATAGTATTGACTTTGTAAGGTACATGTGAATATATCTACTAACTCTCTTTCAAGAAGTGGCAGTTGTACACGAGCAACCATCTCCCTTCATCTTTGTGCACACTCCTTGAAAGACTTGTGAGTTTTCTATGTAAGGTTTTGCAACTATATGCGATTCGAAGCCATGTCCAAATTGTATTTGTATTGTCTCAAGAAAGCATTAGCAAGGTCTTCCCATGTTCAAATGTGATCCCACTATAGTTCCATGTATCAGTGCAATGATGTCTCACTTAGGCTATCTTGGAAGCAGTGGATCATCAGTTTTTCATCACAAGCATGAGAAATCATCTTTCTACAGAATATCCTTAAGTGGTTCCTCAGACAGTTGAGGCCTTTATATTTTTCAAAGTCGAGTACTTTGAATTTTGCGGGTATCACCACATCAGAAACCAAACACATGTCAAGAGTATTGACACCAAATGCATTAAACCCTTCTACAACCCATAGTCTTTTTTCAAGTACTTTGTACTTGTCATTTACCTTGGATTCTTCAGCCATGCCCCTAGGGTGTGCCCTTAGCCAGAGGCGAGCCTAAATACATTCATATGTGGGCTCAAGCCCCACTAACTAATTTTCACTCTACATGCAATGTTACTATCCTTTCTCTTATATATGAAGTATGGATGCTTGCTTCCACAAATTAACTGATCCGAGGGTCAAGAACGGGAAAAAAAAAGAATAAGTAGGACAGGCTCGAGGTCAATTCTTTCTTTTAGGAGAGATCCCACCCCCCTTCTTTAGCACTTGTTCGTAATAAAATACTTCCTTCTCGTTCTCGATGAAGGAATTGGAGCAGCTATATAATCAACATCTTACTCTTTAACGGCAAGCTCAGCAACGATCAATTTTCCTCTGCTGGAAAGCAGTCCTTCACGGATATGGGAGCTTACTCCGCTGTTGCTGGTTTAGTAAGCATTTCCCTCCCTTATGGTTTTGAAAAATGAATGGATAGAGAGGAAGGCTCCAGGGTTTCTTTCTCTTGGTGTCAACTTAGGAATGGGAGCTGTTTGAATGGATGCCTTTTTCCCTTGTTGAATCAGCTGTGAAGTCTCTTTGCAATCCGTAAAGTGGAAATTTACCTATGTCCCACTTTCTCACTATTTGTTGTATTCTAATAATTTAACATATCCTACAGTTTAGATCGTTTATAGTTTATAATTCATTGTCACATTAGTTATAAAATCTATATTACTTTTTTTATTTATTTGTAAAGTAAAAGTTTATATTTGCTATTTTTTTCATTACCTAACATAAAATTTACATAAAAAAAAATTCTATCTAACACCTATCCAATATCTTTTTAATTGGTTATAATTTATAGGGATTCATCTTAATTTACATGGATCTAAATAATTTGATGGATTTCATATAAATTTAAACTAATAAAAGAGTGTTAAAATTTATGCGTAGAATGTCTTTTTAATATTATTCAACTTACATTTTATTTTATTTTATTTTTAATTTTATTTTCTACACTTTTCGGAGTAAATATTTTCTTTTCTTTTTTCAAATATCAAACAAATATATAATCATTTCATCTTGTTTATATCAACATTTTCCTCCATAAAATCGAATTCTAATTTATTTATTTTTTAAAAAATTGAAGAGGAAAGATTCTAACTACTCACACCATAATATTAATTCATTAATTGTTTTTGAAAAAATTGTAAAAAAAAGAGAAATTTTTATTAATTAAGGTAATAGTAATGGTAACTTTACAATCTGAAAAAAAAAATTTACTCTATTATAGTTTGCCCCCCAATAGAAAAAATGTTTGGATCAGCCATTGCCCCTAGCTTTTGCGCTTGAGTTACGTGGCCCATATCCTCATCTCCATATTGTGAACTGTAACACCTTAATTTCTCCGCATAATTTATAAATAAAAAGTAGAGTAATTTAAAACAATCAAATAATTAGGATGCTACTTTCAACTTCTACCAGCTCATACATTAGGATATGTAACACATAATCGTAACACAATGTAATTAAAATTAAATAATTGATTAGTTTAACTATTCTATTAGCAGCAGCGAAACATTAAACAATCGATTAGTTTAACTATTTAAAACATAATCATAACACAACATAATTAAAATTAATTATCAAACATAAGAGATTCATATAGTGATCTCCGCCAAACATGAAATAAAGAAACCAAACGTTCCATCCCCCAGTGTTACATATCAGAGCAGACGCCGACTCAACAAAAAACACTTAGGAAGGTAATCCCTTCCACTCACATCCATGCCTCTACTGCGGATTATCTGCACGATGCTCATGTAAAGGATAAGATAGTCATGGCAACCAAATATGGTTTCAGGAGTCGGTTATGTGAAGGGAAAGTATTAGCACCCCTCACAACCATTGTACTTAATGGGAACCTCCTATAGTTTTAGGGTTAAGGGTTTGCTTAATGAATGTTTGTTTCA
Source organism: Lathyrus tuberosus (assembly GCA_022829125.1). Classification (NCBI taxonomy): domain Eukaryota; kingdom Viridiplantae; phylum Streptophyta; class Magnoliopsida; order Fabales; family Fabaceae; genus Lathyrus; species Lathyrus tuberosus. The sequence continues at coordinate 3,467,663 of JALAZF010000397.1, forward strand.
TTTTATTTCATTTATTAAGATATTTACAAGAGAAGAAATTATTTACAAAGGAAAAAAAGTTTTTTAATTATTATGCTTGCCAAGGTACCTAAACATTGTGCCTACGGATTCTCAAAGTGCAGTGAGAAAATCAAAGTATCGTAGTTTGTATAGAAAATGCTTGTGTGTTGTTTAATTGTAGTTTATGAAAATGGTTTTGTCGCATAGGGGGCAAAAAAGAAATTGGTTTGATAGGTTGAGTTTATTTTAGGGTGTTTTGATATGAATAACCGAACAATACGGCATATTCCAACCAGTCGATAATCGGGGAAAGTGTGGATGTACATCCACCCAGTCCAATTATTTGCAAAATCGTTAATATAATTTGATTAAAAAAAGATTTGATTTATGTACAAGAATGTGAAGACTTATTTACAAGTAATTATGGAGATGATTATATATTTTTTTATTTTTTGAATGAATGAATTAAGTACATATTTTTTCATTTTTGATATTTGATTTATTGTATTTTGAGTAATAGGAAAATAACTAAACTAAAATTAATATTAAAATAAATTAACTACATTAAACAAATAAATACATTAAACTAAATACATAAAACAAATAAATTAAATTATACTAAATAATAAAAAGGGAATTGCCTAACTAAAAAAATATTGTGACACGGGGGAGGGGGAGAGGACGAGGGCGGCCCGGAAAGGTGCCACCGTCCACGACGAATCCTACGGCGGCTGCCAAAAATATTGTTGAAACTACGCCGGACCTACAATCTGGAACGGTGGTGGTAAGTGAATTAAGCGATGGAGAGAATTAAACGGAAGAAGAAGAGGTAATGTTGATGAACTCTGAAAACCTAAATGAAGCGAAAAATAAAGAAAACACTGTGAAGAAACTCTGGGTGGATGTTATCAACGAAAATAAGAACCCTGTTAAAGGTTTAGCAATGGAATTTGTGGCACCAAAGGTCATTGATGGGAAAATTGAGATTGAGATTGAAGATTCTGATGTGGAATTGGAGATCAAGTTTTGGGAAAGTGCGTTAATCATGTATGTTCTGGGCGAGGATCTTAGTATGAACGCGGTCAAACAATACATGTTAAAGCAATGGAATTTTGTGAAGGCACCTGATATGTTTTACAATGAATAGGGTTTTTTCATCTTGAGGTTTCACTCTTTTCGGGAAAGGGATCTTGTGTTGATGAAAGGGCCCTATACTATCTACAATAGACCAATGTTGTTGCAAGATTGGAAGTCAAATTTCAATTTGCAGAGGGATATGTTGAGAACAATTCCACTGTGGGTGAAGCTACCACAACTGCCTCTGCACTTATGGGGAGCTCGAAGCTTAAGCAAAATAGGCAGCGCCATTGGAACACCGTTGGTCACAGATGAATGCACGGCTAACAAGCTTAGAGTATCGTACGCGCGAATTCTTGTGGAAGTTGATATTACACAGGAACTGAAAATAGAGATTATGATAAAGGATGTTGCAGGTCATCGTATGAAAAAACAAGTGGAATATGAGTGGAAGTCGTTGTACTGCAATCAATGTCATAAACTTAGGAATAACTGTGACAAACCAAAGAAACCACACAAGGAATGGAGACCAAGAGTAGTAGAACCGAAGGTAAACAAGCCAAATGAAGAGGAGCCAAAGGTGGACTCTAATCCTAATGTCATAGATGAACCTACTGGTGAGCTTTGTGGCAAAAATGTGGAGAATGATAATTGGCAGACTGTAATAGGCAGCAAACGAGATAAAGGAAAGGATGTTGTAACTGATGGACCATCCATATGTTGCCAAAATGGTTTTAGGCTCCTAGGTATTTTAAATGATACCTTAGGAAGTCAAACCAAGGTGCCATGATTGTAGCATGAAACATACGGGAGCTTAATAAAATGATTAAGATTAAAGAGGTCAGCTCCCGCCTTCAAAATCTTAATCCTTTGATTGTTGTTTTGATTGAGACAAGAGTAAAAAGTGTTAAGGCTGAAAATGTTAGGAAGAAATTCAAGCTTAAAGGTGTATTCATGGACAATTACCAAGACCACTCAAATGGCAGACTGTGGATTTGGTGGAATAACACTAAAATAGAGGTGAGAAAAGTGAGAAGTGGTGCTCAATTCATACATTGTGCAATCTATGATACTCATGGAGAATTCCTATTCTGGTTTACTACAGTTTATGGATTCAACCAACTTGACCTTAGGAAGAGATTATGGGAAGAAATTCTGCATATTCATACTAATCAGCAAGGACCTTGGCTATTGGCTGGAGATTTCAACAATGTTCTTAAATCCATGGACAGAAGAGGTGGAAATTTAGTGACTGAAAATGAATACAAGGACCTGAGGTATGTTATGAATGTAGCACACCTGAGTGAAGTGAGCAATACTGGTTATTACTATACATGGTCTAACAAACATAGTGGAAACACCATTTACTCTAGAATTGACCATGTTATTGCAAATGTGGATTGGTTTCAGAAGTACTTGGACATGTCTTTACACATTATGGCTCCAGGTGTTTCTGATCATAATCTGCTGCTGCTGATGTCTAGGAATGAGGATAGGAATGTAATACATTTTCAGTTTAAATTCCTCAATAGTGTTACTGAGATACCTGGCTTTCATGACGCAATTTAGAATAGCTGGAATGAAGCTACTGAGGGTAGGCCAATGTATGCTTTATGGAACAAGTTGTTGAGAACTCAAAGAGTCGTTAAAAGCTTGAGTGTCCCTGTAATTGGAGCATCTCATTATTTGAACATGGCTAGGCATAGATTGGTAGAACTTCAAAATAAGCTGATTCATAATAGGGATGATCCTGAGTTATTAGCAGATATTAAAAATACCACTGCTGAGGTTTTCAATTGGAGTACTATTGATGAAGAGAACTTCAGATAAAGGGCAAAACTTAGCTGGTTGAGATTGGGGGATGGAAACAATAATTTTTTCCATGCCTATGTGAAAGCCAGGAAGAATCAGAATGATATCAATGAGATACTCACAGATGACGGCAGAAAGCTTACTAAACCTGTGGAAATTGAAGCTGAGATCCTGACATTCTATGAAAACTTATTGGGCAAAGCAAATGATAGGTTGAATGGTATAAATATTGTGGCTATGAGAGTAGGGCCTCAAGTTAATGTTAAGCATAAAAGAATGTTGGAGTTACCTGTTACTGAAATGGAGATATTTCAAGCCCTTAACAACATAGGCAACCTCAAAGCCCCTAGGATTGATGGATATGGGGCAAAATTCTTTAAAGAAACTTGGAATATTGTCAAATGTGATGTCATAAAACCTGTGAACGAGTTCTTTGAGCAGAACTATATGTATCCGGCCATTAATGCAACCTTGGTCTCCCTTATCCCAAAAGGTAATAATGGAAAAACTGTTAAAGATTTTAGAACAAATTCTTGTTGCACTACTGTTTACAAGATCATATCTAAAATTTTGTCGAATAGAATGGCTAAGATCCTGCCTAGTATCATAAACCAGAGCCAAGTTGCATTTGTTCCAGGCCAAAATATCCATGATCACATTCTAATTGCTTATGAGTTAATAAGAGGGTATGAAAGGAAATGTGGTACTCCAAGATGCATGCTTCAACTAGACATATAAAAAGCCTATGATACTGTGGATTGGTTCAGCCTAGAGTGTATTCTTAAAGAAATTGGTTTTCCTAGAAAGTTCACATCTTGGATTATGCTGGCAGTTACTACAGTCTCTTACCGTTCCAACATTGGTGGTAGATATTCTAAAATCTTGAAAGCAAAAAGGGACCTTAGACAAGGTGACCCTATCTCTCCCCTTCTCTTTGTGGTTGTTATGGAATATCTTCATAGGACCTTGCATGCTCTCAACAAAATTCCAGATTTCAATTATCATGCGAAATGCGAAAGACATCAAATTATTAACATCTCATTTGCTGATGACTTGCTGCTGTTTTCTAGGGGGCATGCGGGCTCTGTTAAACTTCTCATGAACAAATTCAATGAATTTTCTAGTGCAACTGGTGTGGTGGTTAATCCTGCTAAGTGCAAAGTATTTTATGGTGGAGTGCAAGATGAAGTAAAGGATACTATTCAAAACATTACACACTTTTCTGAAGCCGTCCTCCCTTTTCGCTACCTTGGAGTTCCTCTCACGAGCAGAAAATTGTCTGTGCATCATTACATGGGCCTAGTGGATCGTATTCTGAGTCGTATTAGGCATTGGAGTTACAAACTTCTTACCTATGCAGGTAGGGTTCAACTCATTAACAGTATTCTAACATCGATGACCTCTTATTAGATGCAATATCTTCCTTTCCCAAAGAAAGTCATTCATGTTAGTATCATATCTCTTGCAGAGTGGAATCATGCTAGTATGGCGAAATTGCTGTGGAACTTGAGTAAGAAGAAAGACACCCTTTGGTGAAATGGATACACTCTTTTTATTTTAAAGGTAGAACCACTGATGATGTACAGCTGACTCAGAATATGTCATGGGTTCTCAAATCCATTTTGAGAAAGCGAGATATTGTTAATAACATGGAGTGTTGGCACACGATGACTGGAAAATTTAGTACAAAAATGATCTATCTGCAGCTTATTGAAGATGGTCACAAAGTTGACTGGCGTTGTCTTTTCCACAAGAATTTGGCTAGACCAAGATCCTTGTTCATTCATTCTATGGTTGGTGTGCCATGGAAAGCTTGCTACTAAGGAGATACTGAAAAGATTTGGCATGATTACAGATGATAATTGCTCGTTTTGCCAACAACCAAAAACTACAGAACATCTGTTTTTTCAATGTCCGAAATTAAAGGAAATCTGGAAACATATCTTACTTTGGATTGGTATTGTACGGGATCCGCAAGGGTGGCTTGAAGAGATAAAATGGCTAATAAAAAAAGGAAAGGGAAAAGGATGGAGAGCTTGCATTCTCTGTAGTATTGCAGCGGAGACTATCTATGAAATATGGAACTATAGGAACAAAATTAGTTTTTGCAATTTTGTGGATAACATCGACATAAAGGGTATAGTGATTCATACTATTACTAATAGAGGGTGGAGCAATCCTAAACTTAGAAAGCATTTAGCAAATCTTATGTTAGATTAGTCTGGTCTTTTCTTTGGTTTGGTGTTTGTTGTTTCTGATTTTGTAGTCTTTGTGAATATTCTTTCTTTTGATTAATAAAGTTTCTTTATTTCAAAAAAAAGGGGGAATTGACTAAAATAAATTTAAAAAAAAAAGGGATGCAAGAGGAAAATAATGATGCAAAGAGAATAGCTGAAGATTGATTTTAAGATCATAATTTTTTTTTGTTTTTGGTTTAGTGAAATAAAGGCATATTTTTGGTGTTTTTAATTGATTAAATAATAATAACAATACTAATAAGAAGAAGAAGCAGCAGCAAATTAATCTAATAGAAAAAACAAAATAAATTAATAAAGTAAATTAAACATAAATTTAATTGATATGTATACAGTGTAAAGATTTTTTACACTCAGTTAATCACAACCACTTATTTGTTTGAAACTTGAAAGGTATGACTTTTCATTTAATCATTTGAAACTAATGAAACTAAATGAATTAAAAAGCTAATTAAATGAAATTAGATGAAGGACCTAATAAAATAAAAAGGAGCGTGTTTTTTTTTTGCATTTTTTATATGTTTGATTTTTATAATAATAATAATAATAACAAGAGCAATAAAATCAACTTTTGTGAATTTTAAAAATTAATTGAATATTTAAAACAAAATAATTAAAAAAGTTAAATGATACTAACTAAAAAAACTAAGTAATTTAAAAAATAAAAGGGGTTATTAAATATATCAAGATAATAAGAAAAAGATTTCTTAATACACCGCCTAAGTTTCTTAGGCACCACGTGAAATTTTATTTTTGTTCCCAGATTTCGGATTTGCACATCCGGACGCACCAAATTTTTAAAAAACGCTGATATGTTCCGGATGTGCACATCCGAAAGAATTCCTGATTTGCAAATCCGGAAAAAATAAAAAAAATTTCATAAAATCATTTACTTCTAAATATAATTAAATCTAATATAATTAAAATTAATATCATTTTTTCAATATAATTAAATTCAATATAATTAAAATTTATATTAATTAAAATTAATATGATATTTAATATGATTAATTTTTTTCAATATAATTAATATGATTAATATTGTATTTAATTTTAAATGATTTTTTTATATTGAAAAAATTAATTTAATTATATTGGATTTAAAATTATATGGTATTTACTTCTAAAATTGGATTTAATTATATTGGTATTTAAAATTATATGATATTTACTTCTAAATTATATGGTATTTACTTCTAAATTATAATTAAAATTATATGGTATTTACTTCTAAAATTAATTTAATTATATTGAATTTAATTATATTGAAAAAATCATATTAATTTTAATCATATTAATTTTAGTTATATTGGATTTAATTATATTGAAAAAATCATATTAAGTTTAATTATGTTGGATTTTTATTATATTGGATTTAATTATATTTAGAAGTAAATGATTTTATGGAATTCTTTTGATTTTTTCTGGATTTGTAGATCAGGAATTCTTCCGGACGTGCACATCCGAAAAAAACTGAAAATTTTTAGAGAAATTGTGCGTGCGAATGTACACATTCAGAAATTGGAGATAAAAACAAAAATTTAGGTAGTGCCTAAAAAACATGAGTGATGTGATAAAAAACTCTCTGATAAGAAAGGTCAGGAACCGCAAAACCGAAAATACGAATAAAAAATACAAACATCATATTTTGAGTATAAGAGTAGTCGAAGTTACCACCGTGAAGTGGTGTAACCGGAATAAGCTATTTTCTCCTTTGTTGTTTTTTTTCTTTTCTTTTTTGCGCAGATGCTGTAATAATAAGAAAAACTAAAATAATAATAAATTAATATTAAAAGGTCAAAATTTAACTTTTAATAATATTAAATAAAAAACTAATAAAAGAACAAAAATCAAAGAAATACTTTGGTAGGATTCAAACTCAAAACTTGATTTCTTTACTATACTACCTACTGAGTTAATTGAATAATTCAAAATAAATAACTTTTTTAAAAACATTAAAGAGAACCTAGACAAATTTTTGGGTACTACAAATTTTCAACTATTTGAACGGTTAAAATTAAGAAACATTTCAATCATATTATTATCCATAAATGATAATTTATGGATTATCCGCCCTAAATTATAAACTATCCACTAATTCACCGCTATTTTTATCGAAAAGAGATTATGTCACTAATTTCTAAACTAGTCGGAGCATTTGAAATGGGATTAAAAACAAATTAATGTTAAGGAAGCCAAAAAAGCAAAAACATTGAACGGTTAAATTGAAATAATAGTTGAAATAGTAAGAATGGAGTACTTTGGAAAGATTATATAGTTAATGCCAAAATGAATCTTAAGGGTTGCATACTTTTTTTTTTTGAAATTGAAAGAAAGGAATGTGAATCGATTAATCAAATAATTTTTTGGGTAATGAAAAAATTGCAACTGAAGTCTTAGTCGGGATTTAAAGGGGCTAAACACGTTTGCTTATTTAACGGGGATTGTCACAACACCAACACAAGCAGGTAAAGTGCGTGACTGTGACACCACCTCAGATCCCTCAATGTTTATTGTAATGTCCATCTCTCTTCTAAGTTTCTATATGTTTCTGTTCGATTATGAATTTGTTCTCATGATTGTTTAGGGCTTTTGGTTGGTATTACTGATTTTCTTTTATAAGAAGAATCCTACTTGACTTGGAACGTTTACAGTGTTGTAATTGATTTTTTTTTCTTTGTAAATTCATACCTTTTCAGTGATTTGTATAAGCTCCATAATTTTTCCTCCATCTTACATTCTTGTTATGTTTTTTACACCAGGTGAAAAAGGAAAGAGAGATGGACCTTGCAGCCTCGTCGTATGATAACGGAAAATATTCTGTTCAGAATTGTGCTAATATCTTAAAAGAACTAAGGACATCACGTTTGTTGCCTGACATATATTTTGGATATTCTTTAGAATTGCTAAAAGATAGAGAGAATAGAGCCATGATTGTTTCTTCTAAAGATTGCCCGAGTCTCTTGGTTAGTTGGATAAAATACAAGTATCAAAGGGCAAATCCATAGTAGTATATTTATGTTAAGGTTTACTGCTTTGTCTGAAATTAGAAAAAGCTTCCAATGTGTAAGGGATGGTTACATTACATCCACTTAATGAAATTATGAGTTGTTTGATCCATTTGTTGTATTTATGTAAGATTGTTGGTGTTAATCAGTGGTCCTGTTTGTATTAGTGGTATGTGTGGAGTTTTTGTTTGTGTTTTAATTTGTGTTTCCTGTTATCTTGTGACATTTTTGCGTTTAGCTAGGATACATTGTGCTAGTTTTGAGTTCTAGATATTAATTTAATTTCTTTGCTTTTTAAAAAAATGGCTAAAATTTATATTAATCAATTGTTACTAAAATTTTAATAGAATGATCTAATTAAAAGGAAATAGTTCAAATTATTTTTATCTTTTATAAACAAGGAGAAGCGTTTAGCTAGCATATGTTATCGGTACGACCCTTAATATATGATAAACAGATCCTTGCAAGCCAAGCAAAATCAAATTAAAAAAATATGACCTTTGTAATATGACTTTAAACTTAAAGTAGAGAAAGAGAAGAAAAAAAGACATGTTTTGGTATTGACATATTTTTGAGTTTGTTTATGGATCTGTTTATATTAATGGACCGTGTTTTTGACTTTGATATGGCTCTATTAGATTTTAGAAAATTTGTGATATTTTTGAAAGCTTAAGAGTGTGTTTGGATGAAGGATTTTAGTAAGGAAAAATAATTTTTTGAGGGATTTTGAAATGATTTGATTAAAATCTATTGTTTGGATAAAAAATATGGAGAATTGTTAAAATGATGCAAATTTATGGAGTATTTTATTCATGTTAAATTTAAGAAATTTAAAATAACACCAAAAAGTAAAGAATTTCAAATTGCTATATAACTCTATATAATATGAATATTAAATTGTTTATTATTAATTTTTCAAATTTTAGAAGATGGTCTTCATAATTTATGAAAATTTCAAATTCACCCTCAAAATTTTCAAAAAATTGCAAATTTGTTCTTAATAATTTTTAAATTTTACAAATTGGTCCCTTCAAATTTTCAAAAATTACAAATTAGTCCTTATTTTTTATATTTTAAATTTGACCCAAAAACTTTAAAAATTATGAAAATGACCCCAAATTTTTTACATTAAATCATTTTAATATTTCATCCAAACAAAAGAATTTAAAAATGAATGAATTTCAATTGAATCATTTGAATTACTTAGAATTTTAAATTCCCTAAAAATTCTCAAATTCCTCAACCAAATGAGAGAAAGTAATTTTTTGAGAGAATTTGAAATGACTTGATCAAAATTCGTTGTTTGGATAAAAAATATGTAGAATTGTTAAAATTATGTAAATTTATGGAGTATTTTGTTCATGTTAAATTTAAGGAATTTAAAATGACACTAAAAAGTAAAAAATTTCAAATTGCTTCTTAATTCTATACAATATGAATGTTAAATTATTTATTATTAAATTTTTAAATTTTGCAAGATGTTCCTTATATTTTATAAAAATTTCAAATTCACCCCTAAAATTTTCAAAAAATTGCAAATTAGTCCTTAATAATTTTTAAATTTTACAAATTGGTACTTTCAAATTTTCAAAAGTTACAAATTGGTCTCTATTTTTTATATTTTAAATTTGATCCAAAAGCTTTAAAAATTATGAAAATGATCCCAAACTTTTTACATTGAATCATTTTAATACTTCTTCCAAACAAAAGAATTTAAAAATGAATGAATTTCAATTGAATCATTTGAATTACTTAGAATTTTAAATTCTCTAAAAATTCTCAAATTTCTCATCCAAACACACTCTTAAGCTCTGTTTGGTAAAACTAACCGGTAGCTGACGACTGATAGCTGATAGCTAGTAACTGGTAACTGATATCTCATAGTGATGATTGATAGCTAATAAGTTAATTTGAGTGTTTGATAAATTAGTTGTTACACTAAATATAAAATATCATTAAAGGATATACTTCCTTAAAAATTGATGGTTCATTAACTTATTATATTATATTATTAAATTAATTTTTATTTGATAAAAATAAATGTATTAATAAAAACATGCAAAAAAAAGTTTATTATATATGAAAAATTAAAGATAGTATCAACAATATAATAAATTTGTATATAAATTTTACAATAAAATTTAACGATATACACAAAATCATAACATTGTAATTTTGAATTCAATTATATTAATCCAAAATAATAATAAAAATAGGTTTATTGTTTAATATTCTACGATAAAACTGCAATGATATTCTGAATTTTTCTTGTCTGGTTTGATCTCATTGATTCTCTTATGGAGTTTCATTAACTTGAAAATTATCAATACTATTTCAAAATTCATTATATAATTTAGATGTTACTTAAAGACATTAAATAGTGAATCATCTTTCATCTTATAATTTGACGTGTGTATATATATATATATATATATATATATATATATATATATATATATATAATATGATATTACATTGAATGGTAAGAATATGTTTTTGTTAAAATAATAAGGGTATAAATGGAAGAAAAAATCACAAGCTAAAAGCTAAAAGCTCAAAAGCTACTTCAAATAACTAAAAAGCTAGTAAAAAAGCTACAAGTTAAAAGCTAAAAGACAATTATCAAACAAAACTTTTTCATTAATGTGAGCTGAAAAGCTAAAAGTTAAAAGTTAAAATCTCTTTTTTGGATCTTACCAAAAAGACTCTTAGAGTTAATGTGAGAAAAAAATAATTAGACAATACTTCTAAATACCTTGGGTTGTGTTTGTGTTATTACTATATTGAGAGTTTGAGAGGTTGAGAACTTGGGTAGAAAATAGGGTTTGTTTTGGGGAAGTTAGAAAACTATTTTCTTGTAACCCATTTGTAACTTTTTGTAACAACTTTTGGAGTATAGTGAAATGGAGAACTGCTCTCTCCTCTAGACGTTAATCATTTGATCGAACTGGGTAAACAAACCTTTTGTGTTTCTCACCTTTTTTTATCTTCTTCTGCCAAGGTAATTCACTTTCTTATTGCATTAAAGGTTATTATTGTTGAAATCCATTTGTTTGGTTGTCATTGTTCTTTGTCTCATACATCACATCTCTTGGCGTGATTGAACTCTAAATAATTTTTTATGAAATAGTTTTAATTATTTTTTTTTACAACAAGTGGCGCCCACCGTGGGGCAAAGAGGTATTGTTTAGAACTGAGCACCATAGATAAATGTGAGATCGTGAAATTTTCCAAAGATAATGATTTTGGGTTGTGGAAAGGAAAAATGCAATCAATTTTAACTCAATAGAAGTGTATTGATTTTTTGAAGGATGAGGAATCAGTGTCTGCACCCCTAACTAAAGCAAAGAAGAATGAGATGGTGGATAAGGCCAAAAGTATCAATATCTTGTGTCTTAGGGATAAATTTCTAAAAGGAGTCACCAGGGAGAAAATTACGATTGTGATGTGAGCAAAACTTGAATCATTGTATATGACCAAGTCTTTGCCTCATAGGTTGTGTCTAAAACAACAAATTTATTCATTCTGAATGGTGGAGAACAAATACATAGTGAAGCAATTGATAGAATTTTACAAAATTATTGATGATCTTGAGAATATTGAAGTGAAGATTGAAGAAGAGGACAATGCTTTACTCTTGTGGAGCTCATTACCCAAATCCTTTGAACACTTTAATGATGCCATTCTTAATGGTAAGGAAGGTACTATTACTTTGGATGAAGTTCAAATAGTGGTGAAATCTAAATCATTTTCACGAAAGATTTGAAGATTGATGATAGTGGTGAATGCTTGAATGTCTCAAAAGTCAGGAAGTGAGCGTAGAGGGATGTCCAAATCAAAGAGGGATTGTCAGAAAATGCAATAATTGTCAGAAAATCGGTCACTTCAATAGGGATTGTCCTAAGAGAACGGACAATGATGATTTTGTTTAAGTTGCGGGTGCGTTAGATAAGGATTGTTATGAGAGTGTTGATGCTTTAGTGGTGTCGATTTTGGATACTGAAGATGCTTGGGTCTTAAACTCAGGTTGCTCTGATCACATGTGTCCAAGAAATGAATACTTTAGGACTTTGAAGTTGGGGCGAGTTGGAGTAGTTGACCTTGATGATAATAAGGCTTGCAAGGTTCATGGTATTGGTATGATCGGACTTAAAATATTCTATGATCGTGAGTTTTTTCTTCTTACTGATAACACCAAAACCACCACATATTTGGCTCGACTTGCACATATTTTACCGTTGTTTTATTGTCATTTTTAGTGTTATACATGTATTTTGTCTGTATTTCGGGTACATAGCCAAGAGAGAACCATACTTGAAGAAACAGAGCGAAATAGAGGAAAAACGGTGAAAAGGGAGCAATTTACACACACGACGTCCAACCCGGCATTCGCCATGGAGGTAGCCATGTGGTGGATGACGTGTCCCACGTGCCAACAGTCACAAAGACCATTTCCTGGAGTTTGGTAAAGGTGGCATTCGCCACCCCTACATGGTGGTCGCTATATTTGCTTTTGACGTCCCGGTCAAATGGAAGTTGGATAATCACCCCCACTACTCTCGTTTTTCCCTCACACAAATTCTGAAGTTGTTACTTGATTTCCAAGGCTTGATACTAGTATAAATAAGACTTAGTTTTCACATTTTGAAGCATCCAAGCTTAGTTACAACTTAGGCATAAATTCACACTGTTAAAAGCAATAATTCTTCACACCGGAGGGTTATTGCACAATTGTTGTATTTGAGTTTGGAACCCCCAGCTCATGAATAATGGGGAAGTGGACATAAAAATAAGGGGACGGACCACTCGCTGGAAGTATCCATGTTGGTTTTCCCCTCATCTTAACAGGGTTCCATAATCATTTCTCTCTCTCTCTCTCTCTCTCTATATATATATATATATATATATATATATATATCATGTCATGACAAGACTTATATATCATATCACAGTAGAGTATATAAAGGTAATATATTTAACACTGACTTGTTTAGCTTTCTTTCCCATGATCGATGGAGCAGAAATCCAGAAAAATGTTTTCACCTATGTGTGTTTGTAGAAAATAAGAAATGAGAGAGAAAAAGAAAAAGGGGTTTCCAAAATACTATGGGGAAACCCAATAGCACAAGCCATACATTCACCCAATGGGGTAACAGCAATGAGAATTGGGAAAGACTTTACACTTGGAAGACATGTATAGAAAATAGATAATAAATTGATTTTCCCAAGAAATGCCATTATGGGATGCATTAATTGTCATCCATGCTCTTTTTCCCACTAAAACACTCATGTTGGCAGTAGTGATTGACGTTTGGACATCTTGAGGTCTAACCTAGAATGAGACATATCCCTCTATAGTGCAGTTGTTAGAAGGGACTCGCCTGTAGTTGAAGGAATCACCCTTTAAATATGGCCACCTTCAACTGAGGGATTCACCCTTTAAATATAGTCGCTTTCAATTGAGAGACTCACCCTTTAAACATATTCACCTTCAGATGAGGGACTCTCCCGTAGCAGAGAGACTCACCCTTTAAATATGGTCGCCTTTAGCTGAAAGACTCATTGGTAGGGAGGGGGCGCACCTCAAATGTAAAAGGGGCTTAAAAACACTTCGTCCTTAACAATCCCTCGTACTTAAGGGACTATGTAGTGTTATATTTGTGAAGGTCCTAAAATGGGGTCCCTCACCCATGAGTTGTGTCACTTTGGTGATATTTTGAAGACTCACTTGGGGGTACTGATGACGTGTAAGGGATAAGTGGTCAATAACTTCTCGTGATTTGGGGAAGCGGTTGCCACCACTCGGGGTTTCTCAAACCCTAGGCCCAAAAGGTTTTTATAAATATTTCTCCTTAGATCTTAAGCCATACAGATCATTGCATCCTAAAAAATAGCGTTTAACAAGATCATCACTCATATGATCACCACCCTTAGAGCCTCTCATCTCATGTGAGCAGAATTTATAAAACCCCCGCAAAACACCATCATACAAAGCTTTTTGTCGTCGTGGGCAAACCATAACTACTATACAACGTAAAATACCTATTAAGATCTCCGATTCGCCTTATCAATATAAGAGGAACACACAATTGTACTTTTTTACCCGTACAAGAATGTTAAAGATACATTTTATTACTAATTAAAAAATATCATTTTAAAATTTTCAACTATTTAAACTGTTAATTTTAACAAGCATTTCAATAATATTATTATTTATTTGAAAACATTTCATTGATATTACTCTCTCCATTTTTTATTATAAGTCGTTTTTTACTTTTAACACATATTAAGAAATGTAATAATTGTAGTATAGAAAAGAGAACTTGTGAATGCTTTTACAAAATTGTCCTTTATTAATGGGATTGGAAAGATAAATTTACATAATTGAAAGGAGAGAGAATAATAAATATTTAATGGTATAAAAGGAAAAATAACATTAATGATTTATTGGTATTATAAAGTGACTTATATTGTGGTACAAATTTTTTTCCAAAGTGACTTATAATAAAAAATGGATGTACTATAATCTATAAACTATTGAACCGATTATGCGACTAATTTCTAAAACGGATGGAGTATTTTAAATGCGAATAAAAACAAATTATTGTTAAGGATGCCAAGATATAGAAAGTTCCAAAACAATAAAACTAAGATCTAAGTACAATATCCTTTATTGTACGCGATACACAATACACAGCGGAATAACATAAACTAAACTTCTCTTGAAACATCCAAGCATAACTCCACTTGTAAACTAAACTTGCAAATAATACCTAAAAAACAACAACAATAATGGGGTGAGATAATAATCTCAGTGAGTTCCCTTATCTTATGGGTTCATTCGGCTCTACAAGGTTCTAACCAATTCTATCTCAAGTCATAAGGGAAAGGGATAAGACTAGAGTTCACACAGTTCGCAATGTATAGAAACATGTCTCTTGAGTTCATCAACTCAAACAATCACTAATCAGAAATCTTACCAAGGCATCCCTTTTTCTCCGTCCTCTCCTACATCTAGGAGACCGGCACGAGTCATGGATCCTTATAATGTACTTTCACATACGAGATGGATTCATATCTAAGGGAAACATGGTCCGATAAATTGTCATTTCTCATGGAAACATGGTCCATCACAAGTCTCTTTACCCGTAGGCTCCATTCGTACAACGGGACTCAAACCTGTCAAAGTAATAGTGCGTACATTCCAGAGGAGCTCTCTATATAAGCCTCTACTCTCGGAACAGCGCATCTCAAGGGAATTGGTTCCGACTACGTGATAAAGCATAACATAACGTCAAATGGATTCAAATTCTAAGGGACATATAATCGACCTTATGAATCGTCACTTCTCATGGGCCGACCCCATCACAAATCTCTTTACCTTTAGACTTCATTTGCTTATGTAATCACTAAGAATAGTGTGATTACATTCGACAATCACAAGGCATCACATTCGCATTAACCATAAACAACACAGACCATACATGTTCCATACAAAGCTCTCCTCACAACTAGACAACTACTTGCCAATGAGACACGCCTAGGCATCCTTGCACAAGTATTGCCATCTATGTTATTCAGCATGACCTAATCATCTTAATAATTCATTTCATTAATTAATATCAAGGGTTTCCTCACCATTCTTATAGTCTTTTAAGCATGTTATCACACAATCAAAATATCGATGTATACATCATACATTACACATAAGGTACATATAATACACAATTTAGTCAAGCATAATTAATGCACATAAGACATAAAATCAACATAGATAGGTCTTTCGGAGCCAAGCCCCTCACCAAATAGGAATTTCGAAACATAAGTCCCTCACCAAATATCAAACCATTCACATGGTGGTCACCACAACACTAAGTGTTCTTCTTCACTTTTCACACATTTTATCATCATATATATCAACCAATTATTCATAGTAAACATGCATAACAATCCTCAATAATCATGTGAAACAATTCATAGCATCATAAGTCATGCACAAGAAGCAACCAAACAAGTAAACAAACAAAAGAGAACAAAAATGCCAGGCTCGTTGTGCGAGCTTTGGGCAAGGTCTCCTCGCTTTGAGTTCTTTGTGCGAGCTCTGGGCGAGACAGGGGATTTTGGAGGCAGTAGCAAAAAGCCTCAATGGTCCCTTTGCAACCTCTAGGCGGGGTCTCACCTTCACCTCACTAGAGGCTTGCTGTGCGAGCATAGCAGACTGTCATGCTCGCTGCTAGTTCGCCAACAGCTTACTGTGCGAGCTCTGCGATATCAAAAATCTGACCTGCATAATGAGTGCAGATCAAAGGGGTTCCCAACCACATTACCAGGGGTTGCTGGTATGGATGCGTAGGAAGTTCCTGTGGTGGATATTGACCGGAAGCCATAACAACCACATATAAATATGGGTAGCAAGGCACCTGAGTTAGGGGTGATTGATGAGATCCCATTACCGCATTAGTATCACCTTCCTTCTTGTTTGAATTGAAGTTGGAGAAGTTTTTCGTGCTAGTCTAACTATTAGATTCCCCTTGGATCTTACCACTCTTCAGGACGTCTTCAATTCGTTCTCCAATAATCACTAGGTTAGAGAATCCAGATAAGACACTCCTTAGCATCCTTTCATAGTATTGTCTTTGTAAAGTACCCATGAATATATCTACTAGCTCTCTTTCCAGAAGTGGTGGTTGTACATAAGCAGCTGTCTCCTTTCATCTTTGTGCACACTTCTTAAAAGACTCATGATTTTTCTGTGCAAGGTTTTGCAACTACATGCGATTTGGAGCCATGTTCAAATTGTATTTGTATTGTCTAAAAAAATCATTAGTGAGGTCTTCCCACGTTCAGATGTGAGCCCGCTCTAGTTGCATGTACCATTCTAAGGATGCCCCACTTAGGTTGTCTTAGAAGTAGTGGATCATCAGTTTTTCATCATAGGCATGAGCAGCCATCTTTCTACAGAATATCCTTAAGTGGTTCCTCAGACAGTTGAGGCCTTTATATTTTTCAAAGTCGGTTACTTTGAATTTTGCGGGTATCACCACGTCAGGAACCAAACACATGTCGAGAGCATCGACGCCGAATGCATTAAAACCTTCTACAACCCTTAGTCTTTCTTCAAGTAATTTGTACTTGTCAGCTACCTTGGATTCTTCAGCCATGACTCCCCGATGGCGCCGATCACTAGCATCGAGGGACGGTCACCCGAGGATTGGGCTAGCGATGAGCCTTTGAACTTTGAATCCCAGTTCGTCGCATGTGACCAGGATGATATATTTACCACTGTCGAGCATGGCCTTGAGGGCTCTTCCAAAACCTGGATGGTGTATAGACCTTTGCAGCACCACCGCATCTGTTCGACATACAGGGGGATGAGATTTCCCTTGTACGAGTTCATGTTCGACGAGGTGGGGTGGCGCCTGTCCTTCATGGTTTTTCAGCAAGAGGTGTTCATTTGGTTGCACCTGGCACCGTCGCAACTCCACCCCAACGCCCTCGCCTTTATTCGTACCTTCGAGCTCGTCTGTCAGTATCTCCACATCGGGGCGACCCTACCTCTGTTCTTCCGCATATTCCACTTGCAGAGGTAGACAATTGATGGAAGACATGGCTGAGTGTCTTTCAAGCAGGTGAGCAGGTTGTTCCAGACTTACATGGACTCTATTCGCCACTTCAAGTCCCGGTTCTACATCGTGAAACCCATCTCGTTCAAGGCCGTGGAGTCGGTGTACAGACAGGTGCACCAAGAGATAGACGGGTAACAGGAAGAGGTCCTCGAAGCGAAGTTTCCCTTATTCTGGATGGAGTAGCATTTCAAGAGGGGCACGAATAGTTATATATTCAGTCCTGGCAGACTGTGGGAAGGGGATCGTCTGGTTCACAAGGAGATAGTCAAATTCGTTGCCGGTTTCTCCCCTGCACAGCTCGTGACACCGGACGGGAAACCTATCCATGGCCACGACGGGAGACCCCTAGAGGAAGCCCAATTGATTAATACGAGGGCCCTCCTCGAGACGTTTTTCGAAGAGGATGCCCTTAAGTTGTTAAGTGGTGGATGCCTCTTTAATTAGATCCTCTCATGCACTTTGCTCTTCGACTTACTGACGTATTTCCATTTTCTTTTACAGGAACCATGTCGAGTGAGGAGGAGCGTATCAAGAAGCTGGAAGCTACCCGAGTTTTGAAGAAGGGTGGAAAAGGGCGGGTTGAGCAGATCCGGTCACAGCGCCCAGGCCCCACCCTGGCAACCGAGGACTCTTCCGGCTCTCCCCAGGGTAACCAATCTCCAGTCGCGCAAGGGTCTCCAAAAAGACAACGACTCAGCGAGCACGTGGACTTCAATCTTACCGAGAGTGAAAGCCCTCCCGCTGTGAAGTTCGTACTCCCGCCTTGCCACTCGAGGCCGAATTTCTTTTCGAGGAACAATTCCCTGTGCGTTGGTGCACTTGAGGCTCATACCATCTTAGGCATTGACCGGGCTTCTAAAAGAAAGGCTTTGGTGGAAGACATGTCCGCGGTGATGCGGGTTTATGCCGTCGCCCTGGTCCTGAACGACGAGACCTGCCCAGCAGTTGAGATGACCAAGCTGCATGAGAGCTTCACGTCGGTCGCAGCCGAAATGGAGAAGCTGGGCAAGGACCTATAAGAGTACAAAAAATAGAACAAAGCCCAGGTCGAGCTTCAGAGGCAGTTGGAGGAGAAGTTGGAGAAGGCTGATGCTGAGAGGAAGGATCTCTTGGCGAGGATCGCCGAGTTGGAACAAATTGTTCGTCTTGTAGAGGAGGAGACTGAGGACGACAGGCTACTGAAGTCTCGGGCAGACCTGATCGTGAAGCTCAGGAAGACGGAGCAGGAAGTCCTCGTGGCCACCGAGGTGGGCTTTAATAACACCGTGAAGCAGCTCAGATCTTTCCACTTAAGGGACTGATCCTTTCTACGAGGTGGTCGAAGGTTAAATTATGCTGCTGGTGTCTAAGGAGGATGATGATGGCCAGGCCACGGGAGACGAGCAGCCTGAGGACAACACATCCGTCTAGTTTTCCATTTGTTTACTTTGTTTGGCCTGTGAGCCATGTTCTTTTGTAATGATTTGACTATCTTTGCCTGGCCTGCGTGCCAGGGGCTTTATGACATTTTTGTATTATTTGCACAATGGGCTTCTGCCCTATTTAATGCTTTGTTTTTGTTTATCTGTGTGTGTGATATTTGCATATTTGATATATTTGCTATTTTTTGTCTAAGTAATTTGTCTAAGCAATTTAGGGGTTTGCTCGACGTTGTTGGTTCTCGACTGTGTGGGGAACTGGTTGAGCGGTCGGAGATGGATTCCGACCTTTAACGAGGCTAGGAATTCGGTCGAGGTCCTAGCCACGTGGCGTGAACTTCCCATCACGAGCTGGGGTTCTTCCTAAATGGTACGGCGATGACAAAGCTCGGTCGAAGTATCCTCGTCGGATCGAGGGTCTTCTCGCACACACAATGCGGCCCTCGATCTTCATGTTTCGTGGAGGGGAGTCGCGCTTGTACCTTAGTGCGCCCCCATAATCGCGACGTGGTTGTGTCGCGGGTAGTGTTTAACTGTAGTATTATTTAAGCTTCTCAGCATTCCATGGTCGAGCAGGTTCCTCCCCGTGTAGATTTTCGAGAAAGTGGGCTTATGTCCCTGTTTTCGCGCGGACGCGGTAGGGGCCCTCCCAGTTTGCGGCGAGCTTGCCTTCTCGCGAGTCTTTCTGGTTCCTTCGTAGGACGAGGGTGCCTACTTGAAAATTACGTTTAATAACTTTGTTGTTATAATATAGAGTTATTTTCTGTTTAAGTGAGGCTTCTCGGAGGGACGCGTAGGACTTTATCTCCTCGACAAAGTCGAGCTCCTCCCTTAGGGCCTCATCATTTGTCCCTCCATCGAGGGGAGATTCTGTTCTCCTCGAGGGTTCCCCTATTTCCACGGGGATCACCGCTTTTGTTCCGTAGGTTAAGTGAAAGGGGGTCTCTCCGGTCGTGGAATGTGGGGTTGTCCGGTAGGCCCAGAGGACGCTGTGCATCTCCTCGACCCACCTTTTCTTGGCGTCGCCTAGTCGGTGTTTCAGTCCTCAAAGGATCACTCTATTTGCCACTTCAACTTGCCCTTTCGTTTGAGGGTGCTCGACCGACGTGAAGTGCTACTTCGTGCCCAGCTTGGTGACGAAGTCTTGGAAGTTCTTGTTGGTGAACTGTGTCCCGTTGTCGGTGACAATCGCCTGGGGCACGCCGAACCGGGCGAGTATGTTCCTCTTGTAGAAACGTAGTATGTTGTGAGCCGAGGTGTTGTGCATTGATTCCCTCGTGGATTTCCTGGAGTATACCGGGGACCTTGGTCTCTTCGACGCACCTGAGGAGGGGGATCAAAAAGCCACGTCGGTATAGTTTGTCTTCCACAATTGTGTATGAGCACGCTCGTCGCTTAACCACCCCAGTCTCCTTTAGATCGTCGAGCAGATTGCCGGTGGTGAGATACTCGTATACCGGGGTCATCCAGCAGTTGTTGTCCCCGATGGCGTTCACGTCAGTCGCAGGGATGGGTTTATCGATGCTTGGGCGCGAAAGCACCTCTTGTATAACAGATTTGTTCCCGCCCTTCTTTTTAGTGCTCGCCAGCTTGGACAAGACATCTGCTCGAGTGTTGTGCTCGCGCGAGATGTGGGTTACTTCTGCTGAGGTGAAGTTCTTCATATTTTCCTTCACCAGGGTCAAGTACTCGATGAGGCTGTCGTTCTTGGCTTGATACTCTCCTCGGACCTGGGAGGCCACGAGCTGGGAGTCGGTGAAAATTTTGACTTCTTTGGCACTTAGGTCCTCATCCAACCGTAGCCCGGCAAGGAAAGCCTCGTATTCAGCCTGGTTGTTTGACGTCGGGAATGACAATTTGAGGGAGACTTCTATCAGGATGCCTTCCTCATTTTCGAGGATGATGCCCATCCCACTACCTTTCGAGCTGGATGCCCCGTCGACGTAGATGGTCCACTTTTGGGATCCGCTGGTCGAAGGTGCCGGGAGGGTCATTTCTGCCACGAAGTCGGCCAGTACCTGAGCCTTCAGGCCCTTTCTTCCTTCATATTGAATGTCAAACTCGGCAAGTTCGACCGACCATCGGAGCATCCTCCCCGCCATGTCTGATCGACCGAGGAGTTATCTTATGGGCTGCTCGGTCCTTACCATCACCATGTGGGCCAAGAAGTAGTGTCGTAATCTTCTGGCCGCGGTGGCGAGGGCCAGGGCGACTTTCTCGATCTGCTGATACCTGAGCTCGGGGCCTTGGAGGGCCTTGTTGGTGAATTAGATCGGTTTCTACCTGTCGCGGGTTTCCCGGATAAGAACTGTGTTGAATGCTTCTCTCGTGATGGCGAGGTACAGGAACAACGTCTCCCCGTTCTCTGGTCAGGAGAGAACTTGGGGTTGCGAAATGACTTGTTTAAGGTGGAGGAGCGCTTGCACGCATTGTAACAACCTAAACCCCCGCGACAAATTAATAACAAAAATATCATAGTAAAAGAACTACAACACGTTTAGGATGCTACTTTCAACTATTTAACTTTTCATGCATACGAGAAATAACACATCAATACCGTAATTAAACATAGTAATTAATCATTTCTATAGCAGTGAAAATTCAACCAGATTATAACATGTGAATACTACATAACATCATCAAGTAATGGAGTCATAACACATAACAAAGTAAATGACTACAAGCGTTCCGACAACCTGGTGTTACAATCAGAGCAGACGCGACTCGATAACATAAAAGGGAAGACCTCATCTTCGCTAACTCCAACTCCGCACTACTCCTGCTTATCTGCACGTTACCCACATAGAGGTAACATTTAAACAGAAGGGGTGAGATTCTCAAATCAATATAAGAAATGCATAGTATAAGTAAGAAAGCATAAAAACATTACACAATTTACCCTATCATCACAACATCAATACAATTAGCATTTCTCACACAATCAGATAATCAACACACATAATGCAATGCAATGAGACCCACGACTCGACTCAATGCATGTGGTACCAATTCGATCCCTGTTTCATGATCATAATTCTCGTCGGAATTTCCAAAATAGTCGCTCACACCCCACATGGGCACACGACATCCGTGATCGCTCACACCCCACATGGGCACACGATCACCCGTAATCGCTCACACCCCACATGGGAACACGATTACCTCAACAACAACAACAACAACAATGACATCGACACGATTCTATTTCAAAGAATCCGGATAAGACACTCACACTCCACATGGGCACACGGCTTATCACATAACTTATGCAACATGACATGCATACAATGACAACACAGAATAACAAAATACCACGACAATTACATGCATACGACCATCAACACATCAGTACATCTTACTACAACTACACAACATGCAGTCTATACCTGCCACAACAGCAATCTACAACGATAACACGCATACACACCAACGAATCCATCAACTCAACTTACAACACATAACAACATACACAAAATCCAAATTAACATGTCAAAAGGTTGGAATTCTGGGATTGAAATCAATTTTAACTAAAAGTATATGAAACCAGCTTTCCAACGCTTCGAACGGCGACTGAAACGGACATACGTACTAAAAGTTATGAATTTCTGAAGTTTTGGAAAAATCATGTTCGTTCCACAGCAAGATAACACTGCCATGCCTCGCTACGAGTTCGCTCAGAGAACTCTCGTTCTCTATAGGTTCGCCTAGTGAACTTGCCAGCGAACGCCTCCTCCCCATACAAAAACTAGAGAGTCACATTTTCCCCTCTCTGTTCGCTACTCATTCGCCCGGCGAATTGGGCTTCGCCAGGAGTTCGCTTTGCAAACCTGGGGCGAACTTCCCCACCATACATCCCAGAATTATCCTACTTTTCCTTCGTTCACTGCCTCATTAGCTTTGAGAATTTGGGGCAAACATTTTCCCAGCAAACTTTTGTTCGCATTGCGAACATCGCGATTCTGCAATTCTGCAGTAGTGATTTCAGCACCCGTCTGTCCCAATTCTTCCCCGATTTTGCCCACCAACAGCCCAGAAAACACACATACAATCATAGTAATTCATACAAACATGCATAAAAACCTATTCCTTAATTCAATCGATCAATTATACATTTTCCCTCTTATCAAACCCTCTGTCATACAAAAACCCAATCCCTAATTTGACACAAACAACACATAGGGACGATCCTAATGATTTTTATACCCTCATACAAACAATATGCAACCCTTAAGAGATTAGAGAGGCACACCCTTACCGTAGAGTTCTTGAATTCTTCGCTCTAACAGTGGAGTCTCCTTTCTCTGACTCTAGCTCTGCTCTTCCTCTTTCTTTTCAAAATGCGTACTGAAACCTTTCTCTCTTATAACCCCTTTTCTATTTATATTTATTATTATTATTATTATTATTATTATTATTATTATTATTACTATTATTATTATTTAAATATTATTATTATTATTTCACTAATTATAGAATAACAACAATATTCCTTAATAATAATTAAAATATTAATATTAGTCTGAATAATCATTCTCACCACAAGTTCCTATACAATTAGTCACACACCTCCCGATACTTGTTTTCTATAATTCCAAGGGTACTACCCCCATCCTAAGGACAACCCAACGTCAACCAAAACACACCGACACACAATATCATTCAATTTAATTATGAAAAATAATTAGAATAATTCGGGGTGTTACAACTCTCCCCCACTTAGAATATTTTCGTACTCGAAAATTGACCTCATGCGAACAATTTCGGATACGACTCTCGCATCCTGCTCTCTAACTCCCAAGTCATATTTCCACCAGCAGCGCCTCCCCACACTACCTTCACGAGAGTGATCTCTTTACCCCTTAGTTGCTTTACCTCGCGGTCTTCAATCCGTATTGGTAAGGCTTCAACCGTAAGGTTATCTCTTACTTCCACATTATCCATCGGAATCACATGCGACGGATCTGGAACATACTTCCGAAGCTGTGACACATGGAACACATCATGCAAATTCGACAAATTGGGTGGCAATGCCACTCTGTAGGCAACAGGTCCAACTCTTGCAGAAATCTGATACGGACCAATAAACCGAGGAGCAAGCTTCCTTAACTTCAACGCATGGCCAACACCGGTCACTGGAGTGACTCTCAAAAACACATGATCTCCTTCTTGGAACTCAAGATGTTTCCTCCTCTTATCATGGTAACTCTTCTGCCTACTCTGTGAAGCTTTCATCTTTTCCCGAATCAGTTTCACCTTTTCGGTAGTTTGCTGAAAAATCTCAGGTCCAAGTACTACACCCTCACCAGATTCGTGCCAACACAAAGGCGTCTGACACCTCCGACCATACAATGCTTCAAAAGGCGCCATTCCAATACTGGAATGATAACTGTTATTATAAGTGAACTCGATCAACAGTAAATGGCTATCCCAAGCACCTCCTTATTCAAGCACACAAGCCTTTAACAAATCCTCCAAAGATTGTATAGTCCTCTCCGTCTGCCCATCCGTCTGTGGATGATAGGCTGAACTCAATCTCAGCTTCGATTCCAAAGCTTCTTGCAAACTCTCCAAAACTCTGGAAGTGAACCTTGGATCTCGTTCTGACACAATGCTCATTGGAACTCCATGCAACTTCACAATCACCGGAATGTAAATCTCTGCCAGCTTCTGCAAAGGAAAACTGATATTAATCGGGATGAAATGTGCCGACTTCGTCAGTCTATCCACTACTACCCAAATGGAATCATGTCCTCTCAGCGTATTAGGAAACCCGGTCACGAAATCCATAGAAATATTGTCCCACTTCCACTCTGGAATATCTAATGGTTGCATAAAACCAGCAGGTTTCTGATGTTCCACTTTCGACTTACGACAAGTCAAACAAGCATACACAAATTGAGCCACATCACGTTTCAATCCAGGCCACCAAAATATCTTCTTCAAGTCTTGATACACCTTCGTAGCTCCTGGATAGATACTCAAACTACTCCTGTGACCCTCTTCTAAAATCATTCTTTTTAACTCAGGATTATTAGGAATACAAATCCTATCACAAAATCTCAACACACCTTGTCCATCCACCCTGAACTCATTACTTTCCGCTTGGTCATTTTCAATCCTCAAATCCACCAGTTTCACATCTAACTTCTGACTTTCTCGAATACTATTAAGGAATTCATTGTTGATCGTCAGCATACCCAGCATCACACTATGTGGTGTCTGTTTGTAAACCAAATTCATATCTCTGAACTGTTCAATCAATTCTAACTCTTTAACCATCATAGCAGACACATGCAAATATTTTCGACTCAGAGCATCAACCATGACATTAGCTTTACCGGGGTGATAGTTCAAGCCAAAATCATAATCTTTTAAGAATTCTAACCATCTTCTCTGCCTCATATTCAGTTCCTTCTGGTCAAACAGATACCTCAAGCTCTTGTGGTCACTATACACTTCAAATTTGGAACCATAAAGATAGTGCCTCCAAATCTTCAATACGAATACCACTGCAGCTAACTCTAAATCATGAGTCGGATAATTCCTCTCATGTACTCTTAGCTGTCGTGAAGCACAAGCCACAACCTTACCATTCTGCATTAACACACCTCCCAAACCCATCAAAGAAGCATCACAATACACCACAAACAGTTCATTTGGTTTGGGTAGAATTAAAACTGGAGATGTAGTCAATCTCTTCTTCAGCTCAATGAAACTCTTCTCACAATGAACATCCCATACAAATGCCTTACCCTTGCACGTCAACTGAGTCAACGGAAGTGCCAACTTTAAAAATCCTTCAATAAATCTTCGATAATAACCAGCCAAACCCAAGAAGCTTCTAATCTCGGTCACCGACTTCAGAGTCTCCCATTGTAGAACTGCGTCTACCTTGGACGGATCCACAGCAATACCATTACCTGAAATAACATGACCAAGAAAACTTACCTCTCTCAACCAGAATTCACACTTAAACAACTTAGCATAGAGCTTCTTCTCTTTCAACACTTGCAGCACAATCCGCAAATGCTCAGCGTGTTCCTTTTCTGACTTAGAATAGATTAGAATATCGTCAATAAAGACAACCACAAATTGGTCCAAGTAACTATGAAAGATATGATTCATATACTCCATGAATACGCCAGGTGCATTAGTAACTCCGAATGACATCACCACATACTTATAATGTCCATATCGGGTTCTGAAGACCGTCTTCTGAATGTCTTCATTTCTTACTCGTATCTGATGATAGCCCGACCTCAAGTCAATCTTGCTAAACACACGAGCACCCACTAATTGATCCATCAAGTCATCTATTATTGGAAGTGGATACTTGTTCTTAATCGTTACTTTATTCAGCTGTCTGTAATCGATACACAACCTCATACTACCATCCCTTTTCTTTACTAACAACATTGGAGCTCCCCAAGGCGATACACTCGGTCTCAAAAATTTCTTTTCTAACAGCTCATCCAGTTGCTTCTTCAGCTCTGATAATTCTGATGCCGACATCCTGTATGGTGCCATAGAAATAGGTCTGGTACCAGGGACAAGATCAATAGCAAACTATACTTCTCTCTCTGGTGGTACCTCGACAATGTCATCTGGAAACACTTCAGGAAATTCACGCACCACTTGCAATTCTTTGATCACCGACTCACTCTCCACTGACATGGATGCAAACAATGCAAGTACCTGAGCTTCTTCTTCCAAGAACTTTCTTAACTCTCTAGCAGACAGAAAACCATCTTCTTCCTCTTTCCTAAGAGCAAGAAATTGAACTGACTTGTTAAAATAGTTAATATGAACATGATTAAACTCCAACCAGGTCATACCCAAAATCACATCGAGACCTCCCAACGGTAAACAAATTAGATCCACACCAAATTCCTTATCAAAGATTGATAGTGAACAATTTAAACAGACTAAAGAAGTGGTCACCGATCCCTTTACAGGAGTTTCGACAACCATCTCTCCCTTCATATGAGAAACAACAAGGCCTAGCCTTCTTACACAATCAGCAGCAATAAAAGAGTGAGTAGTACCAGTATCAATAATAGCAATCAAAGGCGTATTATTAATATAACATGTACCTCTGATAAGTCTGTCATCACTGGAAGTCTGAGTCCTTGTCAACGCGAACACCTTTCCTCCAGTCGAAGCTTGCTTTGGTTTCTGACAACGAGTACTAATATGGCCCTGTTCTCCACAGTTGTAACAAGTCACCACATTAACTTTGTAGTCAGCAATCAGATGTCCTGCCTGTCCACACTTGAAGCATTTCTTCACATCACTCGTGCACTCACTGACACGATGACCCAACTCACCACACTTGTAACACTTAAGAGGAGTAGGGGAACCTCCCCCACTTGGCCTCTTACCATCAACATGCTTCTATTTACCTTTCTCAGCTGAAGCTGCATAAGGCTTCCCACGGTTCATCGGTTGCTTTACTCTTCTCTCGGCCAGCCCCTTATAGTGAGTCGATTGAGCCTTGTTGTCTTCCTCAAATATCCTGCAACAATCCACCAAGTCTGGAAACCTTCTGATTCACTGATAACCAATTGCCTATTTGATCTCAGGCCTTAATCCGCTCTCAAACTTGACACACTTTGAGAACTCAGCAGTTTCCGCACTGTAGTGAGGATAAAACTTAGCCAGACCTGAGAATTTGGCAGCATACTCCGTAACCGTCATGTTACCCTGCTTCAGCTCCAAAAACTCAATCTCTTTCTTCCATCGGACATCTTCAGGGAAATACTTCCTTAAGAACTCCCTACTAAACACAGCCCAAGTGATTGCCTCTTCTGTTGCTCCCAACAGTTGACGAGTGCTAACCCACCAATCATCAGCCTCC
Source organism: Lathyrus tuberosus (assembly GCA_022829125.1). NCBI lineage: Eukaryota > Viridiplantae > Streptophyta > Magnoliopsida > Fabales > Fabaceae > Lathyrus > Lathyrus tuberosus. The sequence continues at coordinate 3,495,716 of JALAZF010000397.1, forward strand.
TCAGCCAGCATATGAGTACCTAACCGCACCTTCTGTGCTTCAAGACATTCCATAACCCGGAAGATTCTCTCGATCTCCTTGAGCCAAGCCTGCGCTTCATCCGGATCATGTCTTCCCTTGAAGTTAGGCGGTATGTTCTTTCGAAACTCGTCATTCTCGTTAGCATGTGGCAGGTTCTGCACCACTTGAGCAATAGCCTGCAAAGTAGCAGCAATTGCAGCATCGTTCCTTCCAACCATTCTAAATCTGTTACACACCAACAACATAACATAATGGTTAAGGAACCGATAACGACAACGATAACTTGTCGCACGACAGCGACTCGACAACTTGGCCGGACGGACCGACCTGCTCTGATACCACTATGTAACACCCTAAAACCACGCGACAAATTAATAACAAAAATATCATAGTAAAAGAACTACAACACATTTAGGATGCTACTTTCAACTATGTAACTTTTCATGCATAGGAGAAATAACACATCAATACCGTAATTAAACATAGTAATTAATCATTTCTATAGCAGCGAAAATTTAACCAAAATATAACATGTGAATACTACATAACATCATCAAGTAATAGAGTCATAACACATAACAAAGTAAATGACTACAAGCGTTCCGACAACCCGGTGTTACAATCAGAGTAGACGCGGCTCGATAACATAGAAGGGAAGACCTCGTCTTTGCTAACTCCAACTCTGCATTACTCCTGCTTATCTGCATGTTACCCACATAGAGGTAACAGTCAAACAAAAGGGGTGAGAGTCTCAAATCAATATAAGAAATGCATAGTATAAGTATGAAAGCATAAAAACATTACACAATCTACCCTATCATCACAACATCAACACAATTAGCATTTCTCACACAATCAGATAATCAACACACATAATGCAAAGCAATGAGACCCACGACTCGACTCAATGCATGTGGTACCAATTCGATCCCTGTTTCATGATCATAATTCCCATCAGAATTTCCATAATAGTCGCTCACACCCCACATGGGCACACGACATTCGTGATCACTCACACCCCACATGGGCACACGATCACCCGTAATCGCTCACACCCCACATAGGCACACGATTACCTCAACAACAACAATGACATCGAAACGATTCTATTTCAAAGAATTTGGATAAGACGCTTACACCCCACATGGCCACACGACTTATCACACAACTTATGCAACATGACATGCATACAACGATAACACACAATAGCAACATACCACGACAATTACATGCATACGACCATCAACACGTCAGTACATCGTACTACAACTACACAACGCGCAGTCTATACCTGCCACAACAGCAATCTACAATGATAACACGCATACACACCAACGAATTCATCAACTCAACTTACAACACATAGCAACATACACAAAATCCAAATTAATGCGTCAAAGGGTTGGAATTCTGGGATTGAAATCAATTTTAACTAAAAGTATATGAAACCAGCTTTCCAACGCTTCGAACGTGTTAGCTCATAAATTCGACGCCATATTAAGTTGGAAGTGTTGGTTAGAACGTTAAACTCTTGAAGAGGTTTAAAGGAGCTTTCGACTGGATCTTTATGATAGGTTTAAGTCGAAGGTGCTCACAAGAGGAAAGGATACTTTTGGGACTTAGAAAATATTTATAAGAGTTAGGGAAGTCACCTTCGACCGAGAATACTAATGATGTCCGATGCTAAGAAATTCAAATTCAAATAAAGGAGGGAGTAGTTACTCTTGTTCGCTCCTGGAAAAAGACAAGTGGCGTACATCCAAGGGACAGAAGCATGCAGTGCGACACTTGTCATATGCTGATTGTTTCAGGTAGTTAACAGCAGTTAGTTTTAGTATTATAAATAGGGGTTTTAGCAATAGGATTGGGGGTGTTGTGTTCACTTTGTACAAGTTACTCCAAATTTACTCAAAATATCTGCGTGTAGAGAAAAAAGTCTTGTGAGAATGTACGTGATGTAAACACCATTTATATTTTCAATGCAATTTACTTCAATCTTTCATTAAGAACTTATCCTTTATTTAACGCAAGTTATGTTTCTGCACTTTGTCTTATTTTCATACTTTCGATCTTTACCGTACACCTTCGACCCTTTCCTTTACATTTTCAGCCTTTTAACTTAACGTTTTTAAAACATTGCTTTAAACTATATTTTCGACAAACCTTTCTTCATGATCACTGTCGAAGTGTTTAGTTCTTTAGAATTTACTTTAGATCAATGGTTAGCACATGTCCTAGGATCAATCTGATCGATCCTGTGAGTCACCAAAGTTAGATTTGGAAGATCAGCAGTTGTTTACCAATTTTCACAGTAAACAAATTGGCACGCCCAATGGGACAGTGCTAACTTTTATAAGGATTTTTCTAAGTTTGAAAATCTATATTTATTAGTCTTTTCTTTGAGAAAACTTTGTTGCATGTTATTGAGAAGTGGAAAAGTAGCCAATACAAACTAAGAGAGACCAAGGAGAAGATACATTAGGAAAATGGCGAGGAACACTAGTCAGCCAAACAATCAAAACCCTCGAGGGAGTGGTTCTAATCCTCAATCGAGTTGTCATACCCCAAATTTTGACCACTAAGATTTCCCATCATTGTGCAAGTCATCATCACAATATGGATGTGCCATCATACCTCATTAGTCTCCCCAAATATGGGTGAGCATCCACTACAATCAGACTTAGGGTTTCTAGCCCTCTCAGAGCTCTTAGACAAAGGATAAATCAAGGAATGACATGATCTTCAACTTGTCTAACCTCTCAAACATCCACAATGGATCAAGAGGACTCCCACAGCAAGAATCAGGCACAAGGTTGCAGCATTCCAGGTGGATTAAGCCTTAAGATCGCCAGTGTCACCAAATTAGGGTTTTGGTCGACCTGGGCCTCCAGATTGAAATTTTCCTATGGGAATGAGCCAATGATTCAAATCATAACCCAAAATACTCCATGGTACCTTATGGACCCAACCATCAAGTCAATTTAACCTCAGGGGCTGCATTTACCAAAAATCAGGAATTAGGGTTTCTTGACCTAATTCACCCCTAAGTTGACTTTTGAGACAAAACATGAGCCAAAACCTCAAGAGAGGATTTGAGGGTCTCCAACACATCACATTGATCCATTTGCAACAATGGATTGATCCAAGAAGCTTGATTCCTAAGTTTCAAGTTCATCAGAACCACAGTTAGGGTTTCGCGGAAAAAGTCAACTGTGCCTTTGACTTTTGACCCGAACATGCTCCCAAAACTTGGGACATGATTCAATACACCATATAACACCTATGAAATAAATCCATCAAGTTTGATTTAGGTCAAGGACTTGATTTCATAAAGGATCGCACAGTTTGGAGTTCATTTGATAAAAAGTCAACTGTGCCCAAAAGTCAAAGTTTGACTTTTTTATTTTTTGATCAATTATGGTTCCGTAACCCTAAAGTGATGTTAATATGTGATTTGAATCAACATTCATCAAGAAAAATCAAATAAAGTGGGATAAAATGTAAAAGGGGTAACCATAAAAAAAAACTTAGAAATTTTCTAAGTTATGGAACAAAGTGGCTAAGGTGCCAACTTCCAAGGATCATAACTTGAGATCTAAGCAACCATTTGGGCTGATCCAAAGATGGATTTGTAGCTCTCGTGGCATACTTTAAAAGTGTCAACTACACCTCATTCCAATTCATCATGGATTTTGAGTTATGGTTGGACCAAAATGGCTGAAAACATGAAATGTCACTTTGTCCAACACTTAGTGAAGTTTTCACTAAGTCAGAATCTGTTTCACTTTTTCCAAAATGTAAAGGCATTTTTCACTTGGATCCAAAAAGTGTCAAGACAAACTATGATCACACATATGTTGTATCATATGAGAGCTTTCCAAAATGGCCAAGAACCCCATGAAACTCCACTTAAGCCATGAGATATGATAGTGGCAATTTGCCTTGCTGCAACTGTTATAACTAGGCAGATTTGTGCATTTTGCTCGATTTGAGCAAATTTTGAAAATGACAAACAAGTTTATCCATCTGAACACCTCAGGGAGGGACCAAGGATGGACAAACACTGATCCATAAGCCTCCCAAGTCTTTGGAACTAAAAATAGCATGCCAACCCTAAGATGCCTAAAGAGGGGACTCCAATTTTGTTTTGGAGCCTTCAATGGATGCACCAAGGTGGCATGAACTAAGCCGTTTCTAACTGAATGAGTCAAGGATGATCTTTGAACTAGGGAACCAGCAGCCTGTGCTCTAACCTCTAGTCAATGGCTAGAGGAGACTTGACATTCCAAAATGCAACCATTGGCCAAACCTCTGCTGCAGTTTTCATTCACTATTGCTTGCAAAACAAACTTGCTCTACTATAAATAGAGCTCATTTGTGCTCAGTTTAAGTACACCAAATCCATCAAACGTATGCTTTCCTCAAAATCTCCTCCTCACTTCTAATTTTTCCTTCTAAGGCAAGTCACTATCGGATTTTGAGTTTGAGAGCTATTCCAACCAAACCAATCACACACACACCTCATAAACATCATATAGAAGTGATCCAAGCACTTAAACAACATCTGGAACACTGATTTCTCAAAATCACCATCCAACTGCTCAAGCTTTTAACAGACTTGCAGTTGGGGTACCATCTTCAGTTCCAGCTTGTTTCAAACCATTCCAAGCATTCAGGCACATCACTTGGCACCTAGGGAAGCTATCCACATCATTGGAACTTGGCTGCAACACCTCCAACACAAAACATGATCACCAGCTGCAAGAGGTAAGCCTCAACTTGGGCATCTCATGATTCATGCATATTTCCTCGCACAATAATTTTGCCATATATTCATAATCATGCATAGAATGTTTCCCCTCAATTAATTGCTTTGTTTAAATCGTGTATCAAAATTCTCAACCTTCATGCAAATTTTAGGGTTCTTGAGGTTTTGTCTTGATTTCTTATTCCATGCTTAAAATAAATGAAATTAAAGACCATATACATGATCGTGAGATGAAAACGAGTAGATTGATGTGTGGATTGCATGATTTCATCAAGTATTCAGTGCGATTGATGAGAAAATGCAAATCTGCAGAAACAGAGGGATGACGCGTGTTCTTGGCATGGTCTTGGCACCATTTTTGAATTTTTGAATTTTGTGATTTTATTTAATTCATTCAAAAGTTAATTTCTCTCTGAATTTTAATGATTTTGAGTTGATTCTTTTTTTTAATAATTCACAAAAATGTTAAAATATTTTATTTTACCAAAAATTCCCAAAAATATTATTTATTTCATATACTTGATATTTTTGCAAAGAATTAATTTTTTATTTGTTTTTTTACATTTAAAATATTTTTTCCTCCATGATTTTCCAAATTTTATTGGTTTCCAATCATTTTGTGTATATAAACATGATTTTTCAAACATAAATCCAAGATCACAACTTGTTTTTCACACATGTTTGATAATTTTGATCATTTTAATTAAATTTTTCTTTAATTAAAATACATTTTGAAATTAATTTAGGGTTTTGATCTTAATCACCCTAAACAAATCATTTAAAAACTCTTTGGGTCTCAGTCATTATATAAAGTCCCACTGTGTTTTCAAAATCTCGGCGCGATCGTCGCTTTTCAAAACATTTTCATCTGGGCCTACCCTCGTGTTATAAGCCCCATTTCTTTTCTTTAAATTTCTTTGGGCCTCTAATAGAGTGTAAGACCCAACCCCTTTTTGAAAGCAAAATGATTTGGGCCTCAGTCATTGTATAAGACCCACTGTGCTTTCAAAAAACCTTGGTGCGATCATCGTCAAAACTTGGGCCTCTCTTTGAGCTGTAAGCCCCAACAACCTTTTCAAAGCACTTTCTCATTTGATTTTGATTTTGAATATCTATTATTATCAAAAACTTTCTTTGTTGAATAACTAACAAAACATCATGGAAGCTCTACAACGGGTAAGTGTTTATCCGCTTTCATTTACCGCTTTTATATGTTAATAACTGTATTGTGGGGCTGTTTCACTGTAAGTCTTTTTTCACATCCTTTTATATATTTGTCAAATATCAACTGTGTAATACTAGTATAGTTATTTAGAGTTTTTCCCGGCAACTACGTCTAGCACTAGGTAAATCCTTGTTGGTCACTCTTAAATACAAACAAAACTAGATCCCCCGTAGGATTCTAGATACAGTCTTCCCTTCTCTTGGAGTTAAACAATATGGAACAAAGAGAAAGGCAGTATTCTTGGTGAACCTTTTCTCAGACTGTCACTCTTATAAATTGTCAAAGAAACTCTAACACCCCAGAGATTATCTTTTCTCCGTGAATGGCATCTCTTGAGTTTCTTCCCAATTCTCGAACTTTCCTGGAATGGTCTCTTCTCTGTGAATTGTATTTCTTGAACTTCTCTTGGTTTGGGGACCCACAGGCTTTCTAAAAGCATCCCCGCCTCCTCTTGGGCATTGTACAAGGACCCTTCGGCTTCTTAGAAGTTCGCATGCCTTTTCTTGGGCTTAATACAAGGACTCTGACGACCTCTTAAAGGAATAAGACAGAACTTAGTCATCCTTTGCTAGAGCAGTCTTTCCAGTGTCAAAACTCCTGCCACTTTAGGGTTGATACTCATCCCTTAATACCCAAGCCTCCTCTTGGGCATTGTACAAAAGATAAAACTCTAGACTTGGACAGTCTAAAACTCTTGAGTCTCAAAGACATTCTCAGGTTCCTTTTAAACGTAGAAAGAAACACCAGTCACTCTGAAACCCGGTCTCTCTCATGAGAGTTCCCCACCCTTGGGCCTGCCTATGGATCTAATCCTCAGCACTAAGTTAGCCTCCTCTTGGGCTTTGTACAAATGATTCTCCCTAGTAGAGCTAACCTTTTCAGACTCTCTTGTTGAGTCAAACTCTTTTAGCCTCCGTCTTGGGCTTTGTACAAGACATGTAACTCACTCTTTTGTTGAGTATAAAAGACTCTCTTGTTGAGTCAATCTCCTTTTAGCCTCCGTCTTGGGCTTCATACAAGACATATATAAATCACTCTCTTGTTGAGTATAAAAGACTCTCTTGTTGAGTCAATCTCCTTTTAGCCTCCGTCTTGGGCTTCATACAAGACACGTGTAGAAAACACTCTCTTGTTGAGTCAAATCCCTTCTAGCCTCAATCTCGGGCTTCGTACGAGACAGCAAATCACTCTCTTGTTGAGTATAAAAGACTCTCTTGTTGAGTCAATCAACCTTCAGACTCTCTTGTTGAGTCAATCACCTGTTCAAGACTCTCTTGTTGAGTCAACCTTTTTAGCCTCCGTCTTGGGCTTTATACAGGACATATAAAAGTACTCTCTTGTTGAGTCAAACCCTTTCAGCCTCTATCTTGGGCTTTATACAAGATACATTCTCCCCAACGGAGTCAAAACCCCTGGTTGAGTCAATCAACCTTTTAGCATCAAATTTTTTCCTTGCTCACAGCATACAAACATCAATAAATCCTCTTTAGAGATGACAAATTCTCTCTCATCCAAGACCCTTTAGCTTCACATCTTGGGCTTTGAACAAGATACAAATAAACTGTTTAGCTTCACGTCTTGGGCTTTGAACAAGACACCAAAACAACACCTTTTTCCTCCCATAGAATAGGAGGAACTATGATCGCTCTAATTTCCCTGTTTCGGGAATACATAGGCATAAGATTGAAAAAAAATCTTAGCGAGCATACTAATCAAAAACTCAAAATCCAGTACCTTCATATATCCATCAAAAGCAGCAGACCTAACACAGAAACCTATTCCCTAGTCTAGACCCTGTTTTTAAGCAAATAACCTTAAAAGATGAACCCCCCTATTTTGATAGCATTTGTAAACCAACAGTTTTAACTGTTTAACCTCAGCTTGCAAGCAGGGTTAATTGGAGACATCTATTTCCCTTCCTTAATCAGCTCAACAGGATAAAAAATGAATCGAACTATATGTCGCAGTGAAAATTGGATACCATAGTTATTGGTTAACTAGGATCGCATTTCTTAATGTCACCACCGGTCTTTGATTTTATCCAAAGGAAGGGAGAAAAACCGAATCCCCACAATGCAATGCAAATGCACTAAGATTCTAAGTTCGGGGGTTGGTTATACCTAGGGAAGGTGTTAGCATCCTAGATATCTGTAGTACTCTACAGGAACCTCTTGATTCATTTATGTTATTTGTCATCTTGTTTTGCTAAAGGTTTAAAGGTAGGTGATTTATTATTTTTATTCCTAAGGGTACTCGATAAGACATCGCATCTTATGCCTACATATCCTGTCAGGAGGGAATCAGAGCACTTGTAGTTCTTCATTAAAGATACTAAATGTCTTAAAGGTTTAGGAAAAGAAGATGAGTCATCATCTTAAGAAAGACCACCACAGTTTTTTTTTGAAAATGTGTGTATGTTGTGGGGCATGGGATTGTATGTCCCTTTCTTTGAGATGATTAACATCTAATTCTCTTGTATGGAGAATTTGGTAGGCTAAAGTTTGATTAAAGAAATCAAAGTTTCTGGGGGACTAACCTAGGAAATCTATCCTAAGTTGTCTAATTACCTTATCTTAGGGTGACAATTATGAATGCAAATGATATGCACCATGCACAATAACATGGTTATTATGCATGAGATTTTCCTTTGGATATTAATGCGATTAAATTACGTTATTTAGGTGAGGGTGCTAGCAGAGTGATGCTAGACTTGTGTCTGGTGACCAAAAGGTTGAATGCGATGCACGAAGGCGATCGGCTTACATGGGTAGAAAATGGGCTCGACGTTGGATCGAGAAATTTTATATTGTTTTGAAAAGGTTTAGACAGTGATAAATAAACATACAGATAGAAGTAAGATATGATAAATATACACATGATAAAATAACAAGGTAAGGCATGATACAAGTTACAACATTGATATGAGATAATATGATGGAAGTAACATAAGCATGAAGATGGCAATAAGTTTCATGATAAGATATGGATAAGATGAATATGCTTCAAGTAGAATGATTAAAATGATATCAACATGCTTCAATTTTTAAGAAGACAAACATGTAGAATGATAATTAGAATGACAATCAATATGCTTTAATCTTTAGGAATACAAACATGCAAAATGATAATTAAAGGATGATAATAAAGAAGAGTGATATTCGTGTAAAAATTTAGCATGTGGTAAATTAACGTGGGCATATTAATTCAAGAATTAAACAAGTCAATTAATGAAATGATGCTTCAAGATTAACTCAGGCACTCATAGATGACACTAATAAGTAAGCCATTGATAATTAATTGACAAGGTAATTACGATTAACAATTAACAACACAAAAGGTAATTAAAAAAAAAAACTACATATGGATAATTAACATTTAAGAATCAACAATTAACCATACCCTTTAAAGTTAGAAAGTGGCAAATTCAAAATCAAAACACAAATTGGTAATTTAAGAATTAACAACATGATTAAAAAGACAATTAACATCACAATTAGAAATTAACATTGCAATTCAAGACGTAATTAATAATCAAAATTAAAAACTAACACAACAATTAGCAATTAGAAATATAATTTAACAATAATAAAACATCACATTTTAATTAATGATAAACAAATAATTAAGGGGGAAACTAAAAAAAAAATATTTTGGAGTTTTTGAATATATAAAGCATTTTTAAGCAAAATAAATAAAAGGGGTTTTAAAAAAAAAAAAAGGTTTTGAAGTTAAAAAAAAAGGGTGAAATAAAATGCAGGGGGGTGTATTAGTGATTTGGTTCAGTTGAAAATAACAAAAGAATTAAATTGGGCCAGAATAATGGGGGTGCATATGGTAAGGGCACAAGGCCCAGGTTGGCAATGAGAGGCAGAAGGCGAAAAACAAGAAAATAGCAAAAGGGGGCTGATCCAAGGATCGAACCCAGGTCGTTTAGGTGAAAGGCGAAAGGCAAGGCGTATGGTGAACCGTTGGGACGGCAGTACATCCGTTCATATACTCGCGTCCATAAATATAAAAGCCAAGATAAGTCATAAAAACAATAATAAAAGCAACACACGTGCTCAGACGTGGGGAGTGCATCGTGTGAATTATGTACTGGTGTATTAATTGGCATTGGAACATTTAGTACACTAGCAGACAAACATGAAACAATCAGCCAATTAATTCGCAAGGAAAAGAAGAAACACGTGCAGTTATTAAAATGCGAGCCACATCGACCAATCAGATACGCGTGGAATCAAGAATCATGCATTAAACATTAACATATCTCACGAGTTGGAAATGGATGCAGCCATGAACATGCTATCATAAAAATAAAAAAAACAACCAATCAAAACATGGACTGCACACGAAATGTGAGAGGAAAACATGCAGAACAAAACTGCAATCGGGCTCGGTTTACAAGACAAACTTCAACTTCTAACCAACCTTATTCACTCGAAACTTAATCAATCTACGTGAAACAAAAGACTAAAATGGAGCATTTTGGACATAGATCATGATACAACCAAGAGCTGAGCAAGATATCGCATATAGCATGAACAATAAGCAAGTGAAAACTGGGGTCCAAAGATAGATATCAGTTTGAGAAAAATGATAAAACTTTCTGCTCATATTCAAACGGCAACACGATATGGCAACTGATCTCGCGCTCACGCATGAATGATCAAGATATTAAACTCAACAACAAATCATATGAATAAACCAAAACAGCCGGTATGCTTGTATTGAGGATTAAATCTCATTTGACCAAAAACTATGCAAAACAAAGTATGAGGCTAAACACCTGGTAGACCAGTGCATACTATCATGGCATATCAAAATTTGACTCGCGCGTTATCATTTTACAGACAAAAGCTTTATGAATCAAATTACAACACCAAACTTAACATACATTTTATGGACAAACAGCACGTAGATAAGACAAAATAACCGTTACAACACTACTCACAACTACAATTAAATGCACACACAAACATACTAGACCAAAGCATCAGAATATAATAGCGGCATGCACGACTATTATTGTATTCTAAACAACTGAATCACCACACTTGAACAGCATAAAGCACGTTTATGTTAAATAGCTATACTAAACAATAGCACTCACATTTTACAAATATGTAACACAACGCAATATTATTTTAACAGTTAAAAAGCATCCACAGTCACATGGTTCATAATAACATTTATGCTTTCTAAACGCAAACACAACAGTGAAGCAACATAACAAATATTAACTAAGGCATGTTTATCCTAACCATATGAATAAGCATAATAAGAGGGAGTTTAAGAACTTAACTGACTTCCCAAAACGAGTAGCAAGAATTTTTTTTCTTCCCAACAGGCTCGTGCACCAAAGGAATGAAAGTGTTTAGAGATTTTTCTGTGTTGTTGTTGTTCTCCCTTCGAATGAATGTCCGTGTCCCTTTTATAGGTGAGCTGGTGTCTTGGATGCAGTAGAGGCATGTCTTCCGCAGGATACTATCATTCTTGAGCCAAGTGAAAGCTGGCCATGCAGCTTATCTTTGTAGTGAGTCAGAAAAAAAAAAACCTTGGAAGCACATGCTATGGTGTAGGTTTTTTCTTTTTGTCTTACACGGGTTTGTGATAGAAAGCGTTGGAGAATGGTGGGAAGGGTCGGTTGGACGTGTACTTGATGAGGTAGAGAGCCTTGGTTTAGATTTGGCAAGCGTGGTATGTAGTGAAGCAAAAAGTCACGGGTCCAACTTGTTCACACGGCAACTTCACAACCAATGGCTCAAATGACTTGGTTTTTGGTTCCTTTGAGAGAGAACACGTGGCAGAGCACATGTTATGTTGGTGACCAGTTGAAACTATACTTGGAAACATGTGGAGCTCATGCAGAAAAGGGTGATAGTGTCAAGTGTTAGGAAATCTGAATTTGCAACATTTCAACGTACCAACTTTCGCATGTCATATCTTGATAACCATTCCATCAACTCTTGAGATTTTTGGTTCTATGAAGAGTGGATATTTGATAGAACATTTCTTATGTGGAAAACAAATTGAGATGAGGCTTGTAACAATAAGAGAATGGGCCATAAAGTCGTGCACATGAGAAAACGAAAAAGGACTTAGAAAAAAAAATTTCTAAATTATTGAATTTTGACATTTGAGGTACCTAACTTCAAAACACCATATCTCGAGTTTGGCTTATCCTATTGGGATGTTCCACATATGGTTGGAAAGCTCTCAACAAGCTCTACAACTTTCATTTGGAACTCAAATCTTAAATCCAAGTAGAAATGGGCGAAAAATGAGGTCAAAGTTGGAGAAAAATATGGAGGAAAGTGCTGAAATATTTTCTAAGTGTTTGGCCAAAATGTCTTGTAAGCTTCATAACTCAAAATCTAAGCATTTTTAGACAAAAAGTCATATGGAATGAATTAAAGATCTTGATGAGAGCTTCCCAATGAGCTTTGATTCGTTTAATTTGAGTGCACGGTTTAGGAGTTATGGTTATTCCAAATCGGGCTATTAGGGGAAAAACGTCGCATACGAAGTCGTTCGCGACCAAAACCCTACTTATCTTGCAAGAAACCTCACGAAACTTTATATGGATGATTTGGATACTTCATGAGACAATATATGATGATTAGAACCATTAACACTTCATTTGAACCAATATCCCAGAAGATTAGGGTTTCAGTCGAATCCTAATTCTGACTGTGAATGCACTAAGGCCAAATCTTGTAAGTCTGCTTCTTACTTCCCATCTAAAGGTCTTAGGAGACTCTTGAGGATGTTGATAAACTAAGGGAATCAATAATTAGGGTTTAGGAGATCATCTTGATGAAGAATCAAAGCTGTTAGCTGATAAGCGTCACAGGAACCCTAATTTTGAAGTATAGTGGGATTGAGGCTCAAATTCTTCCTGCTGAGGATCAATGAAGCGTGGATTCTTGTTGAGTGGAGTCCCTTGAACATAAATGACCTCAAGTGGTAGGTGGACCACACAAATCCTGACTTGCTAGAGTCAATTTCTCAATGATTTCTTCAAGATAAAGATCCTAATTCCAAAGTTCTTGTACTGGAGATCTTTTGTTGATTTGACTTGCTTCAAAACAGCCTGTGGAGCTTCATGACGATATGTGAACCTAATTTGAACACAAATAAACAAGCTACGAGATATGGGTTAGCTCAACCAATGCAGAGATACTTGACCTAAGATGCACAAATGAAGATGACACCTTAGGGTCAAAAATTAGGGTGCGACAGATGCCCCTATTTAAGTTTCTCCTATTCGGAGATATGGAGATTGGAATCTTCGTCTCGACAAGATAGGGGAGACTTAAATACAAACATGCACAAAATTTTTGGCCCTAAGATACCGCCAAAGGCACATGATATGGAATGATGCAAAACGAAGGAAAACAAAAGGAAACCCGACAAAGGGACGACTCAGCGAGATACGACTCAAACGGGAAAAGGTCTAACCCCACTGGGAGGAAAGAGACTACCAACTGACAATAACAGGGTGGCTTAAGCACTTGGCAAGAACTTGCAAGGAACAGGATAACTTACCACCACCTGGTAGTCTAAGCCAAGGTATCCAATTGCAACAAGGGCGTACATTACCTACTATCAAACACGATAGCCTAAGCGAGGTAAGTACAAAAGAAAAAATGGCCTACTACCACTACGGTAGCCTAAGCGAGGCATCTGACCAAAATACAGACGTATTACCTACTATCCCACGATAGCCTAAGCAGAGGTAATAGGCTGAAAGGAGAGATCACCTACTACCAAACACGGTAGCCTAAGCAGAGGTGTCTGACCCGAAGAAAAGTGTATTACCTACTATCAAATATATGATAGCCTAAGCAAAAGGTAAACACAAAAGGAAAGATGACCTACTACCACCACGGTAGCCTAAGCGAGGCATCTGACCAAAATATAGACGTACTACCTACTATCACACGATAGCCTAAGCAGAGGTAATAGACTGAAATAAGCTTCAATGATCAAGATGATGATTCAGCTTCTTTTGATAACTTCTGGGGATAGACAAACTGTCTAGAAAAGAGACTGCCATTTGTCGTAGAAATCTTTGATAACCGGACTGCCCAAATAAAGAGCAGTTACTTGCCGTCTGGGTGTAAATCCCTTGAAAATGTAGTAATCATCAGTGGAATAATTTGTGTCTTCCATAGAGATCCTCAAGTAAACTCTTCTTGGGAAGACAAAGTGCAAAATAAATGCACGCTTAATTCAGATTCAATCTCTCAGAAATATCCAAAATCGTGATTGTCAGAGACCAAAGTTCAATCCAGGAAGCATCTGGAAAGAAACGGTCAAACAACACTCCACCCATTGAGGATTGAACTCAACGGGTTTGTCTTTATCCACAAATGGAAAAGAAAACTGAAGCAATCATTTTCCACGAGGATCGAGCTCAGTGGGGAATTAGAAAATATACGCTTTTTCTGCCTAGGGCTGACAATTCTACTTGGAGGGAGCGGACGAACCCAGATCACTTGGGGGATAAACACGACCAAAGTGACAGAACAAAACAAACAACACAAAATACAAGATGCAAAAATGCCGCATGCCATGAGTCTAAATGCAAAGATGCCATGCCATGCTTATGCTTATGCTTATGCTGACAACAACACGAACAGCAAACCGGAGAACAAGCAATTCGATACGAATACTCGGCCAATCTTGGCAATATAGCAGCATCGCTGGGGGATGAATGACAAGCCCTTCCTGTCAGGACCGAATCCTGCCTCACAGCTTCTCTGGGGAAAAGAGAACACTCCGCTTAGGATGAGCATCGCGACTTCACTCAGGATAGTCAAGATGAACCTTGGATTCCACTGAGGACGAGTTAAACTCATGCTCGAAGATACCTTACGGGGGATAGAATAAATATCCATTGTGAGCTGAAGTAATTGGAATGAGCCTTGTAACTGGATAAAATAAATATCCACTTTATCGGGGAAATTTGGGTCAATATAGTGGTTGGAGATGTCGAACATAAAATTCTGAGGGGGTGAAATAAACACCCACCTTTACTGGAGAAGATTACGACAGTAAGAAAAATCCCAATAGTGAGTGAAATAAACACTCGCTTCGCTAGAGGAAGCTCACGATAGTAAGAAAAAATCCGATAATGAGTGAAATAAACACTCGCTTCGCTGGAGGAAACTCACAATAGTAAGAAAAATCTGATAATGAGTGAAATAAACACTCGCTTCGCTGAAGGAAGCCGACAATGGTAAGAAGAAAATCCGATAATGAGTGAAATAAACACTCGCTTCGCTGGAGGAAGCTGAAAATAAGATTCCGAGGGGATGAAATAAACATCCGCCTTCGCTGGAGGAGACTATGATAATTAGAAAAATCCAATGACGGGTGAAATAAACACTCGCTTCGGAGAAGCTCGGGTCAAAGTCGTGAGCCGGAGACGTCGGAGTTGAGACTTCGTGGGGATAAATAAGTATCGCCGCGAACTGAAATAGTCCTGAATGGAAGTCGTAGCCGGATAAAATAAATATCCATTTCGTTGAAGAAATAAAGATTTCTTGGGGATGAAATAAACACCCGCTTTCACTGGTGAAGATCGAGATAGTTCAACGAGGAGTGAAATAAACACTCGCTTGGCTGGGGAAGGTCAAAAATCGAGGAATCTTAACGGGATAGTCGCGATTACCTGGAGTAGAACTTACCGGGGTATGGCCACATTACCTGGGATAAATACCTTTTGAGCCATGGCTTATGGAGACCGTTAATATCCCTTGTTGTGTCCATAAGTCAAAGTAATCCGCTCATAAGACAGTTTGAAATTTATTATCAAAGATAAAAGTCATTTTGCAAGATGAAAACAATTTGCCAATAAGTGAAAAGATCGCAACTTTATTTCACAAAATGGTGATCAGCAAATTGCGTGATCCCATATGTTATAACAATGATGGAAAGTGGTAATAAAAGAAATTACATCAAAAACAAAGCAATGTTATTCTTTTTGAGTTCCTATGTTCTAGGCCTCCTGAAGGTCTCGACTTTACTTGTCGCAGTAGGCTTCGATGAACTGAACTGTGCCTGCCCTTTTCTTCATCTCTAGGTATAATACTTCTTGACTGCATCCACGTTCACAGGACGAGTAATCTCTTCCCCATCCATAGTTGCTAACACCACAGCGCCCCCTGAAAGGACCTTCTTGACGACATAAGGACCATCATAGTTGGGAGCCCATTTCCCCCTAGAATCGGTAAGGAAAGATTGGATCTTCTTAAGCACAAGCTCTCCCTCTCTAATCTCGCGAGGTCGAACTTTCTTATCAAAAGCCTTCTTTATTTTCTGCTGATATAATTGTCCGCGACACAAAGCCGCCAACCTCTTTTCTTCAATCAGGTTCAACTGGTCATACCGGTTCTGACACCACTCAGCCTCGGAGAGTTTTGCTTCCATTAGGACTCTCATGGAAGGGATCTCTACTTCCACTGGGAGTACAGCTTCCATACCATAAACAAGCGAAAAAGGTGTTGCCCCTGTTGACGTGCGCACTGAAATACGGTACCCGTGTAGAGCAAATGGGAGCATCTCATGCCAGTCCTTATAAGTGACTACCATTTTCTGGATAATTTTCTTTATATTCTTGTTTGCTGCTTCAACCGCCCCGTTCATCTTTGGCCGATACGGAGAAGAGTTGTGATGCTCAATCTTGAATTCCTCGCACAGTTCCTTCATCATCTTATTATTTAAGTTCGAACCATTATCGGTGATGATTTTATTTGGCACACCGTACCTGCAAATAAGTTGGTTCTTGATAAACCTGACGACCACCTGTCTGGTAACATTTGCGTAGGAAGCGGCTTCAACCCATTTGGTGAAGTAATCAATTGCAACCAATATAAAGCGGTGTCCGTTAGACGCTTTTGGTTCTATCATACCGATCATATCAATGCCCCACATGGAGAAAGGCCATGGAGACGAGATAACATTCAGAAGAGTCGGTGACACATGAATTTTGTCGGCATAGATTTGACACTTGTGGCACTTCTTTGCGAACTTGTAACAATCAGATTCCATCGTTATCCAATAATAGCCTGCTCTTAGGATTTTCTTTGCCATAGCATGTCCGTTAACGTGGGTACCAAAAGATCCTTCATGAATTTCGGTCATTAATGTATTCGCTTCTCGCTTATCAACACATCTCAGCAAGACCATGTCGAAATTCCTTTTGTAAAGCACATCATTGTTCAAGAAAAAGTTGCCAGCTAATCTTCTCAAAGTTCTCTTATCTTTGTTAGATGCCCCAAGCGGGTATTCTTGCTTCCGGAGAAACAACTCAATATCGTAATACTAGGGTTTTTCATCAATAACTTCTTCCACTGAGAACACATAAGCTGGCCTGTCAAGGCGTATAACATCAATCTTGGGGCAATCGTTCCAACGGTTCACCACAATCATAGAAGCCAGAGTTGCCAATGCATCTGCCATCCTATTCTCGGTACGAGGGATGTGGTGGAACTCGACTCTGTTGAAGAACGGAAGTAGTCTTCTTGCATAATCTCTGTACGGAACCAAATTGTCTTGTTGGGTCACCCATTCTCCTGTAATTTGGTATATCACTACAGCAGAATCACCATACACGTCTAAATTCTTGATTCTTAAATCCATTGCCTCTTCCAGGCCCATGATACATGCTTCATATTCGGCTTCATTATTTGTACATGGAAAAGTCAATCTTGAAGTGAAAGGGATGTGAGATCCATGAGGAGTCACAATAATTGCCCCAACCCCTTTACCGTAGCTATTGACAGCACCGTCAAAAATCAAACCCCACTGAGAATCCGGTTCAGGCCCTTCATCTGGCAAGGGTTCTTCACAATCCTTCATTTTCAAGGACATCACGTTCTCATCAGGGAAATCATCCTCCACAGACTGATGGTCTTCAATGGGCTGGTGAGCTAGGTGATCCGCTAAAACACTTCCTTTAATTGCCTTTTGAGTGTGATATTCGATATCGTATTCGGATAACAGCATCTGCCATCTGGCAATCCTTCCCGTCAGGGCTGGTTTCTCAAAAATGTACTTAATGGGATCCATCTTAGAGATCAGCCAGGTGGTATGATTTAGCATGTATTGGCGCAACCGTCGAGCAGCCCATGCTAAGGCGCAACAAGTCTTCTCTAACATTGAATATCTAGATTCACAGTCGGTGAACTTTTTGCTGAGGTAATAAATGGCATGCTCCTGCTTCCTGGATTCGTCTTGTTGACCGAGCACACATCCCATAGAATCTTCTAAAACCGTCAGATACATGATCAAAGGTCTGCCCCTAACCGGAGGAATCAGAATAGGAGGCTCCAGGAGATACTCTTTAATACTATCAAATGCTTTTTGACATTGTTCAGTCCACACATAACCTTGTTCTTTTCTGAGAAGTTTGAAAATGGGTCCACAAGTAGCGGTCATATTAGAGATGAATCGAGAGATGTAGTTCAAACGCCCCAAGAACCCTCTGACCTGTTTTTCCGTAGTCGGAGCCGGCATTTCTCGTATGGCTTTAACTTTACCTGGGTCCACTTCGATTCCCTTTTGGCTAACAACGAAACCTAGCAGTTTTCCTGAGCGGACACCAAATGTGCACTTGTTAGGATTCAAACGTAGCTGATACTTCCTCAAACGCCGAAACAATTTTAATAGGTGTTCGACATGGTCTTCTTTAGTCTTGGACTTGGCTATCATGTCGTCTACATAAACTTCAATTTCTTTATGCATCATATCATGGAAAAGAGTAGTTATAGCCCTTTGATACGTTACGCCAGCATTCTTCAAACCGAACGGCATAACTCTGTAACAAAATGTGCCCCAGGGTGTGATAAATGATGTCTTCTCCATGTCTTCGGGAGCCATCTTGATTTGATTGTAACCTGAAAATCCGTCCATAAAAGAGAAGACCTTATACCTTGCGGTGCTGTCCACCAACACGTCAATATGAGGCAATGGAAAATCATCCTTCAGACTTGCTTTGTTCAAATCTCTGTAGTCAACACACATTCGAACTTTACCATCCTTCTTCGGCACAGGCACAATATTGGCTAACCACTGCGGATACTTAGATGTAACGAGAAAACCCGCATCAATCTGCTTTTGTACCTCTTCTTTAATCTTTAAGGCCATATCAGGACGAGTCCTTCTGAGCTTTTGTTTGACCGGCGGACATTCTGGCTTCAAAGGTAGACGGTGCTCCACTATAGCAGTGTCAAGACTGGGCATATCTTGGTATGACCATGCGAACACATCAACATATTCCTTGAGTAATTCAATCAACCTTGCTTTCACATCAGTCACAAGCGAAGCTCCAATCTTCACCTCTTTACGGAGTTCCTCTGTACCCAAGTTAATAAGCTCCAACGGTTCTTCGTGAGGCTGAATAGCTTTGCCTTCATTCTCGAGTAGACGGGTTATTTCCTCAGGGATCTCTTCTCCCTCTTCTTCGGCTTCGAACACAGGAAACTCAAAGTTTGGAGAAGGCATTGGATCATTATTTTCGATGTTCAGTTCGTGCAATATTCTGCACATGTGATGTGATTTTATTTTAGATATTAAGCAGATGACAGTGCGCACGAACGTGCACAGTGATTTTAAGAAAAAAATTATAATTACCACTTTCCTTAGAGTAATAACAAATGGGAACAAAAAATAGGAATGCAAAATGATAACTTTATTGATAATAATGATTTCAAATAGAAGCCCTAACACAAAATCACCTTTGCTTTGGGCAGAGCAAAGGGAATTATTTATAGTTGAGCCCACACACAAAATTCATCGCCTTGGGCAGAGCGAATATACTAAAACAAACAACAAAACAATTACTTTGATAATGGGATCACAATAGGAATGTTGACAGCACTCCAATTTTGGGCCATTGCCCCATGCATCACAAAATTAGGCTGATCTTCGGCAGACTCATCTTCAAGGATGGCACTAGCTTCATACTCGGGTCCTTGGTCTCTTGGTGGAGGAGGAAAGAGAGGAATGATGGCATCTTCAGAGTCTTCCTCCACAATATTTACCCTTGGTGAATGGATAGTCCCTCCGCTGTGAAACACATTCTTGATGGGGAGAATAACCATATTTCCTGTAGGGGTCTTCTCAGAATAGTTACCTTTGAAACCCAAACCTTTCTTGTTCTTATTTTCGGGCAACTCCAATACCTGCCCCCACTTCCCTTGAGAGCCACTTTCCACAACTCGTTGTGCGTCCTTAAAAGATGCCATGGAAACTCCATTATCCTTAACAATCGATAGAGCTTGAAATGGGGTTCCTACCCCCTCTTCCGCATCAACGTAGGAAAAGGAAGAAAGATGGCTTACCACCAAAGCCCTTTCCCCGCAAACTGTGACTAACTGTCCATCGCATACATATTTCAGTTTCTGGTGGAGTGTAGATGTGACAGCTCCCGCATCATGTATCCATGGTCTGCCTAATAAGCAACTGTAGGAGGCATGAATGTCCATGACCTGGAATGGAACCTAAAAAACACTGAGCCCGATAGTCATGGGCAAATCCACTTCTCCAATCACGGTTTTCCTCGAACCGTCAAAAGCTTTGACAACAACACCACTTTGCCTCATGGGTGGTCCCTGATAAGTCAGCCTTGCGAGAGTTGTTTTTGGCATCACGTTCAATGAAGAACCAGTATCAACCAAAACTCCAGATATCATGTCATTCATGCAGTTTATAGAAATGTGCAGAGCTAAGTTATGTTTCCTTCCTTCTTCGGGTAACTCTCCTTCGCAGAATCCCAGATTGTTGCATGCAGTAATGTTACCCACTATTCCGCTAAATTGTTCCATAGTCGTGTCGTGGTCAATGTATGCCTGCTCGAGTACTCCTTGTAACGCCTGCCTATGGGCCTCAGAATTCATCAACAGTTGTAGCACAGATATTTTGGATGGCGTCTGCAGCAACTGATCCACCACCTTATATTCACTTCTTTTGATCATTTTCAGGATCTCATCCAATTTGTCTACAGAATCATTCTTACCGGACTGCCCCAGGATTGCATTCCTCACAACTGGTTGTTCAGAAGGAACCTCCTTAGCTGGTGCAGTGTAAACTCGACCACTTCTCGTAATCCGACTAACATCAGCGATATTGACTATAGATGACGGATTAGGCAAAGGCACCTCCTTACCATTTTCAAGCATAGTGGCGTTATATCTGTAGGGAATAGCCTTGCTGGAAGTGTAAGGAACTGGACCAGGTACATTAATGACTAGAGGAGTTGTAGCAGTCTTCCGGCTGTCATAAGTGAACTCAATTCGTTCCAGCTCTTTGACATGGGGAACTATTACAAATACTTCTTTAATTTCTTCTGCGGAACATTCTTGAATCATGTTTACATTGGCAGCCCCGTGTGGTGGTAGGGGATTATTCTGCACATTCGGGTTCGAATCCTTGAAAGTTATAACTCCGCTCTTGACCAATCTTTGAACATCGGCTTTCATTCCGTAACAATTCTCAATATTATGGCCCGGCGCCCCCTGATGATAGGGACAAAACTGATCTCCTCTATACCAATAAGGAGGGTCCTTGGGCACTGCTGGCGGTGGCTTAGTCTGGATATGGCCCTTTTCCAACAATGCTGGAAAAAGTTCTGCATAGGACGTAGGAATTGGGTCAAAATTTGGCTTCCTCACCATATGATTTGGGCTGTTGAATGGCTGTCGGGTTTGCTGAGAAGATGGCTGATTTTGCTGACGGTATTACTGTGGCGAAGCAGATGGAGTTTGAGGTGGTGGTTGGTAAGGTTGTGCAAACGGTGGTTGGTAAGTTGGAGCATTAATAACTGGGGTCACAGCAGCGACATGCGGGCGCTGTTGATACCTTCCTTTCGTCCGTCCTTGGTGTACAACACTTACTTCTTGTTCTTTCTTTTTCCCAAAAGTACTTCCATACTTCTTGGCATTGCTGGAAGTGCTTCCCTCTCTTACCAATCTTCCTTCACGAACGCCCTCCTCCAAACGCATTCCCATGTTCACCATCTCGGTAAAGTCATTAGGGGCGCTGGCTACCATTCTTTCATAGAAAAACGGGCTCAGTGTCTTTAGGAAAATTCTAGTCATCTCCTTTTCCTCCAGAGGTGGAGTAACTTGAGCGGCAAGTTCACGCCAGCGCTGGGCGTACTCCTTAAAACCTTCTCTTTCTTTCTGGGACATAGCTCTCAACTGGTCTCTATCTGGTGCCATATCGACATTATACTTGTACTGCTTGATAAAAAGCTCACAGAGATCATTAAAGCTGCGGACCTTTGAACTATCTAACCCCATGTACCACTTAAGGGCTGCACCAGTCAAACTGTCCTGGAAGAAGTGTATCAATAGGGGATCGTCGTCCTGATGAGCCGACATTTTCCGGGCATACATAATTATGTGACTGTGTGGGCAAGAGTTCCCTTTATACTTCTCCAAATCAGGGAGTTTGAATTTTGGAGGAATCTTGACATTGGGAACCAAGCACAGCTCAGAGGCGCTCTTCCCGAACAACTCTTTTCCACGAAGGGCCTTGATTTCTTTCCTCATTTCAAGGAACTGATCTTGGAAACCATCCATTCGTTCTTCCATTCCGGCATTCTCACTAAAGTCAGCATGAAACACAGGTTCTTCCAGATGAAACGGAGTAGCATTTACCACGGGTGGTGGCGTAGTCATCACAGCAGTTGTAGCAACAACTTGAGAAACAGTCGGGTGATATCCAGCTGGAGTAAAGTTGGGAGGCATACCCCACGGATAACCAGGAATTTCATTTGTAGTGGGCACCACTGGGATCGGTGCTGATATTGTCTTAGAGGTAACAGTGCTGTGTGATGGCTGATTCTGAGCAGCCATCAAAGCTTCCATCATTCCGTTGATCTTTTCTAGACTTTCTTTCAATGTTGAAACCTCCTCCCGGAGTGCTCTGTTTTCCTGTTCGAGTTGATCCATCCTTTTCTTGAGATTGGCTCGAGTATTGTATCGGGGCTTCAGCTTGTCTTTCTCTTAACAACAACTGGTGAGGAGAAACACGGGTGAGGACTTAGAACACAAAAGGAATGCGGATGCAAATGCTAATGATGCGTATGATGCAGCATGATACAACGTTCACTTCAAAGAACGCGAAAGTGTGATTTAGATATCGTAATTGGAAACTTTTTCATTAAAATTTTAAAGCTTTTGTTACAAACGGTACACCCTCAGGGCTTTTAGTACAATAAACAACAGAATACATCAAAGAGGAACTAGGGCTTCGATCCGCTGGATGATACTCCCTTTTCTTCATTGAGTTCGTCCATCAACTTGTCAATCCTTTCCTGCAATATATACTTGTCCAGTGTCAGTTTCTCCACTTCTGCTTTCAGTCTTGAAACTTCATCCGTTTCCGCTACAAGAGGCTCGGGCTGAGGGTACGGCATTGTCAGAGCGAGGGCCCGCTTGCGTGACCACTCCAAGCAAGATTCTGTAACTGTGCAGTCAGGGTTTGTTACTGCAGTCATTCCTTGTCTGTTGATTTGACGCCAAGCAAATAGGATTTGCATCCTCAGCTGGAGGTCTTCTCCTTCATAGAGAAAAATTCTTTTCAGGTTCTCCGGGTCGGGTATCTCATTCATTGGATGTCCAAGCTGGCGGCGGGCGAGAACAGGGTTGTAACTGGTGCACCCTTTCGTGCCAAGAAGAGGCACATTGGAAAAATCTCCGCAACTGTGAATCATGGGAATTCCTCCGTATATCGGATCATGCCAAACGATGTCAGAATGAGTGAGAGCCAAGAGTTTAACGGGCCATTCAGAGCCATCCCTCACATCCCAGAAGGCCGGGGTCTTTGGTAGGTGCGAAATAAACCACCTATAGAGGATAGCAGTACAGCACACGATCTGACCTTTTCCTTTTAGGATCTTTGAATGAATCGAGTGGTATGCATCGGCCAACAGTGTAGGGACAGGATTCTTGAGCATGAAAATCCTGATAGCATGAACATCAACAAAATTCTCAACATTTGGAAACAAGAATAGACCATAAGCCAGTAACGCAAAAAGATTCTCGAAAACCCTAGTTTTTCCTCTGTCGGCGAACTCCCGAGCTTTCTTGAATAATAATTGAGCAGGTAGACCGTCGATTCCTCCTCTGAACATCATGTGGGTCTGGATTTCCAGCAGCTTGATGCGGGTCACTCTCGCGATGTCTTCCTGACTGGGTCTTCCTTCTCCACCGTAGAACGGGGGTGAATCTTTGACGGGGATTCCCAATAGAGCAGAATACTCTTCTAAGGTGGGCATCAACTGGAAATCTTGAAAGATGAAGCAGTGGTAGATCACATGGTAGAGTTGAACCAATGTCTCTAATAAACCCTCAGCTACTTGTACCTGTAATAAAGAAAGAATATGCCCGTGTTTTGTGGCGAAGGCATCTGGATCCCTTATCCGACCTCCTAGTTCCCTCAACTGTTCCACATTAAAAACCCTAAAGGGGTATGGTACCGTTCCTTTCCTTCCATGATCCATTTTGCGATATCTAAAAACAACAAACTTTGAGTTCTTTGAAGTGAATGATAATGAGAATGCAAATGCAATGAGATGCAAAAGTTCGTGGAATTTGAGTATTTATAATCGTCGTAGAATACCAACGGACATGATTTCATTAATCATACAAAATTTGTTACAAGTGAAAGAAACGGGAATTAAAAAAAATCGTAAGGAAAACATTACAACCGTTGATATTCTTACAAGAGTTTTTAACAATAATTAAATAAAGGTTAATAAAAGGCCTAAGGAGATTCCCCCAATAATCTTAGCTTGTACTTCTTAATCTCTTCTTCCATTCGGGACTTCTCAAGAACCAGCTCATCTATTATCGCTTCCCACGAAGTAGACTCAGGGTTTGAGGGACTCGGGTCTTCTTGTGACTTCCTCCTTTTGCAAGAGAGAACTTCCTCACTTTTTGCCTCTAGTTGTCTTTGAAGCGCTTCATTCTCTTCCACGAGCACCTCACACTTATCCTTCCAAGCATTCCCTATCTGCTGAGCTTTCCTTAAGGCGATCTTTAACTCCTCTGTCTCAGATGCAAAGATGAAGACAGGTTCTTCGTTCAAGACCATAGGCTCTTGGCGATCATAGGGCATCCTTAGCTCAATAGCCCTTCTTCTGACCCATTGTAGGTAGGGGTCCATGGAGACACAGTTATGATTCCCCAAAGCATTCCTATCTTTCTTGTGTTTGTCCCTCCAGGCTTCTAAAATCCTGCTCCTCAATTCCTCCTGCTTTTCGTAATCCTTGGAGAAAAATCCTTCTGTATGAATACCAAGAGACTTGACCTTAAAAGGGTAACCGAACTGTCTGCGAGCTAAGACTGGATTGTAACTGGTTATTCCTTGTATGCCAAGGAGAGGCACATTCCCGAACTTTCCACAGCTATCAATGATCACAACATCCTCGTACCTATAAGGGTTATACCAATCAACGTCAGAATGAGTAAGGGCCATGATCTTCTTAGACCACCATCCCTTTTTAGGGTCCCAGAAAATGTTAGCCTTGGGCAAGTGCGAAGTAAACCACTTGTACAATAAGGGTACACAGCAGGTGATCTGTCCTCCTTTGGCATGCTTCGAATGTATGGCGTGATAAGCTTCAGCTAACAAAGTAGGGACAGGGTTCCTCTTCATGAATATCTTGATAGCATTGAGGTCCACATAGTCCTTGAGATTGGGGAACAGAAAGGTACCATAAATCATTAAAGCATATATAGCCTCAAAGGCAGCCATGTCAGAACGTCTGGCATAATGATAAGCTTTCTCCACCAGAAATTTCATAGGCAAAACAGAAATCCCTCATTTGGTAGTCATATTCCCTCGTATGTCTGTGAACTCCAAATGTGTCGCCTTAGCAATCTCTTGTTCCTTAGGGTCCTTACCAAAAATGGGAAAAGGAGACTTATCCAAAATAGGTACACCGGTCAGACATGCATATTCCTCAAGAGTCGGCACCAGTTGGTAATCAGGGAATGTGAAACAATGATATATCGGATCATAAAACTGAAGTAGGGTGGAGAGAAGTCCTTGATCAACCCTCACCTTCAACAAAAACAAAAGCGCCCCATATCTACGCTCGAATCCTTTTGGATCAACCAACAGGGTCTCTAACCTCCTTAGGTCACTTGTGTCAAAACTCTTGTAAGTATACTTCACGGTGTTCCTTCTTTCATTGTCCATGGTACCTTACGACGCAAATAAAAGACTCAGACTCCACGAACTTGAACGAAAATGATGCTTATGTATGCATGTATGCACAAACACACAAACAAAAGGGCACTCAAACAAGCAAACAAAGAGTCCTACGTTCAAAGGAGCATGAGTGGAGCCAAGGTATACCCATCCCATAGGGTGGTGTGGTTTCAGAATGTACCTGCCGAACGGGTTCTAAGAGTTCCCAGAGTCTACGACCCATCTTTCGGATATTATCGACTTCCCAAATTACTGGGTTAGTCAATAATATTCTCAAGAGAATCTTGTCTGAGTGTAGTATCGCGTGACAATTATTTGGAAATGGACTCCCGCATAATCACCGCACTACGTCCTAAAAGGCCAAGTTGGGTTAAAGGTGCTACGGTCCTCAGTCTTAAAGGTCCTTGGTCGAAGTTAATACCATTTTCACGAATGTACTCGTTCAAACAATATTAAGTTCAAAAGAACCTAAACTGAGCGATGATTTTCTCAATTCGACTTTTCAGGAATCGACTCCGTCAAAGTACCCTTGACCATATCATCTCCTATAATTATACTCATGTCCGGGTCTAGGACTTCCCACCACTCAAAGTGACAACCCAAGCAAGCATAACAAATATATATAACAAATAACATAATTAAACAAGTTAGGGGGAACCCTCTTATGAGTGTATCCCCAGTGAAGTCGCCATTTCTGTCGCGGTGAAAATTGGATACCATAGTTATTGGTTAACTAGGATCGCATTTCTTAATGTCACCACCGGTCTTTGATTTTATCCAAAGGAAGGGAGAAAAACCGAATCCCCACAATGCAATGCAAATGCACTAAGATTCTAAGTTCGAGGGTTGGTTATACCTAGGGAAGGTGTTAGCATCCTAGATATCTGTAGTACTCTACAGGAACCTCTTGATTCATTTATGTTATTTGTCATCTTGTTTTGCTAAAGGTTTAAGGGTAGGTGATTTATTATTTTTATTCCTAAGGGTGCTCGATAAGACATCGCATCTTATGCCTACATATCCTGTCAGGAGGGAATCCGAGCACTTGTAGTTCTTCATTAAAGATACTAAATGTCTTAAAGGTTTAGGAAAAGAAGATGAGTCATCATCTTAAGAAAGACCACCATAGTTTTTTTTGAAAATGTGTGTATGTTGTGGGGCATGGGATTGTATGTCCCTTTCTTTGAGATGATTAACATCTAATTCTCTTGTATGGAGAATTTGGTAGGCTAAAGTTTGATTAAAGAAATCAAAGTTTCTGGGGGACTAACCTAGGAAATCTATCCTAAGTTGTCTAATTACCTTATCTTAGGGTGACAATTATGAATGCAAATGATATGCACCATGCACAATAACATGGTTATTATGCATGGGATTTTCCTTTGGATATTAATGCGATTAAATTATGTTATTTAGGCGAGGGTGCTAGCAGAGTGATGCTAGACTTGTGTCTGGTGACCAAAAGGTTGAATGCGATGCACGAAGGCGATCGACTTACATGGGTAGAAAATGGGCTCGACGTTGGATCGAGAAATTTTATATTGTTTTGAAAAGGTTTAGACAGTGATAAATAAACATACAGATAGAAGTAAGATATGATAAATATACACATGATAAAATAACAAGGTAAGGCATGATACAAGTTACAACATTGATATGAGATAATATGATGGAAGTAACATAAGCATGAAGATGGCAATAAGTTTCATGATAAGATATGGATAAGATGAATATGCTTCAAGTAGAATGATTAAAATGATATCAACATGCTTCAATCTTTAAGAAGACAAACATGTAGAATGATAATTAGAATGACAATCAATATGCTTTAATCTTTAGGAATACAAACATGCAAAATGATAATTAAAGGATGATAATAAAGAAGAGTGATATTCGTGTAAAAATTTAGCATGTGGTAAATTAACGTGGGCATATTAATTCAAGAATTAAACAAGTCAATTAATGAAATGATGCTTCAAGATTAACTCAGGCACTCATAGATGACACTAATAAGTAAGCCATTGATAATTAATTGACAAGGTAATTACGATTAACAATTAACAACACAAAAGGTAATTAAAAAAAAACTACATATGGATAATTAACATTTAAGAATCAACAATTAACCATACCCTTTAAAGTTAGAAAGTGGCAAATTCAAAATCAAAACACAAATTGGTAATTTAAGAATTAACAACATGATTAAAAAGACAATTAACATCACAATTAGAAATTAACAATGCAATTCAAGACGTAATTAATAATCAAAATTAAAAACTAACACAACAATTAGCAATTAGAAATATAATTTAACAATAATAAAACATCACATTTTAATTAATGATAAACAAATAATTAAGGGGGAAACTAAAAAAAAAATATTTTGGAGTTTTTGAATATATAAAGCATTTTTAAGCAAAATAAATAAAAGGGGTTTTAAAAAAAAAAAAGAAAAGGTTTTGAAGTTAAAAAAAAAGGGTGAAATAAAATGCAGGGGGGTGTATTAGTGATTTGGTTCAGTTGAAAATAACAAAAGAATTAAATTGGGCCAGAATAATGGGGGTGCATATGGTAAGGGCACAAGGCCCAGGTTGGCAATGAGAGGCAGAAGGCGAAAAACAAGAAAATAGCAAAAGGGGGCTGATCCAAGGATCGAACCCAGGTCGTTTAGGTGAAAGGCGAAAGGCAAGGCGTATGGTGAACCGTTGGGACGGCAGTACATCCGTTCATATACTCGCGTCCATAAATATAAAAGCCAAGATAAGTCATAAAAACAATAATAAAAGCAACACGCATGCTCAGACGTGGGGAGTGCATCGTGTGAATTATGTACTGGTGTATTAATTGGCATTGGAACATTTAGTACACTAGCAGACAAACATGAAACAATCAGCCAATTAATTCGCAAGGAAAAGAAGAAACACGTGCAGTTATTAAAATGCGAGCCACATCGACCAATCAGATACGCATGGAATCAAGAATCATGCATTAAACATTAACATATCTCACGAGTTGGAAATGGATGTAGCCATGAACATGCTATCATAAAAATAAAAAAAACAACCAATCAAAACATGGACTACGCACGAAATGTGAGAGGAAAACATGCAGAACAAAACTGCAATCGGGCTCGGTTTACAAGACAAACTTCAACTTCTAACCAACCTTATTCACTCGAAACTTAATCAATCTACGTGAAACAAAAGACTAAAATGGAGCATTTTGGACATAGATCATGATACAACCAAGAGCTGAGCAAGATATCGCATATAGCATGAACAATAAGCAAGTGAAAACCGGGGTCCAAAGATAGATATCAGTTTGAGAAAAATGATAAAACTTTCTGCTCATATTCAAACGGCAACACGATATGGCAACTGATCTCGCGCTCATGCATGAATGATCAAGATATTAAACTCAACAACAAACTCATATTAATAAACCAAAACAGCCGGTATGCTTGTATTGAGGATTAAATCTCATTTGACCAAAAACTATGCAAAACAAAGTATGAGGCTAAACACCTGGTAGACCAGTGCATACTATCATGGCATATCAAAATTTGACTCGCGCGTTATCATTTTACAGACAAAAGCTTTATGAATCAAATTACAACACCAAACTTAACATACATTTTATGGACAAACAGCACGTAGATAAGACAAAATAATCGTTACAACACTACTCACAACTACAATTAAATGCACACACAAACATACTAGACCAAAGCATCAGAATATAATAGCGGCATGCACGACTATTATTGTATTCTAAACAACTGAATCACCACACTTGAACAGCATAAAGCACGTTTATGTTAAATAGCTATACTAAACAATAGCACTCACATTTTACAAATATGTAACACAACGCAATATTATTTTAACAGTTAACAAGCATCCACAGTCACATGGTTCATAATAACATTTATGCTTTCTAAACGCAAACACAACAGTGAAGCAACATAACAAATATTAACTAAGGCATGTTTATCCTAACCATATGAATAAGCATAATAAGAGGGAGTTTAAGAACTTACCTGACTTCCCAAAACGAGTAGCAAGAATTTTTTTTCTTCCCAACAGGCTCGTGCACCAAAGGAATGAAAGTGTTTAGAGATTTTTCTGTGTTGTTGTTGTTCTCCCTTCGAATGAATGTCCGTGTCCCTTTTATAGGTGAGCTGGTGTCTTGGATGCAGTAGAGGCATGTCTTCCGCAGGATACTATCATTCTTGAGCCAAGTGAAAGCTGGCCATGCAGCTTATCTTTGTAGTGAGTCAGAAAAAAAAACCTTGGAAGCACATGCTATGGTGTAGGTTTTTTCTTTTTGTCTTACACGGGTTTGTGACAGAAAGCGTTGGAGAATGGTGGGAAGGGTCGGTTGGACGTGTACTTGATGAGGTAGAGAGCCTTGGTTTAGATTTGGCAAGCGTAGTATGTAATGAAGCAAAAAGTCACGGGTCCAACTTGTTCACACGGCAACTTCACAACCAATGGCTCAAATGACTTGGTTTTTGGTTCCTTTGAGAGAGAACACGTGGCAGAGCACATGTTATGTTGGTGACCAGTTGAAACTATGCTTGGAAACATGTGGAGCTCGTGCAGAAAAGGGTGATAGTGTCAAGTGTTAGGAAATCTGAATTTGCAACATTTCAACGTACCAACTTTCGCATGTCATATCTTGATAACCATTCCATCAACTCTTGAGATTTTTGGTTCTATGAAGAGTGGACATTTGATAGAACATTTCTTATGTGGAAAACCAATTAAAATGAGGCTTGCAACAATAAGAGAATGGGCCATAAAGTCGTGCACATGAGAAAACGAAAAAGGACTTAGAAAAAAAAATTTCTAAATTATTAAATTTTGACATTTGAGGTACCTAACTTCAAAACACCATATCTCTAGTTTGGCTTATCCTATTGGGATGTTCCACATATGGTTGGAAAGCTCTCAACAAGCTCTACAACTTTCATTTGGGACTCAAATCTTAAATCCAAGTAGAAATGGGCGAAAAATGAGGTCAAAGTTGGAGAAAAATATGGAGGAAAGTGCTGAAATATTTTCTAAGTGTTTGGCCAAAATGTCTTGTAAGCTTCATAACTCAAAATCTAAGCATTTTTAGACAAAAAGTCATATGGAATGAATTAAATATCTTGATGAGAGCTTCCCAATGAGCTTTGAGTCGTTTAATTTGAGTGCACGGTTTAGGAGTTATGGTTATTCCAAATCGGGCTATTAGGGGAAAAACGTCGCATACGAAGTCGTTCGCGACCAAAACCCTACTTATCTTGCAAGAAACCTCACGAAACTTTATATGGATGCTTTGGATACTTCATGAGACAATATATGATGATTAGAACCATTAACACTTCATTTGAACCAATATCCCAGAAGATTAGGGTTTCAGTCGAATCCTAATTCTGACTGTGAATGCACTGAGGCCAAATCTTGTAAGTCTGCTTCTTACTTCCCATCTAAAGGTCTTAGGAGACTCTTGAGGATGTTGATAAACTAAGGGAATCAATAATTAGGGTTTAGGAGATCATCTTGATGAAGAATCAAAGCTGTTGGCTGATAAGCGTCACAGGAACCCTAATTTTGAAGTATAGTGGGATTGAGGCTCAAATTCTTCCTGCTGAGGATCAATGAAGCGTGGATTCTTGTTGAGTGGAGTCCCTTGAACATAAATGACCTCAAGTGGTAGGTGGACCACACAAATCCTGACTTGCTAGAGTCAATTTCTCAATGATTTCTTCAAGATAAAGATCCTAATTCCAAAGTTCTTGTACTGGAGATCTTTTGTTGATTTGACTTGCTTCAAAACAGCCTGTGGAGCTTCATGATGATATGTGAACCTAATTTGAGCACAAATAAAAAAGCTACGAGATATGGGTTAGCTCAACCAATGCAGAGATACTTGACCTAAGATGCACAAATGAAGATGACACCTTAGGGTCAAAAATTAGGGTGCGACACTATAGTACCAAATCGATAGTGATTCCAAACCACAAAAATCGCGCTACAGAAGTGTGGCGACCATAGTGGGAGGCATTATTTCTAGCCTCTTTTAAGGTGAAGGCCTTAAATTCACCAGATGCTACGGAAATGATGACTCTGCTAGGGAGTCATTGTCTGTATAGGATCATATGACTAGAGGTGTAGGATATTAAGACAAATATATATATATATATATATACTGCTTTTCCTAATTGATATATGTGTTTATTTTTCTGCTAATGGGAATGCGTGTGATGCCGTATGTGGAAAGATTGAGTATACACCTAAGATAGGTGAAGGCATTATACGGGTAATCTTACGGGGAGTGAATCCCAGTTAAGAGTCCCCGGTCGACCATCAAACTCAGTGGAGACTCCCTTTGCAGATGCATTGCCTATACGACTTTGGTTGTTGAAAGTAGTGTGGTCGACTGGGTTATCTGAGAAGCTGAGGTTTTTAGTAGACTGAAACCATTTTGTAGTGCAGAAGCTATCGGAAATAGTTGTTACGCGATACTACCCTCATTTGAGGTTACTCTAAGATACATCAGCTCGCTGGCGATCCGCTTGCTGTTGTTATCCCAAGAGGGGTCAATGATTTTGCGGACAGGTACAAAAAATACCAGTATAAACCTTTGGGGATGGGTAGAGCCTTGAATTCATGACACCGACCCTTTGACCCCATGATTTTTCTATGTTTTTGTGTGCTGCATTCATACATTCATTTAAAAAACATTGAAACAAAGAAAAATTTTCTCTTCTAGTCTCTCTTTTTCAAAATTAAACTAAGACAATGTTTACAAATGTCAGAGAGAGAGATTACGTTATGGATTTCGATAGAAGAAAAACTCACAAGTATACCTTCAAGGTTCCAAAGTTAGAGGATTTAAGAAGGTTAGCTGGGATGATCACCAACCCTGAGGCTTTCAGAGCCAAGTATGGAGGACTGTTGTCCCTATTAAGGGTCCATGTAATTGAAGGAATCCTGTCTACACTAATCCAGTTCTACGATCCGGTCTATCACTGCTTCACATTCCTGGATTATCAGCTAGCACCAACGCTGGAGGAGTATTCTCACCTGACAGATTTACATATCACTGATCAAGCTCCCTTTTCTGGACTGGAAGAAATTCCAAAGGATCAAACCATTTCAAGAGCAATCCATTTGGATGAGTCAGAAGTCAGGACTCACATGATCATTAAAGGTGGTATCCAGGGTTTTCCAGCCCAGTTCTTGATAAAGAAAGCTCTGTACTTTGCTAGTATAGGGAATATGGCCGCTTTCGAGAGCATCTTTGTTTTGCTCACCTACGGGTTATTTTTGTTTCCCAACATCGATAAATTTGTAGATATCAATGCCATTAAGATATGTCTGATTGGAAGCCCTGTACCGACCTTGCTCACAGATGCGTATCATTCTGTACACTTAAGGAATTTGTACAGCGGAAGAATGATCACATGGTATGTACCCCTGTTGTACAAATGGTTCATTTCCCACTTACCCAAGTCTACTGCATTTTGGGATCAAAAGAATACTTTACGTTGGTCACAGAGAATCATGTCTCTTACCAACTCTGACATCGATTGGTACAATCGAATCTATGACGGGATCAGGATCATTGACCGTTGTGGAAATTTCCCAAATGTACCCCTTATAGGAACTAAGGAGGAATCAATTATCATCCGGTGCTATTTCATCGTCAATTTGGATACCCGATGAGGCATGTTCCGCGTAATGCTCATCTGGAAGGTCTTTTCTTTAAGGAAGGAGAAAATGACAGAGCACTAAAGACATAAATAGTGCATGCTTGGAAACACGTTCATAGGAAAGGAAGAGAGTCTCTAGGAAAACCAGACTGCGTCTCGGTGGAGCCTTATCTCCACTGGGTACAAACTAGAGCTCTCAAGCTGAGGATGCCTTACCCTCGTCAGGAAGTTCTTCCATTAAGGGACTCCATCCTTTATTTTATGTCTGAGACGGAAAAACTTCAGGTGACTCTCAACAAAGTTCAATAGGAGAAGAGGTCTTGGAGGAACAAGTAACGCATTCTCAATGTGGAGTGTAAGAAAATACTGCAACTATTGAGAGAAAAAGACGCTCTGATTGAGATTTTAGAGCAATATGCTGTAGAAAATCAGGATGACCAAAGGAATTTGCTCGCTTCTTTCACTTGGAAAAGGAATGACAACCCGACAACGGCTTAAGAGCCCCGGTCAAAAAAAAGGAAAGTACTAGAACCAGCACCTGAGCTCTCCTCAGAGAGGACTCAGGACCCATAAGTTTAGATTTCCTTTTCAGCGCTTTGTAATCTGCTGTATTTCCATTTCCGCAATCTTTGAATTCAATAAAATGGGGTTTCCCCACTGTTTGATATTCGCAATCTAATTGTCGAAGTTTATTTTGATTAAACAAAAAATAGCTAATATAATCATTGTATATCATTCATCATTCTCACATAAGCGCATTCTTCTTCCCTACGAATCTCACGTTTGTGTCTCGATTCTAGAGTCAAAGTGTCTTATTCGTACAACACTCGGGCCAATCGACAGAAAAAATGGATGATCTCGAGGAAGAGAACAGAGAGTTGAGAGAAGAGATCGACACTCTGAAAGAAGATCTGAGGAAGCTTCATAACAACATGCAAGGTCTAGCAGAAGCTCAGATACAACAACAACGGACTGTGATCTCAGAGATCACATCTACGCCCATAGTGGAAAAGTATGATCCTAGGTATAAAATGCCAAAAGATCATCCCTGGGGCATGCCACTCAACTATATCCCAGAAGGATATATTCCGCCGATCATGGAAGATCCGAAAACTGTAGCAGGAGCCACTGGGTCTGAAGGTTACAAACTTCGAGAAAGCAAAGATGCCAGGGGCATGACCACAACTCCTGAAGGTTACAAACTTCGGGAGGCACCTAGAGTCACTACCATGATGAATATACCACCACCCGTGGTACACACTGTCCCGGAAGGACAGATTCCACAGATACCTTCTGGTGGAAATGAAAGTATGTTTGACAGAATGAATGAGTTCCAGGAACAATTCCTGGAGATGCAAAAAGATTTGTAAGCCATTCGCGGTCAAGATCTATTTGGAAAAGACGTCGCAGACCTTTGTTTGGTCCCCAATGTGAAAGTTCCGCACAAATTCAAAGTGCCCGAATTTGAAAAGTACAAGGGTAACTCTTTCCCTCAAAGCCATTTGGTGATGTACGCTCGGCGAATGTCAACTCAGACAAAGAATCAGGAGCTACTGATTCACTACTTTCAAGATAGTTTAACTGGTGCTGCACTCAAATGGTACATGGGTTTAAACCGCACTAAGATCGCTACTTTCAGAGATCTTGGTGCTGCTTTCGTTCAGCAGTATAAGTATAACCTGGACATGGCACCAGATAGAGATCAACTCAGATCGATGTCACAAAAGGACAACGAAACCTTTAAGGAGTACGCTCAGAGATGGCGTGAAGTTTCCGCCCAGATTTGTCCACCTCTTGAGGAAAAAGAGATGACAAAGATCTTCTTGAAAACCTTAAGCTCATTTTACTACGATAGAATGGTTGTCAGTGTGCCCAGTGACTTCACCGAGATGGTGGGCATGGGAGTTCATCTTGAGGAAGCCGTTCGAGAAGGACATTTAGTTAAAGACGCTGGATCATCAAATAGTACAAAAAGATACGGTAGTGCTCTCCCTAAGTAAAAAGAGCAGGATATTGGGAATATCTCTCTCAGAAAGCAAAGGCGACGGTACCAACCAGTAGCAGCTGTAACTCCTGTTATCAACCCTGCGCCTGTTCCTACGTATCAACCTCAGGTTGCGCAAAGCCAACCGAATTAACAGTAATATCAGCAAAGGACACAACAGCCTCTTCAGCAGGCTCGTCCTCCGTACAACAACAATCGTACAACGCGACCACCAGGGTTCGACCGTATACCAATGTTGTACGCATAATTGTTTCCATTACTACTGGTCAAAGGGCACGTCCAAACTAGGGCTCCTCTTACAGTACCGGAAAATCTGCCTTTTTGGTTCAAAGCAGATCAGACTTGTCCTTACCATCAAGGAGGACCAGGGCATAACTTAGAAAATTATCTCAGTTTCAAATCCGATGCGTAAAGGCTTGTTTGGAGTGGGTCTTATCTTTCAAAGATACGAATTCAAATGTTCTCACGAACCCTTTGCCTCAACACGAGAAAGCTGCGGTAAATTTGATAGAGGGAGAGTCCAATAACAGCTATCTAATTCATGATGTACTCTTATTGAGGGCCAATCTGGTCAAGATGCATCACAGACAGAGCGGGTATGGTCATATACCACCTCACTATTATCATCAGTGTGATATCTCCTCTAAAGACAATCAAGGATGTTCTGTGGTGCAATCAGCTCTATTGGAACAATTAGATCTCGGGTGGATCCAAGAGCATCAAGTTCGTGGGGTCAACATGACTTATACGAATTCCAACATCATTCAGAGCCACGACATCCATGTGATGAATGCCAATCTAGTGGAAATGCACTCAAGGCAAAGCCAGTATCATAATATTTCGCGGCATGATTACAATTCCTGTCTGATTTGCTCGATAAATAAACAGGGATGCTCTTTTGAACAAGAGGCCCTCCAGCATCATATGGATCTTGGATGGATCCAGGACTACCATGATAGAAATCAGTATCAAGTAAATATGATTCAAATATTTGATATTCGCTTGATGAAAACCAGCTTGGTGGAGTTACATGCTACACAAGTCCAGCTCGGTTTTCTGACTTCGCATAATTATCAGAACTATAAAGGATGCTGTGAGAGTGACCAAGGGTGCGCTCTCGTTTAAAGAACTTTGCAACACTTGTTAAACCACTAGTGGCTTCCGATCTATATGGATGAAGACATGTAACAAATCAATGTGGTTAATGGGAACCCTACTAGGCATCAAAGTCAAGATGTTCGATCAATGGAAATAGATCTAGTAAGGTTACACTGAATTCAAAGCGGACGTGGCCAGGTGCCACCACATAACTATGAGCATTGTAGAGTCTGTTCGGAAAATAATCAGGGATGTTACCTCATGCGGGCAGCCCTTCAGAGTCAGTTGGACCGCAAAGAGATGCAACAATATTTAGTTTCGGGGTCTATCAACTGGACGCCAGACTATTTCGCTGACCAGATCAAAGATGTTGTTGTGATCTCTGATCCTGAGAGGACCAAAGATGTTTGTGCCATCATCCCTCTACTTGACAAATCAAAGGTTCTCAACCAAGAACTGATTGAAGTTACTTACGACAGTCAGATAAATCAGAACGCTCCTGTAGTTATCTATCTGCCAAGACCAGTGTCGTATAAGTCGAATAAGACAATCCCTTACAATTACGGTGCAACAATAATTGAGAATGGAAAGGAAATTCCATTACCCTCCGTCGTGAATATTGCAGACATCAGTCGAGTAACACGGAGTGCTCGAATCTTCAACCGAGGAGTTGGAGAACCTAACAGAGAAAAGGAACCTCAAACGAAAGTTCCTGATCCATCAGTCGGTCAATCCAGTGATCCCGACCATTCAAAGAACGATGATGAGATGCTGAAGCTCATCCAAAGGAGTGAATACAACATTGTTGATCAGTTGTTACAAACTCCTTCAAAGATCTCTGTGTTATCTCTTTTACTCAGTTTTGAAGCCCACAGAGAGGCTCTACAAAAAGTCTTAGAGCAGGCCTTTGTGGAACAGGATACGTCAATACGACAGTTTGATAGCATCGTCTCTAACATCACTTCCTGCAACAACTTAGGGTTCAGTGATGAGGAATTGCCAAAAGAAGGCAAAAGTCACAACATGGCGCTCAATATCACAGTCAACTGCCAGGACGATGCCTTAGTCAACGTACTGGTAGACACCGGATCAGCTCTCAACGTTATGCTGAAGTCCACTTTAGTGCGGCTATCATTCAAAGGATCCCCGATGAGGGGCAGTGAGGTCGTTGTCAAAGCATTTTAAGGATCTCGGAAAGCAGTTATCGGTGAAGTCGACCTTCCCATAACTATCGGTCCTCACATTTTCCTAATCACTTTCCAGGTCATGGACATCCGAGCAACATACAGCTGTTTGTTGGGAAGACCTTGGATACACCAGGCTGGGGCAGTCACTTCGACACTGCACCAGAAACTGAAATTCGTCAGGAATGACCAACTCATCACGGTCTGCGGAGAACAAGCCTTGATCGTGAGTAACCTTTCATTATCCACTTGTGTAGAACCCGAGGAGGTTGTTGGAACTCAGTTCCAGGCACTTTCGGTGAGCAATGAAAATCAGTCAGAGAAAGGAACCTCGATTTCCTCATACAGAGATGCTCTCGAAGTGATCAAAAGTAACAATACCAAGGGATGTGGACAACTTGTCATTCAAACGGATAACAAAACAAAGAAGGGTCTTGGTTTTTCCTCAACCTGTACCCGGACAGCTGCTAATGATGAAAGTCTTCATCCCATTCAGGACTTCTTCCATAGTGGAGGTTTCCTTCACCTAGTGTCTCAAGAAGTACATACCATCAACGAGGGGGATTCCTCCGATACAGATGAAGAGTGGAAGTCTTATCTTAACAAGGACGGTTATATCTCTCAGGAAGAGGTGCCTACGCCATTTTGCTATCCCGCACAAAGTCCGAGATTTATACCCAGGTCAGACGTCAAAACGATATACGAAGATTGTGATCCGGAAGGATGTCGTGCTCCACCAAACTCATTGAAAAAGGACACTCTAATGAAAGACAATTTTGACCACGACTATTATGGCTCGATGGATGGTCTGCCTATCTGGCAGCCGTACCCAGGAGACTTGGGGCAAGAAAATCAGCCGAACAATGAAAATCAGCTGAGCATTATAGAAAAGAATACCTGCATCCTCACCACGTCATGGGATCAACACTCAAGGCATTCAGAAAATATCCAGTATGACGATGAATTCACAAAGTTTGCAGGACTAGAATTCATTAACTATGCTTTCCCTGAGGTCAACGTCATCGAGAGAGATGACTCCTCCAGTTCCAAAGAAGTGTGGGACACCTTAGGACAACCAAGTGGAAAATACGACTATATGGTCAAGTACACTGCTCCTGAAAGCTCTCGTATCAGGCTCGAAAACATCCAGCCAACTGGATGGGGAGATCTGCTTGAGAGCACAAATACTATACAAAATACAATAGGGGAATCCTCCTACGACAACTCTGCCTGGGAGACAGATTCCAATGATCTTGCTGCACCAGAAATCAGCATTATTTCTGAAAACAAATCAGGAAAGGTGCCAGACTTTGTGATTCACCGAGGAGTTCGCTGCCAATGGGTTGATGTCGATGTTCCAAAGATTATTCATAAGTCAAAGTAATTGTCATCTTTGTTTTAACCTTTCACCTTGCCCAGGTGAAACGGATGTTTTGATAGGGCTCACTTTCTATAAATGTCCCTCTTCGCTTTGTCCAAAGCGACAGAGTTTTGTTTTATAGGGTTGTAGTTTCAAGAATCGACGAGTTCATAAATAAAATAATGTCGTTCTGTAATTTTCGCATTTATTGTTGTTTTCTCTTTTTGCTTTTTCAGAAAATGGTAATCCTAAAAAATAACAAATAATAAAAACAAGCATCTTTCAAAAAATTACACAGCACGCACTCTTGCATTTCAGTCTATCTCTTCTAAAATAAATCATCACGTCATGCAGATTGCTTGTTTTAAACCCCATTGAAACATACGATCCGATGCCTTCTCCCAACTTTGAATTCCCGGTATTTGGGGTTGAAGAAGGAGATGACGACGAAATTCCAGAAGAGATCTCCCGATTACTCATACAAGAGGAAAGTTCCATTGAACCTCACAAGGAGCCATTAGAAACGGTCAACTTGGGCTCAGAGGAGGAAAGAAAAGAGGCCAGGATTGGGGCACTGCTCAGTCCAACTGCCAAAGAGAGTTTGACAAAGCTTCTCAAAGAATTTCCTGATGTATTTGCTTGGTTCTACCAGGACATGCCAGGGTTGGAAACCAGCATCGTGGAACATCATCTACCATTAAGATCAGAATGTTCGCCAGTAAAACAAAGGTTGAGACGGACTCATCCGAATATGGGCATCAAAATCAAAGAGTAAGTACAGAAGCAGATTGACGCGGGTTTTCTCGCCACATCAGAGTATCCTCAATGGCTAGCCAACATAGTACCAGTTCCAAAAAAGGATGGAAAGGTCAGAATGTGTGTGGATTACAGAGATCTAAACATGGCTAGTCCAAAGGACGACTTTCCTGTACCACACATTGACATGCTGGTTGACAGTACAACAAAAGTCAAAGTATTCTCCTTCATGGATGGATTCTCGGGCTATAATCAAATCAAAATGGTGCTGAAAGACATGGAGAAAACTTCATTCATTACCCCATGGTACCTTTTGTTACAAGGTAATGCCGTTCGAATTAAAGAATGCCGGGGAAACCTATCAAAGGGCCATGACTACTCTGTTTCATGACATGATGCACAAAGAAATTGAGGTATATGTCGATGACATGATTGCCAAATCTAAAATAGAAGAGGAGCATGTGACCCACCTGTCAAAACTATTCAAGCGGTTGAGAAAGTACAACCTCCGCTTGAATCCCAACAAGTGCACCTTCGGTGTCTGTTCAGGGAAACTTTTAAGGTTTATCGTCAGCCAGAAAGGAATCGAGGTTGATCCTGACAACGTCAAGGCCATTCAAGAAATGCATTCTCCAAAGACTGAAAAACAAGTCAGAGGATTCCTGGGACGTTTGAACTACATCTCCAGATTCATATTTCTCATGACCGCGACATGCACGCCAATCTTCAAATTACTCCAAAAGAATCAGGATTACGTTTGAACAGAAGATTGCTAAACCGCCTTCGACAGTATCAAGAAATATCTGTTGAACCCGCCGATTATGTCACCTCCAGTGGAAGGAAGACCACTGATCATCTACCTCACAGTCTTGGAGGACTCAATGAGGTGTGTACTTGGCCAACAAGACGAAACAAAAAGGAAAGAGCCTGCCATCTACTATCTGAGCAAGAAGTTCACCGAATGTGAGACTCGGTACACGATGCTTGAGAAAACTTGTTGTGCTCTGGCTTGGGCAGCCAAACGTCTTCGCCAGTATATGATTCGTCACATTACTTGATTAATCTCAGAGATGGATCCAATCAAGTATGTATTTGAAAAACCTGCTCTCGCGGGAAGAATTGCCCGTTGGCAGATGTTGTTATCAGAATATGACACAAAAAGTAGTTAAAGCAAGTATTTTAGCTGATCATTTGGCTCATCAACTGATTGACGATTAAGAATCAATCAGGTTTGACTTCCCAGATGAAGATGCCATGTACTTGAAAATGAAAGATTGAGATGAACCGCTACCCAGTAAAGGGCTAGAACCAGGTTCCCAATGGGGACTAATTTTTTACGGAGCTGTCAATAATTATGGAAACGGAATTGAGGCAATCATCATAACCCCTCAGGGTACCCATATTCCTTTCACTGCCAGACTGACATTCAAGTGTATAAACAACGAGGCCGAATACAAAGCTTGTATTATGGGTCTCGAGGAAGTGATCGACTTAAGGATAAAGAACTTAGATGTATATGGCGACTCAGTCCTGGTTATCAATTAAATCAAAGGAGATTGGAACACATACCAATCAGGGTTAATCCCTTACAAAGACTATGCGAGAAGGTTGTTACCATTCTTCAACAGAATTGAGTTTCATCATATCCCACGTGACGAGAATCACATGGCTGATGCGTTAGCCACTCTCTCTTCCATGATTAGTGTAGGTCAATGGAATGGCCTACCTAAGATCGACATAATGCGCCTCGAGAGGCCCGCTTACATCTTCGCGATTGAAGCAGTCATAGACGACAGAACATGGTATCATGATATCAAATGCTTCCTTCAGAAACAAGAGTACCCACCTAGGGCGTCCAGAAATGACAGAAAAACCCTCAGAAGGCTGACTGGAAGCTTCTTCCTGAGCAGCGATACACTCTATAAGAGAAACTTTGACATGGTCTTGCTCCAGTGCATAGAAAAACTAGAAGTAAACATACTGATGAAAGAAATTCATGAAGGGTCTTTTGGCACTCATGCCAACGGACACACGATGGCGAGAAAAATTTTAAGAGCAAGGTACTATTGGTTGACAATGGAATCCGATTGCTACAAGTACATGAGGAAGTGTCACAAGTGTCAAATATACTCAGACGGAATCCTTGTACCGCCAACATATCTCAAAGTTCTCTCTTCCCCATGGCCTTTCTCCATATGGGGAATCGACATGATTGGCATGATCGAACCCAAAGCTTCGAACGGACATCGGTTCATCCTGGTCGCCATTGATTATTTCACCAAGTGGGTCGACGCAGCGTCGTACGCTAATGTAACCCGACAAGTGGTGGTCTGATTTATCAAAAACAATATCATTTGCCGTTATGGTGTTCCTAGCCAGATCATTACGAATAATGGATCTAACTTGAACAATAAGATGATGAAAGAGTTGTGCGCTGAGTTCAAGATCGAACACCATAACTCATCTCCCTACCGACCCAAGATGAACGAAGCAGTAGAAGCGACTAACAAGAACATCAAGAGGATTATTTAAAAGATGGTTGTAACCTAAAAAGACTGGCACGAGGTGCTACCCTTTGCTCTTCACGGTTATCGCACATCTGTCCGCACTTTAACAGGGGTGACCCCTTTCTCTCTAGTATATGGCATGGAAGCAGTGCTCCCTATCGAAGTAGAGATCCCATCAATCCGGGTATTGATGGAAGCTAAGCTTACAGAAGCTGAATGGTTTCAAAGTCGACACGATGAACTAAATCTAATCGAAGAAAAGAGAATAACGGCACTATGCCATGGTCAATTATATCAGCAAAGAATGAAGAGGGCGTTTGACAAAAAGGTCTGACCTCGCGTCTTCAGGAAAGGAGACCTTGTGCTCAAAAAGATACAATCATATCTCACT
Organism: Lathyrus tuberosus; assembly: GCA_022829125.1. Taxonomy (NCBI): domain Eukaryota; kingdom Viridiplantae; phylum Streptophyta; class Magnoliopsida; order Fabales; family Fabaceae; genus Lathyrus; species Lathyrus tuberosus. The sequence continues at coordinate 3,538,968 of JALAZF010000397.1, forward strand.
GATTCTTGGGGAAAATGGACTATGAACTATGATGGCCCCTGCGTGGTCAAGAAAGCTTTCTCAGGCGGCGCCTTGAGACTTGCAACCATGGATGGAGAAGAATTTGCCTACCCCACAAATGTTGATGTAGTCAAGAAATACTTCGCCTAAATAAAAAAGAAATAAAAAAAAATGTGTCGGTGGATTGAAAACCCGAAAGGGCGGTCCAGGCAAAAATTAGAGACATAATCAATAATCATCCCGGTGGAATGGAAATCTCAATGTACAATCCAGACAAAAGTTATGGATAATGGCAAGTAACTACGTCCAACAGGGGCAAATCCCTCCGCAGCAGTTACACCATCTGAGAAAAACTCCAATCAAGGTCATCTTCGACAGAAGCTCAGGATGCCTGGAATTCAAAGTTGGTAGAAGGATAGTGGTCATTATGTTTTAATGTAGCCCTTTTCCCTTAAATTACCATTTTCTAAACTTTGTAAATACTCCATGGAATCACGCGTTTGGCTTATTTCCATCCTATCAATCAAATTTGACCCCTAATGCTTTTGTTTGCAATTCTTATTTGTTTTAGCTTTACAGAATGACATTTTAACATGATCAACGATTCTTGAAATAAAACAAAAATGAATTTACTTGTTAAAGTTTTTCTGCTTTTAAAATAAAGATGGCATTTCTTTTTACTGTTTAACATCGAAAGAACGTCGTTCGCTTCTCCAGAAGTAATCGAGCTTCAAAATGCAGAATCAAAGTACTCTTTCTAGACCAGTGTGCCTGAATGAATGATCAGTTATGTCAGATGCGAATACTCCATCTGACATCTTCGGCCGAGTTCTTATCTCTTAAGCCCGACCAACAGTTGTTCCCCACAAGGACTATCTCTCCTAAGCAAGGCAGAATTGCTATCGTGAACCAGTGATATTGTTCATCTCCCATTGTGGCCGAGTATCCAGTCGCGTTCATCTACTAGTCTGTATGTCGCGTCAGTTTTATCAGCATAAACATATATACATCATGCATTATTGATTTACATTCGCATTCATATTGCATCACTATCACTCTAGTCAGTCTTATCCCCAAGTGATAAAAGTCCTCTCAATCGAGTTGTCAGTTCTTTCCTCGTCAGGAAGTGAACCATCTAAACAATCTCTCTTCCAGATTATTTCTGGATTGAAGTTGGTCCCTTGACCACTTTGATAACTTGAACCTCTGAAAAACAAGAAAACCTTCGACAAACATCACTCTTCGCCATTGAAGATGATATCCTCGCTTTCCCGGATTAAGGAAAAATCCCCAGAGGAAGCCTCCCAACTAAAGACTCTCAGCAACACATTGATTTTTCTCTCCAAGAGAGTCAATGTTACTGAAGTCATCAGTATCTCAAAATTGGGGTACATTGTATGACATTTCTCCAAGAAGATCTCAGAGAAAAGTATGATGTAGTATCCCCAAGCAGAAAGCAATCTCTCAAGAGACTCGTTTTCCCCAGTAGAATCAACAAATGGCGTCTCCAACAGAGAAGTTTATACACCTCTACAACTCAGACGACTGGGTTCCCCAGCAACTCTGACATCAAAATTTTCTTTTCCCATCAAATGGCATCTCTCTAGGAAAATTCGGCGAGAAGTTTGAGGAAAACCGCTACGAATAGCGTCCCTTGTCAAGAAAGTTTATTGACAAAAAAAACTAAGACCAGTTCCTTGGTAGGAAACCAGGATCGAGGGGAAGTTTACATCAGAAACTTAGACCAGTTCCTTGGTAGGAAACCAGGATCGAGGGGAAGTTTATTTCAGAAACTTAGACCAGTTCCTTGGTAGAAAACCAGGATCGATGGGAAGTTTGCATCAGAAACTAAGACTAGTTCCTTGGCAGGAAACCAGGATCGAGGGGAAGTTTACATCAGAAACTAAGACCAGTTCCTTGGTAGGAAACCAAGATTGAGGGGAAGTTTATTTCAGAAACTTAGACCAGTTCCTTGGTAGGAAACCAGGATCGAGGGGAAGTTTATTTCAGAAACTTAGACCAGTTCCTTGGTAGGAAACCAGGATCGAGGGGAAGTTTATATCAGAAACTGAGACCAGTTCCATGGTAGGAAACCAGGATCGAGGGGAAGTTTACATCAGAAACTTAGACCAGTTCCTTGGTAGGAAACCAGAATCGTGGGGAAGTTTATTTCAGAAACTTAGACCAGTTCCTTGGTAGGAAACCAGGATCGAGGGGAAGTTTACCTTTTCTAAGCATCATTGCTTAGCAAAAGAAGAAGGATGTGCATACTTCCATTCCTAACCACCATCAAAATTTCAGGTATTCCGATATTTAATTCTCTTGCACCCCGAATGCCCGAATACCTTCTTCATTCACACCTTCGGGTCCAAGAAAATTAAATAGGGGCATCTGTCATACCACAAATTTTGACCACTAAGATTTCCCATCATTGTGCAAGTCATCATCAAATATGGATGGGCCATCATACCTCATTAGTCTCCCCAAAGATGGGTGAGCATCCACTACAATCAGACTTAGGGTTTCTAGCCCTCTCAGAGCTCTTAGACAAAGGATCAATCAAGGAATGGCATGATCTTCAACTTGTCTAACCTCTCAAACATCCACAATGGATCAAGAGGACTCCCACGGCAAGAATCAGGCACAAGGTTGCAGCATTACAGGTGGATTAAGCCTTAAGATCGCCAGTGTCACCAAATTAGGGTTTTGGTCGACCAGGGCCTCCAGATGGAAATTATCCTCTGGGCATGAGCCAATGCTTCAAAGCATAACCCAAAATGCTCCATGGGACCTTATGGACTTAACCATCAAGTCAATTTAACCTCAGGGGCTGCATTTACCAAAAATCGGGAATTAGGGTTTCTTGACCTAATTCACCCCTAAGTTGACTTTTGGGACAAAACATGAGCCAAGACCTCAAGAGAGGATTTGAGGGTCTCCAACACACCACATTTATCCATTTACAATAATGGATTGATCCAAGAAGCTTGATTCCCAAGTTTCAAGTTCATCAGAACCACAGTTAGGGTTTCGCGGGAAAAGTCAACTATGCCTTTGACTTTTGAACCAGACATGCTCCCAAACCTTGGGAAATGATTAAATACACCCTATAACACCTATGAAATCAATCCATAAAGTTTGATTTAGGTCAAGGACTTGATTTCATAGAGGATCGCACAGTTTGGAGTTCATTTGATAAAAAGTCAACTGTGCCCAAAAGTCATAGTTTGATTTTTTTTAGTTTTTGATTAATTATGGTTCCCTAACCCTAAAGTGATGTTAATGTGTGATTTGAATCAACATTCATCAAGAAAAATCAAAGAAAGTTGGGTAACTTGTAAAAGGGGTAACCATAAAAAAAACTTAGAAATTTTCTAAGTTATGGAACAAAGTGGCTAGGGTGCCAACTTCCAAGGATCATAACTTGAGATCCAAGCAACCATTTGGGCTGATCCAAAGATGGATTTGTAGCTCTCATGGAATACTTTAAAAGTGTTAACTACACCTCATTCCAATTCATCATGGATTTTGAGTTATGGTTGGACCAAAATGGCTGAAAACACGAAATGTCACTTTTTCCAACACTTAGTGAAATTTTCACTAAGACAGAATCTGTTTCACTTTTTCCAAAATGTAAGGGTATTTTTCACTTGGATACAAAAAGTGTCAAGACAAAATATGATCACACATATGTTGTATCATATGAGAGCTTTCCAAAATGGCCAAGAACCCCATTAAACTCCACTTAAGCCATGAGATATGACAGTGGCAATATGCCTTGCTGCAACTGTCATAACTAGGCAGATTTGTGCATTTTGCTCGATTTGAGCAAATTTTGAAAATGACAAACAAGTTTATCCATCTGAACACCTCAGGGAGGGACCAAGGAGGGACAAACACTGATCCATAAGCCTCCCAAGTCTTTGTAACTAAAAATAGCATGCCAACCCTAAGATGCCTAAAGAGGGGACAAGACTCCAATTTTGTTTTGGAGCCTTCAATGGATGTACCAAGGTGGCATGAACTGAGCCATTTCCAACTGAATGAGTCAAAGATAATCTCTGAACTAGGGAATCAGCAGCCTGTGCTCTAACCTCTAGTCAATGGCTAGAGGAGACTTGAGATTCCAAAATGCAACCATTGGCCAAGCCTCTACTGCAGTTGCCATTCTCTATTGCTTGCAAAACAAACTTGGTCTACTATAAATAGAGCTCATTTATGCTCAGTTTAAGTACACCAAAGCCATCAAACTGATGCTTTCCTCAAAATCTCCTCCTCACTTCCAATTTTGCATTTTAAGGCAAGTCACTATCGGGTTTTGAGTTTGAGAGTTATTCCAACCAAACCAATCACACACACATACCTCATAAACATCATATAGAAGTGATCTAAGCACTTAAACAACATCTGGAACACTGATTTCTCAAAATCACCATCCAACTGCTCAAGCTTTTAGCAGACTTTGCAGTTGGGGTACCATCTTCAGTTCCAGCTTGTTTCAAACCATTCCAAGCATTCAGGCACATCACTTGGCACCTAGGGAAGCTATCCACATCATTGGAACTTGGCTGCAACACCTCCAACACAAAACACGATCACCAGCTGCAAGAGGTAAGCCTCAACTTGGGCATCTCATGATTCATGCATATTTCCTCGCACAATAATTTTTCCATATGTTCATAATCATGCATAGAATGTTTCCCCTCAATTAATTGCTTTGTTTAAATCGTGTATCAAAATTCTCAGCCTTCATGCAAATTTTAGGGTTCTTGAGGTTTTGTCTTGATTTCTTATTCCATGCTTAAAATAAATGAAATTAAAGACCATAGACATGATCGTGAGATGAAAACGAGTAGATTGATGTGTGGATTGCATGATTTCATCAAGTATTCAGTGAGATTGATGAGAAAATGCAAATCTGCAGAAACAGAGGGATGACGCGTGTTCTTGGCGCCATTTTTGAATATTTGAATATTTGTATTTTGTGATTTTATTTAATTGATTCAAAAGTTAATTTCTCTCTGAATTTTAATGATTTTGAGTTGATTCTTTTTTTAATAATTCACAAAAATGTTAAAATATTTTATTTTGCCAAAAATTCACAAAAATATTATTTATTTCATATACTTGATATTTTTCCAAAGAATTAATCTTTTATTTGTTTTTTTACATTTAAAATATTTTTTCCTCCTTGATTTTCCAAATTTAATTGGTTTCCAATCATTTTGTGGATATAAACATAATTTTTCAAACATTAATCCAAGATCACAACTTGTTTTTCACACATGTTTGATAATTTTGATCATTTTAATTAAATTTTCATTTAATTAAAATACATTTTGAAATTAATTTAGGGTTTTGATCTTAATCACCCTAAACAAATCATTTAAAAACTCTTTGGGCCTCTAATAGAGTGTAAGACTCAATCCTTGTTGTACAAAAACCCTTTTGGGCCTCGGTCATTGTATAAGTCCCACTGTGTTTCAAAATCTCAGCGCGATCGTCGCTTTTCAAAACATTTTCATCCGGGCCTACCCTCGTGTTATAAGCCCCATTTCTTTTCTTTAAATTTCTTTGGGCCTCTAATAGAGTGTAAGACCTACCCCCTTTTTGAAACCAAAATGATTTGGGCCTCAGTCATTGTATAAGACCCACTGTGCTTTCAAAAAACCTCGGTGCGATCATCGTCAAAACTTGGGCCTCTCTTTGAGCTGTAAGCCCCAACAATCTTTTCAAAGCACTTTCTCCTTTGATTTTGATTTTGAATATCTGTTGTTATCAAAAACTTTCTTTGTTGAACAACTAACAAAACAGCATGGAAGCTCTACAACGGGTAAGCGTTTATCCACTTTCTTTTACCGCTTTCATATGTATATAACTGTATTGTGGGGTTGTTTCACTGTAAGTCTTCTTTCACATCCTTTTATATATTTGTCAAATATCAACTGTGTAATACTAGTATAGTTATTTAGAGTTTTTCCCGGCAACTACGTCTAGCACTAAGTAAAGCCTTGTTGGTCACTCTTAAATACAAACAAAACTTGATCCCCCGTAAGATTCCAGATACAGTCTTCCCTTCTCTTAGGGTTAAACAATTTGGAACAAAGAGAAAGACAGTATTCTCGGTGAACCTTTTCTCAGACTGTCACTCTTAGAAATTGTCAAAGAAACTCTAACTCCCCAGAGATGATCTTTTCTCCGTGAATGGCATCTCTTGAGTTTCTTACAAATTCTCAAACTTTCCTGGAATGATCTCTTCTCTATGAATTGAATTTCTTGAACTTCTCTTGGTTTGGGGACCCACAGGCTTCCTAAAAGCATCCCCGCCTCCTCTTGGGCGTTGTACAAGGACCCTTTGGCTTCTTAGAAGTTCTCATGCCTTCTCTTAGGCTTAATACAAGGACGCTGACGACCTCTTAAAGGTATAAGACAGAACTTAGTCATCCTTTGCTAGAGTAGTCATTCCTGCGTCAAAACTCTGACCACTTTAGGATTGATACTCATCCCTTAATGCCCGTGCCTCCTCTTGGGCATTGTACAAAAGATAAAACTCTAGACTTGGACAGTCTAAAACTCTTGAGTCTCAAAGACATTCTCAAGTTTCTTTCAAATGTAGGAAGAAACACCGGTCATTCTGATACCCAGTCTCTCTCATGAGAGTTCCCCACCCTTGGGCCTGCCTATGGATCTAATCCTCAGCAGTAAGTCAACCTCCTCTTGGGCTTTGTAAAAATGATTCTCCCTAGCGGAGCTAACCTTTTCAGACTCTCTTGTTAAGTTAAACTCTTTTAGCCTCCGTCTTGGGCTTTGTACAAGACATATAACCCACTCTCTTGTTGAGTATAAAAGACTCTCTTATTGAGTCAAACTCCTTTTAGCCTCCGTCTTGGGCTTCATAGAAGACACATATAAATCACTCTCTTGTTGAGTATAAAAGACTCTCTTGTTGAGTCAATCTCCTTTTAGCCTCCGTCTTGGGCTTCATACAAGACACATATATAAAACACTCTCTTGTTGAGTATAAAAGACTCTCTTGTTGAGTCAATCAACCTTCAGACTCTCTTGTAACTAATCACCTGTTCAAGACTCTCTTGTTGAGTCAACCTTTTTAGCCTTTGTCTTGGGCTTTATACATGACAGATAAAAGTACTCTCTTGTTGAGTCAAACCCTTTCAGCCTCCATCTTAGGCTTTATACAAGATACATTCTCCCCAACGGAGTCAAAACCCCTGGTTGAGTCAATCAACCTTTTAGCATCAAATTTGTGCCTTGCTCACAGCATACAAACATCAACAACTCCTCTTTAGAGATGACAAATTCTCTCTCATCCAAGACCCTTTAGCTTCACATCTTGGGCTTTGAACAAGATACAAATAAACCGTTTAGCTTCACGTCTTGGGCTTTGAACCAGGCACCAAAATAACACATTTTTCCTCCCATAGAATAGGAGGAACTACAATCGCTCTGATTTCCCTGTTTTGGGAATACGTAGGTATAAGATTGCAAAAAAATCTTAGCGAGCATACTAATCAAAAACTCAAAATCCAGTACCTTCATATATCCATCAAAAGCAGCAGACCTAACACAGAAACCTATTCCCTAGTCTAGACCCTATTTTTAAGTAAATAACTTTAAAAGACGAACCCCCATATTTTGATAGCATCTGTAAACCAACAGTTTTGACTGTTTAACCTCAGTTTGCAAGCAGGGTTAATTGGAGACATCTATTTCCCTTCCTTAATCAGCTCAACAGGATAAAAAATGAATTGAACTGTAGTACCAAAGCGATAGTGATTCGAAACCACAAAAATTGTGCTACACGAGTAATTCAAATACTCAGCCTAGTAACACTAACCCTCAAAATATATCTAGGAACAATGTAGTGCCCCCCCCCAGTTCCTTCGACAGGAGAGCCAATACTGCCTCCTGTTATGTCTGACCCAATGCCATCAATGGCAGGTTCAGGGTCGCCATATATAAGGGCTTACACTCAACCTGTTTTGGAGTACATTGGGCCGCAAGCATCTAATCCCCAAACTCCACCAGGAGGAACTTCGACGTTTAGGCATTTTCCCCCTCCTGGGTTCTCACAACCATTACCAAGGAATCCACCTTATGGAATGCCAACATCAGTAATGCAAAGTCTCCAAAATGCCCCTCCAGTATTCTCAGAGAATGTAATGTCTTCGCCATTACAAGGGTCAGGATCTGGGATAAATATGGGTCGAAAAAGTCAAAGTGTAGGTGTGGGATTTTCCACTCAAGGTCCTAGTCTAACAAATACTTCTATAGCATGTTTAAGACAGCAAATGGATGAAAGTAACCTACAAATGGCACAAACCTTGTCCCAAACTATAGGGGGAATTTTTGCAGCCCTTGATCCAGAACACTACCCAGACTAACCAACAATTAGCAGCGCAATTGGCACGCTTGGCAAAATTTATGGGTGTACCAGCCCCTGTTCAAGGTGCAACTGTTGTGGAGAACATTCCACGGCATAACCTAGGGAACGTACTTAAGGCAAATCTAGAAAACCAGGGGATAGTCGAACCCCTCAGACTCGAACCTCCTAGAATCGAACCACCTAGGAACCAAGTGCCAATTCTTGTAGAGAGGGAACAAGAGGTAGTTATAGTGAATAGAAACCAAGATGCTGACCATGTTGTATAACAGGTTCGGCGTAACAACGTGGCAGCAGATAACAACCTAGCAGCCATGGTCGAAAGGATAATGGCTAGAAATGGGGTAAATTTTGGTTTTACTAGGCCAAACTATACATCACCAATAGTAGATTACATTCTCTAGTCAGAATTACCTCCTAGGACGAAGGTCCCAAAGTTTACCAAATTCTCAGGAGATACCACTGAATCTACTGTCGAACACGTAGCCCGGTATATGATCGAGGCTGGAGAGATTGCAAATGACGAAAGTCTTAGGATAAAATATTTTCCAAGTTCTCTCACCAAAAATGTTTTTACTTGGTTTACAACCCTACCTCCTAACTCAATCTGTAATTGGACCCAGTTGGAACATTTATTCCATGAACAATTCTACATGGGACAAACCAAGATTAGTTTGAAGGAATTGGCTAGCATAAAATGAAAGTTTATCGAGCCAATAGACGATTACCTAAATAGGTTTCGATTACTTAAGGCTAGATGTTTTACTCAAGTGCCAGAACATGAATTGGTCGAATGGCCGCTGACGGCCTTGATTACTCTATTAGAAAGAAGTTGGATACCCAGTATCTGAGAGATATGGCCCAACTGGCTGATAGAGTTCGACAGTTAGAATGTCTGAAAGACAAAAAGGCTAAGTTTAATAAGAGTAAAAAGGTAGCCTATGTTGAATATAATGAGGATGTCGAAGGTTTACATGAGGAACCATTGTATTCCGACGAAAATGAGATAGATGTTGCTGAATTAAAGTAAGGTCCTCTGTATGCTTGTAAAATGTTAGCACCTTTGAATGGAAAAAATTCTGTCGAATCTGAAAATAATGATAAGTTTCCAAAGAAAACATTTACTTTCAATATCACTAAATGTGACGAAATTTTTGATTTGTTAGTTAAAGATGGACAAATGATAGTGCCTCCTGGCGCTAAAATGCCACCTTTAGAACAAAGAAAAAAGAGAGGATTTTGTAAGTACCATAATTTTATGGGTCATAAAACTTCTCAGTGTTTTCTTTTCATGGATCTGGTGCAAAACGCTATTCAGGAAGGTAGGCTAAAATTCGGAGAGAAGAGCAAAGGTCAAATGAAAATTGACTCCGACCCGTCGCAAACAGTGGATGCCCATTATGCTGAGCCCACAGAAGTACATATGGTTGAAGTTACTGATGACTTTGACTGCTCAACCAACATGGTGGAAATTACTGAAGATTTCGCCAATGATGTTGTTTTAGCCAAGGTTACTGAAGACCTTGACATTTATACCATGGAGAAACTCATGAGCAAGGCCGCTGACGGCTTCGACAAAGCTACTAATGGATTAAATGATGAGATCACTGAGGATTCCAACATGATGCTGGTTACCAAAGAGACTGTTGATAGTTTCGTTGAGATTGACAAGGCTACTGAAGGCCTTGATGTAGACTTCTGTAATCTGAATCTTAGTACCGATGTCGACATGGACATAAATATGGTCGAGATTACACAACATAAGACCATGAAGGTTGATGAAGCAAGCTGCCAAGAAGAGCGCAACAAAGTGGCGTATCCAAAACAGGAAGAGGCTATCATTGAATTCCTTCACCGTTGCCAAAAGAAGGGATCAGGTGTCATGCTATGCCCCAGATACAGTGCAATCTTCGACCAGAAAGCTGCCCATAATCTTGAGGGGGTTAGGAAGGCTTAAGAAAGAAGGGAGCAGAGAACGTCTCAGGGAGGAGTTTTGATCCTAGAAGGTCTTCTTCAAAGCAAGTGGGTGGAAAAACACAGTTCCTAGGGGCCAGACCCAACACCTTCAAACCAACAAGTAATGCGCCAGTAGGAAGCTGGATGAAACCTGTCGAAGGAAAGGAAAAAGGTCAGAAAAAATGGCAGAAGTTTGATGTGAACAAAGGCTCTTCAATAGAGTATCGAAAATAGTTTTATACTTCTAATAGGTCAGCTTATGTCTCTGAGAACTATAAAGGGAAGAACCCGATGTCACTATCTCAATGGAGGAGAGAGCAACATAGAAGGAAGGCTCTCAAGGAGGCTCAGTCGAAGGACCAATGAGAATCCAGTACTAATGTCCCTACTGATAATAACAAAGGGAATCAAATAAAGATTGCTGAGAAAGTGCCCGTGGGGCGAAAACTGTTTTCCTCTCAAAAGAACAAACATGAAAAGACTGTCGAAGATGATGAAGAAATGACAGACAACTTCGACTCCGAGTCTGACGCTTCTCTCGACATCATAGTCAATGTAGTGTCTGTAATGCCAAGGGAGTTCGACCAAATTACAGAGGTCGAAGATTTAGATGCTTGCACTGAAGCAGAGATGGCAACACACAAGCCTGTGTGCTACTATATTATGAATAATGGGAGCGTTGAAGAGCAGAACGCCTTCTTCGAGTGACCCACAGAGGCGATGAAGGGTCACCTAAAGCCTCTCTACATCACTGGAAAGATGGAGAATGTACCAATAAACAAGATATTAGTGGACTGTGGCGCGACAGTAAATCTCATGCCACATTTCTTATTGAACAAGATTGGCAAGTAAAACACTGATACTAAGCCACATAATATGGTTCTTTCAAACTACGAAGGAAAAGTTGGCTCTACACTGGGTGTGATACAAGTAGACTTGACAGTTGGGACAATCACTAGGCCTACAGTCTTCTTGGTAGTGGAAACCAAAGCCAACAACAATCTCCTCTTAGGACGAGAGTGGATACATGACATTGGTGTAGTGCCATCTTCGATGCATCAATGAATCACCATCTGGAGGCTAGATGGCATAGTCGAAAACATTGAAGCTGATCAGGGGTATTTTAAGGCACCAATAAATCATGTCGATAGAAGACAGTTCGACAAGCACCTGGCTCATATTGTCCCTTGTTGACCAGCAGATTTTGAGTTTGTCCCAGATGATGAAACATTTTTCTCATTGTACTTACATCCCGTCGATGGTTTCTGTTGGGATAAGGAGGTGCCAGAGGAAAGGCTTTCATACCTTGGTGAGCTTGCAGTAGACCCCACAGGGTGTGGAAGTGAATTCAGTGACAATGACTGAGTTCGAAGCATTGAAAAGAATTTTGGCCTATGTGGTTGAAACCAAATTACAAGCGGCTTTGGAAGCTGCTAATGAATACATGGTTGTCGAAGCCAATTCTGGATTCCACCAAGATGGTCCTGGTAAGCACTTCGACCCAGAGCTACCTGATAAGGTTCAGGGTGTAGAACAAGGCCAGAGGCTTAATGCCATCTATGATGATGAGCCTTTGGGGTTTGAAAAATATCCGCTGGCAAATAATGTTAAGATACTAGCGTAGGATCCGTTAGAAGAAATCGACCTAGGAGAAGGGGCAACCAGTAGGCCAACATATGTCAGCGCCAATCTTGACCCATAACTTAAGGTCGAAGTCACCCAGTTGCTGCAGGAGTTTAAAGACTGTTTCACCTGGGACTACGATGAGATGCCTGGTTTGAGTAGAGAGTTGGTCGAACATAAGTTGCCGATCAAGCCTGGGAAGAAGACAGACAAACAGAATCTAAGACGGTTTGCCCCATAAATTCTCTCAAAGATAAAGGAGGAAGTCAAAAGACTGCTTCGATGCAAATTCATCTGCACTACCAGGCATGTCGAATGGTTAGCTAACATTGTACCTGTTATTAAAAAGAATGGTTCTTTAAGAGTTTGCATAGACTTTAGAGATCTAAATTCTGCAACTCCAAAGGATGAATATTCCATGCCTGTGGCAGAAATGCTAGTCGATTCTGCCGCAGGACATGAGTATCTTAGTATGTTGGATGGGTACTCTAGTTATAACCAAATATTCATTGGTGAAGAGGATGTCCCCAAGACAGCTTTTCGTTGTCCTGGAGCCTTAGGCACCTACGAGTGGGTAGTAATGCCTTTTGGCCTCAAAAATGCTGGGGCAACATATCAACGAGCAATGAACTCAATCTTCCATGATTATATAGAGACTTTCATGCAAATATATATTGATGATATTGTGGTTAAGTCTGTTTCAGGGAAGAGTCACTTAGACCATCTTCGACAGTCTTTTGAAAGGATGAGAAGACATGGTCTTAAAATGAATCCTCTTAAATGTGCATTTTGTGTGCAGGCAGGGGATTTTCTAGGCTTTGTGGTCCACAAAAAGGGGATCGAGATTAACCAGAATAAGACCAAAGCCATCATGGAGGCGAAAGCGCCATCAACAAAAAAGGAGTTGCAATCACTGCTGGGCAAGATTAATTTCTTGAGAAGGCTCATATCAAACCTAAGCGGAAGAACACATGCCTTTTCATCATTACTTCGATCCAACAAAGATGGGTTCGACTGAAGGCAAGATCAGCAGGAAGCCTTCGACAAGATCAAGGAATACCTGAGTCATCCTCCAATTCTTTCACCACCTTGTAGGAATAGGAGTATGAGATTGTACACAGCTGCGTCAGATAAAACCTTAGGGAGCATGTTGGCTCAAGAGGATGAGAATGGCGTCGAAAGGGCCATTTATTACCTTAGTAGAATTTTAAATGATGCAGAAACTAGGTATAGCATGATTGAAAAATTATGCTTATGCTTGTATTTTTCTTGTACAACATTAAAGCAATATATAAAGCCAATTGATGTGTATGTTTCGTCTCATTTTGATGTTATTAAACATATGTTGTCTAAAACTATCTTGAATAGTCGAATTGGTAAATGGGCGTTAGCATTGACTGAGTATTCTTTAACATATAAGCCTTTAAAGGCAGTTAAAGGACAAGTGGTAGCAGAATTTATAGTCGACCACTCCATGAACGAAAATACTTTGAATTACGTCGAATTAGAACCTTGGAAGTTATACTTCGATGGCTCTAGCCACAAAGATGGAACAGGCGTAGGTGTGCTAATTATTTCTCCTGATAAAATTCCAACAAAATTCAAGTACATGGTCGAAGGACTTTGTTCCAACAACGAGGCTGAGTATGAAGCCTTAATAGCTGGACTTGAAATTTTGTTAGAATTGGGGGCAACTCGAGTCGAAATAATGGGAGACTCGGAGTTGGTCATAAAACAAATTACAAAGGAGTGCAAATGTGTTAAGGAAAATCTTATCATGTACTTCGTAATAGCCAACAGACTACTAAAGAAATTTGAAGTGGTAAGCATTCGACACATACCTCGACTAGAGAATCAAGTGGCCAACGACTTGGCTCAGATTGCTTCTGGGTATAAGGTTTCAAAGGAAAATTTACAAGAGGCAATCGAAGCTAGAGGTAAAGTTGTGCCTGTTGGATTATGCCCATCAGATCTAGAAGTGACGAAGCTTGGATACGCTGATGAAGAAAATTTTAAGATTTTTGCAATAGACAGCTTGACGGAAAAAGACTGGAGGAAGCCTATAGTCGAATACTTGCAGAACCCAACAGCGTCCACAGAGCGAAAGGTCGGATATCAAGCTTTAAGTTATGTTCTTCTAGGTAATGAATTATTTAAAAAGACCCCTGAGGGAGTCTTACTTAAATGCCTTAGTGAATCAGAGGCGTATCTTGTCCTTTTGACTGTCCATAGTGGGGCATGTGGGGCACATCAGGTAGGCCATAAGATGAAGTGGCTATTGTTTCGACAAGGCATGTATTGGCCTACTATGCTAAAAGATTGCATTGAATTAGCTAAGGGCTGCCAGGAATGCCAAGTTCATGCTGGCATACAACATATCCCTGTAAGTGAGCTGCATTCTATAGTCAAACCATGGCCTTTTAGAGGTTGGGCTTTGGATTTAATTGGAGAGATTCGACCAGCATCTTCCAAGAATCAGAGATACATTTTGGTAGGAATTGACTACTTTACAAAGTGGATCGAAGCGATACCTTTGCCAAATGTGGATCAAGAAGATGTGATTGAATTCATTCAGAAATACGTCATTTATAGGTTTGGAATCCCATAAACGATCACAACAGATCAAGGATCGGTCTTTACTGGTCGAAAGATGTAGGAGTTTGCTAAAGAGATGGGTTTCAAACTCTTAACCTCTACACCTTATTATGCTCAGGCTAATGGTCAGGTCGAAGCAGCTAATAAAGTGGTGATTGGGTTTATCAAAAAACATGTGGGAAAGAAGCCTAGGAATTGGCATAAGACATTGGACCAGATACTCTGGGCATGTCGAACCTCTCCCAAAGAGGCGACTAATACTACTCCATTTCGACTGACTTTTGGTCATGATGCAGTATTACCTGTTGAAATCTATCTTCAGTCGACAAGGATTCAGAGACATCATGAAATTCCTTTTGATTTTTATTGGAATATGATGCTAGATGAATTGGTAGATTTGGACGAAGAAAGACTTAAAGCTTTAGAACTTTTGAAGAGACAAAAGAAAAGAGTAGAGAAGTCTTACAATAAAAAGGTTAAGATTAAGACCTTTTCGCCTGGAGATTTAGTTTGGAAGGTAATCCTGCCTATGGATCGAAAGGTCAGAGCCTTGGGCAAATGGTCCCCAAAATGGGAAGGCCTATTTTAAAAAGGGAGATTCTCTTTCATCTTCAAGTACTTCGATTTCTGGAGTTCAAGACGCCTTTCACACAAGGCCCTGTTAGATTTTAAACATGCAACCTCTTTCTTCAGTTGTCGAGCTTCCTCAGCAAAAGTTATGGCATTGTCAAGTTCTTTCGACAAGCCAGAGTCATCAAAGGCAGACAACTCGGCGTTGTGCTTTTTGGCCTTTGAGATCTTGGCTCGAAGCTTTTTGATCTTTCGCTCCCAAGAGGCAATGTTTTGTTCATTGGAGGTGATCTCCTGCTTGTTCTTTTCTTTGGTTTCCTCCAATTCTGCTACCTTATTCTCAGAGAGTCCGTGGCAGAAGCCCAAGCAGCAGCCTCGCTTCCAGATTTGGCTGAAATTGCCTTCTCAATACCTAGGATTCGTATATATGCCTTTTTTCTTCTTTGAGAGGTTCAGGGATAAATTGTTGATTCTTCACTACTTTGGGTCCACTCAATGTAGCAAAGGGGGGAAGTAATGGTACGCTCTTTGGCCCTTTGGCCTTCTGATTTTTCTTTGGATCTTGAGTGGTAGTGTTTGAAGACGCCATTATTGGGAACTTGGAGAAAATGGGTTTACTGAAGGTGAAGAGTTGAAAGTGTTTGAAAGAGAAGAAAGTGTTTAGTGAGTACTTTGGAGTTGGAAAAGTAAAAATAGTTTCTGAAGAAATTATTTATAAAGTGTTTGGAAGTACTAAAAGGTCACTAATCATCATTAGGGGCTAAAAGCTAGTGGGACATGTGTCTTCCCATGAGCAAAAGTAGGGGTGGTGGCAGTTATTACCTATGCCCACGATCTCCTAGACCCTAAGAGAGGTGATCATGGTCTGGGATTTGATGAGATTTCTGAGGAGTTGTTTTCATAATTGGCCATGACGTCATAAATGTGATTGAAAAGAAACTGAACAGTTTCTTGAGACATGGGTTGATCGATTATGTTGACACCTATGTGGGGTCGAAAGATGGCGTCGAATAGGACACTATCAAAAAATAACCTTTTCTTCGGTACTGTCGAAAAGGACATTTTTAGGGGGCAATTTGTTAGCTCATAAATTCGACGCCCATATTAAGTTGGAAGTGTTGGTTGGAACGTTAAACTCTTGAAGAGGTTTAAAGGAGCTTTCGACTGGATCTTTATGATAGGTTTAAGTCGAAGGTGCTCACAAGAGGAAAGGATACACTTGGGGAAGTCACCTTCGACCGAGAATACTGATGATGTCCGACGCTAAGAAATTCAAATTCAAATAAAGGAGGGAGTAGTTACTCTTGTTCGCTCCTGGAAAAAGACAAGTGGCGTACATCCAAGGGACAGAAGCATGCAGTGCGACACTTATCATATGTTGATTGTTTCAGGCAGTTGAAAACAGTTAGTTTTAGTATTATAAATAGGGGTTCTAGCAATAGGATTGGGGGTGTTGTGTTCACTTTGTACAAGTTACTCCAAATTTACTCAAAGTATCCGCGTGTAAAGAAAAGAGTCTTGTGAGAATGAACATGATGTAAACACCATTTATCTTTTCAATGCAATTTACTTCAATCTTTCATTAAGAACTTATCCTTTATTTAACGTAAGTTATGTTTATGCACTTTATCTTATTTTCATACTTTCGATCTTTACCGTACACCTTCGACCATTTCCTTTACATTTTCAGCCTTTTAACTTAACGTTTTTAAAACATTGCTTTAAACTATATTTTCGACAAACCTTTCTTCATGATCACTGTCGAAGTGTTTAGTTCTTTAGAATTTACTTTAGATCAATGGTTAGCACATGTCCTAGGATCAATTTGATCGATCTTGTGAGTCACCAAAGTTAGATTTGGAAGATCAACAGTTGTTTACCAATTTTCACGGTAAATAGAACGGCGACTGAAATGGACATACGGACTAAAAGTTATGAATTTTTGATGTTTTGGAAAAATCGTGTCCGTTCCACAGCAAGACAGCACTACCATGCCTCACTACGAGTTCGCTCAGCGAACTCTCCTTCGCTAGAGGTTCGCCTAGCGAACTTGCCAGTGAACGCCTCCTCCCCATACAAAAACCAGAGAGTCACATTTTCCCCTCTCTGTTCGCTACTCATTCGCCCGGAGAACTGGGCTTCGCCAAGAGTTCGCTTTGCGAACCTGGGGCGAACTTCCCAACCACACATCCCAGAATTATCATACTTTTCCTTCGTTCACTGCCTCATTAGCTTTGTGAATCTGGGGCGAACATTCGCCCAGCGAACTTTTGTTTGCATTGCGAACATTTCAATTCGGCAATTCTGCAGTAGCGATTTCAGCACCCATCTATCCCAATTCTTCCCCGATTTTGCCCACCAACAGCCCAAAAAACACACATACAATCACAGCAATTCATACGAACATGCATAAACACCTATTCCTTAATTCAATCGATCAATTATACATTTTCCCTCTTATCAAACCCTCTGTCATACAAAAACCCAATCCCCAATTTGACACAAACAACACATAAAGATGATCCTAATGATTTTTCTACCCTCATACAAACAATATGCAACCCTTAAGAGATTAGAGAGCCCTACCCTTACCTTAGAGTTCTTGAATTCTTCCCTCTAACAATGGAGTCTCCTTTCTCTGACCCTTGCTTTACTCTTCCTCTTTCTTTTCAAAACACGTACTGAAACCTTTCTCTCTTCTAACCCCTTTTCTATTTATATTTATTATTATTATTACTATTATTATTATTTCACTAATTATATAATAACAACAATATTCCTTAATAATAATTAAAATAATAATATTAGAACGAATAACCATTCTCACCACAAGTTCCTATACAATTAGTCAACACCTCCCGATACTTATTTTCTATAATTCCAAGGGCACTACCCCCATCCTAAGGACAGCCCAACCTCAACCAAAACACACCAACACACAACATCATTCAATTTAATTACGAAAAATAATTAAAATAAATCGGGATGTTACAACTCTCCCCCACTTAGAATATTTTCGTCCTCGAAAATTTACCTCATGCGAACAATTCCGGATACGACTCTCGTATCCTGCTCTCTAACTCCCAAGTCATATTTCCACCGGCAGCGCCTCCCTACAATACCTTTACGAGAGTGATCTCTTTGCCCCTTAGTTACTTTACCTCGCGGTCTTCAATCCGTATTGGTAAGGCATCAACCGTAAGGTTATCTCTTACTTCCACATTATCCATCGGAATCACATGCGACAGATCCGCAACATACTTCCGAAGTTGTGACACATGGAACACATCATGCAAATTCGATAAATTGGGTGGCAATGCCACTCTGTAGGAAACAGGTCCAACTCTTGCAGAAATCTGATACGGACCAATAAATCGAGGAGCAAGCTTCCTTGACTTCAACGCACGACCAACATCGGTCACTGGAGTGACTCTAAAAAACACATGATCTCCTTCTTGGAACTCAAGATCTTTCCTCATTTTATCATGGTAACTCTTCTGCCTACTCTGCGAAGCTTTCATCTTTTCCCGAATCAGCTTCACCTTTTCGGTAATTTGCTGAACAATCTCAGGTCCAAGTACTACACCCTCACCAGATTTGTTCCAACACAAAGGCGTCTGACACCTCCGACCATAAAATGCTTCAAAAGGCTCCATTCCAATACTGGAATGATAACTGTTATTATAAGTGAACTCGATCAACGGTAAATGGCTATCCCAAGCACCCCTTTGTTCAAGCACACAAGCCCTCAACAAATCCTCCAAAGATTATATAGTCCTCTCCGTCTGCCCATCCGTCTGCGGATGATAGGCCGAACTTAATCTCAGCTTCGATCCCAAAGTTTCTTGCAAACTCTCCCAAAATATGGAAGTGAACCTTGGATCTCAGTCTGACACAATGCTCATTGGAACGCCATGCAACTTCACAATCACCTGAATGTAAATCTCTGCCAGCTTCTACAAAGGAAAACTTATATTAATCAGGATGAAATGTGCTGACTTCATCAATCTATCCACTACTACCCAAATGGAATCATGTCCTCTCGGCGTATTAGGCAACCCGGTCACAAAATCCATAGAAATACTGTCCCACTTCCACTCTAGAATATCTAATGGTTGCATAAAACCAGCATGTTTCTGATGTTCCACTTTCGACTTCTGACAAGTTAAACAAGCATACACAAACTGAGCCACATCATGTTTCAATCCAGGCCACCAAAATATCATCTTCAAGTCTTGATACATCTTCGTAGCTCCTGGATGGATACTCAAACTACTCCTGTGACCCTCTTTTAAAATCATTCTTTTTAACTCAGGATTATCAGGAATACATATCCCATCACGGAATCTCAACACACCTTGTCCATCCACCCTGAACTCATTACCTTCCGCTTGGTCATTTCCAATCATCAAATCCACCAGTTTCACATCTAACTTCTGACTTTCTCTGATACTATTAAGGAATTTATTGTTGATCGTCAGCATACCCAGCATCACATTATGCGGTGTCTATTCGCAAACCAAATTCATATCTCTGAATTGTTCAATCAATTCTGACTCTTTAACCATCATAGCAGACACATGCAAAGATTTTCGACTCAGAGCATCAACCACGACATTAGCTTTACCAGGGTAATAGTTCAAGCCAAAATCATAATCTTTTAAGAATTCTAACCATCTTCTCTGCCTCATATTCAGTTCCTTCTGGTCAAACAGATACCTCAAGCTCTTATGGTCACTATACACTTCAAATCTGGAACCATAAAGATAGTGCCTCCAAATCGTCAATACGAATACCACTGCAGCTAACTCTAAATCATGAGTCGGATAATTCCTCTCATGTACTCTTAGCTGTCATGAAACATAAGCATCACAATACACCATAAACGGTTCATTTGGTTCGGGTAGAATTAAAACTGGATCTGTAGTCAATCTCTTCTTCAGCTCAATGAAACTCTTCTCACAATGGACATCCTATACAAATGCCTTACCCTTGCACGTCAACTGAGTCAACGGAAGTGCCAACTTCAAAAATCCTTCAATAAATCTTCGATAATAACCAGCCAAACCCAAGAAGCTTCTAATCTCGGTCACCGACTTTGAAATCTCCCATTGTAGAACGGCGTCTACCTTGGATGGATCCACAACAATACCATTACCTGAAATAACATGACCAAGAAAACTTACCTCTCTCAACCAGAATTCACACTTAGACAACTTAGCATAGAGCTTTTTCTCTTTCAACCCTTGCAGCACAATCCGCAAATGCTCAGCGTGTTCCTCTTCTGACTTAGAATATATTAGAATATCGTCAATAAAGACAACCACAAATTGGTCCAAGTAAGTATGAAAAATACGATTCATATACTCCATGAATACGCCAGGTGCATTAGTAACTCCGAACGGCATCACCACATACTCATAATGTCCATATCGGGTTTTGAAGGCCGTCTTCTGAATGTCTTCGTCTCTTACTCGTATCTGATGATAGCCCGACCTCAAGTCAATCTTGCTAAACACACGGGCACCCACTAATTTATCCATCAAGTCATCTATTCTTGGAAGTGGATACTTGTTCTTAATCGTTACTTTATTCAGCTGTCTGTAATCGATACACAACCTCATACTACCATCCTTTTCTTTACTAACAACACTGGAGCTCCCCAAGGCAATACACTCGGTCTCACAAATTTCTTTTCTAACAGCTCTTCCAGTTGCTTCTTCAGCTCTGATAATTCTGATGCCAACATCCTGTATGGTGCCATAGAAATAGGTCTGGTACCAGGGACAAGATCAATAGAAAACTCTACTTCCCTCTCTGGTGGTACCTCGGAAATGTCATCTGGAAACACTTCTGGAAATTCACGCACCACATGAAATTTTTTAATCACCGACTCACTCTCCACTAACAAGGGTGCAAACAATGCAAGTGCCTGAGCTTCTTCTTCCAAGAACTTTCTTAACTCTCTAGCAAACAGAAAACCATCTTCTTCCTCTTCCTCAGGAGCAAGAAATCGAATCGACTTGTTAAAACAGTTAATATGAACATGATTGAACTCCAACCAGTTCATACCCAAAATCACATCGAGACCTCCCAACAGTAAACAAATCAGATCCACACCAAAGTCCTTATCAAAGATTAATAGTGAACAATTCAAACAGACTAAAGAAGTGGTCATCGATCCCTTTGCAGGAGTTTCGACAATTATCTCTCCCTTCATAGGAGAAATAACAAGGCCTAGCCTTCTTACACAATCAGCAGCAATAAAAGAGTGAGTAGCACCAGTATCAATAATAGCAATCAAAGGCGTATTATTAATATAACATGTACCTTTGATCAGTATGTCATCACTGGAAGTATGAGTCCCTGTCAACACGAACACCTTTCCTCCAGTCGAAGCTTGCTTTGGTTTCTGACAACGAGTACTAATATGGCCTTGTTCTCCATAGTTGTAATAAGTCACCACATTAACTTTGCAGTCAACAATCAGATGTCCTACCTGTCCACACTTGAAGCATTTCTTCACATCACTCGTGCACTCACTGACACGATGACCCAACTCACCACACCTGTAACACTTAAGAGGAGCAGGGGCACCTCTCCCACTTGGCCTCTTGCCATCAGCATGCTTCTGTTTACCTTTCTCAGCTGGAGCTGCATAAGGCTTCCCACGGTTCATCGGTTGCATTACTCTTCTCTCGGCCAACCACTTATAGTGAGCCGATCGAGCCTTGCTGTCTTCTTCAAATATCCTGCAACAATCCACCAAGTCTGGTAACCTTCTGATCCACTGATAACCAATTACCTGTTTGATCTCAGACCTCAATCCGCTCTCAAACTTGACACACTTTGAGAACTCAGCAGTTGATGCACTGTAGTGAGGATAAAACTTAGCCAGATCTGAGAATTTGGCAACATACTCTGTAACCGTCATGTTACCCTGCTTCAGTTCCAAAAACTCAATCCCTTTCTTCCCTCGGACATCTTCAGGGAAATACTTCCTTAATAACTCCCTATTGAACACAACCCAAGTGATTGCCTCTCATGTTGCTCCCAACAGTTGACGAGTGCTAACCCACCCATCATCAACCTCCTCAGCTAGCATGTGAGTACCTAACCGCACCTTCTATGCTTCAGGACATTCCAACACCCAGAAGATTCTCTCGATCTCTTTGAGCCAAGCTTGCGCTTCATCCGGATCATGTCTTCCTTTGAAGGTAGGCGGTCTGTTCTTCCGAAACTCGTCATTCTCGTTAGCATGTGGCGGGTTCTGCACCGCTTGAGCAACAGCCTGCAAAGTAGCAGCAATTACAGCATCGTTCCTTCCAACCATTCTAAATCTATTACACACCAACAACAGAACATAATGGTTAAGGAATCGATAACGACAATGACAACTTGTCACCGACAACGACTCGAAAACTTGGCCGGACGAACCGACCTGCTCTGATATCACTATGTAACACCCTAAAATCCCGCGACAAATTAATAACAAAAATATCATAGTAAAAGAACTACAACACGTTTAGGATGCTACTTTCAACTATTTAACTTTTCATGCATACGAGAAATAACACATCAATACCGTAATTAAACATAGTAATTAATCATTTCTATAGCAGCGGAAATTCAACCAGATTATAACATGTGAATACTACATAACATCATCAAGTAATGGAGTCATAACACGTAATAAAGTAAATGACTACAAGCGTTCCGACAACCTGGTGTTACAATCAGAGCAGACGCGACTCAATAGCATAAAAGGAAAGACCTCGTCTTCGCTAACTCTAGCTCTGCACTACTCCTGCTTATCTACACGTTACCCACATAGAGGTAACATTCAAACAGAAGGGGTGAGATTCTCAAATCAATATAAGAAATGCATAGTATAAGTATGAAAGCATAAAAACATTACACAATCTACCCTATCATCACAACATCAACACAATTAGCATTTCTCACACAATTAGATAATCAACACACATAATGCAATGCAATGAGACCCATGACTCGATTCAATGCATGTGGTACCAATTCGATCCCTGTTTCATGATCATAATTCCCGTCGGAATTTCCATAATAGTCGCTCACACCCCACATGGGCACATGACATCCGTGATCGCGCACACCCCACATGGGCACACGATCACCCATAATCGCTCACACCCCACATAGGCACATGATTACCTCAACAACAACAACAACAATGACATGATTCTATTTAAAAGAATCTGGATAAGACGCTCACACCCCACATGGGCACACGACTTATCACACAACTTATGCAATATAACATGCATACAACGACAACACACAATAACAACATACCACGACAATTACATGCATACGACCATCAACACGTCAGTACATCATACTACAACTACACAACACGCAGTCTATACCTACCACAATAGCAATCTACAACGATAACACGCATACACACCAACGAATCCATCAACTCAACTTACAACACATAGCAACATACACAAAATCCAAATTAAAACGTCAAAGGGTTGGAACTCTGGGATTGAAATCAATTTTAACTAAAAGTATATGAAACCAGCTTTCCAACGCTTTGAACGGCGACTGAAACGGATATACGGATAAAAAGTTATGAATTTTTGAAGTTTTGGAAAAATCATGTCCGTTCCACAGCAAGACAGCACTGCCATGCTCCGCTACGAGTTCGCTAGAAGTTTTCCTAGCAAACTTGCCAGCGAACGCCTTCTCCCCATACAAAAACCTGAGAGTCACATTTTCCCCTCTCTGTTCGCTACTCATTCTCCCGACGAACTGGGCTTCGCCAGGAGTTCGCTTTGCGAACCTGAGGCGAACTTCCCCACCACACATCCAAGAATTATCCTATTTTTCCTTCGTTCACTGCCTCATTCACTTTGTGAATCTGGGGCGAACATTCGTCCAGCGAACTTTTGTTCGCATTGCGAACATCGCGATTCTGCAATTCTGCAGCAGCGATTTCAGCACCCGTCTGTCCCAATTCTTCCCCGATTTTGCCCACCAAAAGCCCAGAAAACACACATACAATCACAACAATTCATACAAACATGCATAAACACCTATTCCTTAATTCAATCAATCAATTATACATTTTCTCTCTTATCAAACCCTCTGCCATACTGTCGCTCCCGTGATTTTCATCCTAGTACAAACGCGAAAGTGGCACCGAACAGAGTCGCCAGCAATGTGTATTTATCCCAAGAGAGGGAAAGGAAACACCGCATAAACCTGAAGGAAGGAAAGAACATGGTCTTGCGACCAAGAGAACTGGGTTCGGGAGTCGGTTACGCGGAGGGAAGGTATTAGCACCCCCACGCGTCCATCGTACCCGATGGGATCCACGCTTGTTTGTCTCGATCAAAGGGTGATAGAAAAGATACTGGAAAAAGGAACTAAAAGAAAGAAAGGAGAAAGAATGGAAGAGGAACGAGAAACAAATGTAGGGAAAATAAAAGAAGTGCTCGAATGGGCCCTACCCCACTGCCTACGTGTCTCATCGGGAGTATGAGAATCAGAGCGACGTAGTTCCCCTCACTAGGGATGGATTGTTTGTGTTTTTTTAGGGAACGGCTTACGTTCTGGCTCAGGTGTTGCAGGCTCGCTGGTCCGAGTGCGTTACCATCTTGCAAGAGAACGAGAAGGAGCACGTTCGTACGCTAAGAGTGAATGAGGTGAGAAAAGAATTCCCGAATGAAAGACGTTATTGTTTGTTTTTGTCTTTTAAGAAATTTTGTTATTTGTTTGCATATGATAGTGTATCTGAATCTTAGTCATTGGAATGTGTACATTCACACATTCCAAGATGGAATGAGTAAGAAAGCACACTAAGGGTGAAGAAGACCCCCACACTTTGTTCCAATTATTAAGGTTCAAACACACTAGCATACTTGTATTTATTAAGTGTTTTTGTTGATTATGAAATGAAGAAGTGTTTTTTATTTGTATCTTCAACAAGTATTGCATTTAAGTCCCTCATACAAGATCAAATATTTAACACATTGACCCAAGATGGGGCATATGCTACACATTCTAAGATTATAAGAGAAGACCCCTTATAATCCCTTCTTTATATGAAAGGCCTAAATGCAATAAATGCCTACCTTTATTAGATATTTTGAATTTTCTTTGAGATGAGAAGATGAATGACTCAAGAGCGGAGAAAGGTAAAAATCTATATGGACTAAGACTCAATCCTAGTTGATTAGCATGCTTGGAGATCCTATGGTTAATGTGGTTTAACAAACCTACTTCTAAAAGGAAGAAGAAGAAGAGCAAAAGAAACAACTTACTTCCAAAATGGAAGTTAAGTTGATCTTAAAGAGGGATGAAGGAAAAGTTATTCAAGGAAAGCATATAAATGCTTGTCATGCTCACACATTGAATGATTAAAAGAGATAAAAGAAGATGAAAGAGAGAAGTGTGTGTGGAAGCATATCCACACACTTACTTACCTTTAGCACCTACATGAAAATGTTAGTGTAAAACATATTTACAAGTAGTGAAATAAGGAAAGGATATCAAATAATGTTCAAACATATTAAGAACCAAAGAATAAAGATACTAAGAGTTAAGAATCATTCGAAGTCAGAACCTAAATCAAAAGAGAATCCTCTAAAGTTAAGAGACCAAACATACACAAACTATGTACAATCAAAGCATTAAACATCAAAGTAATGTACTATGGAAATAAAAGATGAAGAATGGGTGGAAATGCAAAGTGATCATGCATTAATGCTTCATGGAATGCTAAGGTCAGAACCATATACCATTTACAAATGGCTTAACATGTATATGAATTATCATACCAACCATGGATGCAATGATACAAATAAAAGAAATAAGATGAAGTGGAAGTAAAGAGAAGAAACAAGTTTCAATTACATACACAAATTGACATACCAAAAGTGCATAAATGTGAAATGATTAATGAATGCATATGGGCAGTGGCAAATGCATCATCAATAAACCAAGATCAAACTCAAATTCATCAAGATGAATCATTAAGCATCACATTCAAGACATGCATCAAAACTAGACAAAACATATACCATAATCATTTTCAAAGGAAAACAAATGTTCAAGCAAGGTAAAAACATACATGCTCCAACTTATGCACACCACAACATCATGCTCACATGTATCACATCACCTTCATTTCCAAGAGAGTACACAAGTTCAACAAGTCATTATTCACACATGCACCAATATGCCTCAAGAACATGCTTCAAGAATGTAAGCAAATCAACAATTGGATAATCATGCATCAAAGATTCACATACATCCAGCAACTAGAGGTGAAACAACCCTAGAAAATTACACAAATATGCATCATACAAAGCCATGAAGGTTAAAGGTGGAATAGGTATCAATATATGCTTCAAAACAAGCCAAAAACACAATAGTTACAGGTGCAAATCGATTGCAGCAGGGTGCAAATCAATTGCAGCAGCTACAGAATGCACTTTCTAGTGAAAAAACACAGGTGCAATCGATTGCACTAAGATGCAAATCGACTGAACAGTACCAGACATGCAAAAATCACTTCTCATAACCACTTTTCAAGCACCAATCACTTATCTAAACATCCAAATGATCATGTACACAATTAGGCACGAAATTACATTGAATTATGATCCTCAAACATCAATTAAACTCAATAATCAACCACAACAAGAATCACATTCAAGCATACGAATCCAAATCGAAAATCCACTAAAAGTCTACATCGAATAAGTTGCGAATAAGCTAAAAATAGTGTAGATTTGAGGAAAACCAACCTACAAAGCGGAGATTTGCTTTGGTAATTGTTGCAAAGTGATCTTGGTGCAGAAAAAACAAAGAAAACCAGAGATTCTTTGATTAGTAGCCGAAGCGCGTCGAAACCGAGCAAAATCGCGAAAACTCAACGAGATAGAACTTGCACCAAAATAAATGGTGTGAAACCTTTGGATTGAAGTAGAATAAGCTGCAATTCCAGAAATCCAACCAATGCAAACCAAGGGATGAAGCTTAGCTCAAGAATTAATCACTTTTCAATGTAAAAAGTGATTATTCTTCAAGAAATAAGAGCTTTTTTGTGTGGTTTTGGAAGAGAGAAGTAGAAGTTGATGAAGAATGAGTAGAGAAATTAGAGAGAAATGTGAGAGAATTGAGAGTGAAAATGGAGCAAAAATGGTTGAGGTTTAAAAATGAGTGAAGCATCTCTTAAATAGATTTTAGGTTTGGAGCATAAGTGGTTTGGAATGAGGTTTGGGTTTGGAGCTAGGGTCGGAGTTAGCTAGACTCAACTCACCGAGTCAAGGTAGTTAACTCGGTTAGTTAGGATTAACTCAGTTGCTTGGAAAACAAGGAACCAAAATTGGTGCATGTAACTTGGGCTGCAAGCAAGGCCTTGTGACTTGTGAATTTTCAGCATGAAACCCCCATGTTCGAGCCCTCATATGACCTTCATAACTTGTTCAAATGAAAAAATGCCCAACATCAAAGTTGAAGAGGGAATGGAGATGAACAACTTTGATGTTCAACAATTTTTCATTTGAAGCTTCCTTGATGGAGAAAATTGGCTTGACATTTGGCACGCCAACTGTTCGATGAAATTATGGCCTATGGGCTTGCACTTGCCTTGCCATGACTTGATTTTTGCCTTGATTTTACCAAACTTTGATTGATCATAACTCCCTCAATTTTGATCCGATGGAAGAGTTCTTTATATGGATTTGAAGCTTGAAACAAGATCTTTTGTTGTGGCCTGGTGGATTTTTTATTTGATGCTTTCAATTTGAATGGCCTTGGTTCAAAGTTTGGTGCAAAATGGTCCAAACTTGCCATTTTTGGAAACCCCCAAAGTTTCTATTTTTGGCAGTTTTGTGATTTCTTGATTTTTCCTTATTCCTCCATCATTTCTTGATCAAATTTTGTCCGATGAACATATATAACTTGAATTTCATGAATTTGACCTTAAAAAGTCAGGAGTTGACTTTTTTCACCGCACAATTGACTTTTTCCCCAATTTCTTGATTATCAAGCAACTGATCAATTGAACCTCTTCTGAAATGAATCAATGGCCAATCTTCCATCCTTAGACACTTAATATCATGTAGAAAACATTGAAATCAAGTTTGAATCAAAATTTCATCAAGAGCACCCTTGAATTCAAAACCCTAATTTTGACTGTTTTTTATAAGAGATGCTGCACTGTTCAATCCTCTGGATGACTTCCCTTCTTTCAATGACTTGTGAGATCAATGGGAGTGATATATGATATAATAGACCCTTGTGTCTTGTTTGAAAACCCTTGGCTCTTGTTCTCTTGCTTTGGATGATCCACCTTGAAGCACACTGATGAGGAAATGTCACTGATAATCTTTTGAATACGGAAAGCTCAAACCAGAGTAAGATGCCTTGATCACACGTCTTAGGAACCCAATGAAAATGAGGGAATGAGTTATGGCCTAATGGAAAATGCAGATGAACGCGAAGCGCAAGCCAAAAAAAGGTAGGGCAAATTTTGGGGTACTACACATACAAAAACGCAATCCCCAATTTGACACAAACAACACATACGAACGATCCTAATGATTTTTCTACCCTCATACAAACAATATGCAACCCTTAAGAGATTAGAGAGCCCCACCCTTACCTTAGAGTTCTTGAATTCTTCCTTCTAACAATGGAGTCTCCTTTCTCTGACCCTAGCTCTGCTCTTCCTCTTTCTTTTCAAAACACGTACTGAAACCTTTCTCTCTTCTAACCCCTTTTCTATTTATATTTATTATTATTATTACTATTATTATTATTTAAATATTATTATTATTATTATTATTATTATTTCACTAATTATATAATAACAACAATATTCCTTAATAATAACTAAAATAATAATATTAGTCCGAATAATCATTCTCACCACAAGTTCCTATACAGTTAGTCACCCACCTCCCGATACTCATTTTCTATAATTCCAAGGGTACTACCCCATCCTAAGGACAACCCAACCTCAACCAAAACACACCAACACACAACATCATTCAATTTAATTACGAAAAATAATTAAAATAAATCGGGGTGTTACACGCATTCCTCGGTCCATTCAAATGTGGTTGTTTGTCGTAGAAGCTTGAAAAACGGGAGTGCGTACTGTGCAGATTTGGCGACGAAGCGGGAAAGCGTGGTCAACATCCTGTTCAGCGATTGTATCGATTTCTTCGAGTTCGGGGTCAAAATCTCAGAGAAAGCCCTACACTTGTCGTGGTTTGCCTTGATTCCTCGCTCTGTGAGGTAGAAGCCGAGGAACTTGCCTGCCCGAACGCCGAAGGTGCATTTGTCAGGGTTGAACCTCATCCTGCATCTCCTCGCCGTGTCAAAGACTTTCTTGAGATAGGCGGCGTGGTCGACTTCTTCCGCGGATTTAACGATCTTGTCGTCCATGTAGACCTCGAGCATGTCGCCGATCTCTCCTCAGAAGACTTTGTTCATCATCCGTTGGTAGGTCGTACCGGCGTTCTTCAGGTCGAAGGGCAGTACGTTGTAGTAGTAATTGCCCGATTCGGTCATGAAGGCAGTGTGCTGCTTGTCGGTCTTAGCCATGGGGATTTTGTTGTACCCCGAGTAGGCGTCCATGAAAGACAATAGTTTGAAACCTGCAGAATTATCGACCAGCTGGTCGATGTTAGTCAAAGGATAAGAATCTTTAGGGCATGTCCGGTTAAGGTCGGTATAGTCAACGCACATCCTCCATTTTCCATTATTCTTTTTTACAAGTACAACGTTGGACAACCAGGTTGTGTACCTGGCCTCCGAAATGAAATTTGCCTCTAAGAGGTCTTTTACAGCTTTTTCAGTAGCCTCCGCTTTTTCATGAGACTTTCTGCACCTACGTTGTACTATGGCCATAGCAGCCAAATCTATGGCGAGCTGATGGCAAGCCACCTATGGGTCGAGGGTAGGTATCTCGGATGCACTCCATGCGAACAGATCAGCGTTCTCCCTGAGACATGCCTTGAGCTGCTTCTTCGCCAGGCCGGGGAGTCCGGTGCCAATCTTTATGCTTCGGTCTGGATCGTCTCCGAGGACGACGAGCTCGAAGTCTCCATCTGGGATGGGACACGTTGGGTGGAGAGGCTGCCCGTTGCCTTCGGCTGGGAGGTCATGGTCAGCTGCTCCGCGTTCTTCTTGCTCGTCGGGGAACCTGCTGTCGAGGTCGGCCGCGTTGACGCACGGGAGCGCCTTCTGCACTGCGTCCGGGGATGGCTTCGCTTCGGCCTTGGGTTTAGTGTTGATGGAACTCAGGCCCTTGGTTGTAGCGTCGAAGCACCTTCTGGGCGCTTCAATGTCCCCGTGCATAGTGACGACCCGACCTCTGGCCGTGTAGTACTTCATATTCAGATGGACCGTGGATGGTACTACCGTGAGTTCGGACAGAGTGGTCCCCCCCAAGATGCAATTGTAGAGGGACGGGCATTCGACCACCAAAAAGCGGGTCTTGGCTTGTCGGGCAGTGTCCTCGCTCCCGAAAGTGACCATCAGTTCAACATAGCTCCACAGTCTGGTGGTGGTGCCGTTAAACCCTTGTAGATCCGAGCCCGCGTAAGGGGTTAGATGTTTCTCGTCGAGCTGAAGGGTCTCGAAGAGGTGGGCGTACATTATGTCCACCGAGCTCCCTTGGTCGACAAGGATCCTGTGGACGTCAAAATTTGCCATCTGCCCCCGGATTAAGAGGGGGATGGGGGCGTTGGGGGCTCTGCCTGGCAGTTCCTCGAGGTAGAAGGTGATGGGATTTGATCTCCCTTGCACCTTCTCGAAAGTGGTGGTCTTCGCCGAGGTCGTGGATTCCAACTAGTCAAATTTCACTTGATCGACCCGACGGAGACCTTCTCGAAACCTCCGCTGAATATGACCATCATCGTGGGGAAGTTCTCCCACGTGTTGCGGGCAGTGACAGGGTCTTCAGGGGGGAAGCTCGCCCACATGCTGTGAACCGCCTCGGGGTCCTCGATTCCCTCGGGGACGTAAAAGTCCTCAGGTCGAGTGATGCTGAGGGCGACTTGCAGTCAGTTTTCTCCAGAGGGAGGGGTCGTCTCCTCGATGCTTTGTGTGTCCCGGGCATCTGGACGAGGGCGTTATTCCTCTTGGTATACTGCTTGAGATGCCCTTCCTTGATTAGGATCTCAATTGCATCATTGAGGTGGATGCAATCTTCAGTGACATGTCCATGGCTCCGGTGGAACCTGCAGTATTTGGATCTGTCAGTGTTTGACTTGGGGGTGTCGGCTTCGGAAAGCGGACACCCCTATGTGAAATTCTGAGTTGGCGCACTCGGTGAGAATTCGTTCGAGGGGAGCGTTGAGCGAAGTGTACTCCGTGAACTGGCCAGATAGACCTCTCGGCTCGCGAGAGTCTCTGGGACAACCTTCCCGTCTCTTTTCTCCCCCCGCGCCGGGGGCAGCAGAGTCTTCATCTCTAGGGTCGCGGGAGCCCTCTTGGTGTCGTGAGTCTCAGACAACATGGGCAGCCTCCGAGTCCTCGATCTGGATGTACGAATGTGTTCGGTGGAGGAGGTCCTCCAAGTTACGAGGTTTATGGATGCCCACAGATTTGGAGAACTCGGTCCCATGACGCAGTCCCCGCTCGATCAGGAACTTTTTCATGTCGTCGGTAGCGGGTACCTCGATAGCTTCGTGGTTGAATCTCTCGATGTAGTCTCTGAGAGATTCGTTCCTCCCTTGGAGGATGCTTTCCAAAGAGGCCAACGTCTTCGGATGGCGGCGAGACGTAGTAAAATGCTTGGAGAAACGTCCCTTCAGTTGCTTCCAGGACGTGATGGATTCTGGAGCGAGAATTTTGTACCAAGTCATGCCACCTTTCCTGAGGGTGGTCGGGAATAGCCTGCATTTAATAGCTCCCCGGACATTCCTATAGTCGAGCATAGCCTCGAAGCTCTCGACATGTTCGTCGGGGTCGGCGGTACCGTCGTAGGTCCCCAAGGGGGAGGCTTCTCCATCCCTATAGGTATAGGGGTGTCCATAATCTTCCTAAACAGAGGGGTCCTCTGGTCGTCCTCATCACTTCTGACTGGTGACCGTGATGGGGAGTGATGGCATCGACCAGGTCCATGTCGTCGAGGAGAGTTCCTGGAACGGCTCTTCGGCTTTTTGTCGTCCTCTTTGCTCCTCTTCTTGGCCAGGGAGCTCCGTGGCTCCTTCTGAGGAGGGGAGCTAGGAGGCTCCTGGGTGACTACAGGCTGGGTTCGTTCCAGACGCGGTCGAAGGCCCGCAGGTTACGGGGAAGTGCTGCGAGAGTCTGTCGGGGCTGTCCTTCGCGGGGAAGGGGACCGGCGAGGAGAAGGTGGTGACAATGTCTTCGCGAGGAAGAGCATCGTGGCCGCCCCCTCTTGAGGGCTTCGATCCTCTCGTTCTGCTGGGTGATCAATTGGTTGGTCTAATTGATCAAGAGGAACAGGACCACCGTGCCCGGATCAGCATTTGGTGGTGCAGCGACTGGCTGGTACACAACCAGTGGGTTGTCCTGTTGGGCGGCGTCATACGCTGCGTTGTCGGAGAAAGGGGAGGCAATCTGCCAGTCTCTTATGTCGCCTTCTTTGACATGGACGGCTGCATTGTCCTCGCGGTGGTTTCCGTTATCGAGCTACGTGAAGGCAGTGTCTGAAGTCTTGTTCCCAGGCTGGGAGCTGGCCATGGTTGTCGGAAAAAGAGTAGAGATTGTTTTGGTTTTACGTTGAGGTAAACGGGGAAGCAAGGGTTCCCACAGATGGCGCCACTGATCTTACCTGATTAGAAAGAATCTAGTGGCCAGCAACGTCGTGAGATCAACAACTCCGGTGATGGTGAAATGGCGGGGGGGTGTACCTGCAAGGTACTCCGATGCCAAAGTCAGGAAAGAGGGAGTAAGCAAGTACAGAAAAGTAGTTATGAGTTAGAATTATGTGTAACCTGGCCCTCTCAAGTGAGAGGGTATTTATAGGCTGCCCCCAGCGCGGGGCCAAAGGTCTCCCGCACTGGGCTGGATTACAAGGCCCAATCCAGGTGACTGCCAGGGCTTATGTGGCATAAGTAAGGCCAACACGTGGTCTTCACCTTGGGATAACGGTCCCTAGATCTCCGGAAATAGGGCAGACCGATTCTTTCGGAGGTGGAAGGTTACAAGATGACGTGTCCTTGCAGGGAGGAGCACGTGGGGTTCGAGGAGAGATGTGTTCCCTAACACTCGAAACCTCTGCTCGACGATACATGGACGATACATGCTCGACGAGGTGGAGGTCTGAACGTGCTCGACACTGGATAAAAGTGGGCCTTGTTGGGCCACCTCAGATCATTGGGTTGGGTCTGCCCGACCAATGGGCAGGCGTCGACCCAGTCCAGAACACCCTTCTTTTTTAGATTCAGCGTTTGGAGCATATGCCTTTCTCCAGTCATATGTCGAGAGCAGCCACTGTCCAGATACTAGGATTGGCTTTCCATCCTTTCCTTTGGGCATATCTGCATCAAAGATAATTTGAGATTTAGGTACCCATACACATATGGGTCCTTTCTTGTTAGTTTTAACAAGTTCTTTTCTATTTTCTCCATTTTCCAAGTATGAAGATTTAGCTTCACTCCAAGCTTTTTAGTTGGAGTTATTTTCAATCTTATTGACAAAATTAGTCTTAGCCCTTGATCCATAACTGTTGGATACTGAGGATATAATAATTTCTGAATTATCAGGTTTTGAAATTGCAATACCTTTTAACTTTTGATCAATAGGTTCAGTCAAATTTACAACTTTCATAGTACTAGCAGCAAGAACAAAATAGTTACTCAACAATGTTTGAGTAATGATGGATGAGCAAGAATTTGGAAGAACTTTTAATGAAACATCAGAAATAGAACATTCTTCATCATATCATAAAACTTCTATATTAAATTTGCCAACTCCATAAATCATAAATGCAAGTTTAGTTCGATCAATGCCAGATGTAATGAATTTATGAAAAGCTTGATCATGCTTACCCAAAGATGTACTAATTTCTTTTAATTCTTCTTTCAAAATGAAATTATCTCTTTTCAAAATTTTAACATAACTAGCTTGATCTATACAATAATTTATAAGATTATAAGCATATGAAATAAAGTTGGAGTTGGAGTATACCTCATCTTCGTCTTCAGATTCAGAAAATAGTCTTTCATCAGATGAGTGTGCCATTAGTCCAGGATTGGTATCATCTTCCTTCTCTGAATCTTCATCATCCAACTCTTATCATGTCACCATAAAGTTTTTCCTGAACTTGTTTCCAAAGTTATCCTTCTGATAGCTTCCTTTCTTCTGACTGTATTTCTGAAGATCAGGACAGTTATATTTGTAGTGACAAGGCTTATTTCAGTTGAAGCAGGTCCCCTCTTCTTCTTTTTCTTTGAAGTTGGATCTCCTATTGCTTTTAGGAAATTTCATGTTTCTGTTGGCCATTTGTTGAATTCCTCTAATGAAGCAAGTTATGTCATCATCATCAGATCTTCCATCAGACTCTTCTTCAGAAGTTTCATCGTGTTTACTACTTTTAGAAGATCTTCTGGACTTTTCACTAGACTTTTCAAAAGCAGATCTCAAAGTAAGAGATTTAAGTTTCTTTGAAGACTTGTCTCCATTTAGTTTAATCTCATGACTTTGAAGATTGTTGATTAGACTTTCAAGAGACAGCGTATTCAGGTCTTTAGCTTCCTGAATAGTTGTTACTTTATGTCTAAACTTATGAGGAAGACTTCTCAGAATCTTCTTCACATGATACGAGAGTTTGAAACCTAGAGAACATGCTTTCAATATCCTCATCATCCTTCATCTTGAACAACTCATACTTCTGTACCAAAAAGTTAGCTTTTGCTTCTCTAACTTGTTGATTTCCTTCATAGGTAGAGCATGGAGATTCAAAGATAGTCTTTGCATAAGACTTATCAATGATTTTCAAATACTCAGCATGTGGCAGAGTATCCACCAAAATAGCCTCGACTCTATGATGCTTTCTGTAAATTTTCTTTTGAGCAGGAGTCAGAGTTTTCCTGTCAAATACCATGCCAACACTATCAACAGTGATTTCAATACCATCTTCAAGTATATCCCATAGCTCATCATCGAATCTAATGATATACATATATATCTTACTTTTCCACCTTTCAAACTCAGTGGAGTCACCACTGAATACAGGAGTTTTAGTAGAGTAATGATTTCTCTCAGAGCTACTGTAATCATAGGGAAATCCCCTTCCTGAGGTACTGGCATTAGTATCCTCAGTAGCCACATTTTTCTGGTTGGATATTTGATTGTACCACTGTTAAGTGTTATGTACATACCTTGCTCTAATGCCAACTGAAAGCGAGAAAAATACACAAGAAGGGGGAGTTGAATTGTGTTTGCAAAATTAGTTTTACTTCTGAGCTAGAGTTCAAATTCTAAAGCTAAGTTCACAATCTGATAATTAATGCAGAAGAAAATGTAACAAAAGTAAAGCAAAAACAACAAAGAACACACAACAATTATCCTGGTTCATCTCCTAATTGAGAGTACTCCAGTCCCATTACCTTGCAAGAGATTTTCCATTATAATCAACCTAATTAAACTTGCTTATACACACCTGTATAATATTTTCCTTGCTAACACCTCCAGTCTAAGACTTTCCTGCTTAATCAGCACCTGATCAAGACTTCCTGCTTAGATCCTCAGATCCTAATACTTCCCTTGCTCAAACCACCTGGTTCAAAACTTTCATGCTTAGACACACTGCGTAAGACTTTCCTTGCTCAGATCCTCAATCCAAGACTTTCCTGCTCAAGCCTACAACAAGAAATGTTTATCTAAACTAACTGTTTAGAGAAGGAATAACTTACAACAATACTTGATTAAAAATCAGAGGTGTTCAAATATAATACAACGCACTTTTACAAAGGATTCTTAAGTTATACAAGAGTAAGAAATCTTAACTGATTTTGCTTCTGATATGCAATGCATGTATTTCTCAGTTGTAGTTGCAGCGCTATTTCTTTAGTTGATCTTTAAATCTTCTACTCCTTATATAGCTGAAGAAATATAGTCGTTGGAGCATCCACAACGGCTATAATCAGATCAAATCTTCTAGTACAACTTTTTTTCCCAATAAAACAGGTGTTGGAACTTTCAGTCAAGGAAATATCCACGGTACAAGGCCTTTGTCCAAAGGACATATCTATGATTTAGGCACAACACAATCTGTTGAAGATAATGTCAATATATCTCGAGTCCCGTGTTAGCAGACATGAGTTGAAACTACTCAGTCTCAGAGATAACCATGGCATACTTCTGATTCTGGAGTGTACTAGCAGCTGCTTTCTGATCAGACTCTCTCAAGAGTGTATGACCAGAACTGAACCAAAGCTACTTCTGTGTCAAAACCAATTTCATCAACTAAATATAACTCTGCACTCACAAACTAGCTAGTTAGAAATCCTAATTGTTTTTCAAATACTTTGTCATAATTAAAACCTTAGAGGATACATGGTATTAACCAAACTTATCTCAACATACTTATGAGACCTAATATGGTTATAGTGTAAGTCTTATTAATGGACATGACATATGGCCAAAGGTTAACATGGAAGAGATGTTACCTCCATAGTATAAAAGAGGACCTGGAAGGCCAAAGAAGCCTAGGAGGAGAGAACCTGATGAGGACCCTAATAATGTAAGGACACAAACCAGTTATTGTTGCACAAGATATGGTGTACATGGCCATAGTACAAGTCAAGTAGTTGACCCAAAAGCTATAAAAAAAGGTATTGAACTGTTTGTAACTTTGCATATGTTATTCATGTCATTGATATGTTATTAAATTTTTTGATTTGTTTGTCCAGAGAAAGCCAAAGAAAACAGCAACAGGACAAGGACAAGGACAAGGACAACCATCTACTAATACAACCTAATAATAGACTCAACCTAATGAAGACCAAACTGCAACATAAGAACAAACCTATTGAAGTTTAAACTACAACACACAAACAACCTTAACCTAATGAAACTCAAATTGATGTTGACCCTGAGTTTGAAATGCTTGTTGTAAATCTTGCTACAGCATTTGAGGCAACTTAAACTTAACCAAATCTTACATTTGCACAAAGTAAATCAAATCATAGTGCACCTGTTACATCAACTGATGATGTACCTGCACAAATTCAACAAATTCATAGTGCACTTGCACAAACTGATTATGATATACAACTTTCTACATCTGACTATATTTTGAGTGCACCTGTTCCAACAACTGATGATGTACCTATTGCACCTGTTTCTACTCCTAGAGTTTTAAAACCACTTGAGTTTATTATACCATTTCATAATTATTTGTAATCATTATGTTGATGTGTTGCACCTCTAATATTCTATATTTCACAAAAGAAGAAGAAGAAGACAAACAAACCAAAAGTTACAAGGAAATTGGAGGTGAGGAGAAGTGACAGGACAACGGTCCTTAGATGTAAAAACCTGAAAGGACATCACAACCTATGGATGTGGACAAGGGTCCTTAAGCATCTTGTTATGGTGTATTTTGATGCCTTTTGGCTATGCATGGGGTGTCTTTTTTGTATTTTGAAACAAATGTCTATGCCTTTTGGCTTTATGTAATTCTGAGACATATAACATCATTATGGTTTATGTATGGTGTGTCTTTACTGTACTTTGAGACAAAATTATATGCCTTTCTGACTTTATGTAATTGTGAGACACGAAACTTCATTATGGTTTATTTATGGTGTGTCTTTGTTGTATTTTGAGGCAACTTTATATGCCTTTATGTTAATCCAATATTAACTAAATGCATGAAATACAGGGATAAAATACAAACAAATCATTAGCAAATAGGGATGTAATACAAACAAATCATTAAGAAAGAGGGATGCAAAACAAAAAGCTACAAACATATAGGGACAAAAATAAAAAATTGCATAGGTTCTAATTCATTCCATAATTAAGCCTTACAGGGACGAAATTCAACAACTATCATTCTTTTAGAGACTAAAAAAACAATTACAGACACCATGAACATGAAACTCACTACCATTTCTGGTAGGCAAAGAACATACACCATAAAAGAGTCAACAAAAGCTTAAACATTTTGGCTTTCTTCCTTTCGTTTTCCAACTTCAATTTCATCTTTTTTTCCTAGCTTCAAGATCTTTAATTATGCAACCTAATTCTTGAACTACCTCTAAGCAATCGCATCCAATTGAGTTTTTGTGTTCACTTGATGTGCTGCGTTCAAGTTCATTATCCCGTATGAGTAGCTTGCAACCTAATCCCGGATTAGAACATTTCTAAAATCTTTTTAGGGTTTTGAGTTGAATTTGAGATGGACATCCTCATTACTTTATTGCAACCACAAACTGGGATTTGAGACTCAGAGAAATTACCTACAGATGACGTTGCCATGGTTGAATCTGCACTACGATTTGAGGGAGAACAGATGAAGAAGAGATGAAGAAGAAGAGATGAAAAAGAGATTAAAAAATGATATCCTTTGCAGATTTATTCCTCCTTTTCAAGGCTCATCCACTAGTTTTTTCACGTATTAACCACATAAAAATTTAAATTAATTACACGTGTGCACCGTTAGCCAAGTCAACTTTTTGTAATAGAACTCCAGGGATTAACACGAACACAAAAGTGAGATATAGGAACTCAGATAAAAAAAGATACAAGGATCATAATCAAAAACTCGTTAATTTATAAGAACCAATAGACTATTTAAGAAAAAAAATTATAATAAAATAAATAAAATAACAAATAAATATTTAAAAAAAACTTTTATTTAAAACTTATGTTAAAAAATTTATAAATTATTTTAATAAAAATATATAATACAATAAAATCATTTTAAAAAAACTCAAACAAACATATATGAGATTAATTATTATATATTGTCAGAGTAAAAAATTTTATACCGTTAATTTATTAATGTCTAAAATCCTTTGTTTATTTGAATAAAATTGTCTTTTTGTGTTATTTTCTTAAAACAAAATCTCTTATAACTTCAACTTTGTTCTTCTCTCACGATCGCTACAGAGCTCCCCACAAGTCACAAAACCTTCAACTTTGTTCTCCGTCATCACATCACCAAGCCCTCCTCTCATTTCTTCCAATTTCCCTCTCAATTAACAATTAGGGTTTCATCTTTTTTCTCTTCTACTTTCTTCACGGTAAGCGTTACCATTTTCCACTCTTTCATAAGCTGCATGCACACAACATGTTGGTAAATTGTTCTCCGTGGATTGTGTTTTTAGAAAAACTATGCATTGATAAATTGGTTGAGCACATCAAAGAATTGATTTTTAAATCACAACTTTGATTCCATTTTTGCTTCTGATTTTTGTCCCTACAAGGTGTTTGTTGTATGTTCTAAGATAGAGTATTGATTTTTGTATTTACAGCTTAGGGAACCAAGCTATGATGGTCACCAAGGTGCTTTTGCAGAGAAGGCTCTTCAGGTTCTTGCAACTGTCATCACCCTCCTTATGCTGCTTTTCTTCTTCGTCTTCTATTAATGGGTCTCCATTCCATTCTGTGAAAGCAACGGAAGTCTTGGGTCATTCGATTTCTTTTAGAAGCTTCTGCTCTCAAAAGTCCAATCTTTTTGTTGAATCTAATGGCCCTGCGCCTATTGATTACAGGTGTGCCTCGGCACATCCTCTTATGTTTTTTAGTTCATATGTTCTCATTTGATTAATGAAAACTCTAGGAATTTGAACTTTTAGCTACTTTTTTAGTTTTTATGTTCTCATTTGATTCTTGAAAAAAGTGTTTGAATAATATTCCTGAAAATCCAAATGTCAGTGCTGATTGTTAATGCCTTGCTAGCCATTAATGCTCAATGTTGATTGAAATTGATGCTGTGTTTTGATTATTTTTTCAAATGGCTGGAGATGCTTTTGCTATTTGCTAATGGTTAATGTGTATGCAGTTCGCTACTGCAGGAGGCTGAATTCCATAGACTGGCTGAGTCCACAATACAAGGCCTTCAAGAGAAATTTGAGGTATCAATTCTCTAGCATCATTTTGTGATTTATAGGAACTTAAATTTGTATGATATGACAATCTCGGTTCTGAACATCAATTACAAATTTTGCTTTGAATTTGATAACTGCCAACATTATTTGATAAATATGGAACTCTGATACAATTATGCTTAAAATTCAAATGGGTTTCAACAAAAATATACACTTGACTTGACAGTGATAATATACACATTTTATATTATTTAAGAGTTTAAACTGTATTGGTTATTATTTTGTTTACTTGTTACTTGGCAGGACTATGGAGACTCTATTGACCTTGATGGATTTGACATAGACTATGGGGTGAGAATTTTTTTAGGGAGTATGTTTGTTTTAGAAGATAGGTAGCAAGAGTAGTTAGAATTACTTGTTAAAAAAATATCCTACAACTTATGTATTTTACAAGGCAACACACCGAAGTTGTCTAGTTGTATGTGATTATTTCATATAATCACATTAATAACTATATAACCTTTTTTTCCGATGAAGCTCAGGAAAGTAGTTTGGTCTTTTGAAAATAAAATGCTTTCTTTTTCCTTTTAAGACTTTAAATAATTTATTCCTATTATTTTTGAGAAGCATCATC
The DNA here is from genome assembly GCA_022829125.1 of Lathyrus tuberosus. Lineage (NCBI taxonomy): Eukaryota > Viridiplantae > Streptophyta > Magnoliopsida > Fabales > Fabaceae > Lathyrus > Lathyrus tuberosus. The sequence continues at coordinate 3,579,784 of JALAZF010000397.1, forward strand.
CATGTGTAGAAGATATAGTAAGTGTTAACATAGCTTTCCTTTTCAGAATGATGTTTTGACCGTCAAACTCGGGGAACTGGGCACTTATGTATTGAACAAACAAACACCAAATAGACAACTTTGGCTATCTTCGCCAGTGAGGTATTTGATTTTATCTATGGTTTATTTTCTTATTTTGGTTTTACTTTTTAGATGTGCAATCATTTTTCTTTCAGGTTTTAGTATCTAGTCATTGGTACTCATATATTATATGGCATTTGAGTACTTCATTAGAAAACTACAATAGCCATGCTTATTTAATATTTCCCAGGGCATCATTATGTTTAAGAATGAACCGGAGAAAAGTCAATAATTGGAGATAACAAATCAAATTGGTTTGTAAACAATCTTATCAAATAAGTTATTTTATATGGTAATAATTATGTATTTATTAAGGCAATCCTGTGTAATTGAAATCTTTCGCATGTTGATCTTGTCTTATTGGTGGAGAAGAAAGTAGCAAGGATTGGGAAATTTCTAGAGACTTTTCCTTTGGTTTAAATTCTTTGTTTGAAGTGTTCTCTTATAGTTGTGGTAGGAGGAAACTGGGGTATATGCAATATTTTATGGCATGGTTCATTTTTCATGTTTTTCTTTAGGATAAAAGTACCCACCAACTGTTATGTAAACTGAATCTGAGATCACGGAGGAGAGGAGCATCATATTTAATATTTGCAATTCCATTAAAATATAGGTTTAATCCTTTGCATTGAAAGATGTTATTACTATCTTAGTTTATGTAGCAAGAATATATGCAGACCAATCTAGTCAGTTTGTACCATAAGATATGGTATCTAACAGTCAATGATCTCCCTTCATTGCTATGTTGATTATCTGTTCAGTAAAGATGTAAGACACATTTGGCTTTAAGTGATATTAATTATGATTGATTGTAGCCACGTCAATTTTCTTTTCATTTTGGATGATGTTAAGTGAAACTTATAAGTAGTTCTCCATCTAATGAAATAGTCTTTGAGTTGAGATCTCCCTTTGCGGAAACATGAGCTCGATATGAGAGGCATGTTTTTGTGATTCTTGTGTGAGGATTAAGTTTTAAATTCCATATATATGAATTTATAGGCACATATGAATTTGTGAAATATGTAGGATAGTACAATCCATATAACGATCCCATGATTTACAATCTTGGGATCTCACCTTGATCCTAGGTAAGAGGATCTTAAGTTTGTCTACCTATAAGTGTATGATTAGCCTTCCGTGCCAGCTCTACCTATAAGTGTTTGTCTCCTACTTAATGGATGATTAGCCTGCTGTGCCAGCTCTTCCTTTGGGCTTATGCGCATCACAGAGGCCTTTGTATGATTTTGAGGCTTTAAGAGTATTCTATTCATTTATTTTAAGTGGAATGCAGTTTGATTTGATAAGACAATAGGTATAATAATCAAAATGTGACTATATTACATATCTATCTCTACTAGTTCTACATTCTCTTGGACCTGTCTAAAAGCCTCCCATCTCTTTTGCAGTGGCCCGTCTAGGTTTGATTGGGATCAGGATACTAAAGCTTGGATTTATAGGCGGAACAAAGCAAAGTTATATAAAATTTTAGAAGATGAGTTGGAGCAACTGTGTGGCAAACCTATTGTTCTTTCCTAAGCGGTTGAAAATGTGGTATCTAATCTTGATTTAATATTTAAAGAGGAAATAATTGGACATTGTTGAGATTATCATTTGGCGTCAGATGTATTTTTAAGCTGTTTTTGATCCTTTGCTACCATTTACTCTATAAATTATACCAGTTCTTTTACAGTCATTAAGTGATTGTATCTTCTAAATAATCAGCTCTACAGAATTCATGTGGTAACATGTTGCCATTAGTTTATTGTTCGGAAGAATTACATTTGCAATGGGCATTGTTGTTGGTTACTGCTGGTGAGTTAGCATCTAATTTGAGGTTTAGGTGTGCCTGAATTACATTTGCAATGGGCATTGTTGTTGGTTACTGCTGGTGAGTTAGCATCTAATTTGAGGTTTAGGCGTGCCTGAATTAATGTTGATATGGCTTCTTCGTATTCCTTCAACAGCTTGTGCAAAATGCAACCACCATCCTTTGTTGATTTGCTAATTCTAGAATATGGGTAGCTGTTTGCTAGCTCTGTGGAGGCTTTTGTTATTCTTCTTGTCCTTCAACATGATTTAAATTCATAGACCCAAAAAGAAACTAAGAACAATTCTGAATAGCATGATTCAAATCACATTTTGAACTAATTTGAATCTTCACATTTAAGATGCAAAAAAAAACATATTTAAATGAACACTCTTAATAATTTTTACTGGTGTCTACAATCAAGATTTCACAAAAGAACTTACTATGTATTTGAAACCATTTATACGTTCCTTATATGCACATCTGAGTTCTTGAAGCATGATTTCATATTGAAGTAGCATGTTTGACTTCAAAACAGGTTAATAACTTTTAGCCATATAGGTGTGTTATCCTTGAAGTTTAATTCTAACTTCTACTGTGGACAAAAATCAATTCTTAATTTCACGCTGCATGGTTAATTTATTTGACGAAAAAAAGTCTTAGAATGTGAATGGTGAGATAACTAGAAATTTTTAAAGAAATTTAAAATTTTAATAATTAAATTGATTTTTTTTTTGGATATAATATTTTAAATATAAAAGTAAAGACTAATTTGCAATTTAAAAAAATTGAAAGGACCGAATTGTAAATTTTAAAAATTATTAGAAATTTATTGCAATTATTTAAAATTTTATGCGTGAATTTAAAATTTTAAAAAAATTTAAAGACTAATAATAAACTAATACTAGGAAGAATTTCAAATTCTTTACTATTTATTATTGTTTAAAATTTCTTACTTTTAATTTAGATAAAATATTTTATAAAGTTTTATCATTTAATCATTTTTTAATATTTTTTATTCAAACAAAGATCCAGTTGTTTTAAATTTCTTTAAATTGTTTAAAAATTGTTCTCATGTTAAAATGATTATCTAAACACATTCTTAAGAATTGGATCATATGTATATATACAAAGCAATTTGGTCATCTATCCAAAAATAAATTTGGCTTGGCACAAAATATCTAAATATATTTTTTCATTCAATCATTTTTATAATAAAGATGTACAAAAAATAACCTATTTTATATTTGAAAAAAATTAAAACTAAAATCAACTCTAAAAAAAATTATGGACAAATTGTGTGCTTTGGTCGTAAAACTTCAGTGTAATTGAGTAGCAGCTTCGGCCACCAACCGATACTCATCCTCCGACTAAAATGACCGCCGCCGCCCCAAGGTTTATCTTCATCCTCCGCCACAACTTCCGCCTCCTCCCTCCCTCTTTCTCTTTTCATTTCCGCCACCACCACCGCGCCATCTTTTCTTCCATTTCCTCCCCCTTTTCCTCACTCATTCATTCTCCTTCTCCTTCACTCACTCCCAAACTCAAACTCAAACCCAAAGCCTCCCAACACTTTCACTCTCAACCTTCGTCTTCCCTCGGTGGAACCCACCCATGGCCCGAATTTTCCAGATTTCTCGCACACATCTCCTCCGCCGGCTACACATCCAGTATTCCTGATTCTTTTCTTCCTCCTGCCGAATTGACGCAGGCCGAGATCAGTTCCTGCTTGGCTTTTGCTCGAGATAGACCCAACCTTCTCAGGTTAGTGTTTCCAATTTCATTCCTCCGCTAAATGAATTTTGTTGTTTTTCTCATTGAATTGAACTTGATTTCAATAGGTTGCTTTCTATGAGAGACGTTGCGGTTGTGGTTGAACATGGCACCCCCTTTCTGTTTCCAGACTCTGAGGATTCCGTTTCGAAGATGAAGTCTTTTGTATCCAACGGCGACTCCACTGTTAGTACTATCTACTGCTATATTCTTCTATTTTGCTATCTACTTATATACTAAAACTTTGTTTAAGAAACAGAAACCTTCACACTTTCACACTTGATTGAGTGTTACGATGGTGTTATGTTTCATACTAAACTATTTGAGAAACAATATGCATACTGCATACTGTTAAGATGGTGTTATGTTTCTGATTGATATGTAGGCCTTGGACACTCATAAAGCTAATATGGTTGATCTAATGAAATTTCTGCTGAGTTATGCAAGTAACTGCTCGGTTCCTTCTGAAAGGAACAGTCTCTATAACAGAAATCTTGTTGAACCTTCTGTCCGAAACCTATTTGGTGAACTTTTCAAGCTGAGTTATAGTGCACCTGGACCTAACTCTTTTGATTCGGTGCAAAATCAAATTCCTGCCGGTAGACTTGGACGTACAATGTCTCCTGGACAAAACATTGAAATGAAAAAGGGTGATTGGATTTGCACAAGGTGATTTTGTAAATTATTTCGACTTTTTCTTGAGTCCCAAGCTGATTGTAAAGCAAATGATGCGGTTAGTTTTGTTTTACAAGTATTATATAACACATCTCCTATTTTTAATATTGAGCAGGTGTAATTTTATGAATTTTGCAAGAAATATTAAATGTCTTGAATGTGAGGAAGCAAGGCCAAAAAGACAACTGACTGGAGGAGAATGGGAATGTCCTCAGTAAGTATTTTCCTCCCCTGAATCTTTTTCCCTTTAACCTTTGATGTAGACATCCAATTAACATGTTTTTCGTTTTCAAGGTGTGATTTCCATAATTATCGGAGGAATGTAACTTGCTTACGTTGTGATTGCAAGCGGCCTGGACAAATATCTTTGGGTTCCACCAATACCACGTCACATCCAGGGTATAATGGAAACAATTATAATCCTTCAAATATTGAAGCTAGGTTAGCTGCTAATGAAGAAAAGGCACAACGTTGGTTTAACAAAGTTTCTCAACTGGATAACAATTCTGATATTAACAGTGTGGTAGACGATGAAGATTTTCCGGAAATAATGCCTTTAAGGAAAGGGGTTAATAGATTTGTTGTAAGCACGAGGAAAACTCCATTAGAGAGGAGGTTGACCAATGCTCAATACAAGAGAAACTTGGGAAATAACGACACTCCCGGAGTTGAGGATTTTAGATCTGAGGAATCCGTCAAGTCCCACAATACTCTGGATGATATTCTAGGTCGCTCAACTGGCCTTCCTCAATCTGACTATAAAAATACGGGCGCTGAACAAAATTTCATTAGAGAAAGGTCACTTGCAAATGCTAGCAATACTTCCCATTTCGACGATGTTAAAGGGAGCAACACTACTCCTCCTCCCTCCTTTCCATCATATGCAAGTTCTGCTGACAATGACAGTACACAACTTTCTAATAACTCTTCAAGTGAAAATATCATTAAGGATAAGGAGAAAGAGCAAGCTGAAAAATCTGATAGATGGTTTAGAAAGATTGCGGAGCTGAATGATGTTCCAGATATAACAAGTGCAATATCCGATGATGATTTCCCTGAAATAATGCCTATGCGTAAAGGAGAAAATCGATTTGTTGTTAGCAAGAAAAAAGATCGGTCCTTGACAACACCGGCATATAAGAGACGTTTGGCCATGGAGCAATCTGGCAATACCAACTTCGTCCCTTTTGTACCCTTCCCACCAGATTACTTTGCCAAAAAGGACAAGCCACAGGCAGATGGAACAGACTCAATAGATAGGTCTAATGTTGAATCATCCTCAATACCTGAACCGTCTGAGATGTCGAGTGACGCTAGAGCTAGACCTGAACAGAGGCCAGAACCTTCTTCTGATCAGAGTTCAAATAATAATAATAATGTTAGCTCTAGCTATGGGGCTACAAGCAGTGGAAATTCAAACCAGGGTTCCAGTCAAGATAGTGTTCCAAATTGGACAGAGAAGTCATCCGCAGGCTCGGCATCTGAGAACCAGAGTGTTGGAACAGAATGGACAGGGAAGAGTTTAGAGGGGTCAGCGGTCAGGGAACCTGATCCTTTGGACATGTCAGAGGAGGCGAAGGCAGAGAGATGGTTTCGTCGTGTTGCACAGATAAAGGATATCTCTGAGCTCAGTCAGATTCCAGACGAAGATTTTCCTTCAATAATGCCTATGCGTAAAGGGGTGAACAGATTTGTTGTGAGTAAGAGGAAAACGCCAATGGAAAGGAGATTGACATCTCAGCAGTACCGAAGAAATCTTCCAGTTGTGAGCTCAGACCCTGTTAAGAGAGAAAATGAAGGTAGCTGAAGAGTAGTGTTGTTATTGTTTAATCAATTTTTCAAGGTCTTGTTAAAGTTTACAGACAGTTATACAAAAGGAAAATGAAGATGATGAAAAACATTACCAATGAAACATTATATGTAAAAGAATTTTGACAAAAATTATTTATCTGTGTTGAAGAGGCTTCCTTCATTTATATTATATTGGGGACTTGCCTGTCATATTGAAAAATAAATGATGCATTGTAACCAATATTTCATGTTTAGTTTTTCTATTTCGATTCTAGAAATATAATTACTATTTGAGTTTATTTATGCTCAAACGAATTGTATCTTTTCAGTATATATGCTAATGTTGTCCATGTAGGATATAAAGTTAACTTTTGAAGTGAGAAAACTTTTTAATATCTTTGTTAAAATTTGAATAGTGTTTTATCATGCGAAGTAGAAAATTGAATAATATAAATATACCCAAACAATTAGTATTTAGTAGGGATGGCAATTTGGCCTCGTTTCAAAATTTATTTTTGAGAGGTTTTGTGTAAAAATTTTAAATTAATTTTATTTATTTTTGAGAGGTTTTGTGTAAAAATTTTAAATTAATTTCATTTGAGTCGTATGTTATATTTAGCCATTAACCATTAAAGATGTGTATGGAGACATTTTTTTCATAGTTTAATCATAAAAAAAGTGAGGCTCTCTGCTTTAGATTGCCTTCCACATCTTCTAAGATGGTCTTGTCCATGCCTATTGGGTATCCGCAAAAAATATCCACAGCGGATAGGATAAAAACCTATAAAATGGATTCGGACATGAGTGAGAGTAAAATACCCACTAAAATAAAAGGGTATGAGTGTCGATACTGATATTTTAGTACTCAGCCTGTCTCATACCCGCACAATATATATTTATATTATTATATAAAAATGTATCTCTATCAATTTTTTTTAAACTACCACTATAAAGTACCACACATTTTAATATAAATGTTTCTTTGTTTTATAGTTCAACTATTTTTTAAATATTGTTAAATTTTTTTAAAATATTTGATATTTTATAATTGATCGATTTATTTTTACTAAAAATGTAGGCAACGCGTACGAGTATGGGTATTTAGATATTCATTGGATAACGAGTACAAATATTGACGCCCACAAGGATATGGATTCAAATACGAGATTTTTTTTAAAATCCAAATATGGGGAGAAATACTATAATACCGTATTCAAATTCTACACATTGTCATTCCTAATAGTTGGAGTTTAACATACTCGTCACGACTAAAGTTGAATATCTTCAAAAAAATATCCACGTATAGGTAATTACGTGTTAAAATAAGGAGATATGGATGTGCGGGTTTGAATATTTTAGTAATTATTCTTTTCAATATATATATATATATAATTATTTGTTTATTTGGTAACTTAACAATATAAACTTTGAATAATTTTTAATGTTATTAAAAATTTAAAATAATATGATATTTTATTGTTTAATTAGTTTATTTTTATTAAAATTGAGGAGGGTTTCTTAATACATCACTCATATTTCTTAGACACCACGTGAAATTTCGTTTTTTACCCCCAATTTTCAGATGTGCACATCCGGACGCACCGTTTTTTTAAAATTTTTCAGTTTTTTTCGGATGTGCACATCCGAAATAATTCCTGATCTGCAAATCCGGAAAAAATCAAAAGAATTCCATAAAATCATTTACTTCTAAATATAATTAAATCCAATATAATTAAAATCCAACATAATTAAAATTAATATGATTTTTTCAATATAATTAAATCCAATATAATTAAAATTAATATGATTTTTTTTTCAAATGATTAATATGGTATTTACTTCTAAATTATTTTTTTCATATTGAAAAAATTAATTTAATTATATTGTATTTAAAATTATATGGTATTTACTTCTAAAATTGGATTTAATTATATTGGTATTTAAAATTATATGGTATTTACTTCTAAATTATATGGTATTTACTTCTAAATTATAATTAAAATTATATGGTATTTACTTCTAAAATTAATTTAATTATATTAGATTTAATTATATTGAAAAAATCATATTAATTTTAATTATATTGGATTTTAATTATATTGGATTTAATTATATTGAATTTAATTATTTTGAAAAAAATGATATTAATTTTAATTATATTGAATTTTAATTATATTGGATTTAATTATATTTAGAAGTAAATGATTTTATGGAATTCTTTTGATTTTTTTCGGATTTGCAGATCAGGAATTCTTCCGTATGTGCACATCCGGAAAAAACTGAAATTTTTTAAAAAAACGGTGCGTTTGAATTTGCACATCCGAAACGCAGGGATATTTTTGTCAGCGCGCATAGTGCTTAAGAAAGTTGGGTGGTGTGGTAAGAAATTTCCAAATTGAGGAGACAAATATGAGTATGAATAATTAGGTCCTAAATATTAATGTCTACGTGGATATGAAGATATTTTCAAATGGAAAAAAAGGGTGATATATTGACGGTGTAAATTTTTTTTTACACCGTTAACTAATGATGATCATACATTCTGTTAAGTGATATTTTTAAACTAATTATATAACATGATAAAATGATATTTTTTCATAACAATTAAATCATTTTCAAATTGCAAATATTTGTATGGATGTTATACTATCTTGTTCAAATCTTACCTTTGTCATCCAAGTCGGGACCACTTATTTTTTAATCAAAAGGAATCAATTAAAAATTCAAAAAAGATTTATATAAAAGGACTTTTTTTTTTAAAATAATCATATACTTATGAATGGAGGCAGTATGAAATCATATGTTATTAAATGTCCTTAGTTTGAATGTAGTAGTGTTAAAAAAAATTAAGAGATCTCATTAACAATTTTGAGAAACAAAGTGTGGTAAGTCTTATGGTAATTAGAAAAGTAGATATTTAACAAGAGAATTTGCACACCTATTATTTTAGAATTTTGAATAAATATATAATATGTTTCTTACAAATTATATTGCTCATAAAAGAAATCTCAATGTAAAATTCTTCGTATTGAATCCCCCGACAAAAAGCTTTGTGATCCATGATTCTAAATTGAGTGGTGAGAATATTTGGGTTAAAAAAAATGTTTTTAAATCGTTTACATTAAACGGTTAACCAGTTTAAGATGTCGATACAGTTGTGTACGGTCAAGACACACACCTGACTCAAGCGGACAACAACGTAAGCAAACAACAACCGTTGGTTTGGTTATCTCTCAGTGTCTTAAATAACATGATTGAAAATCTAGCTACGTGCCTCAACCTCAATCACCATTTCATATATATTCTCTCTATCCCAATCCCAATTCTACATTTCTTCACCTTTCACTTCATCACGTCCTCTTGCTTAGATACTCTCTCAACTCATTGTCTTGTCTCCTTCATTAATCAAATCGTGCATCTTTTGATTCACTTTTTTTACATAGAAAAGTTATTCTTAAAATATTAAACTAGAATCTTGCTTCATCCCAACACAAACAATACTCATTTCTTTCTATGTCAATAGCAGTTTCCTCCTTAGCAAGAAAATGGATGAGAAATTGTGTTATAGTGCTCAACTCATTCATATGTTATGTTGTTTTCCTTATCTTTGATTGTCTAGATGCTGTTTTATGTGTTATCTATAGATTCCTCGATGAGCGCATTGAAGGGGTGGCTTCTCCTTGTTGCTGCTCTAAATGGGAGAGGCAGAAGAATAACAATAACAAGATTACGATGAATGATGATGATGGTGGTCTTTCAGATAGTTTGTATGAGAGGAAGAACGTGTTTAGAGAAATGGGTTTGCTTCAATTTGGGAGGAAAAAGGAAGATTCTAATGGCAAATGTGGTGGAAGGAGAGTGAATAGTTGGTCTGATTGTGGGTGTGAGTCTTGTCTTTCATGGGTCAATGGTGATGAAGATGATGACTATAAACTTCATTTTGTTGTTAAGGAACCCTTAATAGGTATAGTAATCTATGTAAATTCAAAACATCTAAAATTCAAATTACTACTGGTGTCGATGTGTTAGTTGATGTTGTGTTTCAGGTGTCTGTGCTTTATAGTAATTGTACTAGTATTGTGACCCTTTTATGTACTCTTATGTGTGGCTAATACTGTGGTCAATTTTATGTTTTACAGCTACTAGTGAAAATTGCAGGGGAGAGCCTTATGAGAATGTGATATTCTTGCATGGATTTATGTGTTCTTCTTCATTTTGGACAGAGACAGTGTTTCCATGTTTCTCTGAAAATGTTAATCATAACTACAGATTGATTGCCGTAGACCTGTTGGGGTTCGGAAAGAGTCCAAAGCCAAGAAATTGTTTGTACACTTTGAAGGATCATGTGGAAATGATTGAGAAATCTGTAATTCAACCATTGGGGTTAGGTAGTTTTCATCTGGTTGCACACTCTATGGGGAGTATAATTGCGTTGGCTTTGGCTGCAAAGTATACCAATTGTGTGAAATCAATTACCCTTGTTGCACCTGTAAGTAGCTTATACCTAAACTAGATATCGCTTTCATGATTTCAGAATTGGACTCCTATGAACCAAATTGATGTTTCTCTATTCTTTGTCTTTGTGGTTTTGGTGGCAGCCATACTCTTCTTATGAGGAAAATGATGCTTGTTTGAAAGGACTTGAGAAGTTTGCTGGAAAGAAGTTGTGGCCAATGTTATCAGCAGGTTCTTCATTTATGTCGTGGTATGAGCATTTGAGTCGAACTGTTTGCCTTATCTATTGCAGAAATCACAGGATATGGGAGACGATTCTAAAATTCATTACAAGAAAAAGGTATTAACCATTTATTTAAAGACTAATGTAAATGACGCCGCATATTTATAGTTACCTGCTAAGGACTCGACAGAGACATAAATTATGACACTGACACTAACACGTTGACATTAGTAATAATTTGAGAAAATTGAATAATTGAGTCTAACTATATGTTTCGATGTCGTGTCAGATGCTAAACACATCTTCAATATGAAGCATTGATGCTATATAGTCTATAATGTATTTCTGTTTACCTTTTTCAGGGATTTAAGTTTCTCGATCACAGACATGACAAGACATACTCATCAATCTGCTTGGAATTCCATGCATAATGTGATATGTGGGGGAGCAAAATTCATGGGTGGTTACTTGAAAATTTTGACAAAAAGCGGAGTTAGAATAAATGTTATACAAGGTGATAGAGATCAAGTTGTCCCTATGGAGTGCATCAGTAAGTTAAAGTTGAAGGCTCCAAATGTTGAAATTAACATAATTCCAAATGCTGACCATAGCACTGTGCTATTTGGCAGAGAGAAGAAATTTGCACAAAGTTTGGAGCATACATGGACCTCTTGTTGAAAGAAGTAAGTTCAAGTGGTCAAAGATGAGAATTTTTTTTGGTTAACTAGGATACATGAAATTTTTGCTTTTCTTGAATTTAAGAGATATATGTTGATTGAGAAGTGAAATAAAACAAGAAAGATTATAGCATAGTCTACAAATACCAAAATGTTTGCAATATCATGCTAGAATATACAATGTTTCAGTGGAATGAAATGAGATTGGATAGTGGAATGAAGTGAAATAGAATATATAATGCCTTCTTTAAGCAGCACACATACAAATACTTCTCAAGTGTTCCAATATTTGGTTCCATGAACACCCTCGGAGATAGTACTTTTGCTTTGACATTTTGAAAACAATTGGATAGCTTGTAAGAATTCTCACAGCTTGCTTTGATAGCAGTTAACGTGAAGCATAAATGTCCATGATTTTTTCTTATATATGCGATACTCTACATGCCATAATTAAAATGCGTGGTTGATTGTTCCGATAAGCTATATATCTCAGTTGGTAACTTTGTAAAGATATTCGAGTGCAAAAGTGCGGATTCGAACTTGCAACGCCCCACTTATTCACCGTTAATGGGTGAATTCCCAAAGTCTTGGATTTGATATGATTAAATTAAGGTTTTCTTTCCCTTTTGTTAATTTACTTAGGGTTCATGCATATTAGCTATGTCAATTTTAAATGAATTGGAGGAATCACATTTAATTGATTTTAAGGATTTGCATGCTACCAATTTCTTCACAAAGAATCTTATTGCTATTCGTCAAAAATTCGACATAATCCTTAAGATCAACAATGTTCTTCTCTAACTTCTCATTTTTCTTAACGAGCTTAACACTAAGTTTAAACAATTGATTAGGAAATAGAGAAGTTATCTCAGAGTCATCTTCATTACAGACTTTCAAGCAATCATGTTTATTCTTTTCGAATGTCTTTAATAGTTCCTTCGGAGACTCCTCATATGAATTTTCAAAAGTATTGTCGGGGATGTTGTTGAAGTGATTCTTGCATGAGTCTTCATCTTTTTCCCTTGATGAAACTCCAAAGGTTCTACTTGATGAAGCTCTTTCATTACTTCTTCTTTCGAAGATTTTACTGACCGAAGTTTCTTCATCATCTCCATTGTTTGAAGTAAATATTGTCCTTGATGAAACTTCTTTATTATCAGACGATGATACTTCGAATGATCGTTCATTCACACAAAATCACAAGGTCGACTTTACTTCTTCAAAAGCACCTCTTGTTGAAGTTGATGACGATTGTTTTAAATTCATTCTTTCATCCTTTAACAGTTGAATCAACTTGTTGAACATTTTAAGGATTTCTTCTTTTCTAGAATTTTCCTGAAATTTGAAAACATTTTCATCTCTTAATTTCAGGATTGGATCAGGTTTCTGATCTTAATTCTTAATTCTTAGATATTTGTTAGAAACAAATGTTTGAATATATACCCTAAAGTTTCCAATAGTTGAACACGATCTGTGAAGATAACCTTCACATTCATTTAATGTTTCAGTTCCTTGAGTTTGTATGTTCATTCCTTTTTATTTTTTGCTTGGAGAAATTCCATAAATCATTTCAAAAGTGTCTTAAATTTTCTTGGAGGACTTACAAGTAAAAACATAAAAAAAAATTCTTGGAACTTAAAGTATTTATCAAGAGATGTTTAACTTTAAAACCATGTTTGATTTTTCTTAAATCTTCTTAGGTCCAATCAAAATAAGGTTTAGTTTTCACCTCATCATTAAAAGAAAAGGTATGAATAAACGGACCGTTATTTAAAATATTTCATGTTTCAAAATCGCTAGCTTTGATAAAAATTTCAAATCTAACTTTTCATAAGTCAGACTTATCACCATCAAACGGTGAAGGTTTATTCATGAAAGGGCTCTTATTAAAAGCATAAGTGTTTGTAGTCATCATCTTTTTTATTCTGAGACAATTAGTCTTTATACAAGAGTTTGGTTCTGATGCTATTTGTTGGACATGAGACTCTAAACACAAGAAGTTGAATTGTCTGTGATTGAAAATATATTTTCAAAACAAAATCTTATACAAAAACAAAGTTCAAAACCCTTTTGTAAAACAAAGAGAGTAAAAGAAAGTGGAAATAATAAAATGGAAAAGTAAAGAGTTAAGGGATGAGAGAAATGCATCAGATATTTATAGAGGTTCGCTTTTAATAATGTGGCATAATCCTATCCCCAAGAATTTCTTCTTAAGAGTTTTTAATATGATGTGAGATTTTTACAAGCTTTTCCCACAAACCTCTTTTTATAAGGATTGTAGTTTTTCAATAGCTAACTACACACCAAGACGGGGTTTTAAGTAGAGAGACATCCACAACCAACTGGGAGCTTTTTAACAATAAGCTGAATTCACAAATCGACTAAGAGTTTTAATTACGGAGACATCCCTAACCAATATGAGGTTTTAATTGGTTTACCTCAATAACAAAAAAAAATATTTTTATTGGTTTAACTCACGACCAAACAATACTTTCTTATATAAAAATATTGCACAAGAGATAATAAACTTTTGAGCAATTTAAAAATTTCCCCACATCCGAAACAATGATCCTCACAAAGCACATAATCAATCTCAAATACAGATCAATACCAGTTTTATGGATGAATTGAAATGATAGAGGAGCTCCTTATTTACATGAAAAAACGTGATGTAAATCCAGAAATAATCCATGGGCAAATTATGTCTCGTAATCGATTATCATAAAGGCATAATCGATTATAGCACCCTAAAATGGAATGTTTTAATTTCTAGCCTTTCTAACCACTAAGGGACTTCTCCAATCAATTTTAGACGTTACAAAGTGACATAGTCGACTATGCCAAAGGCCTAATTGATTATCTCTTTGTAAAACAAGCTTCAAATTGATCAGATAATTCCTTAATCAATTTGCTAGGCGCTTAAAACATTTTTAGGTGATTTTTTAAAATCAAGAGAGACTTTTTAAGATGTTTAAGTTTGTGTGTGATTTTCCTTACTAAAGTTGAGAGTTCGTCTTATACATTTACAAAAATTGATCACTCGACACAGATAAACGATCTTTCACACTTCCTCTCTTTCATAACTCTGAAGCTTTTATTTCCTCGCCATATCATCTTTGACTTTAGCACTTAACTGGAACCTTGAATCTTCTTCTAATAAGGCTTAAGATAAATCTTCATTGATAAATATCGTCATACAAACTGTTTGATAAGGGATCCTTGCTGACTTCACTGAACATTGTTTGACATAAGGTGTAGTCTCCACAGATAACCATTGATAACTTGATCTCCAAGCACACTTGATCACCATATTTTGATCTTTGTAACTAGATCAACACAACTAGATCGACACAACTAAACATTCAATGATCATCATAACTTGATCTTCTCAACTTTATATTAAAGCACATCCACTTGATCACTGCATTATATGATCTTCATGTTTCATCTTGATCAACATATCTTGATCAACACATCTTGAGCTTTAAACACCAAGCACCATCTTGGTCAACATATCAAGCACCATCACTTGGTCAACATATGAATCACCATCACTTGATCATATCAATTACCATCACTTGATCCACATATCAAGCACCATCACTTGATTCACATATCAAACACATTCACTTGATTAACATATCAAGAATCATCACTAGATCATCAACAACATGTTAAGCACCATCACTTGATAAACATATCAAGCACTGTCACTTGATTCACATATCAAGCTCTATCACTTGATTAACATATTAAGAACCATCATTTGATCATCAACAACATATCAAACACAATCACATATTCACCCAAAATCTTAAGGCAATGAGGGTATGAGTCACCTTTCTTATATACTCAAGATTTCCTTCATTTCTAGCCGATGTAGGACTTAACCACTTACACTTGAATCCCAACAATCTTCTCCGCAAGTGTGAGTTACCCACACCACTAGCATTGATCCATACTAGAATTTCATTTCCGCTCCCCCACCGAGTCTAACCAGGGCTCATATACCACTTGCTGAAGAGTCTGTAGAAGGCAGAAATGTTAATGGTTAAACGTTTAGGATCCAAGAGACTTTGACACCACATATCGACCCAAAACCTTAAGGCAATGAGGATATGGGTCACCTATTTTATATATCTAAAATTTCCTTATATTTCTAGTGGATGTGAGACTTAGTCCCTCACACTTGAATCCCAACAATCTCCCTCACAAGTTTGAGTCACCCATATCACTAGTCTTGATCCATACTAGGATCCTACTTCTGTCCCCACTGAGCCTAATCAGGGCTCTGATACTACTTGTTGTAGACTTTGGAGAGCACCAGAAGTGTCAATGGGCTAAACATTCAGGATCCAAGAGACCTTGACATCACATATCCACCAAAAACCTTAAAGTAACGGGGGGTATGGGTCACCTCTCTTATATACCCAAGATTTTCTCAATTTCTAGTCGATCACCTCTCTTATATACCCAAGATTTTCTCAATTTCTAGTCGATGTGAGACATAGTCACTCACACTTGAATCCTAACAATCTCCCTCACAAGTGCGAGTGACCCACATCACTTGTCTTGATCCGTACTAGGATCCCATTTCTGCTCTCCCACCGAGTCTAACCATGACTCTGATACCACTTATTGGAGACTCTGGAGGGCGTTAAAAGTGTCAATGAACAAAACGTTTAGGATCCAAGACCCCTTGATTCCCCCACATCACTAGCCTAGATTCATATTAAGATTTCACTTCTACTTCCCCACCAGTCTAACCAAGACTCTAACCATTTGCTAGAGAATCTGGGGAGGGTCAGGATTCAAGTGGCATTGACATCACATATCCATTTAAAACCTTGCGACAATAAGAATATAAGTCACCTCTCTTATATATAATTTTTTAAACATTTTTACTCTATGTAAAACTTAATCAATTACAATTGAATAACAACAAAATAGATAGTAAATAAAAAAAAAATATCAATTTTCAAAGATAAATTATCAAATAGTTTACATACCGGTCTTTTACACATTTTCAAAGACAAATCAATTCATAAAATTTTAAATATTCTCTTCATCATTTTGACTCGAAATGTTTTTGTCCGCTTAGCATTTTTCAAGAAATTTACATCTGTTAAATACATTTTTTCAAAAAAAAAAAAATTAATTAAAAAGACCCACCCAAAATTATTATTCCACAAAAATGCATTGATTCTTAAAGTGCCGTACCCCTAGATAAATTGTGTGGAGAAATCAACTATTAAAACTTATAAATTTATGAATGGGAAATGCTAACATACATCTAAAATTGGTGGGTTCACACAAAAATACACTACATCTATTTTTTTTATATTTTTTTTTTTATCTTTTTAATGTGGATCCCACCCAAAATTAGTAAACTCCACACAAAAATACACTAAAGTGTATGTTGCTAATGCACACCTACATGGATGTGCATTAGCATAACCCTTTATGAATTTGGTAATTAAATGTTGGATATAATATTTACTCATTTAAATTGTTTGAATACTTTTATGATAAGTTATATACTTTAATTTATAATTTCCATAACTCAATATTGACTCATTTTATCATCTTGAAGTTGTATTAAAAGAATATAATATTATATTAATAAATTATTTTTTTAAATTGTTGATGTATCAATATAAATAATTAAAAAAATTATTTCCATCAATATATATATATATATATATATATATATATATATATATATATATATATATATATTTCAACTGACATATATCAATATATTAATTTAACTATTTCACTCACTTTATGTTATTTACTAGTAGTTCATGATAGTTAAAATGCAGATAATAATATATACAATTTTATTTTATTTTTAAATAAGAATTTTATTTTTAAAAAATAAATAAATAGAATATATTTGATGTGCCCGTATAATATGAAGTCTTTGTTGCTTATATATACTCACTTCTTTTTCATATATAAGTAATTAAAAAAAAAATTATCCCTTAAAAAAATATTTAAATGCATTTAAATTTTATATTATTTTTAATTTAATATTTGTTTACTTTAAAAATTGTTTAAAACATAAAAATATAAAAAATGTAAGATATATTTAGAATAATAATATTAAATATAATAATTATAGCAAACTTTAATCATTAAAATTTTCTATTGTTGTATGAAAACGGAGGGAGTAAGATAATACAAATATACACACTTAGGGTCTGTTTGGCTGTTAGGAGAAATAGAGAAGAGAGAAAAAGGTGAGAAAGAGTGTAAGAAGAGAGAAAGAGATGAGAAATAAAGAAGATTTGATATAATGTTTAGTATGAAAGAGAAAGAAGACAAATAGTGAAAAAAGAGTAATAATAATTTAAGGAATTGACAATAAAGTCCTTATCTTAAAAAAGTCATCCAAAAATTTAATTATATAATCTCTTTAGTGTAACTAACTTATTTATTAAATTAATTAAATAAGGAACTTGTAAAGAAAAATTGAAATTTTTAATTAAAAAATTATGATTAATTATAAAGTTTGAGAGTTAAGTTTCTTATTAATAAAATGAAACAAATATTATTTCTTTTCACTTAGTTAAGAATAAATAAATGTTTTGTTTTTATTGTGTTAAAAAAAGAATTTATCCCTTCATACTAAAAAATGCTTGAGTAGGGATGGCTGGCAGACCCAAATCTGCGGGGTGCACCCGCACTTAAACCCGAGTTAACGGGTGAAAATTCGAGTTGACTGGGTTCGGGTTCGGGTGTCACCCGATATTTCGGGTGCGAGTTTGGGTAGTGTGAAACCCGCACCCAAAACCAAACCCGTTTAGACATGAAATTACATAAGTGCCCCTAAATATATATGTAGACTTTAATTTTAATTGTAATGTTAAGATGTTGAAGACTTTAATTTTAATTGTAATATTACCACACTTGATGGAAAGTTGTAATTTAATTTCTTAATTTCTTTGAGAGATCTTGATGGAATTCTTGTGTTTTAAATTTCAATGTTGCTATTGTATTTTTGTGTTTTTGCTACGGGTTCGGGTTTGGGTGAAAAAATCCGAACCCAATAGGTGTGGGCGTGGGTGTCATATTTTCTCACCCGAATAGCCTTTGGATTCGGGTTCGGGTGGTGATTTCGAGTGTGGATTTGGATAATATAAAACTCGCTTCCAACCCGACCCGTTGTCATCCCTATCCTTGAGATATTGCATGCCACTACATTTTTGCTTTCTATTTAACACTTGCAAAAAGAAAATTCAAATAAAATAAGTTAGTTGAGTCTTGTTGCTAATGCATATGAAATGAAAAAATTGAAACTTTGTATCCAATCATAATGGCAGTAATTGTTGGAAGACACGGTGTAGTGATAATGGAAATGAAGTTTGACAATTATGAGTAATATTAATAATAAGGGTAAAACAAGAAATATAAAATTGAAGAAAGTTAATTTCTCCTTTCTCTTTCAGTTTTGAGAAGAAATGGAAAAAGTGGTGGAACCCACCTTAAATCAATCTCTCTCTCTAATTTCTTTTTAAACCAAACAAAAGAAGTTTAACAACTCTCTTCAACTTCTCTCTCCCTTATTTCATCTATAACAAACATACCCTTAAAATTAATATCTAAGAAATACATACACACGAATATTTAAGTTTCTTCTTACATAAATACTCTCTCCATTTTTTATTATAATAAGTTGTTTTTGACTTTTTACATATATTAAAAAATTATTGATTGTAGTATGGAAAAGATAAATTATGAATAATTTTACAAAATTGTCATTTATTAATTGTATTAGAAAAACAAATTTATATAATTAAAAGGAGAGAGAATAATAAATATTTAAAGATATAATAGAAAAAATAACATTAATTATCCATTGATATTATAAAACAACTTATATTGTAGAACAAAATTTTTCCCCAAAACTAGGGCTGACAATGAACCGAACCAACTCGAAAATAGTTCGAAACTCGGTTTGACAATTAAATCGTTAAACTAAATTCATGAACTAAATGAGCTGAATATGAGCGAAAAACTATGCTCGTTAACTAAATAAGCTGAACTTAAACTATACATAGCTCGACTCGTTAGGTTCATGAGTCAACTAGATTATAAATGAGAATGATTATATTATTTTTAAGAGAAGATTCAAAGATTTACTCCAAATTTTAACCATATATTGTCCCTTACGTAGTAGTTTTGACAATAAAGCTAACAGTTGCATTTAGTATCATCCTTGTTGGAGACATTATGGCATTTCCTAAAATAACATGTGTAATGAAGGTTGAAAGTAGTGTACTCAATTTATGATAAAAATGTATCAATTTTTAGTAATTTTTGTGTACTGTTTCATTAAATTTGTAAGTTTCCTAAATATTTGATGGAGTTATGGATTTTTGAGATAAATTTAAACTTCAATTGAGTATTTTTTGAATTAGACTGTCAAACATGTCTCTTGAAAGTTGTGTAGTTTTTGAATTTGTAGGTTTTTTAAACAAAGTTAAATTCCATACTCATAACTTTTATTTTATTTCAATTTTTTTAAAAAAAATATTAATTTAAAATTTCAAATATATGAAAATAAAACAGACTTAAAAAAATGGCTTTTAAGTCCGTGAATCTAATGAGATGGACCTAATGAGATGAATCAAATAATTGTGAATTTTTAACGAGTCGAGTTTGAGCTTACAAAAAAGTCGGTGTCGAACTCGAACCGAAATTTGAGCTGAACCAATTATTAACGAATCGAGCCGAGTTAAGGCGAGTTCGACTCAACTCAATTCGACTCATTTCCAATCCTACCCAAAACGATTTATAATAAAAAATAGAGGTAGTATAAATTGGGATATAATATTTTTTTTATCAAGCGACATATACAGGTAGTATATTACTTTATTCATTGGAATCTCTGGGTTGACTTAATAATAAACCACCCAGTTTTCCTTTCCAGTTTTTCTATCAATACCCATAGGAAGGGGCAAATAGTTTGATCTATGATATAAGCTGTTTCGTATTTATGTCACTTGTAAGATGTAATCAACTAAGAAATGTACTTGCAATTGAGATTTTTTAAAGAAGAGAAGAAATACAATATCTATAATACTATAAGAAAAGAAAATATTTGAAGAAAAGTCATCTTTACTCATTACTCTAAATTTGCCACATTCTTAAAATGGAACAATTTTGGTCCTAAATATATATTTTGTAATTAATGATAGAGTTTAATTAGGATGTACATTGTAAAATAATTTTACACTGTCAACTAATAAGAATTTATTATTCCGCCATGTCATACTGTTAACTTAAAAATTATAGTATGATGTGACGCGATACATGAGGGTGATTGGTTGACAATATAAAATAATTTTACACTGTCAGTGCATACCAATTAAATTCCTAATGCTATTGATCATTTGAACCAGAAAATTATCAGAAGCCAGCAGACGTCGTGAGCTCCTTAATTTACCGGTGGTGGAGAAGAGGAGGGGGTGTACTTGCAAGGCACTCCGATGTTAAAGTCAGTTTCAGCGAGAGTGAGAAGGCAAGTACATAAAAAGGTGTAGAGAATAGAATATCTGACCCTCTAGTGATAAAGGGTATTTATAGTGAGCCCCCAGCGCTGGGCCAACGGTTACTTTGCATTGGGTTGGATTACCAGGCCAAATACGAGTAACTGCCAGGATCTACGTGGCGTAGAGAAGATCAGCACGTGGTCTTCGCCCTGGGACAACTACCCCGTGATCTTCGGAAGGTGGTTGACCTATTCTTTTGGACACGGGTAGCTGCCTAGTGAAGTGTCCCCGCGTGAGGGGCAAGTAGAGACCGTGGGGGAGACGCGTTGGTGTTCCCCGTATGACTTGGATAGTTGGGCCTTCGTTAGGCCCTCCCCGACAGGGAGATGGATTGGGTCGTGTCCGACAGTGGGGCAACCTCTGGCCCAGTCCAGAACATATATCATATTATTGAATTCAAACTAAATACTTATTGTATTATGATTTTGTTTATTAGATTTAGATCAATTGATAATGTCATTTGTTTCTCGTTGGTTTCAATCTAAACTATCTAATTCAATTTTTTGCTCTTTTCCCTTTTCTCAATGTCAAATCCAATTCAAATTTCTTTTTCCTTTTCTCTTTTCTCTCACTTTTCACTCGAAACTTCCCTCTTTCATCACTTTCAGAATAATTTTTCTCTTCCTCTTCTTCTTTCTTCTTTCTTTTCTCTATTTCAGTTTCAAAACATAAATCAAAACGAAAATAAGAAAAAAGAGGGATACCAATCAGAATCGAGGGAAAATCGGCGACCACGATGGTGCGAACAAGGGGGCAGAGAACAAAAGGGTACTTCGGCGGTGGTGACAGATTCGTGAGGAACGTGTGGTGGTTGAGATTCATAGTTTTTCCGTGACAAGTGTGGCGGCAGTCTTCTACCCATTGGTTTTCAAAAATGAATGAATAACAAACTTTTGCTAGCTCTTATTTTTCATATATCAGTGAAAAGTTCATTTCTTTTATGTATTTCCTTTCATATCAGTTTAAAAAAAATCTTACTTTTAGTTTTTGTTCAACTTTTCTTCATTTCATATCTTTAGTATTCTATACTAATTTTGGGTTTGTGTTGTTGATTATTCTATTAGTTTTTCTGGTTTAGTAAAAGGTGAGATTTACATAATAACGGTTGAAGGTAAAGTTATTATAAGTTATACTGGAGGTATTGATGAATTTGATCTTCTGTTTAATGTCATCAATTGTTTATTTTAGGGACACCAAGGAACATTTGATAAAGGAATGTGGTGATTGTGCTCCTGGAAGAACGTGTTCCCCTCCTAATCTTTATGAGTCTAATGGAAGAAATTGAGAATGTGCCTTATGTAGGATTAGCATATTATATTTTTTATTTGTATCATACCAGATATCAAGACTTGTTTTGTCGTTTATGGTCTTTCTAACAACTAATATGATTTATTATATATTATAAGTTCAATTTCTTTTTATTTAGGTTGCATGAGTTATTGTAATATTTGAGTGTGCTAAGAATTTCTAAATTAAATCCGATTCGATTACGATTATCACATAAAGCTTTTTCTCATCGGTGATAGCGATAATTATTTTCTTTGTTCAGTTTCTCAGATTTGCTTCGATTTGATTCGTTCCGTGATTTTTAAGTTTTT
Source organism: Lathyrus tuberosus (assembly GCA_022829125.1). Classification (NCBI taxonomy): domain Eukaryota; kingdom Viridiplantae; phylum Streptophyta; class Magnoliopsida; order Fabales; family Fabaceae; genus Lathyrus; species Lathyrus tuberosus. The sequence goes on from JALAZF010000397.1 coordinate 3,602,463, forward strand.
TACTTTTCTCTCAATTCTCTCTCAAGTTTTTTTCACTTTTTTCTAACATTAAATATCAATTCTCTCTTATGTCACTTCAACCATTGTTAATTTTCTCTCGATTTTTTCTGACTTTTTTTTTTCAAATCCAAATTTCCCCTTTTATTCATTTACTTCAAACGTATTAATATATCTTATTTCATACTATTATTTTTAAATTATATTATTTCTCTACAATGTAATCACAATGGTTGGATCTTCAAGTTACTTATATATTATATTATATTGAAGTGTTTTTATTGATTTTTTTTAAATGAATAGGTTCCTTTATATATATATATATATATATATATATATATATATATATATATATATATATATATAAGAAATGTATGTGTTCTGGAAAAGTCATTCTTGCCCCCATTGCCATGTGTCAACTCTATGTCACTTTTTTCAACAACTTTTGCATTTTGCACAAAATAGTTAAAAATGTTATTTATAAAATAATAAGTGTGTTGTTTTTTACACATATTTTTGTTAATAATATTTATAATTTGATATTACTTTTAAATTAAAAAACAATATTTTTTAAGAAAATAATAATAATTTTTTATTTTAAAGAAATCATAAATTTTCAATTAAAATAAATTATAAAATATAATTAAAAGTATCTGTCATTAAACAAAATAATATTTACTTACGGACAAAACTACATTGTTGATTCAAATATTTATATATACATTCAAATACATTACTTGTCAAAACAAAACAAAATATTTATATACGGGAAAAAGTATGTTATTGATTAAATTATGTATATATAGAGGAAAAAATTTGAGCTATGAATTTCATTTATTTCTTTATATAAAAAAACAATTAACAATCTGAACTTTAAAATAATAATTTATATTTTATTAAAATTTTAAAATGACAATTATATTTATAAAATGTTATTTTTGTTATTTTCAAAATCATAACTAATATTTTAAATTTATGCTTGTGTGGTTTATATCATAGATTCATTATTAGAATATTACTAAAATTTATTACTCTTTATGACAATTATTTTGTAAGAAATATCAAATTTCGACCAAATTGTTTAAGAAAATATCAAATGAAAAACAATTATTTTAATCCACATTTTTTCATTGTCTATTTAATAAGTTCACACAAAGTATTTTCACCGCATCAAAATAACTAATAATAAAAGTATACCGGATGAAAGTGGAAATAATATAATCCACTTAAAGTATTAAATGTTTTGTCTATCAAATAATAATTTGTAAGAAATAATATACAAATAATTGCATTTATTCATTTTTGTTTATATAATATACAATTTTATTATTGATTCATTTTTTTTGTATACGAGAACAACTTTACTGTTGATTTAAATAATTTATAAATAATATTAAAACAAAATTAATATTTATATACAAAAAAATACATTGTTGATTAAATGTTTTTATATAGGAGAAAAATACTATTGTTATAAACGGGAACAACTTTACTATTGATTCAAATATTTTTATAAATACTATCAAAACAAAAATAATATTATGATTTAAATATTTTTATAAACGGAAACAACTTCACTATTGACTCAAATATAATTATAAATAATGTCAAAACAAAAATAATATTTATATACGGAAAAATATATTGTTGATTATAATATTTTTATATACGAAAACAAATACTATTCTTATAAACGGTATCAACTTTATTACTGATTCAAATGTTGAATAACAGAAATTTATCGATCATTGTATTATCTCTTATAACATAATTGTCTTATTTGTTATAAAAAACTTAAACATTTCATTTATATATTACAAGTTTCAATATTTTTTTAATCATATTATTATTGATATTGTTGCTTACCTTTCATCTCTTATATTTACTAATTATACTAATTTATTTTTTAATATATAATTTTATTTAAATATTTTATGGGACAAATTTGTGTCATTCATAAATATTAAAAAATACTAAAAAAAATTTTGTTGATTCAAATATTTTTATATAGATTCAAATATATAAGTAATTTCAAAACAAATTTAATATTTATATACGGGATCAAATTCGTTGTTGATTATAGACACTAATTTATTATATCTTTTAAAAATAATAACTTTTTTGGTTGAAAATTTTAATTTTTTTATTTAATTTTTATTATAATTTGAAAAAAATGCGCGTACAATACCAGTACCCGTGCAAATGCACGGGTCTCCCACTGGTTCAAGTCATGTAGAGGGAACACACACCTTATAGTTTTTGACAAGTACATTGGTCATTTTATATTTAAACTTCTTCTATACTTCAGATCTAACGTTCACATTTTGATCGTCTAACCAACTAGTATTGCCCTCCCTCTGTCCAACCAGTCTCCCTTCTTACGCCTCTATCGTCCACTCTTCCACCATAACTTATAATTAATCACAAGATCTTTCATTTGTTTTGGTTAAAAATAAAATGTATATATATTATGTTTTGATGAAAAAGAAAGAAATTAATGTGATGACATTTTGTTGTTAAATTGAAAGGAAATTGTATGGATGTTTTGTGATAATAGTTTTTTGTATTTTTAAAAGAAGTTAAAAATATATATATTTTTTGAAAAATAATTTTAAAAAATGTTATTCATAAATATTTGCGGGTATCTTAAAATCGACAAATTACTTGTTTAGCGGATATCTACACAAATATGAAACAAACATCATATGTTCTGCTATATCATAATTTTTAAGTTAATAATATAACATGGTTAAATGATAAATTTTTATTGTATAACGGTGTACACTATTTTAATATCTATTAACCTCTTTTTGTTTATATATCATGAAGTATATTTTAAGTAAATATTAAATCAGCCGTACATAAAATAATAATTTCCTGACCAAAAAAATTTATTGAAAAATTGATAGATTGGGCGAATTGATCAGCCACCCGAAGTTGGTAGTTGCACCAGATTCACTCTTTTTCCACACACATCACCTCACTCTTTTCACCTACCACCATTTTTTCCATTCTCTTTTTATTTTCCATTTCCTTCATTCCCATCACAAACCAATTTTTTTCAAATCATGGATTTTCTACAAACACCGGAAAATCACATTCTTGTGGGCGTCGCTGTGGCTGTTGTAGCAGTTGGGGTTGCTGCTGTCTATCTCTTTTCGTCCAAGAAGTCCAAAGGTTTCACCTTTTTTGAATTTCATCTTTTGTGCACTTCAGATTCTTTGATTCTGCTTTTGATTTATTCATATGGGTTGATTGGATTTTCATTCTCTGAAGATTTAGAAGTCTGGGTCTATTTTTTTTTGTATTGGTAGACCCAATGTAGTTTTTGTTTTTTTGTTTTTGTTCCTATGATGTTTTGATTCTTAATATTGTTCATAAAACTAGGTTTTATCAACTTGTATTGCTAATGGCTATTGTGTATGTTTTTATAATACCAAATGTAATATTGTCCACTTGTATTATGGTATGGAGAGTGCTTGTTGTATTTATACATCTTTAATTTGATTTTCATTGGAATGGTTAATTATGTGAATTTTTCATGTTTTTCTACTCATGGTGCAATTGGTTGTTTGTGTTTTTGAAAAATTATTAGCTGATACTTATGATTTGGTTGGACTTTGTTTTAAGGTCCTGAGAGTGTGTTATTCTTAGGGTCTCAGGTTCAAATAGGTGCAACAATTCCAGTGTTTGGCCAAATTCATACAAAGCTTTGCCCTTGCTTTAAATGGGGCTTCTGCAAGTGGACGGTGGGATTGGTCCCCTTTGATTAGTCGGTCGTAAGACCGGCTACCAAGATTTCAAAAAAAAAAGTCAAAGAGATATTGGCTCTAGTCACAGCTCTTGCCTTTTTGTTTTTCTATACTTTGTATGTTTTACGTTATAAGTGTGCTTGATGACTACCTTTTGGTTTTTAATTTATTATCATCAGATTTCGGTGTTTTCCCTCGCCGGAAATTATTTAATATGGAGTGAGACTCATTTCACTCAAACTTTAGTACTATATTTTTTGTATATATTTTTCTTGTTATTTTGTTGGTTTTTGTTGTTTACATGTTGAGTTTTAACATTCAATCGTATCATATGTGTGCTTATAGGTATCTTAAACCCGGAGCAATTCAAGGAGTTTAAACTTGTCAAGAAAGAACAACTGAGCCATAATGTTGCAAAGTTCACTTTTGCACTCCCAACACCCACTTCTGTTTTAGGTCTTCCAATCGGACAGCACATAAGTTGCAGGTTCTGTTGCCTTGTTCTGTTTCACGTCCATTTTTCATGTCACTCTAATTATTTCATCATATATTTATGTTTCGTAGAAGTAACTATGGGAGTTTTTCCTTTATACCAATGTTTTCTTTTTGTGTTCTGAACAAGCTACTTTTCGAACAGGGGTAAGGATGGTGAAGGTGCTGAGGTTATCAAACCATATACTCCAACAACATTAGATTCCGATGTTGGACATTTTGAACTAGTTATCAAGGTGTTTACCGAAGTTATTGGTTTTATGTCTTATAATGCTTTTTCTAACTTACGTTCAATATTCTTTGTTTTGTCCCTTAATTATTTGGTACTCTGTCTAAATTATATTCCTTCATTAGATGTACCCGCAAGGAAGGATGTCACACCATTTCCGTGAGATGCGCGTTGGTGAGTATCTTGCTGTTAAAGGACCAAAGGTAAATTTCATTTCCTTCAACTTAGGAATGAAATGTTTTTTATACAAAACGAAAGAATCCTTATTTGGATAGTTGGGGATTTAAGACGTAATTGCTTTCAGGGACGTTTCAAGTACCAACCGGGTGAGGTTCGAGCATTCGGGATGCTTGCCGGAGGGTCTGGAATCACTCCAATGTTCCAAGTAGGTTATTAAGACATATAATGTTTTTTTTGTTTGTCATTAAAAAGAATATTCTTTTTTGTAGTTCTAAATGTTCTTAATTTGTTTGCTTGTTGTTATTCAAGGTTGCTAGAGCAATTTTAGAAAACCCGAATGACAAGACCAAGGTGCATCTTATCTACGCCAATGTTACATACGAGGACATCCTTTTGAAGGTAATATCATTTATATACTATCCTCTTCGTTATCGTAGATTCGTAATTGTTATTTTTAGGTAGATTCGTGATTGTTATTGTTAGTGTGTTTCCTTATGCAATGCTCGCAATTTCCTGTCACTGACCAATGCCTATTGGAAATCAACTTAAATGCATGTGCAGGACGAACTTGACGGTCTTGCTAGTAACTATCCGGATAGATTCAAAATTTACTATGTATTAAATCAGGTTAGTTGCCATGTCTTGTAAGAACTGTTATTTCTCTCATCTCTAGAATTTGTTGGTTTTCCTTTCTTTATTCGAAACGAAGAGGAGCTTGTTCATTGAATTCTTTATGTAATCATTTTAGCCTCCTGAGGTATGGGACGGTGGCGTCGGATTTGTATCAAAGGAGATGATTCAAACACATTTACCTCCTCCAGCGCAAGATATTAAGGTAAATCGTTTTCATTAAATGCGTATTCCTCCAAAATGATGTTTTTTTCTTCTGCGTATTGAAAGTGAAAGGGAAGATAACTTATTAGAGACATGTTTCTGAGGAATTTCAGATATTGAGATGTGGTCCGCCACCAATGAACAAGGCAATGGCTGCTCACCTTGAATCCCTCGAATACACTCCTGAAACGCAGTTCCAGTTTTGATTGATCAGCTTCATCACAATGCATTCCATGGCCTTAGCTGATTATAAAAGAAACTCTTACCATTTTTGTTTTGTTAAGAATGTGTGAACATTGGATTCACAATGCATTTAGTTTCATAGCTTGCTTGAGATTTGAAGTCTGAAATAATTGCTTCTCGTATGATAACGAGACATTGAGATTGATACACTGACCATGTGTTAGAAAGCGCATAATATATGAATTTGAACTCTATCATCTCCTCGTGGCCCAAGTCCCTAAATAAGTTTGGTTCTTTGAGATTTAGTTTCAAAAAAGTGATCTTATGAAATCTTAGAAACTATAAATTTCCTAATGTAACATTGAGGCATAATGTTGTGTCATAATATATGTATAATGTTAGTATTTTTTATATTTAACAAAAGAATACCTCTTGTCACTAGGTTTTATACCAAACATTGTTTAAACTTTGGAAGCTGATATCATTTTGCATTTTAGAGAACTAATCCATTATGCAAGTTTGGAGAAAACATTACAGCTCTTAGGTTTTATTTTGAAAGATTCATATTCTCGATTTTTAAAGAATATAAAACATATTTAAGATTATAAACTTCACCTTCCAATTTTTAAATAATTTTCTTTTGGGAGGCTACTTTTATTGAAAGCTTGTAATGCCTCAGCATGGATGTCTTGGAACATAATTCATCATAAGGCGTTGAGTAAGAATTATAGCCCCTTAACTCATGGTGTTTATGTTTGTGTCCCATGAGACATAAGTGTGCTATATCTTTTTTGATTGACTCAATTGGAGAAGATGATTGGTCTTCCTTATCCCATGCGATGTAAGCCCATTCATCTTTGAATTTTGACAATTTCTTAATGCACCCCATATGCTTCTTACGTAGCACACAAAATTCTAAGAATATTCTTAGTTTTCAGAGATGCATCTCCGAACACATCAAAAGGTCAGTTAACATTACAACATTTCGGAGATGTATCTCCAAAACATTTTGAAGGTTAAATCGCGTCTGACTCTTCTCCTTCCTCATTTCACATTTCTTCAACTTCAACTTTAACCTCATTAAATTTTTTTCTCTACACCAAGTCAAATTTCATTCAACAAGGGAACTCAAGGGAACATCAATCTTCATCTGTAACATTATCCAACTTCATCAAAAAAATCAATTTCTTGTAAGTTTTTCGAATTTTCAATAAATGTTTGAGTTTTTGTGTAAATGAGCAGGGTTGGTGTAAATGAGTTTTGGTGTAACATCATTCAACAAGATTGTGTTTACATGATACTTCTAAATAAGTAGATACACAAGTTTAAAACAAATAATACACTTAAGAAATATTTCAAGAAAGTGTTCAAACGTGTATGAACGTTATAATTTTCATAGAGTAAAAACACTTTCCTTTTTCTTTTCACGTATGAGCATTTTGAAAACTTATGCAGTTTTTGTGATATGCTCTTATAATTTTTCCATGCTTCCAAGACCAACCGTTGGAGAGTGAAGTTGAAATTATCTTTAATATAATAGTTGTATGAAGATCACTTCATTTTACAACATTAGAGTGGCGCTTGCAGCAGAGAGTTTGTGAGGATGATGGGACGTGAGGAACTTCGTAGGTACATAGTAGAATTCTTTTCATAGAAAGTAGATTTCGCTTTGTACTTTTGTCACTTCAATCAGTAGTTGACTTTAGGTTATAAACTTCTAGTCAGAGGTTTCGAATAAAAGTTGATGAAGTTGTGAGTAGAGTTCATAATCTGTCTTCAGAACCTTGTGAAAATGAGACTTCAGAGTTTATAGAGTTTTGAGTTCTGAGACTTTAGATGCTTAAATAGTAATAGTTTTTATCAGAGTCTATCTTAATAGTTTCTTTGCATAAGCGTTGACTTGACAATCCAGATGCTTGACTTCCTTGAAAACACGTTTTTGATTGATCATTTTGTTCAGAATGCATCTTTAGTTCAGAGTCTGGTCGACTTCAGAGCCAGAATCTGTTTTCTGTTATCTACACATTTAGTAAAATAGTTAGAGTACAACAATTTTCTCTACACTTTGTTATCATCAAAACTCAAGGATAGGGTGTCCAACACCAGAGGTTTCTTAAGCTATTTTGAGATTTAGACTCTAGTGGGTCTCCAGAGCCTTAGTTAACCCAACATCCTGTACTTTCTTCACTATTCCTTCTTGATGGAAGATTTCAGAAAGAAATCGTCTAAAAGCAATGAGAAAAGACACTCCCTCGTGAGAGGCAATTATCTTTTTCTTCATAAAGTTAAAGATAGTGAGGAGGAGGTTAACTTTGATCCTAGACATGATGAAGAAGATAAGAAGCTTGTAATTATAATTGAGTGTGTCCAGATATGTTTTTCGTGGCTGAATGTTTGAAACCAACAGTTGGTGCCAGATTTTTGCCTTGGAAAGGAGGGAGGAGATACTTGCAAGCTTATTTTAGTTCACATGGATCTTTGAAGAAATTTCTTCGAGAAAGGAAATTATCCTACTGTACATGTCCATATAGACACCAGTCTCCTTGCACTGGATTGTTTTAGCAATCAGAGCATGAGTGATGATGATGGGAATATCAGAGACATTAGACCGGATGCTTGGAGCATTTTGTCCTAGATTTTTAAGGGACACATTTGCAAAAAATTCTCTCACAAGAATTGGATAGATGGGTTTGTTGAGCATGTCAATGTATTTTTCCCATTTATGAGAATGGATAGTACTAGAAAGATCAAGACCTTGACTTCTGAGTTCAGCAAAGTTAACAAATTTCTCGTAGGAGATGGATAAAGGACATGCTACACCATAAATAGTGTTGGAGAACAACTTGTGCTTAGAAAGAGATGAAGGAAAGTAAGACTTTCAGAAAAGTGTTTTGAGAAAATGCAAAAGGTGATGATGAGTGAAAGCTGTGGAGGAGTTTAAAAAAAGGGGAAAAGAAGTTAAAAAGATTAAAAGAAATAGGTAGAGAGCTAAACAAAAAAGACTCAAGAATTACCAATGAAGGTTGCAGTTATAACATTTGTAACAAGACACGCAATAAGGCACGCTCGTCAGAAAAACATTATTACAGAGCATTGAATTTTTTTTTGAAAAGATAATAAAATGAATTTTGTAAAAAAAAATAGTGATAGGTAGGCTTAAGTGGTTAATACCATCTCTTTAAATCTCGATTTGGTCCAATAAGGAGCAATCAATTCTTGGGAAGATGTGCTTTGAAGACCAAACATTGTCTCTCTCTTCTTTGTTCATTGACGCATAACAAATGCAGAATATTTGGCTTAATCCCAACACTCTCTATATAAGAGACTTCGTTAATAGCAGGATCAAAAACCTCTATTTTTCATTTTATCTCTTCTCCACATTTCTCAAGTCATGAGTAACTCATCAAGGAATTCTAATAAGGATTCTTACAAGGATGTCAACAATATTGTTTGTAAGCATAGGGATATTGAGAAGAACCCCAAAGATTATATGTCCAAATCCTATGAAGTGCCAAAATATACACTAGTTCATCTGCTAGAGCTTCCAAGGTAGGATGAACTTCAATTTCAAATATGAAGACCCTTAAGAAGAAAAGGAAACCATCTTAAAGCAATGAATCAGATGCAGATGAGGATTGGATGAACTTTCTTAGAATGGGTGGTTAGCACCCATATATAGTTTGAAGATCTTTTAGTTGTACTCTTGCTTGTCTTTGAACCGATCCTTAATCATGTAATGATTTTTCTTTGAATAAAATATATTTTCCTCAAAGCTTTTGATATTTCTTGCCATTAACAAATTTTGAATGAGCCATTGATGTTTAAAGAGATGTTTTTAACTATTTCAGACGGGTATGTGTGTAAGAAGTGAGTGCATAGTGAGTTTAAAAAGAATAGTATTTTTTTAAAATCACACTCAAAATGACAAAGAAGGAGAAATGAAATGATTTTATATTTAACCAAGAAATAGTATCCCAATGGGTCACCACTAATTTTAAAAACTCAAAGTTTAGAAGACAGAAAATCCCAGATGGGTTTTGACTTTGCATCTTCTGACCTAGAGAGCCTTCTAACCTTATATGGCTAACTAGTTCACAACCAATTTATCTCAGAGTCATATTTTTACTCTCTAGAGTCTACACATATTAAAAAGGTTTTGTTTTATTCTAGACAAAGTTCCATTTTCAAAATTTTTAGAATAAAAACAAATCTATCTACAACAAGGGGTTTTGTGTAAATATTAACTCATTGATGGTTTGTATCTATAAATTTTAAATTAATTATACCCTTCTGAACATAATATTTTATAAAATGGTGCTTAATCTCAATGTGTTTAGCTCTGGAGTGCAAAATCGGATTCTTAGATAAACAAATTGCAGGAGTATTATCACAAAGAATATGAATGCTACTCTCATATAGTTTAATCTCTTCTGCAGTTGATACTGCTATTGTTGACAAATTCTTGCTGGGCCAAGAAATAAGATTATCTCCTAGAAACTGGAAGCTTCCAATGGTTCTCTTCCTTTCTAATCTATCTCTAGCATAGTTAGCATCACAATAACCTACTTACTTGTAATCTTTGAATTTTCTATAAAACAAACCAAGGTTAGTAATATCTTTCAGATATCTTAAGATCCTTTTAACCGCTGTTAAGTGGGATTCTTTAGGATCTGATTGAAATCCAGCACAAAGACATACGTTGAATAGAAGATCAGGTCTAGAAGCAGTCAAGTATAAGAGAGAGTCAATCATACCTCTATATACATTTCTCCAGAATGCATGTTAGATGCATTGGAGTCTCGACTGATTTGCACTATGACAAGCCAAACTTCTTTAAAAGTTCCTTTGTATATTTGCTTTGATGGATATATGTTTCTCCTGAACTTTGGTTGATCTGAATCCCCAAAAATAACTTTAATTCTCCCATCAGAATCATCTCAAATTCTTCGTGCATAAACTTAGAAAATTCTTTGCAAAAAGTAGCATTAGCATAACCAAAAATAATATCATCAACATAAATTTGCACAATTAAAATAACATTTTTGAATGTCTTACAGAACAAAGTTGTATCTACATTTTTGAATGACTTTTGGATATAAACTTCTAGTCAGAGGATTCAAATAAAAGTTGATGAAGCTTTGAGTAGAGTTCAGAACTTGTCTTCAAGACCTGGTGAGAATAAGACTTTATAGTCTATGGAGTTCAGAGTTATGAGATTTCAGATGCTTGAATAGTCATAGTTTTTATCAGAGTCTATCTAGATAGTTTCTTTACAGAAGCATTGATTTGACAATCTAGATGTTTGAATTCCTTGAAAATACGCTTTGGATTGATCATTTGGTTCAAAGTACGTATTTAGTACAAAGTCTGGTCGACTTCAGAGTCAGAATCTGTTATATTATCTGCACACTTATCAAAATAGTTAGAGTACAAAATTATTCTCTACACTTTGTTATCATCAAAAATCAAGGATTGTTGTAGAACAAAATTTGTTACAACATAAAAGACCAAGTTATGATGCCATTTATTGGTCGGTATGACTATACAAGTATCTAGAAGGGGGTTGAATAGATAGTAACACACAATTTACATTTTGGAAATGAGTTTTAAAAATGTTTTAATGACTAATCATATTGGAATGATTGTTAATTCTAAATCTATACAACATATGCAAAACACAAATAATGAAACTAAACAAAAACAACATTTACTATTATAAAAAGAACATTTTACCACAGCTGGGAGAAGGATTCCACAATGGATGGTGACCCATGGTAACAAAATGTGTGGTAGTATGATATAATAAACTCATCTTCTATGAGGATTGAAGATCGAGAAGTGAAACAGATAAGGGGTAAAAAGATTTCTTTAGTGAAGGATGCTTGGGGAGGACCTACTTAAGGGAGCTTGACATGGGATTTGGAGAGTCGAATGAAGGAATCTTATCTAGATCTGTTTTCACCAAGTAATTTTTGAGGGCGAAAATATTTTAAGTGAGGGAAAGTTGTAACACACCGGTTTTTAATTAAATATTTTATTTAATTATTGGAGTGTTTATGTTTGTTATTTTGATGTTTTGAAAGATTTAGAGGTATTTTAGTAATTTAATAATTACTGAAAATATAGAGTTTAAGGGTGAAAATATAAAATAGGATTAAATTATTAGAGGTAATTAGATAATTTTAATTATTTAATAATAATTGGAGTAATTAGAATTATTAGAGATAATTCATATTTTTATGGATTTTTTAAAATAAATATTTACGTGTAATTTTTATTTAAATAAAATAAAAGTGTGACATTTAATTAGAAAACGTTAGAAATTCAGAGTTAGAGAAGAGTGTAAGTGAGGGGGTGTGAAGCCCAATTCAGATATTTAGTTTATTATAAATTCTAAAAGTGACATACAGAACTAGGGTAACGTGAAAAAAAATTAGAAAATTGGGAAGCGGTCAATTTGAAGGTTTGGAATACGTAGGGTTGGAGAGCAATCCTAAGAACATGAAGGTTTGACTAGAAAACTTCAATTTCGAGGTAAGGGGGGAGAATTTCCTTATTTATGGGTGAATATGGGCAGCCATGATGGTGAGGGTTCCTTACCCTCCCATCAGCGTCATAGATAATGTAATGTTTTCCCTTATTTCTTGCGATTAATGAATTGTTTAGCCAAATAAGATTTGAGCAAAACCTTATTGGTGTTGAGAATAATAATATGTCAAGTGTGAGTTGGCCTTATTGGTGTTGAGAATAATAATATGTCAAGTGTGAGTTGGAGTCCCACATTGGTTATAAACGTGGAGAGTTAAGCATTTATAAGGTGGGAATTCATACACCTATCACCTTAAGGTTTTGGGTGAATATGTGGTGTCTCTCTCACTTGTGTTGCTCTTGGCCCAATATTGATGCTCCTCCTCATCCCCCAACAAATGGTATCAAAACCTGGTTTGTAAAGGGATCGGTTTACTTGTATAGAAATGCCCAGGAATAGGTGTCCCGTTGAAATCGAATGCCTAGGAAGAGGTGTATCAAAATGCATGGAGAGGTGCCTAGTAATAGGTGTCAACGGCAGTACAAGTGTGTATTTATAAGTGGGGGAACCCATACACCTATCACTTTAAGGTTTTGGGTGAATATGTGGTGTCTCTCTCACTTGTGTTGCTCTTGGCCCAATATTGATACTCTTCCTCATCCCCTAACATATGGTATCAAAGCCTAGTTCGTAAAGAGACCGACTTACTTGTATCAAAATGCCCAGGAAGAGGTGTCCCGTTGAAATCGAATACCCAGGAAGAGGTGTATCGAAATGCCTAGAGATGTGCCTAGTAATAGGTGTCAACGGCGGTACCAGTGTATATGGACAAAAAAAGTTTCCACTTGGGGGGAGCATTGTGAACTCACACTTGAAGGGGGAGTGTTGAGAATAATAATATGTCAAGTGTGAGTTGGAGTCTCACATTGGTTATAAATGTGGAGAGTTGAGCATTTATAAGTGGGGGAACCCATACACCTATCACCTTAAGGTTTTGGGTGAATATGTGGTGTCTCTCTCACTTGTGTTGCTCTTTCCCCAATATTGATGCTCCTCATCATCCCCTAACAATTGGCACGATCGATGAAATTTATTGTTTTGTCTGAGTTACTTTGAAAATCAATTGGGGATTTGGGATAAATCCCCTATGGTCACTAAAAGAGCTACATGACTGTGAAATTATGTGTACGTTTTGGAGTTTTGGGATTTGTCTGTAATTTTGAGCAACCCTATTTGTTCATGTTTTTCCCAAAAAAAATTATGTAGAAACCTTACTGTTTACCGTGAAAATTGGTAAACAACCGCTGATCTTCCAAATCTAACTTTGGTGACTCACAAGATCGATCAGATTGATCCCAGGACATGTGCTAACAACTGGTTTAAAGTAAATTCTAAAGAACTGAACACTTCGACGGTGTTCATAGAGAAAGGTTTGTTAAAAATACCATGTAAAAGACATTTAAAAATTGTTAAGTTAAGAAACTGAAAATGTAAAGGAAAGGGTCGAAGGGGTACGGTAAAGGTTGAAAGTAAATAAGACAGGGTGCAGAAAAGTAACTTGCGTCAAATAAAAGACAAGTTCTTAACAAAAGATTAAAGTAAATTGCATTGGCAAGATAAATGGTGTTTACATCATGTACATTCTCACAAGACTCTTTTCTCTACACACGGATACTTTGAGTAAATTTGAAGTAACTTGTACAAAGTGGACACAACACCACAATTCTATTGCTTGAACTCCTATTTATAATAATAAAACTAACTGCTGTTAACTTCCTAAAACCATCAACACATGACAAGTGTCGCGCTGCATGCTTCTGTCGCTTGGATATGCGCCACTTGTCTCTTTCAGGAGCGGACCAGAATAACTACTCCCTCCTTTATTTAAATTTGAATTCCTTAGCGTCGAACATCAACAGTAGTCTCGGTCGAAGGTTGCTTCCAGATTCTCGGAAATATTTCTAAGTCCCAAGCATATTCTTTATACAAGCATCTTCGACTTAGATTCCACCTCAAATTCCAGTCGAACGCTCTGTTGGGCCTCTTCCAAGAATTTTAACATCAGTTAATTCTTCCAACTTAATACAGGCGTCAAATTTATGAGCCAACAAATTGCCCCCCAAAAATGTCCTTTTCGACAGTACTGAAGGAAATGTCATTTTTTGATAGTGTCCATTCGACGCCATCTTTCGACCTCATATTGGTATTAGTATCAACATAACTGACTAACCCACATTTCAAGAAACTGTTCAGTTTCTTTTCAATCACATTTATGACGTCATAACCCATTATGATTTTATCTAAAACATCTCCTCGGAAGTCACATCAGACCCCCAACCATCATAACCTTTCCTAGAGTCTAGGAGATCGTGAGCATGGGAATTAACTGCCACCCGCCCCTACTTTTGCTCCTGGGGGAACATGTGTCCCACTAGCTTTTAGCCCCTAATGATGATTAGTGACCTTTTAGTGCTTCCAAGCACTTTTGTTAAATAGTCTCTTCAGAAACCATTTTTTATTTTTTCAACTCTAGAATGCCCACTAAACACTTCTTTCTCTTTCTTTTCAAAATCTTCCACTCTTCATCTTCAGCAAACCCATTTTCCTCAAGTTTTCAACAATGGCATCTTCAAACACTACCGCTCAAGACCCAAAGAAAAGCCAGAAGTTCAAAGGGCCAAAGAACATACCACTACTCCCTCCATTCGCCACGTTGAATGGACCCAAAGTGGTAAAGAATCAGCAGTTCATCCCTGAGCCTCTCAAGGAAGAAAAAAGGCACATTTACGAATCCCAGGTACTGATTCCCGTTACCGTTTCTGGTAAACCGTTAGCTCTATCTGGTCCTTTGTCTTCTTTAGATGTAGATTATGCAGCTATGAGTGATTTCTTCCCTTCATACCATAAAACCAAACCCTTAGGGTAGAAGGACAAGCTAGGGTAACATCTGAACCCCATGACAATGTGGCCCTAACAAACATAGACTTAAAGTACTTGAATGATGGGTCTAGATTATTTAGGGCAACCCCATATTTCAAAGACTCTGATCTCTACTTAAACTGGTTAACCAAGGTAGAGAAAGTCAAAGCAGAAACCTGGAAGGAAATAGGGATTTATGACCTGATCATGATGTCGAAGACAGATCCAGATTACTGTCCAACTTTATTAGCGCCGTCTTTATACTTCTGGGACAACACCCATTATACTTTCCATCTCCCGTGCGGGATGATGACACCCACTCTCTTCGACATAACCGCTATTACAGGGCTCAAACCACATGGACTAGTTTACGACCCGGAGGTGGATGCCCTAGAACCCATAGGGTTTTCAACCACCAAACATACTTACACCCATTTCATGAACCATTACCACAACAAACACACTGACACATTTGAAGATCAATAGCACATAACATTTCTAGCTATGTGGCTTTCTCGTTGTTTATTTTGCACCAAATCTTTACAGGTGGCCAGGAAATACCTAACTCTGGCCAATCAATTGCACCTTAATCGAGGTATTTGCCTGAGTGAAATGATACTAGCTAGTTTGTATGAGTATTTAAGTGACGGCGCTGGTCGCCTAAAAGATCAAGAGAGCACAGGGAACCTCCTGCTATCAGTACCCTTTTGGCTACTCCAGCTGTGGCTTAATGCCACTTTTGAAGCCAGCCTCCCTAACAAAGGGACTGTGGACAAAGAGGCTGCAGAAATTAAGGAGAGACGAGTCGAATGGACTCGACTGGTGATTTGACTCCAAACGAAGAAGGGCAGACACTTAGGTCATCCTTCTCTGGCTTCGTCAAGATGTTTGCCAAGCGCTATAAATTCACACCAAGGATGGCACCATTCGCTGAAAGAAAATATGGTCCTGAATGATTTACCAGGCCCTTCCCCCCTTCGTTCAAGAAGCATGAAGAAGAATCGAAGTGTGTCTGGGAGGCATTCTTGATCCCTCGACTCATCGTTCACCGACTTAACCTGCTAAGGGGCCAAACATCTTTGATGGCCTACCAACCAAATCTTGTCTCTCAACAATTTGGTTTGGTCCAGACTCTACCCAAGTGCCTGTATGAGAAGAAGGTCCATGTGATCCTTCCCCACATCGTCTATGACGCTATAGAGAGTTCGACACACCTCTCTCGACATGCTCACAAATCACTCCTCACTTCTGTCTACTTTGAGCCCTCTCACCTCTGCACTCAAGAATTCCACGACTGGTGGTCGAAGCATTATGCTGGAGAGTTCCTTGATGTTTCTAGCTTCGCCCAGTTGATTGACCAAGATTTTGTTGATGTGCAGGAGAAGGTCAAGAAAGGTAAATCGATTCACATCATAGAGATTCAAGCCTTCCAGAAGTACTTTGAAACTGTTTATCGACCAGATGATATTAGTCAAACCGTCCGCGAAGTCGCAGTTACACTGAAGGAGAAATTTTTAAAGAAGATGGAGAGTTTGAAACTCCCTTCATAAGTTTCTCCTGAGAAACACTATGAAGTGGCTTTCCACTGTTTCCTCCGAAGACTCCTCGACTGCCATCTACTGACTTTGGAGTGGCTCTTGCCCCTCCATTTCCAGATTGGTTCATCTGTGGAGATTCTATAAAGATCCTTCGTCAGCAGTCGAAACCCAAGGCTCAGCGGGTGGTTCCGACTAAACACACGCTAGACAGTTTCAAAGGACACCTTCATGTCGGTATCAAAGATGTTCGCATCGAATTCGAAATACATGAAGGTTTGGACCCTTTGATTTATGTTCTTTCATTTGAACTTTATCATTAGTGACTTGTGGTAGTTTTGCAGCTATACCCAAAAAGAACACACCTCAGCAACCGATCGAAACAAAGGGTGAAGGCAGCAAGGTACGTCACCCACCTTTTCCTTCATTGATTAGTCCTTCTTTTCCTTAATACTTCCCATTATTTCAGGCTTTCTGCAAACCACCTCTGACACCTCAGAGGAAGTCAAAGAGTGGCACTGCCCAAATTATCTTCGACTCGGAGGATGATGACCAATCCCCTCCTGAAGACTTAAAGATAAGGAAGAGGAAAAAACCCAGCCAAGAGACAGATGCTGCTGGTGCCCCATCTGAGCCTAAAACGGTCAAAGTCCCCAAAAAGACAACCACTACTAGAGTTGCAAAAGCCTCTTTTGGAGCTACCTCTAAACCAGCCGCAGATAATGCTGAAAGCAATAACTCTAGCCTTGACGCTAAAGGTGTCAAGGTAACTCATCTCTTCACTCCTTAAAGTACCAATTTATTTACCTTGTTTCCTTTTGACCTAATTTTGCTTCGATGTGATTTAGGCTGATGCAGGTAGCTCGAAGCCACCAGTGGATAATCCTCCTTCTCCAGCCACTCTCCTGAATAGCCAAGGTGAGCCTACCTACCACCCCACTTCTGATTTGGGCTCTGGAATAAGTTCACTAGGTGAAATTAACAAACCTGGCTTTGAAACAGCTCCCCCTTCGCCAATAAAGACTGCTACCCAGCAGTCTCAAACAGATGGCTCTGACCATGAGGAAGATGATGGTTAGCAGAATCCAGGGACCTTCGCCATGGATGAAAATGCGACCCTGGTCGATGAGGATGGCTCACCAGTGGACGATACCGTTGAGGCTGACAATGCCGGTCCAGAAGGGGAGGAGGAGATGGAAGAAGATGATAATGAGACAATGCACCAGTCTGAACTTGATGGCTATAGCGACGAAAATGTTGATGAGAAAATGGATGAAGATGAAGAAGAGGCAGACAAAGGTGAGGAGAAGAAGGCTGACAAAGGACCCACTAAAGAGCCGACCCCTGTCGAAGCCACTACTACCCCAGCGACTGCTGCTGCTGCTGAAGGAAAAGTAAACTCCGCTGTCTATGGAGCAGGCCTTTCTGAAAAGGAACTCGATGCCTTGAAGGCCAGCAACCCTCGACAATACATAAAGATCCTTCTTGGAATTCGAGGAAGTTCCTTTGACAAAAGTCCTAGTGCTTCGACTGCCTCTGGAGATCAGTCTTCAATCAAGCCTGAGGACAATATCCTTCTGAAGGTCAAAGAGAAGATATTTAAAGGCAACCTTTTCACACTCTTACAGATGGATCACGTCACTCACATCTCCCTGAAGAATCTCCTCCAACAAGTCGACATCCATGCTATTTCTCCAGAATCTGCCAACATTATTTTAGAGCTTGGCACTATGATTGACCAAGTCTATGGTGACTTCAAGCGCCTGACTCAAATTGAGAAGGCAATTTCAGACAAATCTGGAAGCGAGGCTGCTGCTTGGGCTGCTGCCACGGACTCTGAGAATAAGGTAGCAGAATTGGAGGAAACCAAGGAAAAAAATAAGCAAGAGATCACCTCCAATGAACAAAGCATTACCTCCTGGGAACGAAAGATCAAGAAGCTTCGAACCAAGATCTCAAAGGCCAAAAAGCGCAACGCTGAACTATCCGCCTTCGATGACTCTGTTGTGTCGAAAGAGCTTGGCAATGCAATAACCTTCGCTGAGGACGCTCGACAACTAGAGAAAGAAGTTGAACATTTAAAATCTGACAAGGCCTTGTGTGAAAGGGGTCTTGAACTCCAGAAGTCGAAGTACTTGAAGATGAAGGAGAATCTCCCTTTTTACCTTGTTAATTTCTTTGTAATTTTTTCCTTTTTCTGTATAATGCTTCATAGCCTTTTTAGGCTTTTTATATGTAATGACTTTTGAGCCATTTTGGCATTCATGAATACCACTATTGGCCTTGCCTTTTTTACATCGAATTACTCTTTAGCAATTTTAATTTCTTGAAGTGCTGGTTTATATTTTTTCAAATACTTTTCATTTACTTTCAAGATTCTTTTATCCTCATTTAACTCTTCAACTTCATAGGCTCCATTAGAAAATACTTGTGTAATTTGAAACGGGCCTTCCCATTTTGGGGACCATTTACCCAAGACTCTAACCTTTCGATCCATAGGCAGAATTACCTTCTAAACTATATCTCCAGGCGAAAAGGTCTTAATCTTAACCTTCTTATTGTAAGACTTCTCTACTATTTTCTTTTGTCTCCTCAAGAGTTCTAAAGCTTTAAATCTTTCTTCGTCCAAATCTACCAACTCATCTAAAATTATATCCCAATAAAACTCAGAAGGAATTTCATGATGTCTCTGAATCCTTGTCGACTGAAGGTAGATTTCCACAGGCAATACTGCATCATGACCATAAGTCAACCGAAAGGGAGTGGTGTTAGTTGCCTCTTTGGGAGAGGTTCGGCATGCCCAAAGGATCTGGTCCAATGTCTTATGCCAATTTCTAGGTTTCCTTCCCACATGTTTTTTAATCAAACCAATCACCACTTTATTGGCTGCTTCGACCTGGCCATTAGCCTGAGCATAATAAGGTGTAGAGGTTAAGAGTTTGAAACCCATTTCTCTAGCAAACTCCTGCATCTTTCGATCAGTAAAGACTGATCCTTGGTCTGTTGTAATTATTTCTGGAATTCCAAACCTATAAATGATGTATTTTTGAATGAATTCAATTACATCATCTTGGTCCACATTTGGTAAAGGTGTCGCTTCGATCCACTTCGTAAAATAGTCAATACCCACCAAAATATATTTCTGATTTTTGGAGGATGCTGGTCGAATCTCTCCAATCAAATCCAAAGCCCAACCTCTTGAAGGCCATGGTTTGACTATAGAATGCAGCTCACTTGCAGAGATATGATGTATGTCAGCATGAACTTGGCATTCCTGGCAGCCCTTAGCGAACTCAATGCAATCTTTTAACATAGTAGGCCAATACATGCCTTGTCAAAACAATAGCCACTTCATCTTATGGCCTACTTGATGTGCCCCACATGCCCCACTATAGACAGTCGAAAGGGCAAGATACGCCTCTGATTCACTAAGGCATTTAAGTAAGACTCCCTCAGGGGTCTTTTTAAACAATTCATTACCTAGAAGAACATAACTTAAAGCTTGATACCTGACCTTTTGCTCTGTGGACGCTGTTGGATTTTGCAAGTATTCAACTATAGGCTTCCTCCAATCTTTGTCCGACAAGCTGTCTATTGCAAAAATCTCAAAAATTTTCTCATCAGCATATCCAAGCTTCGTCACTTCTAGATCTGATGGGCATAATCCAACAGACACGACTTTCCCTCTGGCTTCGATTGCCTCTTGTAAAATTTCCTTCGAAACCTTATACCCAGAAGCAATCTGAGCCAAATCATTGGCCACTTGATTCTCTAGTTGAGGTATGTGTCGAATGCTTACTACTTCGAATTTCTTTAGTAGTCTGTTGGCTATTACAAAGTACATGATAAGATTTTCCTTAAGACATTTGTACTCCTTTGTAATCTGCTTTATGACCAACTCTGAGTCTCCCATTATTTCGACTCGAGTTGCCCCCAATTCTAACAAAATTTCAAGTTCCGCTACTAAGGCTTCATACTCAGCCTCGTTGTTGGAACAAAGTCCTTCGACCTTGTACTTGAATTTTGTTGGAATTTTATCAGGAGAAATAATCAGCACGCCTATACCTGTTTCATCTTTGTGGCTAGAGCCATCAAAGTATAACGTACAAGGTTCCAGTTCGACGTAATTTAAAGCGCTTTCATTTATAGAGTGGTCGACTATAAAGTCTGCTACCACTTGCCCTTTAACTACTTTTAAAGGCTTATATGTTAAAGAGTACTCAGTCAATGCTAGCGCCCATTTACCGATTCGACTATGCAAAATAGGTTTAGTCAACATGTGTTTAATAACATCAAAATGAGACGAAACGTAAACATCAACTGGTTTTATATATTGCTTCAATTTTGTACAAGAGAAATACAAGCATAAGCACAATTTTTCTATCATGATATACCTAGTTTCTGCGTCATTCAAAACTCTACTGAGGTAATAGATGGCCCTTTCGACACCATCCTCATCCTCTTGAGCCAACATGCTCCCTAAGGTTCTGTCTGACGCAACTATGTACAATCTCATACTCCTATTCCTACAAGGCGGTGCAAGAATTGGAGGACGACTCAGGTATTCCTCGATCTTGTCGAAGGCTTCCTGCTGCTCTTGCCCCCATTCGAACCCATCTTTATTGAATCGAAGCAATGGTGAAAAGGCCTGCGTCTTTCCGCATAGGTTCGATATGAACCTTCTCAAGAAATTAATCTTGCCCAGCAGTGATTGCAACTCCTTTTTGGTTGATGGCGCTTTCGCTTTCATGATGGCTTTGGTCTTATTCTGGTTGATCTCAATCCCCTTTTTGTGGACCACAAAGCCTAGAAAATCCCCTGCCTGCACACAAAACGCACATTTAAGAGGATTCATTTTGAGACCATGTCTTTTCATCCTTTCAAAGGACTGTCGAAGATGGTCTAAGTGACTCTTCTCTAAAACAGACTTAACCTCAATATCATCAATATATATTTGCATGAAAGTCTCTATATAATCATGGAAGATTGAGTTCTTTGCTCGCTGATATGTTGCCCCAGCATTTTTGAGACCAAAAGGCATTACTATCCACTCGTAGGTGCCTAAGGCTCCAAGACAACGAAAAGCCGTTTTGGGGACATCATCTTCTGGAATGAATATTTGGTTATAACTAGAGTACCCATCCAACATACGAAAAGCCGTTTTGGGGACATCATCTTCTGGAATGAATATTTGGTTATAACTAGAGTACCCATCCAACATACTAAGATACTCATGTCCTGCGGCGGAATCGACTAGCATTTCTGGTACAGGCATAGAATATTCATCCTTTGGAGTTACAGAATTTAGATCTCTAAAGTCTATGCAAACTCTTAAGGAACCATTCTTTTTAATAACAGGTACAATGTTAGTTAACCATTCGACATACCTGGAAGTGCGGATGAATTTGCATCGAAGAAGTCTTTCGACTTCTTCCTTTATCTTTGAGAGAATTTATGGGGCAAACCGTCTTGGATTCTGTTTGACTGGATTCTTCCCAGGCTTGATTAGTAACTTATGTTCGACCATCTCTCTACTTAAACCAGGAATCTCATCATAGTCCCCGGCGAAACAGTCTTTAAACTCCTGCAACAACAGGGTAACTTCGACCTTAAGCTATGGGTCAAGGTTGGCGCTGACATATGTTGGCCTTCTGATTGCCCCTTCTCCTAGGTCGATTTCTTCTAATGGATCCTGCGCTAGGATCTTAATGTTATTTGCCAGCGGATCCTTTTCAAACCCCAAAGGCTCATCATCATAGATGGTATCAAGCCTCTGGCCTTGCTCTACACCCTGAGCCTTATCAGGTGGCACTGGGTCGAAGTCCTTAACAGGACCTTCTTGGTGTAATCCAGAATTGGCTTCGCCAGCCATGTATTCATTGGCAGCTTCCAAAGCCGCTTGTAGTTTGGTTTCAGCCACGTAGGCCGAAATTCTTTTCAAAACTTTGAGCTCAGTCATTGTCACTGAACTCACTTCCCCACCATGTGGGGTCTACTGCAGGCTCGCCAAGGTATGAAAGCCTTTCCCCTGGCACCTCCTTATTCCAACGGAAACCATCGACAAGATGTAAGTACAATCAGCAAAATGTTTCATCATCTGGAACAAACTCAAAATCTGCTGGGCCACAAGGGGAAATATGAGCCAGGTGCTTGTCGAACTGTCTTCTGTCATCATGATTTATCGGTGCCTTAAAATACCCCTGATCAGCTTCAATATTCTCGACTATGCCATCTGGCCTCTAGATGGTGATTCGTTGATGCATTGAAGATGGCACTGCACCAATGCCATGTATCCACTCTCGTCCTAAGAGCAGATTATAGTTGGCTTTCGTTTCTACAAACATGAAGATAGTAGGCCTAGTAATTGTACCAACTGTTAAGTTAACCCGTATCACACCTAGTGTAGAGCCAACTTTTCCTTCGTAATTCGAAAGAACCATATTATGTGGCTTAGTATCGGTATCATACTTGCCAATCTTGTTTAATAAGACATGTGGCATCAGATTTACTGTAGCGCCACAGTTGTCGCACCCTAATTTTTAACCCTAAGATCCCCGCCTTGTTCTTTGCATAGCATATTAGGTCAATCATTCGTGCATAACTGACCGCTTTATCTAGTTTTGTCTGTTTGTTTCATTTATGAGTACAGGTGCTGCTGCAGAAGGCTCAAAGACTTGAAGGTTGTGTTGTGTGTGTGATTGTGGAGGTTCCTTGGTCCTTGCAAGATGTGTGTGGATTCCTGTGAGATTGTGCCCTTTCTTTTTCTAGTCCCTAAGCCACTACCAAGCCTTTTCTTTCTCCAGATTCCTCGGTTCTCCCTACAGAAGATCAGATCTTTATACCCTCTGATATGGAAGTTAGTCCCTAGAGGCTAACCACTGGTTGTGTGGCAAAGTTATACTGCAAGGAGGCATCTTCCCCCATATGTCAACTCCTCAAGATTTAAGATGTGTTTGCTCAATGATGTTATGTTCTTAAGTAATGAAGGGTAAATTTGGAAGGAATTAGAGGAGGTGGAATTCCAAGATGAAAATTCAAGCCCTTTGATTGGTCTAATTTTACAAGATCAAGACATTTCAAGTTTCAAAATTCATGCTCACATCCAAATTCTTTCACAAGTTGAATGATCATTTAAGTCAAAACTTATTCAAGGAGATTTCCACATCGATTTGTGTCAATTTTACTGCTAAGATTCAAGAAATTCAAGAGTATAAAGTGATAAGTAATTCAAAATTCACTTAAAGCTCAAGGTACTTTAGTTCATGTTTCTCCACAAAATTCAAGTTTCAAGTTTATATTCATTCAAGGATTCATATCAATTCAAAGTATATGAGAAGTTTCAATTCAACATTCAATTAAGGGGTTGATTCATAAATTACACATGTCTGACATTCTGGACGTGAAGTTAAATAAAAGACTTGCAATAAGGACATGGCGGGGTCAATCACCCAAGGCGAATGGAGCATATACCAATAGCAGTAGGGAGGACACCTCAGGGCACTTCAATATATTTCGTCGGTGATTTAAGTCAAGAAATTAATGATGCAACTTTATTTGCACGTTTCTCAATCAGTCTATACTACAGGTTCTGATGATAGGATTATATGGGATCACAAGCCCAGTTTGGATACGAAATTGAGAGTACAATGTTACAAATTCAAAGTCAAACTTATTTCATTCAAGAAGAATCTGTTACAAACCAAAAAGGGAAATAAGGAGCAATTCACAAGACAAGTCCAATTGGATTTCAATACCAAGTTTCATTACAAGGTCCAAAATTCACAGCCACAAGTATTGCAAGAACTTCTCTAAGGCACAACTAGTACCGTCACCATATTCGTAACTTACTCAAAACACAATCAAGAAGACGTAATCCTCAGCAAGATTCAGCAGCACCCTAGTTAAAGTAAAATGAACGACGGCACTCGATCGTGACCTGCATACAACCCTACAAGACATGTTATTATGAAGTGTCGCCAGTTGATGAGGTAGACATACAGGCCCTTTCGCATTTCAGAATGAATTGAGATTGGATGTCCCATTTCTTAATCGACTTGTTCACGAGCATTGTGTGTGTACCGAGGCATTGTAATTTCTACATGTTTGAAGCAACAATTGCCAAGACCTGCTCAACCTGCAAGTTATACCATGCTTAACAAGTTATGTCTGATCAAGAGAAAAGCATTTCTTTAGCAAATACGGTGATTGCTGTATACCAACGGAAGCAGGCAGTTTTAAGAGGTTGTACCTGACGAAGAAAACGGTAAGCTCAAAGTACATTCATTGGTAGATTAAGACAATACCAAAGAAAACTAAAGCACCTGCTCAAATGTTGTAGAGAAACCGTGAAAGTTCCGTTTGAATTCCAAGGGCGGAAGCATGCCTAGGTATCATTTGCAATAATGAGCAACCTGGACAGATAAAAACTGATAGAAGTTAGCTGCAGAATTGAAAACAGATACAGAAGCCACCAACATTTAACCGACCTACCATTTATATAAAACACAATGAGCCTAATGCCTACATTAGTTCTTGCAAATATATATAGTAAAACGATGGAATACAAACCACCCAAGCACGTATATTCTTTTTTATTATTGGGAAATCATATATCAAATGGTATATAAGTTACAAATCAAGTTGCACCAGGAACACATGAGTTTTAACATCTATGTGGCCCTAGATGCACTGTTTACCTTGGTGGTTCTATTTAAGAGAATAAGAACTCGTGGGATTGAGTGGATTACCGATAGCGTTACTGAGTGATTTTGAGGAGGTTGACGCCCTTGCGAGATATCCTAAAGCTTTTCCGCTGCACTCAAGGAGAATTCCCGATCCAAGGACTCACCATAATCTTGGTCCGATGCCTATTAAGATCACAAGCGAAGGTTAAATCATGTTTCTAAAAAACTATGGAATGCTTAAATAAGAAGCGAGGAACATACAAGCTAGCCTACCATACGGGAGAAGTTCCAACTGTGAGAACTCAAACCACAACCCAATGTCAAGCTCCCTCTTTAAGCCTCAACTCCAAGTTTTTGCCATGGTCGAGCAGCTCTAAAATGCGTAAATGAAAAGGAAGTAATTGAAAACGTGGAAAGAGCAATAGCGGCAAATAGATAAAACAGACGCAAATCGTGTTAATCAATAGCACGAGCCACAAATAAGTGTTTCAAACAAACAATTATGGCAAGATCTTAATATCACAAATATACTAGAATCATATCAAATCACAATCAGTAATCATTCAAGGCAATCAAGACAAGAATTTGAATTTCTTTCCAAAAACGATATCAAACACACTCAAAGCCAATCCACTCCAAAATACCATCAGACACGTCTTCAAAATCATCAATTCAGGACCAAATTAAAATGGAAAACTTTAAGCACACAATTACATACTTCCTAAAATAGTTCCAGCACAGAATAATACAAGAAATCAAGGCTGTCATGTTGTTTCCAAAACAAGGTGACGTTGCAATCAATAACAAATCGATGGTCAGCAATTGTAGACGAATTGAAAATGGAAATAAATTATTCATTAAGTGCAGGAAATCAAGCATTCATGATTTTGGTTTTGGCAAGAATTGAGGATAAATAGCAAAATCTTTTTATTGATAAGGAGAAAACTTTTAACAATTTTTCTTTTTAATAATCTTTAACATAAAATTCTCAAAATAATAAACCTTAGAAATCTAAACACTTCTCTTAATAAATCGTTCCCTGCTAGAATCCATCATCGTACGCTTGAATGTTTCCATTATCTTATTTGTATATTATTTGATGCCATGTTTTGTATGCTTATCTTGATGAATATATGTATGCTTTGTATGTCTAAGCCCTTTCAAAAATTAAAACTCTCGATCCAACGTCGAGCCAATTTTCCACCCATATAAGTCGATCGCCTTCGGGCATCGCATTCAACCTTTTGGTCACTAGACACAAGTCTAGCATCACTTTGCTAGCACCCTCGCCTAAATAACTTAATTAACCGCATAAAATATCCAAGGGAAAATCCCATGCATGATAACCATGTTATTGTGCATGGTGCACATCATTTGCATTCATAATCGACACCCTTAAGTTAAGACTATTAGATAACTTAGGATAGATTTCCTAGGTTAGTCCCCCATAATTTTGATTTTTCAAATCAAACTTTAGCCCACCTAATTCTCCACACAAGAGAATTAGATGTTAATCATCTCAAAGAAAGGGACATACAATCCCATACCCCACAAAATACAAACATTTTCAAAAACTGTGGTGGTCTTTCTTAAGATGATGACTCATCTTCTTTTCCTAAACCTTTAAAACATTTTAGTATCCTTAATAAGGAACTACAAGTGCTCTGATTGCTTCCTGACAGGATATGTAGGCACAAGATGCGATATCTTGTCGAGCACGCTTAGGATAAAAAAATATAATAAGCCATCTACCCTTAAACCCTTAGCAAAACAATAATAAATAACATAATAAATTAAGAGGTTCCTGTAGAGTACTACAGATATCTAGGATGCTAACACCTTCCCTAGGTATAACCAACCCCCGAACTTAGAATCTTAGTGCATTTGCATTGCATTGTGGGAATTCGGTTTTTCTCCCTTCCCTTGGATAAAATCAAAGACGGTGATGACATTAAAAATGCGATCCTAGTTAACAAATAACTATGGTATCCAATTTTCACCGCGACAGAAATGGCGACTTCACTGGGGACACTCATAAGAGGGTTCCCCCTAACTTGTTTAATTATGTTTTTTGTTATATATTTGTTATCTGTTATGTTTACTTGGGTTATTACTTGTGTGGTGAGACAAAGTCCTACACCCAAACTAGAGTGAAAATTATGATAGGAACGGTGAGAATTCAAGGATACTTTGAGGGAGTCGATTCCTGAAGAAGTTGAATTGAGACTTCACCACTCAGTCTAGGCCCTTTCGAATTTAATTTTGTCCAACGAGTCTATTCGTGAAGACGCTATTATTTCGAACTAAAGGCCATCGAGACTGGGGACCGTAGTTACCTTTAACCCAACTTGGCCTATTAGGATGTAGTGCGGGGACTATGTGGGAATCTATTTCTGCAATAGTCGCTACGCGATACTACACTCAGATGAGATTCTCTTGAGAATATTATTGACTACCAAGTGATCTGGAAAATCGATAATATCCGAAAGATTGATTGTAGACTCTGGGAATTTTGTAGAACCCGTTCGGCAGGTACATTTGAAACTATAGTACACTCCTATTGGGATGGGTAGACCTTGGCTCCATGCTATGACCTTTCAAACCTAGGATCCTTGTTTGTTTGCATCCTTGCATTGCATTAGCATCATATCATGAAGATTCATGGAACTTAGTCTTGTTTATAAACATCATAAGGATATCATGGACTCTAAAAAAAAATTTTAAAAAAAATCGTTGAAGTACTTTACAAGAGTCATAACTTGGACGATCTAAGGAGATTGGAGACCTTGCTGACAGATAAAGAAAGATTCGAGACCAGATATGGATAGTTATAATCTCCATTCTACTACTGTTTCCTTGATTATCAACTGGTACCTATCCTTGAAGAATTTCCTCAGCTGACGGAGTTACTAATTCAATACCACTATTCATTTCTCATCTTCGGTTAATATTCAAGCCAACATGACTACAAAAGGAGAAATTCTTTAAAAAGGCCACTCTAGTCCTTAATCAATACCTTGGAGGCTCAATTGGAAGAAGAAGTCAAACGAAGACCGTTGGAGGAGTCTCCTTAGATCCATCATTACTAGCTTTTATTTAGCTTTTATGACATGATTCTTGTAAAGCATACAGACGCGTTTTAATTTTGTATTAAATCAATCTTTAGTATTCCGATACTAATGGTTGTAACCGTTTTAAAAAAAACTGAGTCTCTTGATATTCCATGATGATTATAAATAGCTGAGTTCCATGAATCTGGCTGCATCATACGCATCATTTTGCATTTGCATTCCTTTGCTTTCCAGGTTCTCATTCGTGTCTCTCTTCTCAGTCAGGCTGAATCATCGATACGATACTCGAGTCGGTCGCAAGAAAAGGATGGATCATTTGGAACAGGAAAATCAAGCACTCCGAGCGGATATTACTACTCTAAAGGCCAACATGGAGACTTTTTCTACTACTATGAAGAATCTGATAGGCACTCAAGAGCAGGAAAATCAAGAACTGCGCGACGAGGTTGCAAACTTAAAGGTTACCAATAGGAGCCTGGTGGATTTGGTCAAAGAGTTGGTCATATCCCAACGCTAGGGTGGTTCTTCTGCCTCCTCCACTAATTGGCCAGTTGAACGAAGTGTGAATTTTTGGATATCCCTGTGCTCTACGCTAATCTGTTCCCTACCCTATTACAATATGGTTTAATCAAGAAGAAAACTCCACTATCCGTCTCGGTGACCCATGGGAGTTATTTCAAAGCTGATGCCTTCTGTGCCTTCCATCAAGGGGCACCCGGCCATGACATCGAGGAATGTCATGTTTTGAAGAAGAAAGTGAAAGAGATGGTTCAGAAGGGAGTCTTGTCTTTCAAAGTGTGTGAACCCCAAGTTGAGATCCATCTCTCACTCGAACAAGAAGCAATCCCCTCCTTGCACATGGTGGATTGATACCAAGGATGGTTTCTTTAAGGCTACGTCTCATCATATTTTATGTTTATTTGTTATTTTCATATGCAATTATTTTCTACGATTGTTAATGCATTTGTTTTGGCGTGTAAGAACTTGTTTGTTTTGAATAATTAATGCAATAAACATGTTTGTCTTGAAGAAACCCATTCGTTTCACTCATTTTAAAATGCTTTTTCTATTTTATAATGACAATGCTGCCCAATCTCTTGCCTCGGCAGAGAATTGGAAGGAGGATGATGAAATCAAACGCAAGATCTCTTGTTGTATGCTTTTGAATAAAACTGTGCTAGTGATATAAGGCATTGTTTCGAAATCCTAAACACCGAAGATATAAGGAGATAAACCCTCGTTAACCCTTTTGAGCCTTTGAAGTAGTAGTTTTCTTCTATAAATCAAAAAACCCTCATTCTTAACCTGGGGCGGGGTAATTTTCAAAAATGGAGTAAAATATCACGAAGATTGGGTGGGCATAAACAAACTTTGAGCCTTATATCCTTTGTTTCTTAAACCGTGAACCAATCCATGATACAACCCTCAAAAGTCCTAATTGAAGCAGGGTTTGTTTCGAAAGCATACTCATTGAGATATCGTTTCCTGACTCCTATGAGCTATGCTCGAATTCGCGTTGGCATTATAAAATCGGTAATTCGGCCACCAAAAATATTTTAAATAAAACTTCAAGACAAATATACGTTGCATTATCTGTTTCAGAATTAACATTTTCTGCTTGCTAACATTGCTTGACATCATAGAAGCTAGCATACGAGTATCGGCGATGAGTTAGATTTTTTGAGATTTGAAACTCTGATGGGTAAATAGAGAATCATTTCAAAAGGATGATTATACCCAGGGGGCAACGTTACTTGAAGACTTTTCCGAGCAGGGGCAGGTTGTTTCCCAGTTGATTTTTCACAGTCTGACCCCAAAGAACAAGTTTGAAGACTCAGAACACCGTCAATCTGGGGCAGCTAAGTCGAGATTTGATAAATCTCTCGAAGAACTTGAAGATTCAATTTTACAGAACACCGTTAATTAGGGGCAGTTACGTCGAGATTTGATAAATCTCTCCAAGTTGAAGACCCAGTTATGCAAGATTATAGACAATCAGAGGCAGTTATGTCGAGATTTGGAAAATCTCTCCAAGAGTTTGAAAACATTGGAACAGTTGGACGCCATTTTTTCTGTAAAATCTTCTTGGAACGAATTTTTCTCATAAACCAAGTGATATGGGGCATTTGAGAATCGAAGAATACTCTTCATCCATTCACAATGATTGTTATTCAAAATGGCGACTACCACGCAGTTCACCAATACAGGACTACGTTTCCCCCACAAAATTCTTTACCCATCCCCAAAGAGTTTCTATCCCAGGTAATGTAACGACTCCCCAGTAACTCTTTGCTACAAATAGTCATGACTATTCCCCCGTGAACCTCTACTTCAAGAAGTTATGGCGCGTTTGACGCAAGATTTCCGCAGTCGACAACCTAAGAATCCTCAGTGAACTTCTTTGATTTCAACCTTCCCCAGCGAAGCGAGTGTTTATTTCACTCCTCCATGGATTTTCTCACTATCTCAATCTTCTCCAACAAAGGTGGATGTTTATTTCATCCTCTCAAAGTTTTATAGCTGATATTTTCAACTGCTATGTGGATTTCCAAGCTTCCCGATTGAAGTGGATATTGATTTTATCCGGTTACAACTTTCATTCAGACTACGTCAGTTCGCAGTGGATATTTATTTTATCTGAGTTTGTTTCGTTCCCAGTGAATCTTTCTCATTCCCAACAGAATCCAAGGTTCATCTTGACAATCCTAAGTGAAGTCACGATGTTCATCCCAAGTGGAGTGCTCTCTTTTCCCCAGAGAAAGTTTGAAGCTATGAAGTGGGACTTGTTTCCACATATGGTTTTCCATTTATCCCCACTGATGCTCCTTATATTGCGAAGATTGGCCGAGGTATCCGTATCGAGATGCTTGTTCTCATCTCCAGTTTGCTTCTTCTCGTTGTTTTGTCAGCATAAGCATGAGCATAGGCATAGCATTCATATAGATTCATGGCATGTGCGCATTTTTCTTGCATCTTGCATTTTGTGTTTGTTTGTTTCTTTTACTTTGGTCGTGGTTATCCCCAAGTGATCAGGGTTTGTCTGCTCCCTCCAAGTAGAATCGCCAGCCCTAGGCAGGAAAAACACGTCCTTTCTAATTCCCCACTGAGTTTGATCCTCGTGGGAGATGGTTGCTTTAGTTTTCTTTTCCATTTTGGACAAAGATAAATCCCGTTGAGTTCAGTCCTCAATGGATTGAGTCTTTTTTGACCGTTTCTTTCCAGTTATTTCCTGGATTGAACTTTGGTCCCTGACAATCACAAATTTCGGATATCTCAAGGCTTTGATTATAGACTGAGTGTGCATTTATTTTGCACTATGTCTCCCCAAGAGGAGTTTATTTGAAGTTCTCTATGGAAGACAGGAAACTATTCCTCCAGTAGTTAAGCCCATACAACAAGTGGTAGCTCTTTATTTGAGCTATGTTTTCTATCCGGATGACAAATGGCAGTCTCCTCAAGACAGTTCGTCTATCCTCGGTGAAGTTATCAAGGTTATCAACTATTCTCCATCAGATGTTATCCCGCCGAAAATCCGTCAGAAAGGATCATTGAATACTTTCCAAGTATTCTCTTTATTTGGGAATCCCTATTACAAAATTTTACTAGCATCAATGCAATGTTCAGCTACAGCAATATTACTTCTCAGTGGTATTCTCCCCAATGAGTCCACAATTCAATTTGCTTCCATCAAACAGCATCTCTTCGAGAAGTTTGGTGAAGATTCAGACGATCTTTCTCTTTATTTGAGAAGACATATATTACAAGTCAGCCGGCCCACATCTCTTTTGAAGATCCCCGGTGAAGCTTCCAGGATCTCGGCAGTAGATTCCCTGGTTTATTTTCAAATCTTGACAAACAGTCGTCTCTTTCCAGGACCTCGGCAGTAGATTCCCTGGTTTACATTAAACTTCGAAAAATAGTCGTTTATTTTCCTGGTTATTCTCGGCAGTAGATTTCCAGAAGACCTCGGCAGAAGTTATTTCATTTTTATTTTCCTGGTTATTCTCGGCAGTAGATTTCCGGAAGACCTCGGCAGAAGGTATTTCATTTTATTTTCCTGGTTATTCTCGGCAGTAGATTTCCAGAAGACCTCGGCAGAAGGTATTTCATTTTTATTTTCCTGGTTATTCTTGGCAGTAGATTTCCAGAAGACCTCGACAGTAGGTATTTCATTTTAAATTCTCTGGTTATTCTCGGCAGTAGATCTCCAGCACACTTCGACCAACAGTCGCTTATTTCCAGGATCTCGGCAGTAGATTCCCTGGTTTACTTTTATTTCGACAAACAGTCGTTTATTTCCAGGATCTCAGCAGTAGATTCCCTGGTTAATTCAATATTTTGACAGACAACCATTATTCTTTCTTAGCAGATTCCCCAGTATCTTTTACAGTGGACACATTTTCAACAAAAAAATCTTCGAAGAAAGTATTCTCAAAAGAGGTTCTAAGTCTCAACAATAGACTCATCTAGTTGATATCTCTGGAAGATTCCTCCGGTTGATCATTAAAGAAGGATTCTCAAGTAGATTTTGTTAGAAGATTTCATCGCAAGTTCATCATCATTGCCTAAGATATCTTGGGATTGTTAATTGGTAGTCTCTTTCCCCCAGTGGAGTTAGATCTTTCCCCGTGGAGTTCTGTCTCACTGAGTCATCCTCGCCGGGGTCTTTCTTTCCTTTTGTTTTAACATCGGTTATCCCCTGTGACATTATTCCTCACAGGATCCTTGTCATATCATTTTTATACCATATCATGTGCATTTGGCGGCATCTTAGGGCCAAAACTTTGCGCATGTTTGTATTTAAGTCTCTCCTATCTTGTCGAGACGAAGATTTCAATCTCCATATCTCCGAATAGGAGAAACTTAAATAGGGGCATCTGTCGCACCCTAATTTTTGACCCTAAGATCCCCGCCTTGTTCTTTGCATAGCATATTAGGTCAATCATTCGTGCATAACTGACCGCTTTATCTAGTTTTGTCTGTTTGTTTCATTTATGAGTACAGGTGTTGCTGCAGAAGGCTCAAAGACTTGAAGGTTGTGTTGTGTGTGATTGTGGAGGTTCTCTGGTCCTTGCAAGATGTGTGTGGATTCCTGTGAGATTGCGCCCTTTCTTTTTCTAGTCCCTAAGCCACTACCAAGCCTTTTCTTCCTCCGGATTCTTCGGTTCTCCCTACAGAAGATCAGATCTTTATACCCTCTGATATGGAAGTTAGTCCCTAGAGGCTAACCACTGGTTGTGTGGCAAAGTTATACTGCAAGGAGGCATCTTCCCCCCATCTGTCAACTCCTCAAGATTTAAGATGTGTTTGCTCAATGATGTTATGTTCTTAAGTAATGAAGGGTAAATTTGGAAGGAATTAGAGGAGGTGGAATTCCAAGATGAAAATTCAAGCCCTTTGATTGGTCTAAGTTTACAAGATCAAGACATTTCAAGTTTCAAAATTCATGCTCACATCCAAATTCTTTCACAAGTTGAATGATCATTTAAGTCAAAACTTATTCAAGGAGATTTCCACATCGATTTGTGTCAATTTTACTGCTAAGATTCAAGAAATTCAAGAGTATAAAGTGATAAGTAATTCAAAATTCACTTAAAGCTCAAGGTACTTTAGTTCATGTTTCTCCACAAAATTCAAGTTTCAAGTTTAAATTCATTCAAGGATTCATATCAATTCAAAGTATACGAGAAGTTTCAATTCAACATTCAATTAAGGGGTTGATTCATAAATTACACATGTCTGACATTCTGGACGTGAAGTTAAATAAAAGACTTGCAATAAGGACATGGCGAGGTCAAGCACCCAAGGCGAATGGAGCATATGCCAATACAGTAGGGAGGACACCTCAGGGCACTTCAATATATTTTGTCGGTGATTTAAGTCAAGAAATTAATGATGCAACTTTATTTGCACGTTTCCCAATTAGTCTATATTACTGGTTCTGATGATAGGATTATGTGGGATCACAAGCCCAGTTTGGATACGAAATTGAGAGTACAATGTTACAAATTCAAAGTCAAACTTATTTCATTCAAGAAGAATCTGTTACAAACCAAAAAGGGAAATAAGGAGCAATTCACAAGACAAGTCCAATTGGATTTCAATACCAAGTTTCATTACAAGGTCCAAAATTCACAGCCACAAGTATTGCAAGAACTTCTCTAAGGCACAGCTAGTACCGTCACCATATCCGTAACTTACTCAAAACACAATCAAGAAGACGTAATCCTCAGCAAGATTCAGCAACACCCTAGTTAAAGTAAAATGAGCGACGACACTCAATCGTGACCTGCATAAAACCCTACAAGACATGTTATTATGAAGTGCCGCCAATTGATGAGGTAGACATACAGGCCCTTTCGCATTTCAGAATGAATTGAGATTGGATGTCCCATTTCTTAATCGACTTGTTCACGAGCATTGTGTGTGTACCGATGCATTGTCATTTCTACATGTTTGAAGCAACAATTGCCAAAACCTGCTCAACCTGCAAGTTATACCATGCTTAACAAGTTATGTCTGATCAAGAGAAAAGCATTTCTTTAGCACATACGATGATTGTTGTATACCAACGGAAGCAGGCAGTTTTAAGAGGTTGTATCTGACGAAGAAAATGGTAAACTCAAAGTACATTCATCGGTAGATTAAGACAATACCAAAGAAAACTAAAGCACCTGCTCAAATGTTGTGGAGAAACCGTGAAAGTTCCGTTTGAATTCCAAGGGTGGAAGCATGCCTAGGTATCATTTGCAATAATGAGCAACCTGAACAGACAAAAACTGATAGAAGTTAGCTGCAGAATTGAAAACAGATACAGAAGCCACCAGCATTCAACCGACCTACCATTTAAATCAACACAATGAGCCTAATGCCTACATTAGTTCTTGCAAATATATATAGTAGAACGATGGAACACAAAACACCAAGCACGTATATTTTTTTTTATTATTGGGAAATCATATATCAAATGGTATATAAGTTACAAATCAAGTTGCACCAGGAACACGTGAGTTTTAACATCTATGTGGCCCTAGATGCACTGTTTACCTTGGTGGTTCTATTTAAGAGAATAAGAACTCGTGGGATTGAGTGGATTACGGATAGCGTTGCTGAGTGATTTTGAGGAGGTTGGCGCCCTTGCGAGATATCCTAAAGCTTTTCCGCTGCACTCAAGGAGAATTCCTAATCCAAGGACTCACCATAATCTTGGTCCGATGCCTATTAAGATCACAAGCGAAGGTTAAATCATGTTTCTAAAAAACTATGGAATGCTTAAATAAGAAGCGAGGAACATACAAGCTAGTCTACCATACGGGAGAAGTTCCAACTATGAGAACTCAAACCACAGCCCAATGTCAAGCTCCCTCTTTAAGCCTCAACTCCAAGTTTTTCCATGGTCGAGCAGCTCTAAAATGCGCAAATGAAAAGGAAGTGATTAGAAAACGTGGAAAGAGCAATAGCGGCAAATAGATAAAACAGACGCAAATCGTGTTAATCAATAGCACGAGCCACAAATAAGTGTTTCAAACAAACAATTATGGCAAGATCTTAATATCACAAATATACTAGAATCATATCAAATCACAATCAGTAATCATTCAAGGAAATCAAGACAAGAATTTGAATTTCTTTCCAAAAACGATATCAAACACACTCAAAGCCAATCCACTCCAAAATACCATCAGACACGTCTTCAAAATCATCAATTCAGGACCAAATTAAAATGGAAAACTTAAAGCACACAATTACATACTTCCTAAAATAGTTCCAGCACAGAATAATACAAGAAATCAAGGCTGTCATGTTGTTTCCAAAACAAGGTGACGTTGCAATCAATAACAAATCGATGGTCAGCAATTGTAGACGAATTGAAAATGGAAATAAATTATTCATTAAGTGCAGGAAATCAAGCATTCATGATTTTGGTTTTGGCAAGAATTGAGGATAAATAGCAAAAGCAAATCACGACTGACACAATGAATAAGGCTCTGAACATAATTTGGACCAATTCAAATTTTTTCCTAATCAACCTTCAAGTGTCATTCAATGTCAAGATTTAAAATCAATGCACATATGGCTATAAAAGGAGGATTCACACGCACCAGAAAGAGGACAGACCATTACAATACGAAGAAGGTGCCAACTTCCATACCACCAGAAAAAAAATTATCCTAAGAGAGACAAAAATGCACAATTCTCACTCAGGGTAGAAGGATACTCACCCGTAAATCTCAGAAAAACCCTCACAAACCTCTATCAATATTCTTCAACCATATTCATCCAAAATCAACAACTCCAAACAACAACCCAAGTCCAAATCGAACCAGAAAATCAACAAACCCAGTATCAATTCATCACAACCAAACATCCATCCTTGTGCATCAGAACTCACTCGCACATATACAAAAGAGAACCCTCACGAAGATTTCAAGAGAAGCATACATACACACACGGCAGTAATCACACAAACGACAAGGACATGAAGAGATAGCTCGCATACGAAGAAGACGGAGAAGAAAGAAGAGGACTTATCTGTACGCCGGCGGTCCGTGAAAGCTCGAAGGCCCTCACCAGCTTCCATCTTCGATGACCTTTCCCTTTTTATTCAATTTATGTAATTTGTAATCGTGATAATGCTAATGAAATTGGGGTACTGGGACTGCTGGGGTTAGGGTTTCGTTTTGTTTGATTTGCGGAGATTCGAGAGAGGAGAGTTGGAGAAACGATGGCGACTGGGTTTTCTGAAAACCCTAATTTCTTTTAGCAAGAAAGCGAACGAGAGAGATGAGAGCGAACGAGAGAGATGAGAGACGGAGAGGATGAGTGGCGAGAATAAGGGAGGCGAGATGCGTTTTCTTCTTTTGAGTTATTATTTTGATCACCGTACACACGTGCACCCACACGCCTTGTGCGTTAGATCTCAGCGCACCTTGATCCAACGATCAGGATTTGAGGCTCTACGATAGATCCTCTTTCCCCTGCGACGCCTGATCCCTCCGTTTTATTTTAGTACAATCTGTTTTCTTAACTAATTTAACCTTTTTTTAATAAATCCATAATGTTTTAAATCTGTAATCTTTTATAAAATAATTAAAATTTGGTCTTTATATATAACTTAACCAATCCTTTTTTTTTTTTTAAACGTAAATATATGGGAACTTTTTAACTTAACCTTTTATAATAATTTGACTTTTATAACAATTTAACTTTTCTAATAATTCAACCTTCTTAATAATAACTTTTAATAATACATCTTTTTTAAATAATAAACTTTTAAATAGGAAGACTTTTTTAAGCAATAAAACTTTTATTATTTAAGAAAATCTTTTTAAACAATGAAAAAACCTTAACTTTTAGAAAAAAAACTTTTAAATAACAAAACTTTAATTTTTTAGATAATACAATTATAACCCTTTTTAATAAAATATATATATATATATATATATATATATATATATATATATATATATATATATATATATATATATATATATATATATATATATATATATATATATAACTCTTTTAATAAAAATAACCTTTCTTAAAATTAATAAACCGTAATGAAAATAACTTTTAATAATAAAACCCTTTTTTTATAATAAACCTTTTATAATAAGTTTAGTATAATATAAATATTATAACAAAATAAAACTCTTTTTTTATAACCTTTTTTAATAGATTTTATTTTATAATAAAAAAAGATAAGACCTTTTTTCAAAAGATAAACCTTTTAAAAATAATGAAATTTTTTTTTACTAAAATAATAAAATCAAAATCTTTTTATTGATAAGGAGAAAACTTTTAACAATTTTTCTTTTTAATAATCTTTAACATAAAATTCTCAAAATAATAAACCTTAGAAATCTAAACACTTCTCTTAATAAATCGTTCCCCGCTAGAATCCATCATCG
The DNA here is from genome assembly GCA_022829125.1 of Lathyrus tuberosus. Classification (NCBI taxonomy): domain Eukaryota; kingdom Viridiplantae; phylum Streptophyta; class Magnoliopsida; order Fabales; family Fabaceae; genus Lathyrus; species Lathyrus tuberosus. Next base: position 3,640,782 of record JALAZF010000397.1, read on the forward strand.
TACGCTTGAATGTTTCCATTATCTTATTTGTATCTTATTTGATGCCATGTTTTGTATGCTTATCTTGATGAATATATGTATGCTTTGTATGTCTAAGCCGTTTCAAAAATTAAAACTCTCGATCCAACGTCGAGCCAATTTTCCACCCATATAAGTCGATCGCCTTCGGGCATCGCATTCAACCTTTTGGTCACTAGACACAAGTCTAGCATCACTTTGCTAGCACCCTCACCTAAATAACTTAATTAACCGCATAAAATATCCAAGGGAAAATCCCATGCATGATAACCATGTTATTGTGCATGGTGCACATCATTTGCATTCATAATCGACACCCTTAAGTTAAGACTATTAGATAACTTAGGATAGATTTCCTAGGTTAGTCCCCCACAATTTTGATTTTTCAAATCAAACTTTAGCCCACCTAATTCTCCACACAAGAGAATTAGATGTTAATCATCTCAAAGAAAGGGACATACAATCCCATACCCCACAAAATACAAACATTTTCAAAAACTGTGGTGGTCTTTCTTAAGATGATGACTCATCTTCTTTTCCTAAACCTTTAAAACATTTTAGTATCCTTAATAAGGAACTACAACTGCTCTGATTCCTTCCTGACAGGATATATAGGCACAAGATGCGATATCTTGTCGAGCACACTTAGGATAAAAAAAATATAATAAGCCATCTACCCTTAAACCCTTAGCAAAACAATAACAAATAACATAATAAATCAAGAGGTTCCTGTAGAGTACTACAGATATCTAGGATGCTAACACCTTCCCTAGGTATAACCAACCCCCGAACTTAGAATCTTAGTGCATTTGCATTGCATTGTGGGAATTCGGTTTTTCTCCCTTCCCTTGGATAAAATCAAAGACGGTGGTGACATTAAAAATGCGATCCTAGTTAACAAATAACTATGGTATCCAATTTTCACCGCGACAGAAATGGCGACTTCACTGGGGACACTCATAAGAGGGTTCCCCCTAACTTGTTTAATTATGTTTTTTGTTATATATTTGTTATCTATTATGTTTGCTTGGGTTATTACTTGTGCGGTGAGACAAAGTCCTACACCCAGACTAGAGTGAAAATTATGATAGGAACGGTGAGAATTCAAGGATACTTTGAGGGAGTCGATTCCTGAAGAAGTTGAATTGAGACTTCACCACTCAGTCTAGGCCCTCTCGAATTTAATTTTGTCCAATGAGTCTATTCGTTAAGACGCTATTATTTCGAACTAAAGGCCATCGAGACTGGGGACCGTAGTTACCTTTAACCCAACTTGGCCTATTAGGATGTAGTGCGGGGACTATGCGGGAATCTATTTCTGCAATAGTCGCTACACGATAATACACTCAGATGAGATTCTCTTGAGAATATTATTGACTACCAAGTGATCTGGAAAATCGATAATATCCGAAAGATGGATTGTAGACTCTGGGAACTTTGTAGAACCCATTCGGCAGGTACATTTGAAAATATAGTACACTCCTATTGGGATGGGTAGACCTTGGCTCCATGCTATGACCTTTCAAACCTAGGACCCTTGTTTGTTTGCTTGCGTGTGCTTTGTGTTTGGTGTTTGCATCCTTGCATTGCATTAGCATCATATCGTGAAGATTCATGGAACTTAGTCTTGTTTATAAACATCATAAGGATATCATGGACTCTAAAATAAAAAATAAAAAAAAAACGTTGAAGTACTTTACAAGAGTCATAACTTGGACGATCTAAGGAGATTGGAGACCTTGCTGACAGATAAAGAAAGATTCGAGACCAGATATGGAAAGTTATTATCTCCATTCTACTACTGTTTCCTTGATTATCAACTGGTACCTATCCTTGAAGAATTTCCTCAGGTGACGGAGTTACTAATTCAATACCAGTATTCATTTCTCATCTTCGGTTAATATTCAAGCCAACATGACTACAAAAGGAGAAATTCTTTAAAAAGGCCACTCTAGTCCTTAATCAATACCTTGGAGGCTCAATTGGAAGAAGAAGTCAAACGAATACCGTTGGAGGAGTCTCCTTAGATCCATCATTACTAGCTTTTATGACATGATTCTTGTAAAGCATACAGACGAGTTTTAATTTTGTATTAAATCAATCTTTAGTATTCTGATACTAATGGTTGTAACCGTTTTAAAAAAACCGAGTCTCTTGATATTCCATGATGATTATAAACAGCTGAGTTCCATGAATCTTGCTGCATCATACGCATCATTTTGCATTTGCATTCCTTTGCTTTCCAGGTTCTCATTCGTGTCTCTCTTCTCAGTCAAGCTGAATCATCGATACGATACTCGAGCCGGTCGCAAGAAAAAGATGGATCATTTGGAACAGGAAAACCAAGCACTCCGAGCGGAGATTGCCACTCTAAAGGCCAACATGGAAACTTTTTCTACTACTATGAAGAATCTGATAGGCACTCAAGAGCATGAAAATCAAGAACTGCGCGACGAGGTTGCAAACTTAAAGGTTACCAAGAGGAGCCTGATGGATTTGGTCAAAGAGTTGGTCATATCCCAACGCCAGGGTGGTTCTTCTGCCTCCTCCACTAATTGGCCAGTTGAACGAAGTGTGAATTTTTGGATATCCTTGTGCTCTACGCTAATCTGCTCCCTACCCTCTTACAATATGGTTTAATCAAGAAGGAAACTCCACTATTCGTCTCGGTGACCCATGGGAGTAATTTCAAAGTTGATGCCTTCTGTGCCTTCCATTAAGGGGCACCCGGCCATGACATTGAGGAATGTCATGTTTTGAAGAAGAAAGTGAAAGAGATGGTTCAGAAGGGAGTCTTGTCTTTCAAAGTGTGTGAACCCCAAGTTGAGATCCATCTCTCACTCGAACAAGAAGCAAACCCCTCCTTGCACATGGTGGATTGATACCAAGGACGGTTTCTTTAAGGCTACGTCTCATCATATTTTATGTTTATTTGTTGTTTTCATATGCAATTATTTTCTACGATTGTTAATGCATTTGTTTTGGCGTGTAAGAACTTGTTTGTTTTGAATAATTAATGCAATAAACATGTTTGTCTTGAAGAAACCCATTCATTTCACTCATTTTAAAATGCTTTTTCTATTTTATAATGACAATGCTGCCCAATCTCTTGCCTCGGCAGAGAATTGGAAGGAGGATGATGAAATCAAACGCAAGATCTCTTGTTGTATGCTTTTGAATAAAACTATGCTAGTGATATAAGGCATTGTTTCGAAATCCTAAACACCGAAGATATAAGGAGATAAACCCTCGTTAACCCTTTTGAGCCTTTGAAGTAGTAGTTTTCTTCTACAAAACAAAAAACCCTCATTCTTAACCTGGGGCGGGGTAATTTTCAAAAATGGAGTAAAATATCACGAAGATTGGGTGGGCATAAACAAAATTTGAGCCTTATATCTTTGTTTCTTAAACCATGAACCAATCCATGATACAACCCTTAAAAGTCCTAATTGAAGCAGGGTTTGTTTCGAAAGCATGCTCATTGAGATATCGTTTCCTGACTCCTATGAGCTATGCTCGAATTCGCGTTGGCATTATAAAATCGGTAATTCGACCACCAAAAATATTTTAAATAAAACTTCAAGACAAATATACGTTGCATTATCTGTTTCAGAATTAACATTTTCTGCTTGCTAACAGTGCTTGACATCATAAAAGCTAGCATACGAGTATCGGCGATGAGTTAGATCTTTTGAGATTTGAAACTCTGATGGGTAAATAGCAAATCATTTCAAAAGGATGATTATACCCAAGGGAAACGTTACTTGAAGACTTTTCCGAGCAGGGGCAGGTTGTTTCCCAGTTGATTTTTCACAGTCTGACCCCAAAGAACAAGTTTGAAGACTCAGAACACCGTCGATCTGGGGCAGCTAAGTCAAAATTTGATAAATCTCTCAAAGAACTTGAAGATTCAGTTTTACATAACACCGTCAATCAGGGGTAGTTACGTCGAGATTTGATAAATCTCTCCAAGTTAAAGACCCAGTTATGCAAGATTATAGACAATCAGGGGCAGTTATGTCGAGATTTGGAAAATCTCTCCAAAAGTTTGAAAACATTGGAACAGTTGGACGCCATTTTTTCTGTAAAATCCTCTTGGAACGAATTTTTCTCAGAAACCAAGTGATCTGGGGCATTTGAGAATCGAAGATTACTCTTCATCCATTCACAATGATTGTTATTCAAAATGGCGACTACCACGCAGTTCACCAATACAGGACTACGTTTCCCCCACAACATTCTTTACCCATCCCCAAAGAGTTTCTATCCCAGGTAATGTGACGACTCCCCAGTAAGTCTTTGCTACAAATAGTCACGACTATTCCCCTGTGAGCCTCTACTTCAAGAAGTTATGGCGCGTTTGACGCAAGATTTCCGCAGTCGACAACCTAAGAATCCTCACTGAACTTCTTTGATTTCAACCTTCCCCAGCGAAGCGAGTGTTTATTTCACTCCTCCATGGATTTTCTCAATATCTCAATCTTCTCCAACAAAGGTGGATGTTTATTTCATCCTCTCGAAGTTTTATAGCTGATATTTTCAACTGCTATGTGGATTTCCAAGCTTCCTGATTGAAGTGGATATTGATTTTATCCGGTTACAACTTTCATTCAGACTACGTCAGTTCGCAGTGGATATTTATTTTATCCCCCATGAAGTCTTTTCGATCATGAGTTTGTTTCGTTCCCAGTGAATCTTTCTCATTCCCAACAGAATCCAAGGTTCATCTTGACAATCCTAAGTGAAGTCACGATGTTCATCCCAAGTGGAGTGCTCTCTTTTCCCCAGAGAAAGTTTGAAGCTATGAAGTGGGACTTGTTTCCATATATGGTTTTCCATTTATCCCCACTGATGCTCCTTATATTGCGAAGATTGGCCGAGTATCCGTATCGAGATGCTTGTTCTCATCTCCAGTTTGCTTCTTGTCGTTGTTTTGTCAGCATAAGCATGAGCATAGGCATAACATTCATATAGATTCATGGCATGTGCGCATTTTTCTTGCATCTTGCATTTTATGTTTGTTTGTTTCTTTCACTTTGGTCGTGGTTATCCCCAAGTGATCAGGATTTGTCTGCTCCCTCCAAGTAGAATCGCCAGCCCTAGGCAGGAAAATCACGTCCTTTCTAATTCCCCACTGAGTTTGATCCTTGTGGGAGATGGTTGCTTTAGTTTTCTTTTCCATTTTGGACAAAGATAAACCCCGTTGAGTTCAGTCCTCAATGGATTGAGTCTTGTTTGACTGTTTCTTTCCAGTTATTTCCTAGATTGAACTTTGGTCCCTGACAATCACAAATTTCGGATATCTCAAGGCTTTGATTATAGACTGAGCGTGCATTTATTTTGCACTATGTCTCCCCAAGAGGAGTTTATTTGAAGTTCTCTATGGAAGACAAGAAATTATTCCTCCAGTAGTTAAGCCCATACAACAAGTGGTAGCTCTTTATTTGAGCTATGTTTTCTATCCGGATGACAAATGGCAGTCTCCTCAAGACAGTTCGTCTATCCTCGGTGTAGTTATCAAGGTTATCAACTATTCTCCATCAGATGTTATCCCGCCGAAAATACGTTAGAAAGGATCATTGAAGACTTTCCAAGTATTCTCTTTATTTGGGAATCCCTATTACAAAACTTTACTAGCATCAACGCAATGTTCAGCTACAGCAATATTACTTCTCAGTGGTATTCTCCCCAATGAGTCCACAATTCAGTTTGCTTCCATCAAACGGCATCTCTTTGAGAAGTTTGGTGAAGATTCAGACGATCTTTCTCTTTATTTGAGAAGACGTATTTTACAAGTCAGTCGTCCCACATCTCTTTTGAAGATCCCCGGTGAAGCTTCCAGGATCTCGGTAGTAGATTCCCTGGTTTCTTTTCAAATCTTGACAAACAGTCGTCTCTTTCCAGGACCTCGGCAGTAGATTCCCTGGTTTACATTAAACTTCGACAAATAGTCGTTTATTTTCCTGGTTATTCTCGGCAGTAGATATCTAGAAGACCTCGGCAGAAGTTATTTCATTTTTATTTTCTTGGTTATTCTCGGCAGTAGATTTCCAGAAGACCTCGGCAGAAGGTATTTCATTTTATTTTCCTAGTTATTCTCGGCAGTAGATTTCCAGAAGACCTCGGCAGAAGGTATTTCATTTTTATTTTCCATGTAATTCTCGGCAGTAGATTTCCAGAAGACCTCGGCAGTAGGTATTTCATTTTAAATTCTATGGTTATTCTCGGCAGTAGATCTCCAGCACACTTTGACCAACAGTCGCTTATTTCCAGGATCTCGGCAGTAGATTCCCTGGTTTACTTTTATTTTGACAAACAGCCGTTTATTTCCAGGATCTCGGCAGTAGATTCCCTGGTTAATTCTATATTTTGACAGACAGTCATTATTCTTTCTCAGCAGATTCCCCAGTATCTTTTACAGTGGACACATTTTCAACAAAAAAATCTTCGAAGAAAGTATTCTCAGAAGAGGTTCTAAGTCTCAACAATAGACTCATCTAGTTGATATCTCTGGAAGATTCCTCCGGTTAATCACTAAAGAAGGATTCTCAAGTAGATTTTGTTAGAAGATTTCATCACAAGTTCATCATCATTGCCTAAGATATCTTGGGATTGTCAATTGGTAGTCTCTTTCCCCCAGTGGAGTTAGATCTTTCCCCGTGGAGTTCTGTCTCGCTGAGTCATCCTCGTCGGGTCTTTCTTTCCTTTTGTTTTAACATCGGTTATCCCCTGTGACATTATTCCTCACAGGATCCTTGTCATATCATTTTATACCATATCATGTGCATTTGGCGGCATCTTAGGGCCAAAAATTTGCGCATGTTTGTATTTAAGTCTCTCCTATCTCGTCGAGACGAAGATTTCAATCTCCATATCTCCGAATAGGAGAAACTTAAATAGGGGCATCTGTCGCACCCTAATTTTTGACCCTAAGATCCCCGCCTTGTTCTTTGCATAGCATATTAGGTCAATCATTCGTGCATAACTGACCGCTTTATCTAGTTTTGTCTGTTTGTTTCATTTATGAGTACAGGTGTTGCTGCAGAAGGCTCAAAGACTTGAAGGTTGTGTTGTGTGTGTGATTGTGGAGGTTCTCTGGTCCTTGCAAGATGAGTGTGGATTCCGGTGAGATTGTGCCCTTTCTTTTTCTAGTCCCTAAGCCACTACCAAGCCTTTTCTTCCTCCAGATTCCTCGGTTCTCCCTACAGAAGATCAGATCTTTATACCCTCTGATATGGAAGTTAGTCCCTAGAGGCTAACCACTGGTTGTGTGGCAAAGTTATACTGCAAGGAGGCATCTTCCCCCCATCTGTCAACTCCTCAAGATTTAAGATGTGTTTGCTCAATGATGTTATGTTCTTAAGTAATGAAGGGTAAATTTGGAAGGAATTAGAGGAGGTGGAATTCCAAGATGAAAATTTAAGCCCTTTGATTGGTCTAAGTTTACAAGATCAAGACATTTCAAGTTTCAAAATTCATGCTCACATCCAAATTCTTTCACAAGTTGAATGATCATTTAAGTCAAAACTTATTCAAGGAGATTTCCACATCGATTTGTGTCAATTTTACTGCTAAGATTCAAGAAATTCAAGAGTATAAAGTGATAAGTAATTCAAAATTCACTTAAAGCTCAAGGTACTTTAGTTCATGTTTCTCCACAAAATTCAAGTTTCAAGTTTAGATTCATTCAAGGATTCATATCAATTCAAAGTATACGAGAAGTTTCAATTCAACATTCAATTAAGGGGTTGATTCATAAATTACACATGTCTGACATTCTGGACGTGAAGTTAAATAAAACACTTGCAATAAGGACATGGCGGGGTCAAGCACCCAAGGCGAATGGAGCATATGTCAATAGCAGTAGGGAGGACACCTCAGGGCACTTCAATATATTTCGTCAGTGATTTAAGTCAAGAAATTAATGATGCAACTTTATTTGCACGTTTCTCAATCAGTCTATACTACTGGTTCTGATGATAGGATTATGTGGGATCACAAGCCCAGTTTGAATAAGAAATTGATAGTACAATGTTACAAATTCAAAGTCAAACTTATTTCATTCAAGAAGAATCTGTTACAAACCAAAAAGGGAAATAAGGAGCAATTCACAAGACAAGTCCAATTGGATTTCAATACCAAGTTTCATTACAAGGTCCAAAATTCACAGCCACAAGTATTGCAAGAACTTCTCTAAGGCACAACTAGTACCGTCACCATATCCGTAACTTACTCAAAACACAATCAAGAAGACGGAATCCTCAGCAAGATTCAGCAGCACCCTAGTTAAAGTAAAATGAACGATGACACTCGATCGTGACCTGCATACAACCCTACAAGACATGTTATTATGAAGTGCCGCCAGTTGATGAGGTAGACATACAGGCCCTTTCGCATTTCAGAATGAATTGAGATTGGATGTCCCATTTCTTAATCAACTTGTTCACGAGCATTGTGTGTGTACCGAGGCATTGTCATTTCTACATGTTTGAAGCAATAATTGCCAAGACCTGCTCAACCTGCAAGTTATACCATGCTTAACAAGTTATGTCTGATCAAGAGAAAAGCATTTCTTTAGTAAATACGGTGATTGTTGTATACCAACGGAAGCAGTGTCGCTCCCAGGATTTTCATCCAGGTACAAATGCGAGAGTGGCGCGGAAAAACAGAGTCGCCAGCCATGTAAATTTATCCCAAGAGAGGGAAAGGGAACACTGCATAAACCTGAGGAAGAGGGAAAGGAATGGTCATCGTAACCATAACTTGGGTTCGGGAGTCGGTTACGCGAGGGGAAGGTACTAGCACCCCATGCGTCCATCGTACTCGATGGGATCCACGCTTGTTGTCTAATCTAAGGGTGAGTTATACTATCATCTAGGGCTGTACTAAGACGGGGAGGGGAAAAACAAAGACAGATTCGGTAGGACGTCGACGTCCTAGGCCTACGTACCCCCTTTGTGCAATGGGGAATTCAGAGTCAACGTAGTTCAGACCAAGTTCTTTTTGTGTTTTTTATGAGCGACGTTAAGTTCGCGTCCGGCAGTTAGGGTCGATGCATGATTGCGACTCAGACGGAAGGTAACGTGCCCTTTTCGAAAATAGCCTTTAAGTTTGATGATCCCGCGGGACAAAAAGGTTTGAAGTTGGTTTATGTTTTTTAGGACAGAAGTGGCTTAAGTTAGTTCCTAAGCTGCATTGCACCAAAGTCTAGGGCACAGGGGCGAATACTTAACGCATCGTCCCAAGACAGGACGCTCGCTAAGCACTCTAGAAAGATGAGAGGAAGCCCCTCATTTCTCATTCCTCATACTTAAGGCTCGTGCGCAATACACCTTATTATTATTAAGTGTTTTAAGGAAATTTGAGATGAGAAGAGAGAAGACACAAGGGTAACTCTAAAGGGAACTAAGAATCCTAAAGTTATCATGCATGGGTGACCCACGGTTAGTGAGGTTTGAAGGCAACCTAAATCCTAGAGGAAGAAGATGAGGGAAGGAAGAAGGTAAGGGTAACCATGGATACCTATCCATACCCTTAAGGAACTTACCTTGATCCTGCATAAAAGGTTAGTGAGAAACGGATAATATCAAGGCAAGTGAAAATCAAACTATGGCAAACAATAGTAATTATAATCCAAACATGAATTCCGAAATCAAAGACAATTTAGGGTATGCATGAAATGTGTGATGCAAAAAAGAAGTTGAATTAAACAATTAGTTTAGATGATGAAAAATAAAATAAAAATAAAAATAAAATTTGTGAAAATTTTATAAAATGGTGAAAATGGTGCATGAATTAAATTCAAAAGAAAATTAATCAAATAATATTAAAAAAGAAAATAATAAATAAAAAAACCTCAACAACTTTGCTATCGCGAAAACGCGGTCATCGCAACCGGATCCGAATTGTACGGACCTAAATATAACAAAAAAAAAAAAAAAGGCAACTAAAAAAAAAAGAGAAATTTAGCTTTAAAAAACCTCAACAATGTTGCTATCGCGAAAACGCGGTCATCGCAACCGGATCCGAATTGTACGGACCTAAATATAACAAAAAAAGGCAACTAAAAAAAAAAGAGAAATTTAACTCTGAAAAAAAACCCTCAACAATGTTGCTAACGCAAAAATGCGATCATCGCAACCGGATCCGAATTGTACGGATCTAAAATTTTCTAGAGGTGGAGAACGCCTGAAAAATAAATTTTAAAATAAAAAGTTTTAAAACAATAATGTTGCTACGCAAAATGCGATCATCGCAACCGGATCGAACCAAACATAAATGTCACACATCAAGCACACAAATGCAAATAGCGTATCGACATGATTAGATCCGAAAATAGAAAAATAAATAAATAAAAAACAATATATATATATATATATATATATATATATATATATATATATATATATATATATATATATATATAAAATAATATGTATTAAAACAGTAGGATTATAAAAAAAATGTTATATATTATAAAAAAAAAACTGCATGTTTTGTGATTATTGAAAAACAAATTACGTCTTACGATTATTAAAATAAATATATTATATGCTTATAAAAGAAAATAACATAAATAAACATTAACATACCACCACTCCCCTATGCGAAACTGTTCCTGATTAATCATTAAGACTATGCCGGCATTAGGGGTGGACAACGAGCCGGGTTGGGCGGTTTCGGGCCCAAAAGCCTCACCCAATCCAACCCGCGGTTGAGTCCTATTAGCCCATTTCCGCCCATTTTCGCAATCGGTTTGGACGGGTTGGGTTGAAACGGGTCACGGGTTAATACATCCGGTTTAATCGGTTTATTGGGTTGATTTTGTTTTGAGCCTAATAAAACATTTTGAGCTTTTTTTTTTTAAAATAAACTTAATCCAGCTTGATATTCAAATCTAAATCACCTATTTCAAACATCTAGCACTATAAAAAAAATAAATGTGTCAACAGACAAAAAGACAATCATTCAAAGGAAAACAAATTTACACTACTACTTTCTCTCCAATCACAAGTATTTGAGCAAACAAAAAGACAATGGTAACAGTAAGAAAATAGAGAAGAACATTGTTTCATGAATTGTAGAATACTAGTTATTCATGAATTGAAAACAATTCTTTTTATTGTTGTTGAACCTTCTTCCAATAGACTAGGAGCTTCCATTATCTACAAAATTGTAGAATACTAGTTATTCATGAATTGAAAATGAAAACTTCTAGAAGTGAGAGCAAAATCATTGATAAAATCATTAGCAAAATCATTAATAAAATCAATTAAAAGTAACCATAATATGCAGTTCTTAAACATGAGAGCAAGTTCAGTATAAGATAATCTAGTTGGTTGTTTGCAAGGGACCATATTCTTTGGATTAGAATAGATCCTTAAATTACACAACTCAAATATGAAACAACATACATAAATAAAATACAAAATAATAGATATCCTAAATAGAAAAACTAAAACTTGAATCAAACCTTTAAGTTTTCATACAATTTAAATCCAACTTAAATTCAATAACATATTTTGAGCTACAAATTAAATCCAACTTAAATCTAAATTACCAAGAATTGAAAATCAGTTTAAAGCAGCCCCAATTCATATACATACAACACATAAAACACTTAAGTCATTTGCTAACAGAAAAAATCTTACCACTGAGCTAGTTCCAAACAGAGCAAGCCCACAATATGTTGTTCACAAACAGAGGTAGATTAAAAAACAAGAAAAAGAAAACTTAACCTTTGCTCTGTCTGAAACATACAAAGATAGATCTAATAACATTAAAAAGAAAATCAAAACAAAAAATAAAAGAAAAATTGTTAGAGATCTAAATCAACAAACTTACAAAATTAAAAACTCAAAAATATGAAATAGAGTAAAAATACAAAATGGTAAAAACTCCAAATAAATACAACAAAAAATAGAAGCTAAAATTAACAACATTGACTTGAACATTTACCTTTGCAAACAAGAACAATAAGGAAGAATGACCAAGAACGTGAAGATGATAACTTGTTAACATGAAAAGAAGGAAAAGAAATCCAAAAGCCAACCGTTAGACTACGAAAAAGGGAGAGATGTGAGACTGTGTTTAGATAAATACTCACAGAAAAAAAAATAATGAAGCTTACTCACAGAAAAATAATGATTGTTGTAGATGTACAAAGAGCGCAAATGAAGCTTCCTCACCGGCGGCGGCGCAAATGAAACTTTCTAGGGTTTTTTGATTGAGAATAGTTATTTGAGAGAAAAGCTAATGAATGATAATATAATAGTTAAAACATAATTTTATTTTTCTATTTTTTTTACCCTCAAGTGCTCAGAATGACAATTTGATTTTGAAATTATGAACTTTGATCGGGCGGTTGCGGAATCCGGCGGTTGCTTTCCCATGAACTGAACCGCCCAGTGCAATCCATTTGGGGCCGCACTGTTTGACCCGTCTAACCGTGGACCCGTTTGAAACCATTTAATTTGGTTTTTTTCTTTCGGATTTTGCGGATTGGGCCGGTTTGCCGGTTCTTGTCCAGCCCTAGCCGGCATATATGTTAGTACAGTGGCGGCATCGCATCAACATCGCATATGAAAAGTTAATAATTGAATAATATGACAAATGATAGTAAAAGGTTAGTAACTAGTACAACATAAAATTCCAATATTATAGCAACCTATTTCATGATACACAGCAGCACGTTGGCTACGGGGTAACTGGTAACAAAACATGTTATTAGTAATGTAACTGCATAACGATAGATATTGTACCGCGGTGATAAAAAGCAACGTCGATTCTTCAAATTTTTCCGGCCGCTTTCTTTCTTTTTTTTTTCCCCTCCCCTCCTTTTGAATCCGTAACCACAATATATAGGGACCAAATTAGGGTTAATTTTTAGTTGCCAATAATGTCCCTAATCCCCAATTTGAGGCCCAAGTTTAATAATATTAAAAGTTAAATAAAATTTAAATAATTTAATAAATCTGAAAATAAAAACTAAACTTACTTATCTTTAAAAATAAAAAATTAAGATAAAATTAAAATAAAATGCTAATCACTACTTATTTATTCTTAAAATTAGTTTTTAAAAAAAGGTAAAAATAAATATTTAAAATGAAATTAAAATAAAGTACTAATTATTCTAATTATTTATTCTAAATAATATTAATTAAAAAAGTAAAATAAACGGACTCTAAATAAATAAATAAAATCGGACGCCCGAGTGATCGAAAAAATAAATCCAGTACACTAAAATGATTAGTACGAAATATATGACTCGAAAAAATACAGCATTTGGTCAGATTTTAAAATAAATTTTAATCCGTAAGAATGCTCAAATTGATCAAAATATGATGAAAAATTAAAACGAACACGCCGAGTTAAACTACGCGAACCGTAGAATAATATAATTGACGTCTGCAAGTTCGATTATAAAATTTTCCGTCCCCTGATTTTAAGCACCGCTGAAATTCAATTTGACCACTCTGTTTGTAAATTTCTGAGAAAATATTCTAACCAATATTTTAGGCAGTATGCGAGATGAAAAGCACTGCTTTATGCTATTTAGATGATGCAGAGTGGAAATACAGTCAGACGAATGAAAATACGAAAATATTAAAAATGCCTGGAATAAGCTGTGAACTCTTGATGATGTAGTAGACCAGATAAGACTTCTCTGAACTGCCTCAAGCACCTTGACCCCATGCTAATGATATGCATACATGATAATGCAAAAAATGAAATGAAACATAAGTCAGTTAGTAAAAAGTAAGGAGGGCAAATTTTGGGGTGCAACAGCTGCCCCTATTCAATCAACTTGGTCCTGAGTGGTATGATAGCAACGGCTCTCAGAGATTCCAGGATACACGGGGATTGAATACTGAAAGAACCCCAGAAATTTGCTAGTGATGAGAACAACGAGACGGAGCGTGCTGGAAAAGGGAATATGACCTCAATCATGTCCACAAGAAAACGAATACGACCTCAATCGCCCGCAAAGGAAGACTGACCTCAATCACTCCCACAAATAAAAATACGAATACGGCCTCAATCGCACCCACAAAACGAATACAACCTCAATTCTACCCGCAAAGGAAGACTGACCTCAATCACTCCCACAAATGAAATACGAATACGACCTCAATCGCACCCACAAAACGAATACAACCTCAATTATACCCGCAAAGGAAGACTGACCTCAATCACTCCCACAAATAAAATACGAATACGACCTCAATCGCACCCACAAAACGAATACAACCTCAATTATACCCACAAAGGAAGACTGACCTCAATCACTCCCACAAATAAAATACGAATACGACCTCAATCGCACCCACAAAACGAATACAACCTCAATTATACCCGCAAAGGAAGACTGACCTCAATCACTCCCACAAATAAAATACGAATACGACCTCAATCGCACCCACAAAACGAATACAACCTCAATTATACCCGCAAAGGAAGACTGACCTCAATCACTCCCACAAATAAAATACGAATACGACCTCAATCGCACCCACAAAACGAATACAACCTCAATTATACCCGCAAAGGAAGACTGACCTCAATCACTCCCACAAATAAAATACGAATACGACCTCAATCGCACCCACAAAATGAATACAACCTCCATTATACCCGCAAAGGAAGACTGGCCTCAATCACTCCCACAAATAAAAACGAATACGACCTCAATCGCACCCACAAAACGAACACAACCTCAATTGCACCCGCAAAGGATAACCAACATAAAGTGGACTTTACTGGGGATAACGTGAAAACAAAACTTCTGTTTTAAACCACCTCGTTTCAGAACCTACTGGTAAGATGACTCCGTTGGGGAAGAATAAGTCTAAATAAAAGACTCTGCCGGGGAATACAAGTATGAGGAACGCGTCCCTCCAAAATCTCCTGAGTGATGCCATCTCCTGCTGGCAAAGAAAGTATCAAACCTGGCTTATGCTTCGAATGCAAATGAAAATGCCATGTTTTTGAGGATGCGATGCAAATGCTTATGATATGCAAAGGGGTCCCTCCAGCAAAATAAATGCCGGAGAGGAAATACCAATTCAGCTGATGACAAAAATAAATTGTCCTCTGAATCCACGAACTCTGCTGAGAATGATCACTCCGACCGAATCTTTGGATCAACAACTTCTGCTGGGGATGAAATTCCAAAAGAATATCTGCTCTACTGGGAATTATATCACTTGGATTTAACACCTGCTAGGGATGTCCACCCCTGTTGGACAAACTGTTGCGAGGATTACTACCAAACTCTGCTTGGGGAACGGTAAGTGCTGACATCCACCCCACTAGCGGATAACATCAAGCTTACTTATCTGTTGAGGATTAGATTGCACCGTTGCTGCTGAGAAAAACATTTCCTGAAGCATTCAGACTCTGTGGGGAAATATGTCTTAATCTAGAAAAAATACTTCTCAAGTCTCTTGCTGGGGGAGGTCTGCTCTGCTGAGGAGAGTGCAATCTCAATGATGGGGAGAGCAAGCTGCTGGGGAAGTATGATCCTGTTGCCCGGCAAGTCAAATAACAGCAAATAGAATACGCCACAACATGACTATCACCGTTAACGCCTAGGTAATTTCTACTGCTTTTCGTTATGCTCCGCAAAGCTCGAAGTTTTATATGCAATGTTTATCAAAAATATCAGACGTTTTTTGCAAACAAAACAGTAAAAGTAAAAGTAAAGCAAGCAAATAGAAAGCTTTTTGAGTGAAATGAATATTTTATTGAGAGAAGTGGCCTGTAAATAGGCATTTACAATTGGAGGCAATTCCTAGAAAGAGGTAATTGCGTAAAAACAAAAAGGAAAATACACATGTCGGCAATGTGGGGAACAGATATCCACCATGATTTGACTTAGCTATGACCCATATGACTTGCTTATCCACAAATGTCTTGACCTTCGAAGAGACTAACTGTACTGATTCAGAACTTCCAAGTATCGAGGGTGCAGACAGTAGCCTTTCGCTTATAAATCCCTAACTTTTGCCTGGATCGCCCTTTTCGGGTTTTCAATCCACCGGGATACCCATTTTTGCCAAAGTCGCCTTTTCAGGTTTTCAACTTTGCGGGTTTACACATTTCTTTTACATTTTATCCCTAACTTTTGCCCGAACCTCTTCCTTTTCATGGTTCGCCGGGATGCCCCTTTTTGCCTGGACTTTCTTTTTACGTCCAGCGGGTCTCTTTCATGCGAAGTATTTTTTGACTACGTCTGCGTTCACAGGGGAAGTAAAATCTTCGCCATCCATAGTTGAAAGTAGTAAGGCTCCACCAGAGGAAACCTTTCTAACCACATACGGCCCTTCGTAGTTTGGAGTCCACTTGCCCCTGTGATCTGTCTGAGGAGGAAGGATCCTTTTCAAAACCAATTCGCCTGTCTGAAAATTCCGAGGACGCACTTTCTGATCAAAGGCGTGATTCATCCTGCTCTGATACAACCGACCATGTGCGATGGCTGCCAATCTCTTTTCTTCAATAAGGTTCAACTGATCCAATCTAGAACGCACCCATTCAGCTTCATCAAGCTTTACATCTGCCAGAACTCTCAAAGAGGGAATCTCGACCTCCAAGGGTAAAACTGCTTCCATGCCATATACCAATGAGAAAGGGGTTGCCCCAGTTGACGTTCGCACCGAGGTACGGTAACCATGTAGGGCGTAAGGTACCATCTCATGCCAGTCCTTATATGTTACCACCATCTTCTGCACAATCTTCTTGATATTCTTATTTGCCGCCTCAACTGCCCCATTCATCTTCGGACGATATGGAGAAGAGTTGTGATGCTCGATCTTGAAACTCCGACATAGTTCCTCCATCATCTTGTTGTTCAAATTCGAGCCATTATCAGTAATGATTCTCTCTGGGACCCCATAACGACAGATGATGTCCTTCTTTATAAACCGAGCTACCACTTGCTTGGTGACGTTGGCGTACGAGGCTGCCTCCACCCACTTCGTGAAATAATCAATGGCAACCAAAATGAAACGATGCCCATTGGAAGCAGTAGGCTCAATCTTTCCGATCATATCTATACCCCACATTGCAAATGGCCAAGGAGATGACAACACATTTAGAGGCGTAGGCGGTACGTGCATCTTATCTGCATAAATCTGGCATTTATGGCACTTCCGAGCATACTTGAAACAATCTGACTCCATAGTCATCCAATAATATCCTGCTCTCAACAACTTCCTAGCCATGGTGTGACCACTGGAATGAGTACCAAAAGAACCCTCGTGAACTTCCTCCATCAATGAGCTTGCCTCGTGTTCATCAACACAACGTAGCAAGACCATATCGAAGTTCCTCTTATATAACACATCATCCTTGTTCAGAAAGAAATGTCCTGCCAACCTCCTCAGAGTCTTCTTATCTTTGGTGGAGGCACCCTCTGGATATTCTTGCCTCTTCAGAAAAACCTTAATATCATGATACCACGGCTTGCCATCCGACACATCTTCAATTGCAAACACAAAAGCTGGTCTGTCCAGACGCATGATTCTAATCGAAGGTGTTTCGTTCCAACGGTTCACCTTATACATGGATGCCAATGTCGCCAACGCATCAGCCATCTGATTCTCAGCTCGGGGCACATGATGAAAATCCACCCTATCAAAGAAAGGTAACAACCTCCTGGCGTAGTTGTTATAAGGTACCAAATTCGCCTGACGAGTCTCCCATTCTCCTGTAATCTGATTAACTACCAACGCGGAATCACCATAGACATCGAGGTTCTTAATTCTCAAATCAATTGCCTCTTCTAACCCCATGATGCATGCTTCATACTATGCCTCGTTGTTGGTACACACAAATGCCAACTGGGCAGTGAAAGGTATATGAGAACCCTTCGGAGTTGTAATGATTGCCCCAATTCCATTACCATATGAGTTGACAGCCCCATCAAAAATCATCTTCCACTGTGATCCAATCTCGGGTCCTTCGTTAGGCAGAGGCTCTTCACAATCCTTCATTTTCAGAAACATAACATGCTCGTCCGGAAACTCAAACTTCATAGGCTGATAATCCCCGACCGGCTGTTCGGCAAGGTATTCTGACAGAACACTCCCCTTAATGGCCTTCTGAGAAACATACTGAATATGGTACTCTGTCAAAACCATCTGCCAACGGGCTATCCTTCCAGAAAGTGCTTGCTTCTCAAACACATACTTAATCGGATCCATCTTCGAAATCAACAAGGTTGTGTGATTTAACATATACTGCCTTAGGCGCTTGGCTGCCCAAGCGAGTGCACAACATGTCTTTTCCAACATAGAATATCTTGATTCGCAATCAGTGAACTTCTTACTCAGGTAGTAAATGGCATGCTCTTTCCTACCTGTCTCGTCGTGTTGACCGAGCACACAACCCATCGAATTCTCAAGAACCGTGAGGTACATAATCCACGGTCTCCCAGACACCGGAGGCATAAGGACTGGAGGCTCCTGCAAATACGTCTTTATTCTTTCGAACGCTTCTCGACAATTTTCATTCCACCTGACCTCTTGATCTTTTCTCAACAACTTGAAAATAGGTTCACATGTAGCTGTTAGATGTGAGATAAACCTGGCAATGTAATTCAACCTCCCCAAGAAACCACGAACCTCTTTCTCTGTTCTCGGCTCAGGCATCTCCTGTATGGCTCTTATCTTTGCAGGATCAACCTCAATGCCTCTTTCACTAACGATGAACCCCAACAATTTACCAGACCTCACACCGAAAGTGCACTTGTTCGGATTCAATCTCAATCTGAATTTCCTTAGCCTTTCAAACAGCTTCTGAAGGTTCACCAAGTGTTCTTCCTCTGTCTGTGACTTCGCAATCATGTCATCAACATAGACTTCGATCTCCTTGTGAATTATATCATGAAAGAGAGTCACCATTGCCCGCTGATATGTTGCCCCAGCATTCTTTAATCCAAAGGGCATTACCTTGTAGCAAAATGTTCCCCACGGTGTTATGAAAGTAGTCTTCTCCATGTCCTCTGGGGCCATTTTGATTTGGTTATACCCAGAGAAGCCATCCATGAAGGAAAACACAGAATATTGAGCAGTATTGTCCACTAACACGTCAATGTGGGGGAGCGGGAAATCGTCCTTCGGGCTCGCCCTATTCAGATCTCGGTAATCCACACACATCCTGACCTTCCCATCCTTCTTAGGTACGGGTACAATATTGGCAACCCACGGAGGATAATTTGTCACGGCAAGAAATCCGGCGTTCAACTGTTTCTGAACCTCTTCTTTGATTTTGACAGACATCTCTGGTTTAGTCCTTCTCAATTTCTGCTTGACAGGAGTACAACCCTCTTTAAGCGGTAACCGGTGTGAAACAATGTCAGTGTCAAGCCCAAGCATGTCTTGGTAAGACCAGGCGAAGATATCCACATACTCTCGAAGTAACTCAACCAATCTCCTCTTAACAGTGTCTTCCAAAGCAGCCCCAACCTTTACTTCTCGTTTGACGTCCTCGGTTCCCAGATTAACAGTCTCAACTTCTTCCTGATGAGGTAGAATAACCCTCTCCTCCTGTTTCAGCAACCTGGCTAATTCTTCTGGTAAGTCACAGTCTTCGTCAGTCTCTCCATCGGCTTGATAGATAGGATTGTCAAAGTCATATCGAGCTATAGCTAGGTCATGGGTGGAATCTGAACAAAGGAACCTGCATGATGGATGTTTTATGTTTATTATGAGTGCAACAAACAAGAAAACACATTGCCATTTTGATGTGGGTTAATGCAAAAAGTAAAAATAGAAAGACAGGGACCAAAATATTTGAATGAAAAAACGTCCTTTATTGATGATAAAAATAGCAAATAAAACATCCAAGCCCTACAAATAAGTATCACTACGTCTTGGGCAGAACGTAGGACTCAACATAACGGAAAACAAAAGTAAATTACTCCGGGCGCGTCACTTGGATGACTTTCTCGGAGGACCAGTTGTCTAAACTCTGATCAGGAATGCAGGGACGAATCCATCCATCCATGTCGCAATCACTATCTCCTTCATCCTCAATGGCATTGACTCTGTCGAAGAACACGCCGGCACTGGTGAAACGGACTGGACCGTAGAACTTGGGAGGCTCTTCAGTACGTCTGGGTGGCTTGTAACCTAGTCCATAGGTATCCTGCTTCTTTTGAACATTAATAACGCTACCCCACTTCTGAGAACCACCAGCTTCAACTATAGCACGCGCCTCTTTGAAAGAGGACATTGGAACTTCCGGTTGTCTGATAATTTCTGGTTGGGCAACCACCTCAGGCTGACTGACTACCTTTGGTGGTTCCTCGGGAATCTTCACAGCTTCAAAAGCCTGGCACAAAGTTTCCTGTACTTCGCCATCTACCTCTACATACTTGAAGGTTGATAGGTGACTCACCATAATATCTTCTTCACCACAGACAGTCACAACATGGCCATCCACCATATACTTCAACTTCTGGTGCAGCGTAGAAGTTACTGCCCCAGCACCATGGATCCAAGGGCGACCCAACAAACAACTATAGGCAGGCTGAATATCCATAATGTAAAAGGTGGTGTTGAAAATCTCAGGACCCACCTTGATCGGCAAGACTAACTCCCCAAAAACTGACCTCTTGGAGCCATCAAAAGCACGTACCACTAAGTCACTTGGTGTACAAATCAACCCACGAGTATCCAACTTCATCAAAGCCTTCTTTGGTAACACATTCAAAGACGACCCAGTATCAACTAACACATGCGACATCAAAGAACCACGACATTCCACTGAAATATGCAGAGCATTGTTGTGATTCCTCCCAGCCGGAGTCAGATCTAAATCGGTGAAACCCAAACCATTACCAGCATTCACATGAGCCACAACCCCTTCTAACTGATTGACAGATATTTCCTGTGGTACATAAGCCATATTCAGAACCTTCAGTAGTGCATTTCGGTGTGCCTCAGAGCACAACAGTAGGGATAGAATGGAAATATTCGATGGAGTTTGGTGAAGTTGATCAACAATCTTGTAATCACTTTTTCTGATCAACCTCATAAACTCTTCTACGTCTTCTGAGAAAGTATCCCCACCTGGTTTTGTCATAGAATTATTAGCTTCCTGCCTCGGTATAGACTCATCCAATACTTGTTTACCTCTGTTTTGACTTGAACTACCAGCCTGATTCTCGGACGGAATAAAAATTCTACCACTCCTAGTGATAGCCCCAGCTTCAACAAGATTTCCAACCCCTGTATTCACAACTGATGTGTCTTCCAATTCATGCTTCTTACCATTAACAAACAACTCGGCCCCATAGTTCCATGGGATGGCCTTGGTGGTCTCATACGGGACTGGTCCAGGAACAGTGATAGTGACCGGCGCTGGTCTTGCTGGCGCCGATATAGTTATTGTCTTAAACAGAATTTTTATCGTGGCAACATCAATCCCTCTGTCAGTAACATTACTCTGCTTGTAACCTCTGTCAAACTGTAATACCCCTTCGCTGATCATTCTTTGAATACCTGCTTTCAATAAATCACAACCGCCAGATTGCGACACACATCCTACACAACCTTCATCACAACCTGGAAATACCCCTCCTTTTAACAATCTTCCCTTTACCACACCCAAGGGAGTTTGGACCTTGTTCACATCTGAGATCAGGCTCAAGTCTTCACAGTCTTCGATAATAGCATTGATCTTCGGCCCACCGTGATTTGGCATCGGTTTCTGATTCACATTTGGAACATCATTGGAGAAATTGATGGCTTTTGAATCCACCAAATCTTGTACCTGATGCTTAAAAGCTTTACAGTTTTCAATATTATGTCCGGGTGCCCCAGAATGAAACTCACAGTGGGCGTTGGCGTCATAACCAGGAGGCGGATTACCAGTAGGGGGAGCCAGTGTTCTTGTCTGAACCATCTTTAGATTTAACAAATGCTGGAATAGTTGAGCGTAGGACATAGGTGGAGTGTCAAAATGCCTATTCCACTTAGTCAGAGGCTGCGACCGGCAAGGAGTCTGATTCTGTTGTTGAGATGCTGCAGGCTGCTGAGGTGCTGCTGGGATGGTCACAGAAGCCACCTGCTGGTTGTAGTTCCTACCACTATATGATGATACAGAGTTTGTATCACCCTCCTTCTTCTTGTAGTTATTGGCATAAGGCTTCTTACCTCCTCCAGATGAGGATCCATCACCGCCTGATATTTTTCCCGCCTTAATTCCACTTTCCACCATCTCTCCTACCAAGATCAAATCAGCAAACTTTCCAGACATGCACAGAACCAATTTTTCAAAGTAATGACCTTGCAGTGTGGCCATAAACATAGTTATCATTTCCCGTTCCAACATGGGAGGCTGAACCCTTGCTGCCAGTTCACGCCACCTCTGGGCGTACTCCTTGAAACTCTCATTATTTTTCTGCGACAAACTCTGTAACTGTGTTCTGTTAGGGGCCATATCAGTGTTGTACTGGTAGTGTCTGATAAATGCCCCTGCTAGATCTCTCCAACTACGCACATCTCTCCTTTCCAGTTGCATGTACCACTCCAGGGATGCCCCAGATAGGCTATCCTGGAAGCAGTGCATCATCAGCTTTTCATTCTTTGCATATGCGGCCATCTTATTCGCGTATGCTCTGACATGGGTCCTTGGACAAGACACACCATTATATTTCTCGAAAGTGGGAGTCTGAAACTTGTGCGGGATCATAACGCCTGGAACCAGTCCCAAATCCTCTAGATCCATTCCCACAGAATCCTGATTCATAACACCCTTCAGTTGTTCCTCAATCAACCTGATCCTCTGATCATTGTCGGCCTGGGGACCAGCATCCCCATCTGGCAGAGAAAATGCATCATCTTGAACATCATCATACTGACGGCCATGATTTGCGCCAGCACCATTACCTTCTTCCCCAACCTTAGGAATCACAACACTTCCTCCTCCGCCCGGAGGAATCACAACACCAGAAACAGGAATACCCCCGCCAGTAAGGCCATTCTGATCATCATCAGTAACACCAGTCTGAAGTCCTCCATGAAGGACACCATCATTATCAATCCTCGCAATCAGTGGCTGGACGAGAGTTCTCAACTGTTCTTGTCCCTGAGCAACACCTTGCATTAGTTCCTTGAATTGATTCATGTGAGTCCGCATCTCAATGATCTCATTCTGTAGCTGATCCATGAGTCTCCTCTGATTCTGTCTGGTAGAATACCGGTGAATGTGATGATCCGCAATCCTCTCAACCTGAGATAGAGCCAGATAAGAATACTGGAGATAAACACCTGTTATGCAAAATGATTATGCAAGATGATTATGAATATGCAAATGCCAATGGACATGCTTGAAAATTCATAGGGCGATCCACCCCTTGATTCCGGTTTAATTTCAAGAACCAGAATCAAAGTTAGGATGCAACCATACGAATGAATAAACATGCTGGGATGCAAAATGATGATGCAGATGCACACATGGGATCAAGGCACACTGCTGGATGTGCTGTTGCTGTTAGCCGAACGAGAAACCAGATAACCAGAGCTCTGAACCACTAAGGAACCCACCTAATCAGACATTGATGAGAAATCCAGAATAATGGTAGGTTGAAGGTCTCGGTTACCTGCAAACCTGCAAACACCTATCCCCCATCACGTGTAGGTACTAGGATGTTCAGTATCCCGGGCTCTCAGGTCGAGAAATGATGATACGTTCACCATTTCTGGTTTGGCATCATCATCAATCGAGGAGGCCTCAACTGATTCTCCAAGGCGGAAGGTCCTCAGCTTTGGCACTGAGGTCGAGAAACAATAGTATGGTGGAGAAATGACTTTTTACTTTTGTTTTTCGCAAAACATGTTGCGGTTAGCAAGAGTCGCCGCCGACTTTTCTTTTATCCAATTTATTTAGGAAAGGTGAAAAGAACAGGAAAGACCGTTTTGAAAAGATTTTTGAGTTCGGGGGATAAGTTATGAAAAGGGAAGGTGTTAGCACCCCTTTTCATCCGTAGTTATCTACGGGCTCTTAATTGCTAGCTCACTTTAACTTGCTTTTTTTTTTGAAATGTGGTGTGTGTTTAGAAAATATTTTGTAAAAGTTGACTTTGTAATAATTCGTGTAAGAACGTATACAAAGTGTTTGTTTTTGAAAATATTTTTGAAAGTGTGAGGTGTGAAAAGTATTTGTTTTTTGAGTTGTGAGCGAGCATTTAAAAGTTACCTACCCTTAATTTATAAGGTCTTTCTTGTACTTATCATTTTCCTTGAGAGATAGTACTATCCATACCATTAGTGGGTAGGTAGTCCTATCTATTGGATGTGGAGGGACAACGAAGGGTCATCAAATGGTCATAGGAGGCAACATGTAAGGATACCTTAGCAATTCGTAGGGACTACCATCATTTTTCCGTAGGGTCATCGAGGGACAAGATCATTTTTTGTAGGCAACTTGAAGGGTCATCGAGGGACTATGATCTTTATATCGAAGGGACTGTGATGATATTATTCGTAAGCGTCTTTTGCCAAAGTATCCTTACGTTCGAGGGGCATTCATCCCTCGGGGTACAGTACTAAAGTCAATCGAGGAGTGCCTCCGCTGATTCTCTTCAAAACGTAGGGGCCGTCCTATGCGAGTTCCAAAGCGGGCCCTCGGGTGCGAATGGGTTTGCCACAGGATGTGGTCTGCCACTGTCACCACTAAAGAGGGATGTTTCCACTAAGGTCCTCAATGATCGGTCACCAGAGTCGACAGCTCTCTAGATCAACACCCCAACATGCGCAAGACACACACGTTAGAATGCGTCCCAAGATAGCCTCGTTTGGTTGTGAATTTCGTGAACACACAAACGTACCAAGCAGGCACGTAGGTCCCACTACTTTCCACTCTAGTCCTAGGGTATTCTCAAGCCTTGGTATTGGGCTTAGCTCTCAAACCCACCCAACCTGTAAAACAAAGACAGCCAGCACAACACAGCAGTATGACAGTAATAGAAAATGAAATGCAGAAAATGCGGTAAAAATAAAAATAAAATACAACACATAAAGCAAAACAAAAACAAAGCACCCCAAAGAGAACAAAGACAAGCAAGCGCTAGGATTGACTCGCTTAGGGATGGACCAGCATAGGTCAACCAGAGTCCCCAGCAGAGTCGCCAGTTGTTGCTCCCAGGATTTTCATCCAGGTACAAACGCGAGAGTGGCGCGGAAAAACAGAGTCGCCAGCCGTGTAAATTTATCCCAAGAGAGGGAAAGGGAACACTGCATAAACCTGAGGAAGAGGGAAAGGAATGGTCATCGCAACCATAACTTGGGTTCGGGAGTCGGTTACGCGAGGGGAAGGTACTAGCACCCCATGCGTCCATCGTACTCGATGGGATCCACGCTTGTTGTCTAATCTAAGGGTGAGTTATACTATCATCTAGGGCTGTACTAAGACGGGGAGGGGAAAAACAAAGACAGACTCGGTAGGACGTCGACGTCCTAGGCCTACGTACCCCCTTTGTGCAATGGGGAATTCAGAGTCAACGTAGTTCAGACCAAGTTCTTTTTGTGTTTTTTATGAGCGACGTTAAGTTCGCGTCCGGCAGTTAGGGTCGATGCATGATTGCGACTCAGACGGAAGGTAACGTGCCCTTTTCGAAAATAGCCTTTAAGTTTGATGATCCCGCGGGACAAAAAGGTTTGAAGTTGGTTTATGTTTTTTAGGACAGAAGTGGCTTAAGTTAGTTCCTAAGTTGCATTGCACCAAAGTCTAGGGCACAGAGGCGAATACTTAACGCATCGTCCCAAGACAGGACGCTCGCTAAGCACTCTAGAAAGATGAGAGGAAGCCCCTCATTTCTCATTCCCCATACTTAAGGCTCGTGCGCAATACACCTTATTATTATTAAGTGTTTTAAGGAAATTTGAGATGAGAAGAGAGAAGACACAAGGGTAACTCTAAAGGGAACTAAGAATCCTAAAGTTATCATGCATGGGTGACCCACGGTTAGTGAGGTTTGAAGGCAACCTAAATCCTAGAGGAAGAAGATGAGGGAAGGAAGAAGGTAAGGGTAACCATGGATACCTATCCATACCCTTAAGGAACTTACCTTGATCCTGCATAAAAGGTTAGTGAGAAACGGATAATATCAAGGCAAGTGAAAATCAAACTATGGCAAACAATAGTAATTATAATCCAAACATGAATTCCGAAATCAAAGACAATTTAGGGTATGCATGAAATGTGTGATGCAAAAAAGAAGTTGAATTAAACAATTAGTTTAGATGATGAAAAATAAAAATAAAATTTGTGAAAATTTTATAAAATGGTGAAAATGGTGCATGAATTAAATTCAAAAGAAAATTAATCAAATAATATTAAAAAAGAAAATAAAAAATAAAAAAACCTCAACAACTTTGCTATCGCGAAAACGCGGTCATCGCAACCGGATCCGAATTGTACGGACCTAAATATAACAAAAAAAAAAAAAAGGCAACTAAAAAAAAAGAGAAATTTAGCTTTAAAAAACCTCAACAATGTTGTTATCGCGAAAACGCGGTCATCGCAACCGGATCCGAATTGTACGGACCTAAATATAACAAAAAAAGGCAACTAAAAAAAAAAGAGAAATTTAACTCTGAAAAAAAACCCTCAACAATGTTGCTAACGCAAAAATGCGATCATCGCAACCGGATCCGAATTGTACGGATCTAAAATTTTCTAGAGGTGGAGAACGCCTGAAAAATAAATTTTAAAATAAAAAGTTTTAAAACAATAATGTTGCTACGCAAAATGCGATCATCGCAACCGGATCGAACCAAACATAAATGTCACACATCAAGCACACAAATGCAAATAGCGTATCGACATGATTAGATCCGAAAATAGAAAAATAAATAAATAAAAAACTATATATATATATATATATATATATATATATATATATATAATATGTATTAAAACAGTAGGATTATAAAAAAAATGTTATATATTATAAAAAAAAAACTGCATGTTTTGTGATTATTGAAAAACAAATTACGTCTTACGATTATTAAAATAAATATATTAT
The DNA here is from genome assembly GCA_022829125.1 of Lathyrus tuberosus. Classification (NCBI taxonomy): domain Eukaryota; kingdom Viridiplantae; phylum Streptophyta; class Magnoliopsida; order Fabales; family Fabaceae; genus Lathyrus; species Lathyrus tuberosus. The sequence goes on from JALAZF010000397.1 coordinate 3,667,834, forward strand.
ATGCTTATAAAAGAAAATAACATAAATAAACAGTAACATACCACCACTCCCCTATGCGAAACTGTTCCTGATTAATCATTAAGACTATGCCGGCATATATGTTAGTACAGTGGCGGCATCGCATCAACATCGCATATGAAAAGTTAATAATTGAATAATATGACAAATGATAGTAAAAGGTTAGTAACTAGTACAACATAAAATTCCAATATTATAGCAACCTATTTCATGATACACAGCAGCACGTTGGCTACGGGGTAACTGGTAACAAAACATGTTATTAGTAATGTAACTGCATAACGATAGATATTGTACCGCGGTGATAAAAAGCAACGTCGATTCTTCAAATTTTTCCGGCCGCTTTCTTTCTTTTTTTTTTCCCCTCCCCTCCTTTTGAATCCGTAACCACAATATATAGGGACCAAATTAGGGTTAATTTTTAGTTGCCAATAATGTCCCTAATCCCCAATTTGAGGCCCAAGTTTAATAATATTAAAAGTTAAATAAAATTTAAATAATTTAATAAATCTGAAAATAAAAACTAAACTTACTTATCTTTAAAAATAAAAAATTAAGATAAAATTAAAATAAAATACTAATCACTACTTATTTATTCTTAAAATTAGTTTTTAAAAAAAGGTAAAAATAAATATTTAAAATGAAATTAAAATAAAGTACTAATTATTCTAATTATTTATTCTAAATAATATTAATTAAAAAAGTAAAATAAACGGACTCTAAATAAATAAATAAAATCGGACGCCCGAGTGATCGAAAAAATAAATCCAGTACACTAAAATGATTAGTACGAAATATATGACTCGAAAAAATACAGCATTTGGTCAGATTTTAAAATAAATTTTAATCCGTAAGAATGCTCAAATTGATCAAAATATGACGAAAAATTAAAACGAACACGCCGAGTTAAACTACGCGAACCGTAGAATAATATAATTGACGTCTGCAAGTTCGATTATAAAATTTTCCGTCCCCTGATTTTAAGCACCGCTGAAATTCAATTTGACCACTCTGTTTGTAAATTTCTGAGAAAATATTCTGACCAATATTTTAGGCAGTATGCGAGATGAAAAGCATTGTTTTATGCTATTTAGATGATGCAGAGTGGAAATACAGTCAGACGAATGAAAATACGAAAATATTAAAAATGCCTGGAATAAGCTGTGAACTCTTGATGATGTAGTAGACCAGATAAGACTTCTCTGAACTGCCTCAAGCACCTTGACCCCATGCTAATGATATGCATACATGATAATGCAAAAAATGAAATGAAACATAAGTCAGTTAGTAAAAAGTAAGGAGGGCAAATTTTGGGGTGCAACAAGCAGGCAGTTTTAAGAGGCTGTATCTGACGAAGAAAACGGTAAGCTCAAAGTACATTCATCGGTAGATTAAGACAATACCAAAGAAAACTAAAGCACCTGCTCAAATGTTGTGGAGAAACCGTGAATGTTCCGTTTGAATTCCAAGGGAGGAAGCATGCCTAGGTATCATTTGCAATAATGAGCAACCTGGACAGACAAAAACTGATAGAAGTTAGCTGCAGAATTGAAAACAGATACAGAAGCCACCAGCATTCAACCGACCTACCTTTTAAATCAACACAATGAGCCTAATGCCTACATTAGTTCTTGCAAATATATATAGTAGAACGATGGAACACAAAACACCCAAGCACGTATATTATTTTTTATTATTGGGAAATCATATATCAAATGGTATATAAGTTACAAATCAAGTTGCACCAGGAACACGTGAGTTTTAACATCTATGTGGCCCTAGATGCACTGTTTACCTTGGTGGTTCTATTTAAGAGAATAAGAACTTGTGGGATTGAGTGGATTACTGATAGCGTTGCTGAGTGATTTTGAGGAGGTTGGCGCCCTTGCGAGATATCCTAAAGCTTTTCCGCTGCACTCAAGGAGAATTCCCGGTCCAAGGACTCACCATAATCTTGGTCCGATGCCTATTAAGATCACAAGCGAAGGTTAAATCATGTTTCTAAAAAACTATGGAATGCTTAAATAAGAAGCGAGGAACATACAAGCTAGCCTACCATACGGGAGAAGTTCCAACTGTGAGAACTCAAACCACAGCCCAATGTCAAGCTCACTCTTTAAGCCTCAACTCCAAGTTTTTGCCATGGTCGAGCAGCTCTAAAATGCGCAAATGAAAAGGAAGTGATTAGAAAACGTGGAAAAAGCAATAGCGGCAAATAGATAAAACAGACGCAAATCGTGTTAATCAATAGCACGAGCCACAAATAAGTGTTTCAAACAAACAATTATGGCAAGATCTTAATATCACAAATATACTAGAATCATATCAAATCACAATCAGTAATCATTCAAGGCAATCAAGACAAGAATTTGAATTTCTTTCCAAAAACGATATCAAACACACTCAAAGCCAATCCACTCCCAAATACCATCAGACACGTCTTCAAAATCATCAATTCAGGACCAAATTAAAATGGAAAACTTAAAGCACACAATTATATACTTCCTAAAATAGTTCCAGCACAGAATAATACAAGAAATCAAGGTTGTCATGTTGTTTCCAAAACAAGGTGACGTTGCAATAAATAACAAATCGATGGTCAGCAATTGTAGACGAATTGAAAATGGAAATAAATTATTCATTAAGTGCAGGAAATCAAGCATTCATGATTTTGGTTTTGGCAAGAATTGAGGATAAATAGCAAAAGCAAATCACGACTGACACAATGAATAAGGCTCAGAACACAATTTGGACCAATTCAAATTCTTTCCTAATCAACCTTCAAGTGTCATTCAATGTCAAGATTTAAAATCAATGCACATATGGCTATAAAAGGAGGATTCACATGCACCAGAAAGAGGACAGACCATTACAATACGAAGAAGAGGCCAACTTCCATACCACCAGAAAAAAACTTATCCTAAGAGAGACAAAAATGCACAATTCTCACTCAGGGTAGAAGGATACTCACCCGTAAATCTCAGAAAAACGCTCACAAACCTCTATCAATATTCTTCAACCATATTCATCCAAAATCAACAACTCCAAACAACAACCCAACTCCAAATCGAACCAGAAAATCAACAAACCCAGTATCAATTCATCACAACCAAACATCCATCCTTGCGCATCAGAACTCACTCGCACATATACAAAAGAGAACCCTCACGGAGATTTCAAGAGAAGCATACATACACACACGGCAGTAATCACACAAACGACAAGGACATGGAGAGATAGCACGCATACGAAGAAGACGGAGAAGAAAGAAGGGGACTTATCTGTACGTCGGCGGTCCGTGAAAGCTCGAAGGCCCTCACCAGCTTCCATCTTCGATGACCTTTCCCTTTTTATTCAATTTCTGTAATTTGTAATCGTGATAATGCTAATGAAATTGGGGTACTGGGACTGCTGGGGTTAGGGTTTCGTTTTGTTTGATTTGCGGAGATTCGAGAGAGGAGAGTTGGAGAAATGATGGTGACTGGGTTTTTTGAAAACCCTAATTTCTTTTAGCAAGAAAGCAAACGAGAGAGATGAGAGCGAACGAGAGAGATGAGAGACGGAGAGGATGAGTGGCGAGAATGAGGGAGGCGAGATGCGTTTTCTTCTTTTGAGTTATTATTTTGATCACCGTACACACGTGCACCCTCACGCCTTGTGCGTTAGATCTCAGCGCACCTTGATCCAACGATCAGGATTTGAGGCTCTACGATATATCCTCTTTCCCCTGCGACGCCTGATCCCTCCGTTTTATTTTAGTACAATCTGTTTTCTTAACTAATTTAACCTTTTTTTAATAAATCCATAATGTTTTAAATCTGTAATCTTTTCTAAAATAATTAAAATTTGGTCTTTATATATAACTTAACCAATCCTCTTTTTTTTTAAAACGTAAATATATGGGAACTTTTTAACATAACCTTTTATAATAATTTGACTTTTATAACAATTTAACTTTTCTAATAATTCAACCTTCTTAATAATAACTTTTAATAATACATTTTTTTTAAATAATAAACTTTTAAATAGGAAGACTTTTTTAAGCAATAAAACTTTTATTATTTAAGAAAATCTTTTAAAACAATGAAAAAACCTTAACTTTTAGAAAAAAAAACTTTTAAATAACAAAACTTTAATTTTTTAGATAATAAAATTATAACCCTTTTTTAATTATATATATATATATATATATATATATATATATATATATATATATATATATATATATATATATATATATATATATAACTCTTTTAATAAAAATAACCTTTCTTAAAATTAATAAACCGTAATGAAAATAACTTTTAATAATAAAACCTTTTTTTTATAATAAACCTTTTATAATAAGTTTAGTATAATATAAATTTTATAACAAAATAAAACTCTTTTTTTATAACCTTTTTTAATAGATTTTATTTTATAATAAAAAAAGATAAGACCTTTTTTCAAAAGATAAACCTTTTAAAAATAATGAAATTTTTTTTTACTAAAATAATAAAATCAAAATCTTTTTATTGATAAGGAGAAAACTTTTAACAATTTTTCTTTTTAATAATCTTTAACATAAAATTCTCAAAATAATAAACCTTAGAAATCTAAACACTTCTCTTAATAAATCGTTCCCCGCTAGAATCCATCATCGTACGCTTGAATGTTTCCATTATCTTATTTGTATCTTATTTGATGCCATGTTTTGTATGCTTATCTTGATGAATATATGTATGCTTTGTATGTCTAAGCCCTTTCAAAAATTAAAACTCTCGATCCAACGTCGAGCCAATTTTCCACCCATATAAGTCGATCGCCTTCGGGCATCGCATTCAACCTTTTGGTCACTAGAAACAAGTCTAGCATCACTTTGCTAGCACCCTCGCCTAAATAACTTAATTAACCGCATAAAATATCCAAGGGAAAATCCCATGCATGATAACCATGTTATTGTGCATGGTGCACATCATTTGCATTCATAATCGACACCCTTAAGTTAAGACTATTAGATAACTTAGGATAGATTTCCTAGGTTAGTCCCCCATAATTTTTATTTTTCAAATCAAACTTTAGCCCACCTAATTCTCCACACAAGAGAATTAGATGTTAATCATCTCAAAGAAAGGGACATACAATCCCATACCCCACAAAATACAAACATTTTCAAAAACTGTGGTGGTCTTTCGTAAGATGATGACTCATCTTCTTTTCCTAAACCTTTAAAACATTTTAGTATCCTTAATAAGGAACTACAAGTGCTCTGATTCCTTCCTGACAGGATATGTAGGCACAAGATGCGATATCTTGTCGAGCACACTTAGGATAAAAAAATATAATAAGCCATCTACCCTTAAACCCTTAGCAAAACAATAACAAATAACATAATAAATCAAGAGGTTTTTGTAGAGTACTACAGATATCTAGGATGCTAACACCTTCCCTAGGTATAACCAACCCCCGAACTTAGAATCTTAGTGCATTTGCATTGCATTGTGGGAATTCGGTTTTTCTCCCTCCCCTTGGATAAAATCAAAGACGGTGGTGACATTAAAAATGCGATCCTAGTTAACAAATAACTATGATATCCAATTTTCACCGCGACAACAGTCCACTAATATCTTGTTTACTGGTACATTCTCCACCTTCCCAGTGATGTAGAGAGGCTTCAGGTGGCCTTTCATCGCCTCTGTAGGTCACTCGAAGAAAGCGTTCTGCTCTTCAACGCACCCATTATTCATAATATAGTAGCACACAGGCTTGTGTACTGTCATCCCTGCTTCAGTGCAAGCATCCAAATCTTCGACCTCTGTAATTTGGTCGAATTCCCTAGGCATCACAGACACCACATTGACTATGATGTCAAGAGAAGCATCAGACTCAGAGTCGAAGTTGTCTGTCATTTCTTCATCATTTTCGACAGTCTTTTCACGTTCATCCCCCTGAGAGGAAACCAACTTTTTCCCCACCGGCGCCTTTTCAGCACTCTTCATTTGAGCCCCTCCGTTATTATCAGTAGGGACATTAGTACTGGACTCCCCATGATCCTTCGACTGAGCTTCCCTGAGAGCCTTTCTTCTACGCTGCTCTCTCCTTCATTGAGATCGCGACATCGGGTTCTTCCCCTTATAGTTTTTCAGAGACATACGCAGATTCGTTGGAAGTCTGAAACTCCTTTCGGTACTCTATGGACGAGCCTCTGTTCACCTCAAACTTCTGCCATTTCTTCTGACCTTTTTCCTTTCCTTCGACAGGTTTCATCCAACTTCCCACTGGTGCATTGCTTGTTGGTTTGAAGGTGTTGGATCTGTGATTGGTAATATTTTGGTTCAAGAGTGGAACCATATGATGATGGTGTTCTTTTTTATGATGATGATGATGATGTTTTTTTTATGGTGATGATGATGTTTTGATGATTCATGAGTTGGATGCTTGCTTTTATACATGATCATGCATGCATATATTTTAGAGTTAGGTATGACTTCAGTCCAGTGATGGTCTGGTTTAGAGAGGATCTATGGCAGTCTCAAGTCCAAAGAGGAACACAATCTAAGAGGAACCAGAGACATGGGCAATCAGTAGCATACCTCTGACCCCAAAAAATCATGTACCACATGCATTTTGATAAAGGAGTTGGTGGCACTAACATTTGCATTACTATTTGAGTTTTGATTGTGTTTTGCGTGAATGATGTATTCGTGATTATCGATATTTACCATCCTCTTGCTATTTTTCACCGTTATCATTTGTAAGGTGTATTCTCACCCCTTTTGTTGTTGTGGTGTTTGTACTCCTATGCAGTACAGACAATCAGGTACACGAAAGGAGTAGTTGCTTGTGAGTTGGAAGATATCCTTGAAGTTGTTCTTCATTTATTTCATATTTATAGCTATTTTAGTCGGTTTTATATGATTTAATCTATAACATCGACAACAGGCATATTATTTTGTTTTGACTTGTCATTTGGAGTTTACTTTCATTGAGTCGTTGTTTTAATTAATTATTTGATGTTATGAGGATTATTCGAGTTTTCCGTTGCGAGTTTTTGAAAAAATTTCATGAAGTGCATGTTTTGTTTGGAGTAGCATCCTAATTAGTGAAAATTCTCTTTTATATTAAGAGTCGGGGTTTAGGGTGTTACAATATGTCCTCTTCTTATTAAGCCCCTAAAGCTTATGAAGCCAATCAGGAGGAACCAACTGTTGATGCCGATGCCCCTGTAGATAGTTATCTAGGAGACCCATATGACACCTCGTTACTTCATCTCTATGGAGACCATGTTGTTAGGCATGTCCGAGAAGGAGAAGTATATTTATTTACTTTTGCATTACATCTGTTTTATACTAATTAAATTGTGACTAATGATGATATATTTATTTTTACACAAGCGTCCATGTTCCCCGCTACTATGGGCTTACCGGTTTATGTGCATATACATATAAGACCATAAACCATGGCATGCAGGCGACATTTTCTGAAAGATGACACTCAGAGACGTCATATTTCCACCTTCCTATTAGCAAGATGTCTATCACCCTCGATGACGTCTCATGCCTCCTAAATCTACTCACCAGGGTAAAATTACTGGACCGGTCCAGGATCGATCGAGACAGAGTCAGTGAGATAAAGGTTACTTATTTGGGAGCTGACCCAAGTGATGCCCTAAATGAGGTTGTTGACATCAAAGGTGCTCATGCTATATTTGTGTTCTTGGAAGAACTTTATAAAGACCATCTGCCGATGGTTATGGATGTCGAAGGTGATGATATGTAGGTTAAGTACGACTAATAGTGTGCATTGAGGTGTTACCTCTTGTTCCTGGTGGGCGCGTCCATGTTTGTGGACAAATGTGCAACATACGTCGATGTGGTCTACCTTGAATACTTCACCGACTTTACGCAATTCACGAGTACAACTAGGGGGCCACCTGTTTGGTGTACGTATTACTGTTATTTTCATAATCATTGTGTTACATTTGTTACTAATATTTTATCTAAACCATTTTCATGCACGGATCATTTCTCACTTTCCTCGCATATTCGGCTGAGAACCAGAGCCTGACTACATTGAGGATCGGCCACGTGCTTGCGCCTTTGCCTCGTACAGAGGAAATTAGGAGATCGATCCCTTCTAGGTGTATCTTGATCGTCATGTAGCAGATGATATTGTCTTCTTCCCATATGAAGGTCACCGCAAGACGTGTCATCTAGACGTCATTTCGTTATACTACATATGGATGACTTGTTGGTCAGGTATGATGTATGCGTATCTTCCCGAGCGAGTGATGTGCCAATTTTGATATCTGTAGGTTATTCTGAGACGCCCCTCAGAGTCTGCTCCTCCCATCGTCTGCCACAGAGATCTTGTTGCAATACTTAAATTCTTAATAGTCATATGGTAACAAAGTATTATCGCAGGGTGTCAGCTCCTATGCAATGAGCTTATACAGATGACTACATCATATGGTTATATAAGGCGTCACATCCTATCATGACACCATACGCTTCTGAAAACCACCTAGGCTATCTAATCAGGACATCCTATAGGCTAGGGATAAGCACACCCATTACGTGTTGTCGCTCTATTAGTGTATTGTGGATATGGTGAGATTGGACATAAATGCTGAACTTTTTTTAAGAAAGCAGTCCCAAATTGACCTCGTATAAGACATTATGGTCGAGGTACATAATTCCTTCTAGTACAGGCGGAGGAGAAATCGCGGGGTTAGACATACCTAGTAGTTTATGTTTGTTTTATTTATTTGTATTTTTGAAACAAATGATTGTATGCTCGGTACATTTTGAATTTAATTTATTAATGTATGAGTTTTTTAAATGAATGTATAATATGTTAGAATCAATTTGTCACTCTTAAATGGCCAAAAAAAATTGTCTAAAATGACTTAAAATATAAGTTGGCCTAAAAATATGAAAGTTAGGACAATGTTACTGCCAAGAATATAGTAAGGGGAATTTTCGAAAATACATTTTAAAAACGTATCTTGTTATGTGCAATAAACACGTTTTCAATAGTTTAAAATAAATTCAATGCTGGATTAACCTAAAATCACACAAACTTACCGTGGGACTGTATTTTGCTATTTCCAAAATCAATAAAAATACGTTTGAATGTTTAGAAGTGCGGGGCACACTCCATATATGGGTGGAGTGTGAGATTAGTATTTCCCTTAATTTGAGATCATTGAGCTCACGTTACACCCTTTTCTTTATGAACAATAATAGTAAGTAACGCAACTTTAAAAAATGCTACCTATAGATATGTTGTGATAAAACATGAAAAATGAATATTAGCGTTAAAACCATATCAACCTCTTAGCTACTACGAGAGAATAGAACGCTTCCACGGTTAGACCCTATTCTCACGCTTTCTTCTTCTTCTTCCTCCTTTCCAACTCCCACACTGTGTCACACACAAAACACAATCGCACCATCATTTCTCTCTAATTTCCCTATGTCCACCATGGTCCCACACGCTCACGCTCTGCCTGAATATCCCAAACACCCATGAACAAATGTGGGCCCAAATAAGAAAGTAAATTACAAACAGATTCTGATCTCACATTTGGGATGCAATTACAATGGCAGAGAGAAACGCTTCTGCCATTAAGGTTGTTTCAAGAAAATCCTTATGCTTTTTCTTCACAACAACAACGTTGTTGTTCATCATGTCATGGCTTTTCGTTCTCCGTTCAACGCGCTCCGATTCTACATCCGAAGCCATTTCTCAGCTCCTCTCCAACACGTTTCCAGATACAGTTTCCGGATCATTTCATTCGCAAAACTCAGAATCTTCCTTCAGCAACCGAGCCATTCTCGATAACACCAAAAAACAAAAACAAACACCATACATTCTAAAATGCAACAGCCACACCACCACCATGTCGAATGACAACAGTAACTACAGCAACAACCTTCTATTGAAGGTTTTCATGTATGATTTATCTCCGGAGTTTCATTTCGGATTATTAGATTGGAAAACCGATGATGAAAATGGGAAAAACAAAAATGTCTTTCCTGATATGAAAACCAAGATACCAAGATACCCGGGTGGTTTGAATTTGCAACACAGTATTGAATATTGGCTAACATTAGATATTCTAGCTTCAGAATTACCAGAACTTTACCCTAACAAAACTAGAACTGTAATCAGAGTTAAGAACTCGACGGATGCTGATGTAATATTCGTGCCGTTTTTTTCTTCTTTCAGTTATAACAGACTCTCCAAAATAGGTCCACATGAAAAGAAGAGTAGAAACCGGGTGTTGCAAGAGAATTTGGTGAGGTATTTGATGAGTCAAGAGGAGTGGAAAAGGTCTGGTGGAAGGGATCATTTGATTCTGGCTCATCATCCTAATAGTATGTTGGAAGCTCGAATGAAGCTCTGGCCTGCAACTTTTATTTTGTCTGATTTCGGGAGGTATCCTCCGAATATAGCGAATGTCGAGAAAGATGTGATTGCGCCTTATAAGCATGTTGTTGGTTCTTATGTTGATGATCAATCTAGCTTTTATAGCAGGAAAACTTTGCTTTACTTCCAAGGAGCTATTTACAGAAAAGATGTATGTTATGTTCCTCTTTCTTTTTCATTTCATATGCTGGTTTTGTTATTGCTTTAGCTTTGCTGAGAATTAAGTCTTTGCACATCCTGATTGAAATGCTTAAGTTAGATATAATTGATTTAGGCTCAGTTTGGATTAGCTTCTAACATGCCTCTCAATTAAGTTGAGATGCAAAAGCTATTTTCATCCTATATGATATTTTATTGTTCCAATTTCTTATTATAGAATGCTGAACGGTTAGAGATGAGGATGTCGCATTGGAGGTGCGTGTTAAGACTAGACAGGATAAGATTAGAAATGTCAAGAGAGTGTTGGGAAAGCACTTATAGTAGAAAAGATGGTGGAAAACAAGCTTAGGTGGTTTGGGCATGTACAAAGATGACATGTGTGGTAAGAAAAGTAGATCATATGGAGACGAGTCAAACGAACCTAGAAATACTATAATAGAAACTATTATGAAAGATTTTGAGATTAACTATTTGGATAGGGTCCTGGTAGTACATTATTGCGAAAGTTGATCCATGTAACCGACTCCACTTAGTAGGATAATGTGTGGTGGTTGTTGTATGTTGTTACTCTTCTGATCTTCACTCTTAAGAAATTTCTATTCTCAAATGCTACCTTAGGTTCATTACATAAACATACATTTCTAAAGTGTCATTAATTTTCCATGTAACTTCTTTTTTAGCTTGCAAAACAATTAATTGTACTGAACTTGAGCTTTTCTCATGCATAGGGAGGCCATGCTAGGCAAGAACTGTTTTATCTTCTGAAAGACGAAAAAGATGTACATTTTTCATTTGGAAGTGTACAGAAAGGCGGAGTAAGAAAAGCAACAGAAGGCATGCGTTCTTCAAAATTCTGCCTCAACATAGCAGGCGACACACCATCATCGAATAGGTTATTCGACGCCATTGCGAGTCACTGTGTCCCTGTCATAATCAGTGACCAAATTGAGCTTCCATACGAGGATGTCCTTGACTACTCAGAGTTCTGCGTATTCGTTCGCACAAGAGACGCCCTCAGAAAGAAGTTTCTGATAAATTTCATTAGGAGTATTGACAAAGATGAATGGACAAGAATGTGGAACAGGTTGAAAGAGGTTGAAAAATTCTTTGATTTTCAGTTCCCTTCTAAGGAAAGCGATGCCATTCAAATGATTTGGCAAGCTGTTTCGCGTAAGGTTCCTTTGATGAAGTTGAAAACAAACAGGTCTAGGAGATTTTTTAGGTCCCTTTATGGTAATAATAAAGATATGGGGCATAAATCTATACCAGCACCAGCTAACTTTTGGTGATATGATGATACATGAGATTTTATTTTTAGAATGCAAGAATGTTTTTATACAATATAGTTGTGATTTTAATAGTAACATTGACATTGTAGTGTTCATACCTGAGGACTCATAGTATACAATGAAAACTTGTTACATGAGAGCCACTCCAATTTTCGAATGACACTCAACACATGAAGGAAAAATCTACTTGTTATAACAAACCTGCAATCCTTCTTCCAATGCCAATCTCCTTGCCATTTCAATAGATTCAGCATTGGTAACCTGTATCAAGATGATTTAATATGCAAAATAATCTATATAAGTTAACAATAAAGATAAAAGAAAATAGGTATAACACTGCACAAACAACATACAGAAAACCACCAAAGCAACAGCTAAACAACTAAATCATATGAAGATGACTACAGAGTATCATCTAATATGTGACCCAACAGATTTGTCTGACCATAAATAAAATGGCAAGTTTACAAACGAAGGTGATAAATTTTCCATTTACCTTACTGACCTCGTCAAGCAGCTTGACATCCAAAATGCTTGGTATGGAACCTGCAACAAACTCTCCAATACGAAAATTTGTCTCGTGTGCATATGAAGGGGAAGAAACAAGAAAAAGTAAAAGGTGGAGGTCTCATTTGAGATGGATTGAGAATTAACCTTTGTATTATTGCTGTTGTCAAACTGTCGAAACATGTAAGCATTGGACGTGGTGTTGGCAATTTCTTCAGCTTTGTCAATAGCCCCTTTCAGCCCTTTCTCTGCATCCGTCAACACAACCTCTGCACCAAATGAGCGTAAAAGGATTCTCTTCTCAGATTTACCGAGGCAGGCATTGTGACTATCAGTTTATACCCTTTAGTTGCTGCAACAAAAGCAAGGCCAAGTCCTGTATTTCCAGTTGTTGGTTCAACTAAAACAGTTTGCGCAAACTCAGAATCGGGAAGTTAAAGAAAATCCAAGAATCAACAGCTTTGAACAAATCATTACATCATAAAATGCAAAAAATTTTTAGATACCCAAAAAATCTTCACAACATACCTTTCCCGGCGTAATTGCTCCATTCTCTTCAGCATCAACTACATGCTATAGCCAATTCTGATATTTTGAACAACAATATATATTATCAAATGATGTATTTTCAGTTTGAGGGTCAAATTAAAAAATCAAACAGCACTATACAACTCTTTTATCAAATTTAAAATAATAATAATAATAAGCTTCACTTTAATCGAAAATGCAAAATAAATAGACAAATTAGTACACTGCAATGTGGAGAATTTCTTATGAGACGAGTAATACATGATCAGTTAACTTAAGATATGAAAGAACCCCAATAATTGGTCTAATGGTGGAGACTTGAATTTTGAGAGAAATTTGGGACATTTGACATTCCAGTTATACTTGAAATTTTAGAAATTTCAGGTATGAACCCAGAATTTCCCAAAAATATATAATTTCAATGTTTTTGACACAACAACATGCATAAATGATTCTATAAGAAATTCATCATATATAATAGATACATATTATCTACAAGATTACATAACAAATTAGGATGACTTCCTAATTTCATCCTCCCAGTGTCTAATTCGTCCTGCATATGCTGAGTTTCATGCTTTTGCATCTTCAGTACAATTTTGTCTCTAACGGTTAGTGACGGGAGACAATGGACTATCAGGTTTTAACTTTAACTGAACCCAAAGATTGTTGTTGACAAAACCAACAACAATGATTTTATGCCTACTCGTATACAAAGGTGGAGCTATGGAAAGAGGGAAAAGGGTATGTTAAGTCTATGTGACAGGGACACAAATACGACATTGTACCTACATGCAATATGGTAACCCATATCAGGAATCGTCATCCATTTTTCTCGACCCTACACACCCAAGTGTTATAATTTTAAGGAATTCCTAACTTGAGAGACAGTGTCATAGAACAAGTTGGAAAACAATTTAGGGTGTTGATGAACTTAAGTATCTAACTGCGTCCGGACCAACGCCATGACTCTTTGCCGCATCCAAGTAAAGCTGCAATAGCCCGAAAACCACAATTTCCATCGTCACCCACATCAACAATGACATCAATGTATGGATGCAAGAAATCAAGAAACTGAGACAAGTAAAGATGTCTCGAAGATGTAGTGGACATTTGACTTTAACCAGACATACTTGAAGGTTGACTTCCTGTTGGTTTCGTGCATGATCTTTTTGTAGTCTGACTCCCCTACGAGCTCCCACTATGAAGGATCACGATGCATATCACTCTCTTCACCCTTTCCGCTCTTCTTAACTCTCATCTTTGGCTTGTACTTCACCGGCGGTGGACACATAGATGTTGTGGATGGATGTGTTAGTTCCCGAACCTTTTTCTTCAATACCCTATGGCCTATAATATCCAAAGAATTGAAATACGTCTTCAACTCTTCACACTTTGCTTCTAAATCCAACTTTGTGCCATTATTGTCATGATTGTTAGCATGCTCTTCAATGTGTAATTTCTTACAAAAAACATGAATTGGTTCTAAAGAAACAGACAAGCCTTGTATTTGGAAACCGGAAAGTTGACACGCATAAGGTAACCCATATGTAGTTCTAATGAAGCAACCACATGCATCTTTGCTTGTACCAACAAATTTTACCCTTTCTAGCTCATTCCTTATGTGCTATATACACTACCTTGAAACAAAACCGTGCAAGTTGGTATATAATGGAGTGTTATAATGGAGTCTTCCCTATTTCTTGTCCAACACATATATTTTTTTCTATGTATAAGTATTAACAACATTTGCATTTCCATCAATGAACCTCTCTTGCTCGCATTGTATGTAGCTCTAGCTTTATACACTTGGGTGACACATGTGAGGTTTTCTGGATCTTTGTCTTTCAATGCAGAAACAATGTACCGTGGAGTCATGTTGTACTTCGTCATGTCATTCACAAAATGTCTCTCATGAACTTTTAGACGACCCAATATGTCATGGCCATCTAAATCTCTAGATAGTTTAAAGTTAAAACAAACAGGCCGGTCCTAAGAGTGTTCAAATTAATCGATTATTAGTTATCTTTTTTACTTATTAGTTTAATTTTATTTAATTTCTACTCCTTTCGTTTCAAAATGATTATCGTTTAAGGTTTTTGTATATAGATTAAGGAATTTAATGATATTGTCATAAGATATTACACTTTTATTAAATTAACCTTATAAATATGTTAAAATTAGTGTCCAGAGTAATAACTAAAGGTCACAATTGAAAAATTATGTCATTTCTTCATTGAAAAATGACATTCAATTTAAAACAATTTTTTTTGTTAAAACAATAATCATTTTAAATCAGAGATAGTATTATTTAATATGTTTCAAATATATTTGGTAATTATGATTTTTTAATATTAATTTTTTATATATTATATATTATATTTTATATGAAACCTATTATTTTAATGTGTCTTTCCTGATAATATTAATATTGATAAAAAAAATTACAATTGAAAATTTGAATATTTAAAAACCAATCCAATTGCAATTGAATATCTAAAAATATAATGAAAATTTGAATATCTACAAAAGAAAGAAGCACATATGAATCATTGTCAATCGCGTAGAATACGAAGTAACTATTGATAGTCAAAATCCATTGGTCACTCCAATCTTAAAATCAAAACGCAAGGGTTGGAGATTCAGAAATGAAAATGCTACAAGATATTAAAAAGGAAATACCAACGTGAAGCAAAATGAAGTGATCAATGAAGGTGCGAGAAAGACACAAGAAAGGGGGGGGGGGGGGGGGGTTGAATTGTGTATGTACTCCTTGACAACTTTTCGCTTCTTATCGTTAAGACGCTGAGATAACATCAGAGTTCATTGAGAGACTCTGACTCACGAAGTAACATTCAGACTTGTCGTGCATGAAGCATGAGAATCAACAAGAGTCTGGACGCAATATGCATTATTCAGAACTTGCAGTGCGGAAGCTTATCACAGTTAAGCTGCAAGGTTCTAACTTGCTTATGTAAGGTTCTGATACTCAATACAGAAACATAAATAATAACATAAAGCATAACAAGAGTAAAGGACACACGATATATCCTGGTTCACCACAAGGCTAATCCAGTCCACCCTTCTCAGGTGATTTCGTCTTGAACACAAGGACTTAATCCACTATAATCGATCTCGATTACAGATGCACGGGCAATATCCGGTGACTAACAACTTGCACAACCACAGCTGTGACTAACCCACAATGAACCGTTCAGGGATTCAACTTAATGAATATAACGAACATTGACCTGCAGGTTCCAATCTCGCAAGATCTACTGCTAGGATTTCTCAGTTAGACGTTCAGGGATTCATCGCAATGAATATAACTCTTACTGACCCTATTTTAGGATTTACCACAATGACACCCAGCCATTGTCTTCTCAAGTCTCTAGTCACACTGACCACTCAAGGAATCCTAATTCACCAAGAATTAGTTTTACAGGAGATTACAAAGATGCTTCTTAACAAGCAGATTACTCCTAAGTTTAAGTACATAAGAACACACAAGTGTTCAAGCAAGATGTGAGCAACAGCTCCTTGCTATCTTAAGAAACTACAAAGATGTATGTGAATATGACAGTTGTTGACATCTTGTAGATCTTCTTCTTCTTTGTCTTCTTGGTTGAGCAAGCTTTGAGCAACAACTCATTGCTTCAGATCTTCAATGTAGCTCAGACGAGAAGGTGGTTGATGACTTGACTGATTTGCAATGTTGTCTTTTTCATCAACAGCTTCTGTACCAATTGATTGTTGTTGTGTTGATTTATGATCTTTGAGCTTCAACAACAATGGCCATGTGTAAGTGGTGATAGCTTTTGATATTTAAGTGTTACAACGAGAACTCATCGTTGTTGCTATCTTCACACAATGACTTAATCAATTCTCCATTGATGGAATGAATCAATTGCATAAGAAGCGAATACTCCTTCCTTTAAATATCCCAGTAAAATATAGTCGTTTGAATTACTGTTGGCTGTTGGAAAAGAGACGTTGTGTAATGATACAGCTATACTGACACATCTCCTTTTTACTGTGGAGGAAGTGACATGATATATTTTCTTGGGCATTGTGTACAGTCGTTCACAACGGTAACATTTGACTTCTAAACTTCAGAGGCTTCTGATGGTAATTTATTGAAGCATGAGTAGAGCCTTCATATCAGGATATCTGAAACTCCAAGTCTTCAGTCTTTCGAAGTCGTCCATTAGGAATCAGCCTTCAGAACTTCAGCACTTGTCTTTAAATCCGTTATCCTTTACTACTTCAAGTCTTTCAAAACTTCAGAGATGTCCATTAGGAATCCGTCTTCAGAGTCTTCAGCACTTGACCTTTGGAACCATGATCCTCAGAACGCATAAGTCTTCGGAGTCTTTCTGCACTTGGTCTTCAGAGCCTTCAACCTTCAGAACTTCAAGTCATTGGAATCTTCAGCACTTCGGTTCTCTATTATCTTCTTCAGAATCACAACCACTTTTCAAGAGCATCCACAAGAGCATTGCAACAGCAATATTGGCATCCTTGGATCTGACTGATCATGATCAGATACAGAAGCATTCTTGCTTCTTGCAACTTATGTCACACATAGTAACCTCGCATATAATCAATTACGCACATCTGGCTGGTGCTTGTTGGATCTGATATCTTCTATGATTATGATCTGCACACAACACATGTTAGAACATAAAATGGTTCTTTCACAAATACCATTGTTATCAAAAAAACATAGAGATGACTTGTAGAGACAACTCTTGCTCAAACAATCTCCCCATTTTTGATGATGACAAAACCATGTATTTTGATTGAACATTTTATACAAGGTAATCACCAAAACTAAAAATATTCAGAGTCTAGAACATCAGATCCCCTTGAATGTGTTATCCCCAAAATTTTATCTGTGATCATCTAGAATCTCATATGATCCAAAGACTCACAAAATAACAATTTGAGTTGCCAGAAACAGAGAATAGAAAGGAATACTTCTTTATCTTGTCTTTAAGGAGACAAAAGTCTTCAGCATCTGGACTAGTTCATCAGAACTTCCATCTTCAGATCTTTAGAACTTAGTTCCTTTGTACGTCATATCAGAGCTTATAATCTTCAGAATCATCTGAAGCATTTTCTACTTTTCAGCATAATCATTTTAGCACAGAAACAGAACAGTTCTTATTTAATAACATAGCCTCGCTATTTATCAGAAACAGACATTGTCTTAAGAAACTCCCCCTGAGTTTCAGACTTGATAAAGATTATAGATTTTAACATTTGAATCTTCTGGGTAGTCTCCCCTTAGTTTCCATAAGTCAGATATTGGGATCTTCAGAATCTTAATTCATAAATATTAATTTTAATTCACCAATAGATCATGACTTTCTAGAGTTTGACATGGAACACAGGCCTTCATCTCAGAACCGTGAATGTCATAACTCAGTGTTTCATCAAAGCTTGATTCTTAATCTGATACCAATAGAAGAATAATTTAGTGATCAATCAACGCTTGATTCTGAATCTGATACCAAAGTCAATTAAGATTTTTAGTCAGATACCAAAGTATGTTGAGTCTGATACCAACTGAAAGTATCTTTATACCAATTGAAGGGTGTTTCCTAAGTGTGCTGATATTGATACCAATGAAGGTATATGAAAACATTTCACAGCTTAGCTCTGATTGATATCACTACAGACTGAGTCTGATACCAATCTTTGTATGCATAATCTGATTACCAATTGTTGATTTAGTCTGATACCAAATCATTTTCTTTTTAATTGGTTCTTGGTTAATATCAGAACTTCTTCTTCTTGGATCTTCAGACAGTCCTTGACTTCTAATTTGCACAGTTCTTCTGAATAATCATCTTGAGATGTGGACTTTGTCTTGACTGCTTTCAGATATTTCCTTTTTCTGATTCTTTTGTTCTGAATATCATATTTTCAGACAGCTTACAGCTTCTAAACCAAGTGAACAGAGATCACGATAACTTTGACTTTCAGAAAGTTCTCAACTTCTGAACAGTACTGGGTAGATCTGATTCTGAACACATGTTCACGAAGTGTACAACTTCGATCATATGAACAAACAGTTCATAAGAACTTCTATCAGAGTTCTTCTTTCTTAACTTGTTCTAAGAATGCCTAGTGAGCTTGTTCAGAGTTCCTCGGTTAAACATCAAACAACAAACGTTAGTAGAAAACACATTTTATATGATTAATTCATTTGTTAGAGTTTGTTGCATTCTTCTTAAGATTCTTCTTTTTAATCAAAAACATATTTCTATTTCTCCCCCTTTTTGACATCATTAAAAAGTTTAGAGCGTTTGAGCTTTTAAGCATAATTAGATCAATATGATAATGAGCAGTTTAACATAAAATAGTTTCAAAATATATTTCATTAAATTCAAAGCATAGAATTTTTCAAAATCCTAACTATTTCTTAGCAAACAAAACATAGACCTAACTAAAATAGGTTCCTAGGGTTTAGAATAAGAAGTGCCTAATGATGAGGAAGAAGATGAAGACGAGTTTTCAGACCCATCAGTTCTTGAGGTATGCAGCTGTTTTTCTTCTGCATGTGTGACAGCTAATCTCTTGCTCTTCATAATTTCCTCTGAGATCCATTCATGGAAATCAGTCCAGATTTTTCTCATTTCTAAGGGATTTATGCTTGTACGGGAAGCATCTACTAGGCTTTGAATTCTTGTGATGGCATTATCCTTGAAGGATGTTAATGCATCATTTACAGTTTTTGCCCTTTTTGAGGAAGGTTCCTCATCATCAGCACTTAGTTGCTTCTTTCCCATTCTCTTCCATCCAGAGAGTTCTTGAAGCACATCAGTAATATTCTTCATGTTGATCCAAATACTGATGTCGTCTTCCTTAAATTGCTGCAGGTAATTCCTTATATCTGCTTGATTATGTGTTGAGAAGTTTGGAAAACCTTCAACAGGGACCCTTGTGGCCAACGTTAATTTCCTAAATGACGTATCATCCAGAGCAGCATCCTCTCTTTTAAGATTCTTAAATCTTAGAATCTTTCCCGCGCTTTTAAGCAGCTTTCTTGATTCTCCCTCATCGATTAGAATATCATTAACTACTCCTAATTTAACCAAAATATCGGATATGAGTCTTCCATATGGAATATGTCTGACTTCCGCATCAAGACCTGTTCTGGAATTTCTTATAGCTTCCTTCAGAAGTTTGAAGAGGACGTAAGGAAGATGTATCATAATTCCTTTAAGGAGAAGGAACAAGACACACTTTTGAGTGTCATTAAGTTGATTTGAAGGAAGATGGTGAAAAACGCTTCCTTGCAGAATTCTGAACCAAACTTGTAGTGGTTCCTTCAGATTTGAGAATGTTTGGTTCTCAACTGCCACTCCCTCTCTGAAGATAGAAGCCATGACCTTAGCCTCTCTTTCCTCATTAAGCAGATCCTTAGTGATTCTGAATCAGTTATTGTCATCCATCAGAAGGTCTGAGAAGGTTTTCTCGGATATGAAAACTTTTCTTCCAAAGACAGAAGACGCAATGACGGTTGTGCCTGTATTAGCATGATTCCATAAATCTTTAACCAAACAATTGTAGGTTGGTCCATCCAACCTCTTGAAATAGTTACTCCATCCTTGAGTTTCCATCGAAGGAGTAATATCACATCCATTTGATTTTAGATTGTTGAGGTTCACAATTGTTTCTGACATGACGATGAGACTGTCAACTGGAATCTGTGTGGTTATGGGAGTTAAGGCATTTTGGGAGACAAAAGCCATTGTAGAAGATGATGAAAATGGTGGAAAATATTTAGACAGAGTTTTCTTACGATTTGGAAAGTGTTAGAGCTATGACAAATGATTTAGGGTTAAGCCTTTTTATAGATGAATGAGTAAAGTACGGTTATTGAGACTTGAGAGGGTAACGGTTGATTTTCCCTAGATAGGTTAAGTAACATGGAAAGAGAGGTTTAATGATTGATCTTTAATGAGAGAAGTTTATTCGTTCAAGAACCACGGCTTATCTCTTATGGGTTGGTAATAGTAACCGTCAGATAGTTATGACTTAAGGAAGATTTGTGGCTTCTAGATAATCCTAAAATTTTTCATATGATTCACTTATAATGCCTAATTATTTTATTTCGGATAATAATTAATAAAATTTATATTTAATTAAGGCGTCGTGAACATAAATTTAGAAAATAAGCACTTCTCAATTAGGGATACATCAATAATTGATAAAGAAAATACACATCAAGTTTAGAACATAAGGTCAGACAGAAAAGGACCTTGAGTAACTTGTGATCCTAAAAAAAACTAACTTCCTATCTTAGACTAAGAAGGTCATAGGTTGACAAAACTCAGGAAGGATCTTCTCAGTCATTTCATTTCTTCTGCAATGACCAACTACTCCTTGAAGATCAAGTATGTGGGAGACGACTCTACAATATGGAATTTGATAGATTGTGTCTTCCCTAGATGAATTGATTTCTTCCTTTAGATGATTGTACATGGATTGAGGTAGGTTTATTTTGATCCTCAACACTAAGAAGAAAATAAATAATCTTTCTTTATCAGATAACCATCCTCCTCCTCTTTCTCTTGGTCTTAAATTAGTTACCATTAGCTTGTACCAATCTTTAGCAATTGGAGTGAGGGTGCATGGTTGAGTGGGACGCCCTGAAAAAATGACGTGCATATGCCTGTCGAAGCTATGGTTGTTGATATTTCTTTCCACAGTCACACCATCTTCAACACACCTAATGGCTTAAGCTATGATAGTAGGATTGATCAAGACTGGATAGCCAGCAACCACAGACAAAATAGCATTATTGGCAAAGTCATATTCTAGTACTCGTGCATTTGCCCAGAACTCAGTTACAAGTGAAGGAAAGACAGGTCCAACAAGCATGTTGAAGTAGTTTTCCCAGTTCTGAAATTCAATTCCAGAGAGAATACTTGTTTTGTTGGGTTGTGACTGAAGGTTTAAATTCAACGTGAATTCCTTCAGGAGTTCTAGATCAGATGTTTCTCCTCTGATGTTGTGGAAAGACATTTTGAGCAATTTTGATTTATCTGAGAGACGAGGTTTAACCTATTTGATAGTTAGATAATGATTCTTCCTAGAGTGGAGATAATGGTGTGAGGAGGACTTTGGGATTTAGTAGCTATTTATCAAGTTGGAACACGCGAGGTTCATCATTTCCGAGACTAGCTATAAATAGTTGTAGTAGTCAATGAAAATACGTGTGATAGACTCTAATCGCCGTATATCTATAGTAAAAAGGTGGCTGACACAACGTAATCATCACTGCTTATTTAATTCTTGAAAATTGTCTAATCATAAATGCGTGAGAATCTTATTATAGTTTCAATAATCCTAATATGACGAAGTTCAAATTATTGCTTCTATTTCAAATTTCAATAATGAGGATGAACGAAGATAAACATACCTTAGATATTCTGAAATCTTTTTACAGCTATTTCGAGTGCTTTCTAATCTGACTCTGAGCTTCTGATCATCATCTTTTAGCTTCTGCTTCCTTCTGATGCTTGAAGAATATAGATGTCTTCTGAACTTGGATTTATAGACGAGAACTGGAGTCAACTTTTTCTTCAGATGATTACTACATTCTATTGTTCAGGAGTAATCATCTGGTTTCTCTTATGACTTTATTTCTTCGAACAGATGCAGAGCTTGCTCAAAAGTGAATATCATCAAACACGTGTGTAACACATGACATAGTTTGCATGACAATCTTTGTTCTTGCAAGGCTGATCTAACTTGTTTAAAATTAGTCTATCAGAGGATCAACGACATATCTTCTTCTAAAAGAATGTCAACTGATTTCTTCATTCTGAAAACATCAGCAACTTAAATCCTTTTGACTTCAAGAGATGACTTTAGTTAATGCATCAAATTGAGCATCTTCTGATTTCAGATTAATGAGGTTCTGAGAAACTTATTAGATAGAATCTGACCAATAACATTTGATTCAGTTGAGATAGAATCTCAAGTTTAACAGAACTTAATCATCTGAGTTTATTCAACCAAGACTTTTTTATTCTCATCAAGTACTTGATGAATCATTTAACTTCTTTTTCTTGAATATTCTTTCAGTTTATACTTTCCAAGAAAATAATATTCAGTTCTTTATTTAATCTTTTAACTTCTTGATCAGTCAAGATTCAGATGTTGAATCATTTCTGCGAGTTTGAATTCTTCAGTTTTCTGATTTCAATAGACTTCATTCTGAAGTTCAAAATCATAGAACAACAATCTTTCTTCTTTACATGAAGAAGTTCTGAATGAGTTTCAAACGAGAAAGTCAAGGGTAGACCTAATCCGTTTCTTGAAAACATCTCAAAAACTCATAAAGAATTAATCTTTAGCAAACAAGACTTCTTGTTTTCCGAAGATTCAACCTTGATTTAACCTTGAGCAAAATACGTGGTTCATCTATATGTATCTTCTGAGATAAGCATTCAACAGATAATACTTCTTATCTGATGAATCTATCATATCAGCTGATTCTTCAAACTTTATCAAAACTTAAGTGAGGAAGATTTAGTTGTTGACAACTGTGAAACTCCCAGAATAAGTGACTTGCTCACGTAATCCAGTTGATTACAATTTTGTACACAGTCATCTTCTGAGCTGTTACAGAAATTATAAGTGGATTGAAATCTCAGCCAGAGTATTTCTACGCACCGCATATGGATCTTTTTCTGACACTATTAAGTGTTTGATATCCATCAATAACAGAACCGGGGCTCTGATACTAATTGAAGGTGCGAGAAAGACACAAGAAAGGGGGGTTTGAATTGTGTATTTACTCCTTGATAACTTTTCTCTTCTTATCGTTAAGACACTGAGATAAAATCAGAGTTCGTTGAGAGACTCTGACTCACGAAGTAACATTCAGACTTGTTGTGCATAAAGCATGAGAATCAACAAGAGTCTGAACGTAATATGCATTATTCAGAACTTGCAGTGCGGAAGCTTATCAGAGTTAAGCTGCAAGGTTCTGACTTGCTTATGTAAGGTTCTGATACTTAATACAGAAACATAAATAATAACATAAAGTATAACAAGAGTAAAGGACACACGATATATCCTGGTTCACCACAAGGCTAATCCAGTCCACCCTCCTCAGATGATTTCGCCTTGAACATAAGGACTTAATTCACTATAATCAATCTCGATTACAGATGCACGGGCAATAGCCGGTGACTAACAACTTGCACAACTGCAGCTGTGACTAACCCACAATGAACCATTCAGGGATTCAACTTAATGAATATAACGAACACTAACCTGCAGGTTCCAATCTCGCAAGATCTACTGCTAGGATTTCTCAGCTAGACGTTCAGGGATTCATCGAAATGAATATAACGCCTACTGACCCTGTTTCAGGATTTACCACAATGACACCCAGCCATTGTCTTCTCAAGTCTCCGGTCACACTGACCACTCAAGGAATACTAATTCACCAAGAATTAGTTTTACATGAGATTACAAAGATGCATCTTAACAAGCAGATTACTCCTAAGTTTAAGTACATAAGAACACACAAGTGTTCAAGCAAGATGTGAGCAACAACTCTTTGCTATCTTAAGAAACTACAAAGATGTATGTGAATATGACAGTTGTTGACATCTTGTAGATCTTCTTCTTCTTTGTCTTCTTGGTTGAGCAAGCTTTTAGCAACAACTCCTTGCTTCAGATCTTCAATGTAGCTCAGACGAGGAGGTGGTTGATGACTTGACTGATTTGCAATGTTGTCTTCTTCATCACAGCTTTTGTACCAATTGATTGTTGTTGTGTTGATTTATGATCTTTGAGCTTCAACAACAATGGCCATGTGTAAGTGGTGATAGCTTTTGATATTTAAGTGTTACAACGAGAACTCATCGTTGTTGCTATCTTCACACAATGACTTGATCAATTCTCCATTGATGGAATAAATCGATTGCATAAGAAGCGAATACTCCTTCCTTTAAATAGCCCAGTAAAATATAGCCATTTGAATTACTGTTGGCTGTTGGAAAAGAGACGTTGTGTAATGATACAGATGTACTGACACATCTCCTTTTTACTGTGGAGGAAGTGACATGATATATCTTTTTGGGCACTGTGTACATTCGTTCGCAACGGTAACATTTGACTTCTAAACTTCAGAGGCTTCTGATGGTAATTTATTGAAGCATGAGTAGATCCTTTGTATCAGGATATCTGAAAATCCAAGTCTTCAGTCTTTTGAAGTCGTCCATTAGAAATCAGCCTTCAGAACTTGTCTTTAAATCCGTTATCCTTTACTACTTCAAGTCTTCTAAAACTTCAGAGCTGTCCATTAGGAATCTGTCTTCAGAGTCTTCAGCACTTAACCTTTGGAACCATGATCCTCAGAACGCATAAGTCTTCAGAGTCTTTCTGCACTTGGTCTTCAGAGCCTTCAGCCTTCAGAACTTCAAGTCATTGGAATCTTCCACACTTCGGTTCTCTATTATCTTCTTCAGAAGCTTCACAATCTTCAGAATCACAACTACTTTCAGAGAGCATCCACAAGAGCATTGCAATAGAAATATCGACATCCTTGGATCTGACTGATCATGACCAGATACAGAAGCATTCTTGCTTCTTGTGACTTGTGTCACACATAGTAACCTCGCATATAATCAATTACGCACATCTGGCTGGTGCTCGTTGGATCTGATATCTTCTATGATTATGATCTGCATACAACACACGTTAGAACATAAAATGGTTCTTTCACAAATACCATTGTTATCATCAAAACATAGAGACGGCTTGTAGAGACAACTCTTGCTCTAACAATCAACACCAAAGAGTCGTGTGATTGTTGTAAAGGGTTGTTGTAATTTATGAATAATAAATGTTCATGGGTATGTTCAAAAATGATAAAAAAAAGTTTAAAGTGAGTAACTACCAATAAATTCTTGGGAAATAGTCCGACATAGAAAGTGACACTAACATTAAAAACCTTTATAAAGAGTTATGATCATTAACTCAACAAAATGACAAAAGAGGATAAAGCGTCACATGGATAAGTGTGGTGGTTTCAAGCATTATGCCACTTGTATCCTCCATACACCCCCTCGACGGTGGTGAAACCGACGACACCAGGTTCGAGGGCGTGGACGTAGAGGCGCTAGTGGCGACACTTGATACGGAGGCAGAGTTCTTGAAATACTATAAGGAAAGTGATTCGTTCACGATTCCAACCTGGATCCATTCAATCTAGAAGTTTTATCTAACAAGGGCTACTCTTCCCACCCTTAAGGTTTTGTCTCACACTCTTAAAAATTTAAAAATGCTTTTGTTGTAGTCAAATATGTATCTTCGGACGCATTTTAAAATATATTAACAAAGGAGTTGCAAATGAGACACCTATATTTCTCCTAAAGAAAATGTCTGAAGATGCATCTCTGGATTCTGGAGATGTATCTCCGTAAATTGTTTCCACCCTAAAGAATATTCTGGGCACTTAACTTGTTTCACTTACAAAACAGTGGGTCGGTTTAAAAAGAACTACATGATACTTTCTTCTTTGCACCTCACATGTTGTGTCGTTAAATATTTCTTTTGTTCCAATTTTTGTGGCTTTTCCTTGATGCCACTTCTTTTTTCACTTCAACATAACAATCTTTTGCATTTCATTTTTTTAATGCACAGAATTGATAACTCACATAGGTATATTTGTTCGTCTATTGATTATGTGTCATTGATAGTCACTTCCATCATCTTAATACAGGTTATTCTCTTATTTATGTTATTATCCACAGTTCTGATTTGATTCTTTAAACTAATTAAAGTTATAAAAAATGCTTTATTTTTCTAAAGAGAATTGAAACACTTCATTCAAACTAACAAGTAGAAACTAATCTATAGGATAACAAATGATGGCAACACTTTACGGAGATGTATCTCTGAAATCCGGAGATGCATCTCCAAAATTTTTTTTGAACAAAATAGAGGTGTCTCACTTTCAACGTCTTTGTTTGTGTGATTTTATATGCATCCACAGATGCATCTCCAGACGCTATGGGCAGTTGTGAGTTTTCTCTTTGGAGGAGAACATATAAGGGTGGAAAGAGCAACCCCCTTGTTGCAATAATACAAAATGGAATTTAAACAACCACAACACGAGTAAACATACTTCAGTGCAACATTAAAAAAAAGTAACCAAACACATACATAGGTGTTTGTTGGAATATACAAGTGTAGTATGATTTATGCAAACAAAAATTCACAAGTGATGAGTAAAAATTATCGATCTACAGAGATTGTTTTAACTTCTATAAATTTAAAATAATCAACTTAAAATTAGGTAAACAAATGACATAAAGAAAAAGGGGTGCTTGTAGCGCGATTGAATTGTTAGTACGAATAATTGTAAAATTAACTAAACTAAACTAATAGTTGAGGTTTCTAATAAGATAAATGATTAAGTCCCCTTTCTAATCCTTGCATGAACTTATAATGAGTCTTCTTATATCCGACTATGTTCCAAAATAGTTATGCATGATTTCTCGTTGTGTAACCCGCTTCATTTGATTACTATCCTCAAATATTTTATGAGAAGTTCCAATTGACGAAAGTTTGAACTAACGTAAAGTATCTATGTTACAACCGAATATGTTTTATGTCTAGTAATCATAAATAATCTCATAACAATACTTAATTCAAATCTAAAAATCTACTATTAGTTCTAAATTGATATCTAGATCAATCTTCCCAATTGCATAGATGAGGAAAAAAATATTAAGCATAAAATGTTATTGAATACCTATAAGAAGTTCATCACGATAGAGATCAAATCTAAATGGATTATATGGTTCATATTATTGGGAGGGAAATTCACCTAAAGAGAATTAATTTAGGGAAACTAGTCACTTATCCTTAATAGTTTAGGGTAAAATTTAGGGATTTATGTACATTTAGTTTTTTTTTGTGTAGATTTAGGGCTTTACATGTTTTAGGTCTTTGACGAAATCTATTTGAATAGGGATAATTGGCGAAATCTATTTGCATGTTTTCATGTCTCAAGGCAATGCAACTCAGCAATCTCAGGGCAATGCTACTCAACAATCTCAGGGCAATGCAACTCAAGGAAGTAGGAATTCTACAAAACAATCTCAGGCAACTCAAGGATACAAGAATGCTACTCAGTCATCTCAAAGAAAGGCAACTCAATCAACTCAAGGGAAAAGTCCATCAACTCAACCAGCTAAGTCATCTCAGGGCAAGACAACTCAATCAACTCAATGGAAAAGGCCAGCTACTCAAGGCAATGCGACTCAAGTAACTCAAGGAAATGGAAAGACACGGAAGCTAGGTCTAAGAAGAACATTTATACCCCCAGAACCAACAACAAGATTAACTACTGCCAAGAATGTAGTTGGCCTAACAACCTGGAGGTCTACTCCAACTAAGAGAATGCCACAAAAGAAGAGCATCTAGTGTTATTTATCTCTTGTCTAGTTAATGGTTTTAGAATGTATTTTGAAGCACTTTAGTTGTAATATGAACCACTTTGAATGATTTTGGTATCATGTAATGTAACTTGAACATGTTTATATAACATGTCAATGTCATTTTGGAACCTTTGTGGAATTTTGTTATGTCTTGGAATTCTGTAGTGTGTTATGCAAATCATTTTGGAATTCATGTTATGTGAACTTACATTATAAACTGGTTAAGTAAACAACATGTGTTACATTGTGTTTATGGACTGGTTTATGAACCAATATTGTAAATTGGTTAAGTAAAATTGATATGTTTATGGACAGGTACAAACAATAATATGCCAAACAAACTTATCTAACCTGGCGGATCAGAACGCGACCGGTAACACTTCTACAGCAACAACGATCAACAAAGGTGGATGGAGATGGGGGGTACCTGCAGACACTCGACGCTCAAGTAAGTTCAGGCTAAGTGATAGCAAGTGAAGCAAGGAATATAATTGAATACCTAGCCCTCCTTCAAAGGAGGGTATTTATAGAGAGCCCCCAGCGGTGGGCCAACGGCCTCCATTATGGGCTGAGTGATCAGGTCCATAATGGATGACTGCCAGGATTCCTACGTGAAGGTAGGGATGAGCAACTCATGCTCACCATCCTGGGTCAACTGCTCCGCATTTTTCAGAAAGTATAAGACTTGCCCGTTACGAAGGGCAGAACGTTTCCGCAAGATACGCGGGATCAGTTGGCCACGTGTCCTCAGGTGAGAAGCACGTGGGGAATTTTCTCTCCAACGGCTATAATGGGTTGGGCATTTGTGTTGGGCCTTCTCCGACGCAGAGTTGGACTTGGCTGTGCCCGACGGTGGGCCAGTCCCAGGCCCAGTCCAGAACACAAGCCAACTCATATTAAACTGATACAATGTGTTACATATCAACTTATCCATAACAATACAGTGATACAAACTGATATTGCTAACTAATACAAATTAATACATATGAACTCATCCATATAAACTGATACATACTCTTAAAAAACAATACATATAAGATTACAAGAAAAATAATGTTTCATGTTTTTTTTTACATCAAGATCTTGTTCAATTAAGTTTGAAGTTACATCACAACTTTCCCTAATTCTTCATTTGTCGCCCTGACTTTTTCAAAATCCTTTTTTGCATCATCAATTTCCTTTGCCATGCTTTCCAACTTATTTATCATAAATTGCCCATTCTCATCTCCCAAATCCTCATGGAACCAATTGAAAAAACCACATCCTCTTTGCAAGCATCCCTGAAAATTTCATATATGTATCAAAACAAGTTTATCACATTTGGACATAAATTAAACTGAAATTAGGGCTTACCTTAAAATTTGGACAACTCCAAAAATTCTTACCAGTTGTTGCCCTATGAATTACAACTTTGTCTCTACAATGACATTTTGTTACACATCGCGAGCTTGAGTATACACTGGAATCACAACTTTTAAATTTCTTCTGCTTCAGAAACGAAGGACATTGGTCGAACTTCATGCTTCAAAGAAAACAAAAAAGAACGAAAAAATTGAAGATGAAAACGAAGAACTAATATTGTCCTAATTTTATTTTAGTTGCAGAAAACAGATACACAAAGTGAAAAACGAAGGAGCAAATTGGTAATTAGAAAGATGATGTACCATTGCCAACTCAGTTAACACGTAGTGTCACGGTGAGAATCGGATGCCATAGCTATTAAATTAACTAGGCTTCACAAAACTTAAGATATCACCACCGATCTTTAATTTATCCAAGGAAGGGGAAAAGAAAGAATAAACCCATAAATATGCAATGCAAAACAAAGCAATAAAGAGATATAAGGTTCGGGGGTTGGTTATACTAAAGGAAGGTATTAACACCCTGAGTATCTATAGTATCCTATAGGAACCTCCTGTTGTATTTGTGTTATTGTTAAGTTGTTTGCTATTTGGGATTGATTGGGGAGACGAGAAGAGAAATGTTTTTTTATTGTTTTTTTGTTTGGAAAGACACCAAGTCTTGTGCCTACGTACCAATAAAGGATCAAAACCTCGTAGTTCGGGGTATAAATTGAAAAGGGTTTGTTATGGTGGATTTTAATGAAGAAGAGACAAGTTGTCATCTTAAGGAGAATACTCAACTTAAACCACCACAAACATGTGGAAGAGGGATCTTTGCTTCACATTGAGAGACAGGCTCTAACTTGGATATATAATCAACAAGTATGCCACATATCTCTCTCAAGTGGAAAAGAATCAACATCTTTCTCAACAATGTCATGGGGTAGGAGAATTACATCTCAACTAAGGATGACTAATGTCTAATCTATTTGAAAAGATTTAAAATTGAAAAGACAAAGTGGCAAAAGGTTTGAATAAGGTTTGTGTCTTTTAGTCTTGTGAAAATGTTTGAATACACTTAAGATGTCTTGAAGCATTTAATAAGAAAAGAATTTGAAAAGTCAATGACCTAAGGTCAAGGTTTCTATTGAAAGATATTTTGAGTTTGAAAGAGGGGAAACCCTAAATGAGTAGTCTAAAGTTGAATCAATCCTAAGGGAAACTTCCTAAGGGATGTAAGTTTAATCAACATGAGAGATATGTACAAGAAGATGTAAAGATGCATATGCAAATGACATTAAGTCAACAATGAGTCCCTCCCTTGGATTATGTACAATGGAATCATAAGCATATACATGATGAACAAATGAGCTTAAAGGTATGATAAGATCATTAACATGTGAATATGCAAGGAGTGAATATAATGAAAGGTGTGCATAAACATGGTTCAATCATAAAATGAAATCAATATGAACATGGCAAACATCATGGTTATCAAAGTTTAATCAATGGAAGAACATCATATATCAATCAAATCATGCTCATAAGACAAAGTAAGATCAATTGTATGAATATTTAAGACCAAGAGGTATTTCAATCATTGGTATCAAACAACAAGCATTGGAAACGAGTATGTATGTCAAAGATTATATCAAGATAAAATCATAAGAATGTACAAGTTAAATACAACATTTAGAAAATAATCAAAGTACATTTGAAAATAAATAGAAAT
The DNA here is from genome assembly GCA_022829125.1 of Lathyrus tuberosus. NCBI lineage: Eukaryota > Viridiplantae > Streptophyta > Magnoliopsida > Fabales > Fabaceae > Lathyrus > Lathyrus tuberosus. Next base: position 3,699,305 of record JALAZF010000397.1, read on the forward strand.
CATTAAAATTAAAAAAGAAAAGGCATAAACATTTTTAGGGGTTTTCCCTTAATTAAAAGTGTAAAATAAAATAAGAAATAAATTATTTAAACAAAGTATTAATTGGATTTTAAATGATAAAAATAAAAGTTTAAATAATAAAAATAAATTTTAAATAAATAAAAGAAGTTTAAAGAAATAAAAGATAAAAGAAATAATTTAAAAAAGAAGTTAAAATAATAAATGTTTAAACAAGGAAATAAGAAATAAATGAATAAAAAGTGAAAACAAAAGAAAGAAGAAAATAAGGGAGAAAGGGAGAAAAAGAGAGAAAAGAGTTGAGATTTGAAAAAAATGAGGGGGCGGGGAATCGAACCAACGCACCTAGTCTTCACAAAACGCGCCCTTGCTAACAGGCTAAGCCTGTTGGCTTGTCAACTAATGAAAAAAATTAGATGATATAAAAAAAATGAAATTTTGAATTTAAAAAACGCACGAAGCTGCTCTTCTTCTTCCTCGCGACCAACAACTTCCATTAAAATGGAGCTTTCTCCATTCTTAACCAAATGGAGAAAGTAGATACACTATCTTACATGAAATTTCATGAGGATTTCATAAATGACAATGGTTTTAATTTATATCAAGTGTAGCTCCCTAGTTTCTAACAAGAACTGAAAACCCTAAAATTTTCACACTAAAATTAAACTCTTCACAACATCAATCAATGACAAATATGATAGGGTTTTCAATCCTCACATTGTGACAAGTATTATGGTAACTTGAATGATAAAAAATGATGCTTCTAACTGAGTTTGAGAAATGATAACTTACCTCAAATGGAGAAATTGTGCTTTGCTCTAGAGTGATTACAGATGCAAAATGATGATTGCTACAACTTCCTTAAACCTTTAGGAATGTGTTGATGTGCTTAGGTTGAGTTGAGACCCTCTGAATCCTTCTATCCAAATTAATTTGCAATGTGAAAAGGTGGGGTTGTGATGGATGTGTTCAAGCTGTTACATAATGATTTTAAGGTTTGGGATAGGTTGTATGATGCTTATGGATGGTGTTTGAAGTGTTGGAATGGATGGAAAAGGTATGATCAAAGAAATGCCAATTTTGTTATTTTTACAACTTTGAAAAAATATGAAATTTTGGAGCAAGATGATTTGAGGTTATGAGATATTTTGGTGTCTGAAAATGATCTGAAATGAGGCTCTATTTATAGTGGAAATGGTTTGGAAAATGATCAATGGACAAAGAAAAAGTTTGAAGGATCTTGGATGAAAACCATAAAAGTGGACAAAGGTACAAAAGTTGGTATGCTTTAGTAGTTTCTAAAGTGCTATGCTCAATAGATTTTTCTCAGCAAATCAAACTTGCTCTGATGTTTAGATTGTGTCTTTGAATCATGGAAAAAGTTTTGGTGATCATAATTCACTTTTCTTGCAGTGCACAAAAAAGTCTTGGATGGCATGTTGGACCAAGATTTTACATGGTGAATGAAGATCAATTCTTACAAAATTTGAGATTAATGTGAAGATCTTATGGCATGGAACAAGTTTCCAGTTGATGAGGAGCCTTGAAAATGGTCAGAAAGTGGCCAAAAGTGATCTTGAAATCGTGTACTTGCAACTGAATTTTAACTTAGTGAAAATCTGCCTTGAAAATTAGCTTCAACATGGCTTCTTGCAAAAATCACAACTTCATGTTCAAGCAAAAAAAAATTCATGTTCTTAGTATCATTGGTGTTCTGGACTGGCCCGGGGTCTGCTCCTCAGTCGAGCAGGCCCAACCCACACGTCCTGGGATGGCCCAACAAGGGCCTTTTAGCGCGACCAATGTCGGGCACTTGCCCCTTCTCCACGTTATCGGGCACACGCATGACATGGAGCGTCGGGCAGGGCACTAGGCCTCCCCGGGCTCGTTCCTCCTCGACACTCAGGTGCTCCTCCCTGCGAGGAGACACCTCCTTCACACAAGAGTCCTCCCCGCGAGGACACGTCTCTCCCCGACACGCAAGACTCCTCCTCGCGAGGACACGTTCTCATGTAACCACCCACTCCCGATGGAATCGGTCTGCCCTAACTCCGGAGATCTAGGAACAGTTACCCCAGGGCGAAGACCACGTGCTGGTCTTCACTACGCCACGTAAGCCCTGGCAGTTACTTGGATTGGGCCTGGCAATCCAGCCCAATGCAAGTAACCGTTGGCCCCGCGCTAGGGGCTCTCTATAAATACCCTCTCACTTGAGAGGGTCAGGTTACACACATTTTCTTACTCTAACCTTGTGCTTGCTATTATTCTCTGACCGTTACCTTACTTGAGCGTCGGAGTACCTTGCAGGTACACCCCCCCCCCCCACCGTCTTTCAACCTCACCGGAGCTGAAGTCCAGACGACGTTGTTGGCCACCAGAAACTGTCTGATCCATGTACGATCAATTGGAAATAGGAGATCACATACTACAACTTTGATGTTGATCACTTGGAAAGAATCACCTTGGATCATTGAGATAATTAGCCAACAAAACTGGACTTTTCACTGATTTATTCTTTGAAAAATTTCTAAGTGTTTGACATTTTCACATCTTTGAAAACCTCAACTTTGATCAACCATAACTTTTAATTGGTAAATGCTTTTGGGTGCATTCTTTCACCAATTTGAAGTATGTAATACCATCTTTAAAATGAGTCCTCAAGTGTTTCCATTGGATGCTTGAGGAAGAAGTTATGGTCTTGGAAAGTAGAGCATTTGATCACAAAATTTCATAACTTTGAAAAATTTCCTAAACCCTAATTTTCACAACTTTGAATCTTTGGATGTTTTCTTTGATTTTCTTGATTAGCCATGAACAAATTCACCTATTTTCATGATCCTTGACTTGTGGAGTCCATGTTCGACCAAAAAACTCAAAAACTCAAACTTTGACTTTGATGAACGATTGACTTTTTCCTGATGAATTCAAATCTTTCAATTGTTAATGAATCAACCCTCTGTAGCCAATCCAAACATATGAATGGGCTAAGATGATGTACTTAAGGTCCTTGAAACATGTCTTGATGTGTAGGATCATGCCTTGCTCAAAAGGTCAACCCAGGACTGAATTAGGTTAAAATCCTAATTTGGTGCATCTGATGACTTGGGGCTTTATGGAATGGTATTTATGGAATCTTGCACTTGATTATTGATGTAAGGAGACTCTTTATCATGTCGATAGGTTGAGGATCACATTACTCCTTGATTAGTCAACTTCTTGAACTTCTTGGTGCCAAAACCCTAGCTTGCAGTCAAAGTAAACCAAAGCACATACTCTTGGATTTCACTGGGGTTAGTGATGCATAAACATACACATGAGATGATTGATGTCATGCCAAGATGATGCAAATGAGGTGGAATCTTAGGGTTAAAAATTAGGGTATGACACGTAGCTTAAACAAACAGACATTTGAGGAAAATAGACGAAAGGGACTCATATGCATCTATTAAAAAGTTAAAGGACTAAGGTGACATGAAAAAAATTAAAGGAGCAATCTGAACTCAAAAGTATATAGTTAAGGGACAAAAAAAAGTATTTACCTTAAAATATATTTTAATCAAAAGTATTAAATATTTTTTCTTAAATTTAACTAATTAATTAAATTAATAATTTATTTTAATTAAATGATTTTAATTTAATAATTTGTAATGAGATTGCTATTATTTCAACCACTTTCTCTTATGGCATAAGTGGTAAAAAGACAAAAGTAAATAAAATACTAAGATAAAAAATATTTTTAATAATAGATGAAAACTCACTTCTCAGCCTGCTTTCTTCGCATAAGTGGCATCAGGTCTATTTTTAAATATTCAATAATTCTGCATCGATTTTTTCAAATATTAAATATTTATTCAATAAACTTTTAAAATTTCATGAATTTTAACCAAAAGTTTATAAAATGTTCGGTATTTCTTCATACTTTTGTAAAATATTTGGTATTTCTTCATTCAAATGATATAATTTTTGAAAAATCTGATATCCGCATAAAAAATCGGTATTTATTTAAAATTTTAAAAAATTCAATTTTTTTAAACAAAAGAACATAAGTGTAATTGTAGCATTCATATAGGAGTGTCAAGATAAAATCTAATTTTTTTTTTTGCATGGATCCACAAATATCTATCTCTCTTTCCCATTTCATCTCTTTATCAATTGAGAGAAATCAACCATTTTTCATCAACTTCTCTTTCATTAAACTCTCTCTTTACACAATCACTTCAACCAATCAAACCTTAATGTGCACTCTTTCAGAATAGGTTGCAAATAAATATGAAAAATAAAATTTTAAAAATTAAATAGAAAAAAGGGTTAAACTTGTATTTTTAATGCTTTGTAAAGGAAGAAAGTAAAGGTGGGGTATAGGGTTTAAGTTTTCAATTTGAGAATTTTTTATTACATCCTATGTGTTTCTTAGACACCATGCGGATTTCCTATACTGCCCCTAGTTTCTAGAGATATATCTTCGGACGCACCCTTTTCACACTCAAGGAAGGCCATTCTGGATGACGCCTCATGCATTTGTTAAAGATTTATTCCGAAGATGCATCTCCGGAACAAATCCGTAGTTATATTTCCGGAACAAAACCAGAGACCAAAATCAACATAAGATGAACGTTCGAAAAACATAAAATGAGCATTACAATGACGATTTGAACAGAAAATTAAATACTACATTTCAATATTCTGGTGGACGCTTGCACATCTCCAAGATATCGTCGACCGATCTTCGCCGTGTCGCTTCCAACTCGAGTGGAAATTTCTCTTCGAAACCGAAAAACATTCGCCACATCACCATAACATCCGCTCGAGTCTTACGCTCAAATTTCCTGAACACAATGTTCCTTTCATTGTCAACCGAGGGTGAACGGTACTCGAGCTTAACAACCCTTTGCATGTCTCCGTAAGGTAGGAGATAATGGATTTCGTCTATGATATCGTCGATGGGGTGACACCGGTGAGCCTGAACGTCCTCCTGGGTGTATAGAGGCGCCGGAGTAGGAGACACTTGCGACATACCAACGAATGTTTATTTCACACATTTGAGACATTTTGAGTTTTTGTGAAGTATAACACAAGAACTCCCAAATATATAGAAAACCTAGTTCAATAAGGACCACTCATTGACTGTTATTCATACTCCGGATATATATATATATATATATATATATATATATATATATATATCCGAAACGCACCCCATTATCTTGTTCTGGAGATGCATCTCCAAAGCTTTCCCTGAATCATTCAAAAACAAAGCAAATAAAAGAACCATCCGGAGATACATCTCCGAAACTTTTCCTGATACATTTTCTAAACAAAATTATATGGCAGGGAGTTGAGAAAGACCAAATATGCACCAAATATGAACCAAACATGCATAAAGACCAAATATGAATAATAAGTGAATATGTAACACTTCATTTATATTGAGACACATGTATATACAATTACTTGTCTGATTACAAAAAAATCAAAACGAATCAAAACACGTGTCGCCGGATAAATTTATAGGTGGTACCCCCTTTTGACTTTTGTGTATTCGATTCCTTTTCAATGTTGTTCAATCTATCGAATTCCTGCATCCTTTCTATAAAATAATCCGACCACGTCTCGGCATTTGAGGTTGAATGAGTCGGCCATTCTCGTGATGTAGATGATATGGAGCATCCTGGTTTCAAGTAAACTTGAACAAAATGACTTGATTTTGATAACCATCCAATACACATGATGAAATTATTTGGATTTTGGGGTGGTGCGGTGCGAAGTGGAAAAAAGGTTTCCGAAAACCCTATCATATGCAGATGCAATTAGGTGACCCATATCCGGGAAGCTCATCCATTTTGACTCAGGTGCCGGACCGCTCAAGTTAGGAACAAGTGACTCATAAACCTCATCAAATTTTTTTTTCATACTACCGCGTGTATGATTCCTTGTGCATCTTTAACTATTGAATATGTTGATGACGAACAAGCGCATGACTATCTTCTACCTTACCAAGTAAAGCCGAAACGGCTCGGTAACCGCAATTACCATTTCCCACAACATTGACAATACGATCGATATATTTGTAAATAAAAACCAACATCTTGTCAATGAATGGAATCTTCGATGGAAGCGGCGTCTGAGGTGGTTTGCTAATTCAAGCACCTTTAACAACACTTTTTTGAGATTTTGGAGTCGGTGAGTCAGAAAATACTTTGTCAACGTGTTCAAAGTATGAAAGAGACCGTGTAGTTGAATTGTCGTTCGGTGTAGGCTTCATTTTCTTTGGAGTACCTTTCATTTTTACCGGTTGAGAAAGTGGTTTCATTTCGGTGGTTTCAGAATAGATAATTTTCCTCAATTGTTCTTTGATGTGGAGTTTCACGTTGTCACCGGCCTTCGAAAATCTCTCTTGTATCGTTTCCCATTTGGTCAAAAATAGAGATATCGATTTACCTTCATCCATGCATCCATCATCATCGAAACTAAGTCTCTTCCAAAAAGAGCAAACCTCGTCCATTCTTATTGGCTCACCAAGTTTCACTTTCTTAGCAATAACACAAGCACATGGGAGACTATATGTTATCACAATAGTGCAACCATACTTTGCACTATTGAAACCTACATTATCAGCTCGTTTGGCCTCGTGAAAAGTATAGTTCAACCCCGCTCGAGAAATGTTTCCAACCAAATGAGAATAAAGAATGTTTTCTTTGAATCGGTGTTCTAAAACTGTGATGCTCCGAACAAAAGTTGTTTGTATCTTATTATGTTGGCTTTGAATCATGTGGTTCACCGAGTCCTAATCTCGACACAAATCCCCTTTGCTATTTCCCAACCAATTTTTCAAAGTAGCATGGGCCGACTTAAATCTGTTGGTGGTTGTATTTCCAAGTTGTCAGACATTATCAGTCCACGCGCAAACTATCTTCTCCTTCACCTAATCAAGAATGGTGCTTTCAATGTATTTCAATAAAGTTGGATACTTTTCACACACTTTTTGGAAATGACTGACGTAATCGGAATATAATTATATTTTGGAAGAATTTATTATGCGATTCCATGCATCCATTATTTTCTCCACAATCACACCCAACTTCACCAATTTTCCACCTTCTGACTCTACTTATTTCGTCCCTACCGCGGGTTTAACCTGACTTCTCACATTCTTTGTTATGTGATACTTACAAAGTAATGCATAAGAAGAAGTAAACATCTTTGCAACCACATTCATCAATGCGGTATCGCGGTCCGTAACAATAGCGTTAGGCATCTCACCTTGATCCTTCAAAAGTGACCGACACACCTCAAGTGCCCAAGTAAAATTGTCCTCTTTTTCACACTCTAAAAATGCAAAACCAACAGAGTATGTCTTCTCTGTTGAGGTAACACCAACCATCTCAAATAATGAAAGTCTATACTTGTTGTTCTTGTAGGTAGAATCAAGTATAACGTGTTAAATAACTTTACCAAATCCAGATGAGTCCAAAAAATATCTCTAACCATAACTCCATCATCGCAAGTACGGTACCGGGACACGTACCTGTCATCGTCCAAGAGTTTCAACAGTTGTTGCATCTCAGTTCTATATCCCATAATCACCTTGTTAGTGAGGTACCAAATGTTATACACTTGCTTGATGTTTGATATATTGTCGGTTTGCTTCCGTTTCAATGTTGCAAGTATATTTTTCGGTTGGAAAAGATTCAAGGCATGTCACTAAAACATACCTTCTCTTCCGGCTTGAACCGACATACACTAGGATGTCCGACTAATTTTAAGCACAATTCATGGTTATGCACACCACAAATGACATTAAATCTCCAATTTTGCTAGCAAACTTGTAACCACGAAGCTTAAATGGACACTCACATTTTCTACTACCCGTGTCTTCTCTCTTAAATTTCTGGAGAGGAGTTCAATATTTCCCGCTTCTTTCGCACAACATAGTCACAAATGCGCTTTTTCTATCCGAGGCATTATCCGACCTTCCGATAAACACACCAAATCCAATTTTAGATGCCACCATACGAATCCATTCGAACATGTTATCACGATTTTCAAACTCTTGCTTGTTATTAAAGTCATTGCGAACATCTACTATAACACCCTTCTAAACCCAACGAATAATTAAACATATAAATCAGAATAAAACACCAACAAGGGAGTCACATGCTTCATAAAACATCAATGTGGATCAACCTGCTCCGTAACACAGGATTTCAAATCATTTATAACAACTATTTCATCAACGTACTCAATGAACATTTTCAACCATTGCAGCGGAAATCTTAATCACAAAATATCTTTATTTAAAATACTTCAAGAAACTTCATCGTACTTTGTCATTCAAAGTTATTACTCAAAATACTCAACAATTAAAGACAACTTCTTAACTTCATAACAAAATAAAGAACATATGGTTCCACTCAAACATTCCCGACCCCGATGTTACATATCAGAGCAAGACATCCTCTAATCGACTGAAATAAGGTAAAACGACTCCAAAGCTAAGTCTCCACGCATCTACAAGCTAATCTTGATCACCTGCACGTTACCGACGTGGAGGCAACATTCAAACAGGTAGGGTGAGTAATCACAAATCATTACAAAAGATATAAGAAATAGATATAGTAGTCACATCAACAATTATTAACGATTCATATATTCATCATACATCACACACATATTCACACTGTCTCTTCATCAAATTATTCACAACGTCACTATATCATCATTCCATAATTATCACCAAAACATCACTTATATCACAACATCATCAAATATCATTCAACTAATAATTATTCAATGTCACGTAACATGAAATGCAACAACACTGACTCATGCATGTGGTACCAACACTTTGATGAACACATGGTCATCTCCCTCCAAAGATCCCCACCATAGGATCGATTCCCACTTTGAACCGGAGCACATTATAAAACACACTCAATCCACACAATGGGGTTGAGGCCACCACTGGACAGAAGTCCTAACATCATCACTGGAACGGAGTCCTAACATCATCACTGGACCGAAGTCCTAACATATGCCATGAATGCACGATACACAACAACATAGTAATCACAACCACAACTAGTCAAGTTGCATCATCATTCATGTAAATAACCATCACATTCTTCACATAACATGCAAAAGTATCAAACATGCATGTAATCCACTTCATTCAATATATTCATCATCGTTTACACCATATTACGACATAATATCATCATATCATTAACAACGTCATCATACATCATTACATTGTCATAATTCATTGCATAAAAGTCTAACCTATTCATAGTAAAGTTACTGGAAGGATACATTATCCTACTCATTAGATTCTACCAAAATATAGTTCATCGTATTAGCTCTCTAACGCTTCGAACGACGCATCAAACAGAGTTCGGAAACTCAAGTTACGACACTTCGAAGATCCTGTATGCTGCCTCTCGCTTAAGGCTCACCCGGCGAAGCAGTCTGCTCGCTTGGGACTCGCCTGGAGAAGCTGGGGCGAATCTCTTTCCCCCATAAAAATTCTAGGAGCACCCTCTTTTCACCATATGCTTCGCTCCTCGTCTCGCCCGGCGACACGGAAGGCTCGCCCAGCGAATCGTGCGAAACAGTAACCTGCTGTTGCGTTTTCTGCATAGTTCCAGTCCCCAATTTCTTGCAATTCCAATACTCATTCAGTCCCAAAACTCATACAATTCACATGTTTTCACAAAACAACAACACATCACAATAGGCATCATATACATCATTTCATGACATTACAACAAAAATCTATCACCAATTCCAGCATCTATTTCATCATAATCATCATGTTATCAAAATCATCATAAAAACCCCAACAAAACCACAATTACCTAAACCCATATCAATCATTATGATAATGACAACCCCCCTTACCTTAGATTCCTAGGTTTGGTTCATTCTCTTTGCGTTGTCTACCTGAATCCTCTGGGTTCCTCAATGCCCTAGCTCTTTCTCCTTTCTCTGTCGCTCTCCTAACACGATCGTACATAATGAACTTACTATATCCCAATTTTCCCTTTTTGTCTAACTTACCCCTTGGACCCCTAATATGGTCTTCCACCTTTTTCTTCACTTAACCTCTTACAAATGACCACCTTGTCCTTATTGTTTCTACTCACTTTATTTTAATTAATTAAAACTCTAAATAATATAATCCATATTATTCCACTATTATTAATTCTAAAATAACTCGAACTAATTATTTCAATTCTAAATAATAGCACCCAACACCTTAATCTGCCCTATCCCACAACATTCAACACATACAACACACCATAATCAACAATACATCACATATTTATTCAACAATTCCTAACAATGGCAAATAATTTATTAAATAATTAATTAAGAAATTTGGGGTGTTACAACTCTCCCCCACTAAAAGAATTTTCACCCCCGAAAATTACCTGAGGAAAACAGAGTCGGATACGACTCTCTCATCTGATCTTTACGCTCCCAAGTCCAACTTTCACAAACTGGTCCTCCCCACAATACCTTCACTAAGGCAATCTCTTTACCCCACCGTTATTTCATTTCTCGACCATCTATCTGCACGGGAGACGTTTCAACTGTCAGGTTATCTCTCACTTGTACGTCATCCATTTATATCACATGAGACGGATCCAGAATGTATTTCCTCAACTAAGATACATGAAACACATCATGAAGGTTCGCAAGCGACGGCGGTAAAGCAACTCAATAGGCTACTTCTCCTATCCTGATAACTCTTCTGATGACTCTGCGAAGTTCTCGTCCTCTCTTGGATCATTTTAATCTTCTCGGTTGTCTCTTGTACAATCTCAGGTTTGAGTACAACACTCTCGCCTGACTCATACCAACACAATGGAGTCTTACACCTTCTACCATACAACGCTTTATACGGTGTCATTCCAATACTAGCATGGAAATTGTTGTTGTACGTGAACTCAATCAACGACAAGTGGCTATCCCAAGATCCTCCTTAGTCCAACACACAAGCCCTCAACAAATCCTCTAAAGACTGGATAGTCCTCTCCGTATGACCATTCGTCTGCGGATGATATGCAGAACTGATCCTCAACTTAGCACCCAAAGCATCTTGCAAACTTTTCCATAACCTCGACGTAAATCTCGGGTCTCTATCCGACACAATACTCGAAGGTATGCTTGTCATACCCCAATTTTGTCCGAGCATTTTAGATTTTTCAATTATCTGATTTTATTTTAATTTTTCATCATTTGTACAGCATAACATGCATTTCATCTCGCACAGTGCTTAAAGTGTCAGCCGGAATAATTTCTTAGATTTACAATAAAAAAATAACAAAATTTTAAAAAATATAACAAGTATTTTATCTTAATGCTTGTGATTGATTTACTTTTACTTTGTTTATATTGATTTATGTGGGTTGTATAATTTTATTATTTATTTGTTTTGTTTGTGATTGTTTAATTATCTTTATTGCTTTCATTTTCCATTAGCTAGAAAAAGTAATTAATTGAATAATAGATAAAATACAACAACAAAAAAAACATAAAATCAACTATTTTTTTCAAAAAGAACCAAAAATAATAAATATTCGATCCATTGTCGAGACACTTTTTCTCGGGTCAAAACCAACGAGCTCATTTTATTTTCGTGCTTGCGCTTATTTCTTTAATTGGGTTTACTTATAATCTTTTCATTTCATCCACATTCGACAAAATGTACCCCGTTCCCATTAAGTGTAATAATTTTATCGCTTTAATCTTGATTGTATTTTAATGTTTTATCCATCTCTCACTTACACGCTCAAACCATTTCATACTAATTCTAGATTCAATATCGAGCCCATTTTCAAACCCTATAAGTCGATTGTTTCTACGATCGCCCTCAACCAAACCCAAAACCTTCTTGATTCATATATCAAGACATACCCCAACTTGTAAGTCGACTGCTTTTTAGTATCGCCGTCAACCTCATGCACACACTTTCTCTCTTTCTTTAGTTGTGGTTTCGTTTACTAGGAGCACCCTTAGGGACTAGGAATCAACCTAACTTTTTCTTAAACCCTTGATCCAACGTCAAGTGGTTCCTTCCCTCATAAGTCGCTTATTTTTTGTAATCGCCATCAAGTAAATTCAAACCTCAATCTTTTATCGAGTATTTAAAAACTAAAATCTCTTTTCTCAAAAGAAATAAAAAAATTCTTTAATCATATCTCTAACCTCTTTCCAAAATCTAAAAAACATTTCACAAATCTCAAAACATTTTTGCCTCTTCGCTTTTCCATTTAAAACTTTTCAATAAGGACATGCTCCTAGCATCGTCCATAAAAAACACACAACAAACCAAAAACATTTTCAACACGAACTACGAAGTTCTGATTCTCTCTGGGATACGTAGGCATTGGGTTGAAAACTCGAATGAACTCAATAATAAAAAAACTCTTATTTTCCCCCAAGTATTCATTCATCCATCCTTCCCTTAGCAAGCTTATAGATAACAAACACCTTTCATGCCTAGACAACTTAGACGGTTCCCATCGAGTACGATGGATGTAGGGAGGTGCTGATACCTTCTCCTTACATAACCGACTTCCAAACCCAACATGGTTGCGATGACCATACCATATCCTCTATCTCGCGGGTTTTATCAATATTTTCCCTTTCCCTTTGGGGAATAAATAAAGTTCGGTGGTGACTCTCTGTTAGTCCATCCGCGAACTTTCTTCGTGAGGTTGTATTTTTCGAGGTACGACAGATGACGACTCTGCTAGGGACTGGTTCACCCCTAAGCAAGTCAAACCTAGTCTAGGTTGTTTCCTTCGCATGTTTGAGTATTCGTTTATCTTGCTTACTTATTTTCTTTTGCCTTTACTGTTTTCCATATTATATATATTTGTAGACCCTTGGCACTATGGAAAATTTGATTAGAAACTTGTTGGAAAGGCTTTATACCCGAGCCTAGAGTGAATACATAAGATGAGAGAGGTTGAGTAGTATGGGGCACCGAGGAGTCCTCCTCGCGTAGTTTGATACGAGAACCTCGCTTAGAGTAGATTCTAATGAGGATGCTGGCGACCGTCAAGTTATTGGCGTGGACGACTAACGTTTTCATTGGGATCCATGACTCTAAGGACCTTTTAGAACCTTGAACCGTTTGGCCAAAACTAGGATTGATGGTCACGTAGTATGGGGCACTGAGGAGTTCTCCTCGTGTAGTTCGATACGAAGACCTCACCCGAAAGAGATTCATATGATGGAGTCATCAACCGTCATGTTCATGGCGTGTCTGATGAACAGTCACATGGATCCATGACTTTAGGGTTCCTTGGAAACTCTAGATCCTACCTGGTGAGATCCTTGTGAGGAGAGTGGTTAGCCTTATCCTACATCCGTACCTCGGACTTATGAGATCCCGTGATAAAAAATTTTGGTCATTTACGCGTTGCCTTGGATGACCTCGAAGACTTGACTAATCTCGTGATCCTGGATCTTGCATTTTAGCATTACTCCCATGCATATCATTTCATCTTGCATCTTATTCAAAAACAAAAAAAACTCATTTCATTTCATCTTCATTTCTTCAGTAAATCAAGCTGATTCCCTGACACCGATAGGCAATTCGAGCCAATACCCAACGAGTAATGGATCAGATTCAAGAAGAACATGCTGCTTTCAAAGAAGAGTTAGACTCTATCAAGGGCAAGATTGACCAAATTCTTGAAGCCATAACTATGGCCAGAAAGGAAGAAGAACTGCGTGAAGCTGCTGCCACAAACTACAATGTTCCTGTGCAAGGATCTACTTCGCACTCAAGGCTTTCGATTCTAGTTCCCAATCCCATAATCTATGGAATGCCTATGAACTTCACTCCTGCAGTTGAAGGAGCTGTTACCCAACCAATTCCTACATCTGGGGTTACTTTTGGAGCTATCCCATAAGCTCAACCTTCTGTTATTCAAATTCATGTTCCCCGTACTGAAGACAAGGTACAAGATGAGTACGACGCGGGAGATTATCATGAGGCTATCCCCATTGTCAGTGCTCATGCTACTCAAGATTGTGAAGCCATCAAGATGTGTCATCCTTTAGCTGAAAAACTCTGAATCATGGAAGGGAATAACCCAACCTCTTTGAATGCTTTGGAGATGTGTCTAGTGCCAGATGTTGTGATTCCCTCTAAATTCAAGGTGCCGAAATTCAAAAAATATAAAGGCCTCAGTTGTCCTAACATTCATCTGAAGATGTACTGTCGAAAGATGGCGGCCCATGCAAGGGATGACAAGTTGATGATCCATTGCTTCCAAGACAACTTATCTGGAGCATCGCTAGAATGGTACATGCAACTGGAACGCAGTAGTATGCGTACTTGGGCTGAGTTGGCTGAAGCTTTTGCCAAGCAATACAAATACAACACTGACCTAGCTCTAAACCGTTCTCAACTCCAGAGTATGACTCAAAAGGACAATGAATCCTTTAAGGAGTATGCACAACGTTGGAGGGAGTTTGCTGCAAGAGTGCATCCACCGTTGGTCGACCGTGAATTGATTGATATTTTCATGGGTACCTTGCAAGCGCAATACTATGAAAAGCTGATCAGTAGTGTGTCTTCAGGATTCTCAGACATGGTGATTGTTGGTGAGAGAATTGAAGAAGGTTTGAAAAGCAGAAAGATTCAAGGAGGTTTTAACAGCCAGGCCGGAACCAAGAAGGCTTTCAATTGGTACAATAAAAAAGAGGGTGAAATAAATGTTGTCTCTTCTCATGGGAAAAATCATATCAGAGGGCGCCTACTTCAGTACCTTACTACCAACACCCGTATGTTGCAGCTGCGCAATATTCTCTTGTGCCTTATCAACAAGCTGCTCCAACTCCTGTTCTTGCTCAGATACCTCAACAACAAAATCCCTATCATCAAGTTGTTGTCGTTGCACCTATTCCATACCAGCATCTGGCTTACCAACAATAACCGCCATATCTGCAATAAGGGTATCAACAGCAACACCTGAACCAATAGCAACGCGCTCCACAACAACTCCAGCCTAACCAATAAAGGGTGAGGAGGCCAGAGAGACAATTTAATCCTCTTCATGTACCATATGGCCAAATCCTCCATTTTCTGCTAAAGGATGGAACAGTTGCCTTGAGAGATCTAGCACCTCCAACTGTTATCCCTCCAGGATATGACGTCAACACTCACTGTGAGTATCATAAGGGTGCCCCAGGACATACAATTGAGAATTACAAAGCTTTCAAGCACAAGGTTCAAGACTTGATTGACTCGAAGGAGCTCGCCTTAACAACAAACAATCCAAATGTTGCAACAAACCCCATGCCACCGCATATGGCCCGTCAGTGAATGCTATTGAAGGGGTTGTTGAAGACAAGCAGAGCGGTCTCTGAGGAAGCTAGCTCAGTAGCAAGTCACTCAGGAAGAGTTCAATTCCTCAAATAAAGGCAGTTATTATGCCATGTTTCCATTTTTGCATTCTTGTATTTTGTTCTTGTTTGTCTAAGTACTGGTTAAGTTGAACATTATTATTTGTATTTGGTTTTATTAATAAGATGATTATACATGTTTTGAATTAATCTTTTCGTATTCACGCATCTTTTCTCATATTATCACAAAATACACAAAAAAATATATTCCCCAATTCACTTTCTTTATCAAACGGCTATTTTAGTAAAGATGGGAGGGAGGATGATGAAAACGAAATACCCATAACTGTTGTGGTATGATTTCAGATAAGATCTTGCTGATGATGTACATGCATTGTTTCAAATCCCCAAACACTGGAGAGATAAGGAGTTAGTCCCTAGTTAACCACTTCGAGCCTAGAAGTAGGAGTTTCTTTCGGATCTATAAAACCTTATGCTTAACCTGGAGCAGGGTAGTGTTCAATTAATCTAATCGCACATTTAAATTACAAGATAAATACATCCCATCTAGGGATCAACCACCTGATATTTGTTCTTGAATGACTTGGCAGTCATAATCCTTCAGCAAAATAAAATTGAAAATCAAAAAAAGAAAAATCCAGCTAAGTCGAACACCCAAAGCAGATACTTAGGCAAAAATTAGGGTAATCCTGGTGGACTAAGCTTTAAGAAGCAGTCCAGGCAAAAGTTTGGGATCCAAATAAATCAAAAGAGGTCGTGTAAATCCTCAGCAAAAAATAGAATAAGATTTAGTGACCACCATATCCAAAATCAAAATGGTTACTGACATCCAAAAAAACAAAATAAGGTGACTGCTATTTCAAGAGAACCTTGAATCATCGCGTTCACTCTTACACCGTCAAATCCCTTTTGGAAGATGAATGTGTGCAAAATTAAATGAACGTAGGACTGGAGTTCATCATGAAGAAGGGGTGGGTAAAAATACTCTTTTAGCCTTATATCCTTTGCTTCAAATAACCGTGAACCAAACCACGTTACAACCCTTAAAAGACCTAATTAAGGCAGGGTTTATTCTGAAAGCATACTACAGCAAGGTTGCGTAAACTGACTCCTAGAGATTTTCTAAAGTGTCGTATTCTCGCTGTATCTTTCATACACGTGCTTAATCAACACTGCGTTTGGACTAATGGTCCATTCACCACACACTTCCACATCATTCCAATAAATGATTTTTTCAAAACTTGCATGAACATCGCTTTAGAATTACCATTTTAGAATGAATAATTTTTAACTGCAAATCAGTACTTAACATCAAGGATATTCCAACAAGGGGCAATTAGAGAATAACTTGAACTTTTGTTGGTGCTGACACAAATCGAGACTACATCAACAGTTAAATTAGGGGCAAATCATCTCAAAGGGTCAATCAGGGGCAGACTCCTACCATGTCCAGACACTGAGGTAAAGCATGTCATGGTAACTCTCAAAGTTCCCTAGCAGAATTTTTTCAAGAACCTAACAAACTAGGACAAAGCAAGTTGTAAAGAGACAAGTTTTATCTCTACCTTCAAGTTGAACAATCAGATCTTGCCAGAAACTTGCAACCATTCATGGCAGAGCAAAAGCATGATCTTCAGGAGTTGATTACGTCACTACACTCATTTTCAAGCCATCCTGATCCTCATGCATAAGAGTTATGGTTCTCTCAGGAACGAACACGGCTTGTCAACAATTGATTAAACTTGGAAAGCCAGAGCATTTGGTTCCATTCTCCGATCATAACATCGTTAGAGATCGAGTGTCAGGGAGTCAGCCCTAACCTATCCAATCACCTATTTACATTCAAACATCATATGCATCATACGCATCATAAGCATCATTGCATACATGAGCCAAAATTTATGTACATCCCCAACATTTTCATCCCTACATACATCTCAGTGCATTAGCATTTGCATTATATTCCGATATGGAATACTTTTTCACAAAATTAAACATGCATACATGCATAAGTCAGGATCCGGGATCAATCACGAGATTCCAGGCTGATCCTCAGCTAAGCCAATGGGCGTTCCCCTTGAATTTGTTCTCTTCAACCTTTTGTTGATGAAGTTGTTCTCTTCGGGCTGGATTATTCATTGGTGTTCCTCCAAGCAGAGTTATTACCAGGCGTTGTTCAGCGGGCGTTCCCCGTTGAGTTGTTTTCTTTAACCTTTTGTTGATCTTCCTAAGCCAGGCTTACTACCATCCTTTTGGTGATATCATGATTCATGGTTTCAATTCCATCCTTTTGGTGATAGTGATCATTAAAGTATGTGTTTGTTATCATCCTTTTGGTGATACCAAACTTTGTTGACCTTACTTTCATCCTTTTGGTGAGGACGGTCATGGAAATTTTGTGCCTACAATCATCCTTTTGGTGATAACAAGCTTTGATGTCATTGTTTTACCTTCATCCTTTTGGTGATGGTGATCATTTGAGTCGCGTGTCTACTATCATCCTTTAGGTGATATCCAGTTTGGTTGTTTAATCTTCTTACCTTCATCCTTTTGGTGTTGAGAATTTACTATCATCCTTTTGGTGATAGCGAATTGTAATATTACCTTCATCCTTGTGGTTTCAGTGATCATTAAATAGGGGAATTTACTGTCATCCTTTTAGTGATAGAAAATTATGATATTACCTTCATCCTTTTGATGTTGGTAATCATTAAAGTTGGGAGTTTACTATCATCCTTTTAGTGATATAAAATTGTGTCGTCACTATCATTCTTTTGGTGATAGGAACTTGTGTTGTTACCTGTATCCTTTTGGTGCAGTAATTTTTGAAGATTGAGAACTTACTATCATTCTTTTGGTGATAACGAGTGGTGTGTTTTTACTATTATCCTTTTGGTGATAGAACCGTCATCCTTTTGATGTCGGTGATCTTTAAATTTGGGAATTTACTATCATCCTTTTGGTGATAGAAAATTATGTTATCACCTTCGTCCTTTTGATGTTGGTGATCATTACAATTGTGTATTTACTATCATCCTTTTGGTGATAGCAAATGTTGTTGTTACCTTCATCCTTATGGTGTCGGTAATCCTTAAAAATTGTGTACTTACTATCATCCTTTTGATGATAGCGAGTGATGTGTATTCACTATCATCCTTTTGGTGATTGAACCGTCATCCTTTTAGTGTCGGCGTTCTTTGCAGTTATGATCCCACCATTGTCCTTTTATCAATAGCGATCCTTGCAAATTAGTGGCCTTACTGTCATCCTTTTGGTGCTAGCAAGAGTCATTTGTGCTTTAACCATCATCCTTTTGGTGACGGCGTTCTTTGTCATTCTGATTTAACCTTCATCCTTTTGATGTTGATCTTTGAAGACGATCGAGTTAAATATCATCCTTTTGGTGATAGAAAGCTTTGTGTATTGATCTTACTGTTATCCTTTTGGTAATAGGAAGGTTCAGTGTGATAACTATCATCCTTTTGGTGGTAGCGATCTTTGTCATTTTTAATTATTCATCATCTTTTTGGTGATGGCTGTTATCCTCTTGGTAATAGCAATTCGTGAGTCGTGGGTCTCATTATCACCCTTTCGGTGATGTTGACCTTAGTCTTAATGCCTAATCATCACCCTTTTGGTGATGACATTCGTTAAAGTTTGATTTAACCATCATCCTTTTGGTGTTGGCAATTCTTGAAGACTTTGTGAGCTTACTATCATCCTTTTGGCGATAGCCAGTTGTTGATTTTACTGATATTCTTTTGGTATCAACGATCTTTACAGTTTAGATTTTATCGTTACCCTTTTGGTGTCGTTAGCTTCTGTCGTTGTAAGTTTCAGTGTCCACTCGAGGGTCGACATTGATCTGGTTTCTTTTAAAAACTCATCACACTTTCCTTCTTAGACAAAATTTGGGGTCTTAAATATTTAATCATCTTCCACCATGAATGTATGAAGACCGTTATCATTCATACCTTATGGTTCAAGTTAATTAAATAGGGGCATCTGTCATACCCCAATTTTGTCCGGGCATTTTAGATATTTCAATTATCTGTTTTTATTTTAAGTTTTCATCATTTGTACAACATATCATGCATTTCATCTTGCATAGTGCTTAAAATGTCAGCCAGAATAATTTCTCGGATTTACAGACAAACTGGTCAAACTAATTTTCAACTGTACCTAAAATCAGTGCACGAAAAATGTCAAAATTAAGCTTGGAAATGCTAGTGATATTAATCTACATTTCACATAGTTTAACCTGGCGCGCTCATTTTATTTTTCAATTGTTTTTCAGGCACGTTTTGATCAGTCGGAGTAGTTTAACTAGTAAAAATTTAATTTAAAATCTGACAAAACGCTTTATTTTTCCGAGTCGTTTATTTCGCGCTGATCATTTTGGTGTGTTCATTTTATTTTTTCGAGCACTATTTTTTGTCCGAATTTTTATTTGTATTTTAATTATTTTATTTTTTAGTTAAATAATAATTTTAATTCATTTATTTATATATTTAAATTTAAATTCATTTTAATTGTTTGATTTTATTTTATTTCTATTTTGTCATCAATTCTTCCTTTTTATAAAAAAAACATGATTTTAATTCTTTTAATTCTTGTCTTATTATAAAAAACACAAAAAAAAAACATGATTTTTAATTCTTTTAATTCTTGTCTTATTATAAAAAACACAAAAACATGATTTTTAATTCTTTTTATTCTTGTCTTATCATAAAAAATAAAAAAAATATGATTTTTAATTCTTTTTATTCGTGTCTTATTATAAAAAAAACACAAAAACATTATTTTTAATTCTTTTAATTTTTGTCTTATCATAAAAAAAAAAAAAACATGATTTTTAATTCCTTTTATTCTTGTCTTATTATAAAAAAACACAAAAAACATGATTTTTAATTCTTTTTATCATTCTTGTTTTATTGTTGAAAACTTAGTATTATATATATGTGCATTGCATATGGCCAAAACGAAGGGATCAAAAAAGAGACAACAAAAAAATCCTCTGTCCCCTCATTGCTCTCTCTCTCTCTCTCTCTCTTTCTCTCTCTCTCTCACGTTAAAACAAAATAAATAAATAAAAGAGAGGTCATACTTCATCTTCACACAAGCTCATGAATAACAACAACAAAGTTGTTTTTCTTTCAAGCTCATAACAAATCCGTAAAGCACCATGAAAGTCTCTACATAACAAACCGAAACATCTGCAATCATGCACACCTTCGGCGCCGTTCAACCTCTGTTTGGGGTATCTTTCTCTTATCCCTTTCGTTTTATGTTCATAAAAACTTTTTATTGATTTTGTTTGTTTTAGTTGTTAGAAATCTTTTTATTAATATGTTAGGTGTTTAGAATTTTTTTTTTCTCTTTTTATCAAAACAAAACTTTTTTTTAAATAAAAAATGACAAAATTAAAAAAAAATATAACAAGCATTTTATCTTAATGTTTGTGATTGATTTTCTTTTACTTTGTTTATATTGATTTATGTGGGTTGTCTAATTTTATTATTTATTTGTTTTGTTTGTGATTGTTTAATTATCTTTATTGTTTTTATTTTTCATTAGCTAGAAAAAGTAATTAATTGAATAATATATAAAATACAAAAAAAAAACATAAAATCAACTCTTTAAAAAAAAAGAACAAGAAATAATAAATATTCGATCCAACGTCGATACACTTTTTCTTAGGTCAAAACCAACGAGCTCATTTTATTTTTGTGCTTGCACTTATTTCTTTAATTGGGTTTACTTATAAACTTTTCATTTCATCCTCATCCGACAAAATGTACCTCGCTCCCATTAAGTGTAATAATTATATCGCTTTAATCTTGATTGTATTTTAATGTTTTATCCATCTCTCACTTACACGCTCAAACCATTTTCATACTAATTCTCGATTCAATATCGAGCCTATTTTCAAACCCTGTAAGTCGATTGTTTCTACGATCGCCCTCAACCAAACCCAAAATCTTCTTGATTCATATATCAAGACATGCCCCAACTTGTAAGTCGACTGCTTTTTAGCATCGCCGTCAACCTCATGCACACATTTTCTCTCTTTCTTTGGTTGTGGTTTCGTTTACTAGGAGCACCCTTAGGGACTAGGAAACAACCTAACTTTTTCTCAAACCCTTTATCTAATGTCAAGTGGTTTCTTCCCTCATAAGTCGGTTGCCTTTTGCAATCGCCATCACGCAAATTCAAACCTCGATCTTTTATCGAGTATTTTAAAACTAAAATCTCTTTTCTCAAAAGAAATAAAAAAATACTTTAATTATATCTCTAACTTCTTTCCAAAATCTAAAAAGAATTTCACAAATCTCAAAACATTTTTGCCTCTTGGCTTTTCCATTTAAAACTTTTCAATAAGGACATGCTCCTAGCATCGTCCATAAAAAAACACACAACAAACCAAAAGCCTTTTCAACACGAACTACAGAGTTCTGATTCCCTCTGGGATACGTAGGCACTGGGTTGAAAACTCGGACGAACTGAATAATAAAAAACTCTTATTTTCCCCCAAGTATTCATTCATTCATCCTTCCCTTAGCAAGCTTATAGATAACAAACACCTTTCATGCCTAGACAACTTAGACGATTCCCATCGAGTACGATGGATGTAGGGAGGTGCTAATACCTTCTCCTTACATAACTGACTTCCGAACCCAACATGGTTGCGCTGACCATACCATATCCTTTATCCCGCGGGTTTTCTCGATATTATCCCATTCCCTTTGGGGAATAAATAAAGTTCAGTGGCGACTCTCTGTTAGTCCATCCGCGAACTTTCTTCACGAGGTCGTATTTTTTGAGGTACGACAATCCCATGCAACTTCACAATTTCCTCAATATACAACTCAACTATCTTTTGCATAGAATGATTAATCTTCATTGGCAAGAAATGAACCGATTTAGTTAATCTATCCATCACCCAAATCGAAACATTCCCCTTCGCAGTCTTCAGCAACCCCGACACGAAATCCATGGAAATACTATCCCATTTCCATTCCAGAATATTCAACGGTTGCATCATACCCAAAGGCTTCTGATGTTCAATCTTTGACTTCTGATAAGTCAGACAGGCATAAACAAATTCAGCAATATCCCTCTTCATACCTGGCCACCAAAACCACCTCTACAAATCATAATACGTCTTTTTAGCACCGGGATAAATACTCATTCTACTTTGATGTCCTTCTTCAAGAATACTCTTCTTAATTTCTGGAACATCCGGAACACACACTCTATCTCTGAACCTCATCACGCCATTCTCATCAATTCGGAATTCACCTTCGTTACCTTGGTTAATCAAGACCAATTGATTAACCAATCTCAAATCTGATTTCTAACCTTCCTTGATTTCTTCGAGAATATCACTCGTCAGTTTCAACATTCCCAATTTCACACTGTTATGAGTCCTCTCACATACTAAACTCATGTCTCTGAACTGTTCGATCAATTCTAGTTCTCTCACCATCACATCGACATATGCAATGACTTCCTGCTCAACACATCAGCCACCACATTCGCTTTACCAGGGTGGTAATTCAAATCGAAGTCATAGTCTTTCAACAATTCCAACCACCTTCTCTACCTCATATTCAACTCTTTCTGATCGAATAATTACTTTAAACTCTTACGATCACTGAACACCTCGAATATAGATCCAAAAAGGTAATGTCTCCAAATTTGTAACACGAACACTACAGCTGCCAATTCTAAATCATGCGTAGGATAATTCCTTTCATGAACCCTTAATTGTCTGGAAGCATATGCAACAACCTGACCATTCCGCATCAACACTCCACCAAGACCCATCTTTGAAGCATCACAATATACCACAAAAGACTCACTCAGATTAGGCAAGATCAATACCGGAGCGGTTGTCCACTTCTTCTTCAATTCCACAAAACTCTCTTCACATGCAACATCCCACACACAAGCTTGACCCTTCCGAGTCAACTGAGTCAAAGGTAATGCCAATTTAGAAAAACCTTCGATAAACTTGCGATAATAACCTGCCAACCCAAGAAAAACCTCTCACTGTAACACAACATCAATCTTAGAAGGATCTACAGCAATTCCACCATTAAATATCACAAGGCCAAGGAAACTCACTTCCTTCAACCAGAACTCGCATTTCGACAGTATTGCATATAACTTCTTCTCTCTCAACACTTGCAACACCGTACGCAAATGCTCAACATGCTCTTCTTCAGATTTTGAGTATATCAGAATATCATCAATGAAAACCACAACAAACTTATCCAAATACTCGTGAAAAATCCGATTCATATACTCCATGAACACACCCGGTGCATTGGATACACCAAACGTCATCATAGTGTATTCATAGTGACCATACCTCGTCCTGAAAGCTGTCTTCGGAATATCATCTGGCTTAACACGAATCTGATGGTAACAAGAACTCAAATCAATCTTGCTAAACACACAAGCGCCCACTAGATGATCCATCAAATCGTCCATTCTCGGAAGTGGATACTTATTCTTGATAGTCACTTTATTCAATCGCCTGTAATCAACACACAACCTCATGCTACCGTCTTTCTTCTTAACCAACAACACAGGAGCACCCCATGGAGAAACACTCGGTCGAACAAACTTCTTCTTAAGCAATTCTTCCAATTGTTTCTTTAATTCACTTAACTCAGAAGCTGACATCTGGTAAGGAGCCATTGACACCGAACTTGTACCTGGTATCAATTCCACCACAAACTCGACTTCACGCTCTGGGGGAAAATCACTTACGTTGTCTGGAAATACATCTGGGAATTCGCAGACAACAGGTAGTTCAACACTTGTAATTTCATGGTCAACTTATAATGATGCAAACATTGTAAACATCAAGACTTCGTCTTCCAGAAGTTCGTTCACTTGCTTAGCAGACAAAAACATCAGCTCCCCATTATAACCAAACTCAAGAAATCTCACTGTCTTATTATAACAGTTGATATGAACATAGTTGAATTCCAACCAGTTCATTCCAAGGATGACATCAATTTGGTGCATGGGTAAACACACCAAATCCATCACGAAACTCTTCCCAAAAATAGTTAGACAACCCGAACACACAAAAGTAGTAGTAACAAAACCATTAGTAGGAGTTTCTATCACCATACTACCATTCATATCAGACAATTTCAAACCCAGCCTAGTAGCACATTTAAGCAAAATAAACGAATGAGTAGCACCAGTATTAATAATAGCAACCAACTCCGTATTGTTAATAAAATAAGTACCTCGAATCAAGTTATCCTTCTTAGGGACTTCTGAACCGCTCAGGGCAAACACTCTGCCATTAGTCTGAGCAATAGTAGCAGTCTTCTCCGGCTTTTGGCATTGGGTACTTATGTGACCCTGTTCACCATAATTGAAACAAGTCGGACCCTCGTTCTTACAATCAGTGACTCAAAGACCTCTCTTACCGCATCTGTAACATCTCAGCACATTATTGTTGCAACCATCAGCACGGTGACCTTGCTCGCCACATCTGTAACACTTAACAAAAGCGGGAGCTGCTTCTCCGCTTGTCTTCTTCCCATCTGAAGCCTTCTGTTTCCCTTTGTCAGCTGGAGTCACATAAGGTTTTCCTCAAAACCGCCATTTCTCTTTCTTCTCACTAAGATGTTTGTAGTGAGCCGATCGAGATTTGCTATCCTCATCTTAGATCCCACTCTTATCCACCAGCTCAGCATACCTACGAATCTGTTGGTATCCAATACCCTATTCGATCTCTGGTCTCAGCCCATTCTCAAACTTGAGACATTTAGAAATCTCAACATCAGTAGGGTTGTAATGCGGACAAAACTTCACCAGCGCCTCAAATTTTGCAGCATACTCTGCCACAATCATGTTTCCTTACTTAAATTCAAGGAACTCTATCTCCTTCTTACCACGAATATCCTCAGGGAAATACTTATCCAAGAATTCTTTCTTGAATACAACCCAAGTTATCTCAGTACCAACATCCTCCAATCTCTGGCGTGCATCATCCCACAAATCTTCAGCTTCTTCTGACAGCATATGAGTAACAAACTGTACCTGCTGAGTGTCAGTGCATGCCATCACTCGAAAGATATTCTCAATCACTTTGAGCCACTTCTGTGCACCCTCTAGATCATGAGTGCTCATAAAAGTTGGCGGATTGTTCCTCTGGAACTTTCCCAAAGCACGAAACTTATCATGAGCCCCTTCATTCTGATTATTCTGTGCATTCTGGGCCATCACTTGAGCAAGTGATTCTAACGCATCAGCAATAACATGATCGTTTCTCCCAGCCATTATGCACACCATCAATCAACATTAGAAGAAACAAACTATCGACAGTGTAAACACACTCGGATGACAAGGGACCGACATCATATACAAACCTGGTCTGACAGAATGACCTGCTCTGATACCACTAATGTAACACCCTTCTAAACCCAACGAATAATTAAACATATAAATCAGAGTAAAACACCAACAAGGATGCCACATGGTTCATAAAACATCAATGTGGATCGACCTGCTCTGTAACACGGGTTTTCAAATCATTTATAACAATTATTTCATCAACGTACTCAATGAATATTTTCAACCATCGTCGCGGAAATCTTAATCACAAAACATCTTTATTTTAAATACTTCAAGAAACTTCATTGTACTTTGTCATTCAAAGTTATGACTTAAAACACTCAACAATTAAAGACAACTTCTTAACTTCATAACAAAATAAAGAACATATGGTTCCACTCAAACGCTCCTGACCCCGATGTTACATATTAGAGCAAGACATCCTCTAATCGACTAAAATAAGGTAAAACAATTCCAAAGCTAAGTCTCCACGCATCTACAAGCTAATCTTGATCACCTGCACGTTACCCACGTGGAGGCAACATTCAAAAAGGCAGTGTGAGTAATCACAAATCATTACAAAAGATATAAGAAATAGATATAGTAGTCACAACAAAAATTATTAACGATTCATATATTCATCATACATCACACACATACTCACTCTGTCTCTTCATCAAATTATTCACAACGTCACTATATCATCAACACATCATTATCACCAAAACATCACTTATATCACAACATCATCAAATATCATTAAACTCATAATTATGCAATGTCACGTAACATGAAATGCAACAACACTGACTCATGCATGTGGTACCAAAACTTTGATGAACGCATGGTCATCTCCCTCCAAAGATCCCCACCGTAGGATCGATTCCCACTTGGAACCGGAGCACATCATAAAACACACTCAATCCACACAATGGGATTGAGGCCACCACTGGACCGAAGTCCTAACATAATCACTGGACCGAAGTCCTAACACATGCCATGAATGCATGATGCCCAACGACATAGTAATCACGACCACAACTAGTCAAATTGCATCATCATTCATGTAAATAACCATCACATTCTTCACATAACATGCAAAAAACATCAAACATGCACGTAATCCACTTCATTCAACATATTCATCATCATTTACATCATATTACAACATAATATCATCATATCATCAATAACTTCGTCATACATCATTACATCGTCACAATTCATCGCATAAAAGTCTAACCTATTCATAGTAAATGTACTGAAAGGTTCATCATCCTACTCATTTTATTCTACCAAAATATAGTTCATCGCGTTAGCTCTCCGACGCTGTGCGTCAAACAGAGTTTAGAAACTCAAGTTACGACCTTTTGAAGATCCTGTCTGCTGCCCCTCGCCTGAGACTCGCCCGATGAAGCAGTCTGCTCGCCTGGGACTCGCCCGTCGAAGTTGGGGCAAATCTCTTTCCCCCATCCAAATTTCAGGAGCACCCTTTTTTCACCATATCCTTCGCTCCATGTCTCGCCCGACGCTGCCTGGGCGAAGTTGCTTCGCCCGACAACATGGAAGGCTCGCCCGACGAAGCGTGCGAAACATCAACCTGCTGTTGTATTTTCTGCACAGTTCCAGTCTCCAATTTCTTGCGATTCCAATACTCATTCAGTCCCAAAACTCATACAATTCACATGTTTTCACAAAACAACAACACATCACAATAGGCATCATATACATCATTTCATGACATTACAACATAAATCTATCACCAATTCCAGCATCTATTTCATCACAATCATCATGTTATCAAAATCATCATAAAACCCCAACAAAACCACAATTACCTAAACCCATATCAATCATAATGATAATGACAACCCCTTACCTTAGATTCTTAGCTTTGGTTCATTCTCTTTGCGTTTTCTACCGGAATCCTCTGGGTTCCTCAATGCCCTACCTCTTTCTCCTTTCTCTATCGATCTCCAAACACGATCGTACATAATGAACTTACTATATCCCAAATTTCCTTTTTTGTCTAACTTACCCCTTGGACCCCTAATATGGTCTTCCACCTTTGTCCTCACTTAACCTCTTACAAATGACCACCTTGTCCTTATTGTTTCTACTCACTTTATTTTAATTTAATAATACTCTAAATAATATAATCCATATTATTCCACTATTATTAATTCTAAAATAATTCCAACTAATTATTTCAATTCTAAATAATAGCACCTAACACCTTAATCCACCCTATCCCACAACATTCAACACATACAACACACCATAATCAACAATACATCACATATTCATTCAACAATTCCTAACAATCGCGAATAATTAATTAAAAAATTTGGGGTGTTACATCTACCGCCTTAACAACAATCCCTTGAACATTCGGAGAAATTTCGTTTGAAGAAACTACTTGTTTCGAGATATTATCGGGGTGCACCATATCTATTGGAAATAATAAAAATATTAAACATAATTAATCTACTGCTGCATAAAAGGATTGAAAATGAACACAGAAACATTCCAGAAATAGATCTCCTGAAAAGTTCATGTTCAGCACGTTTCGGAGATGTATCTTCGTACACTGCGTAAGTTTTTTCCCAACAAAGTTTCATGATTAATGTGAGCAGTGCAGAAAAGAATGAACAATCTTTACCTGAAATTCGATCTTCTTTTTCCCTCTGTGATATGTTGAACCAAAAGGATGGAGATTTGGAGTGAAAATAGGATTGAGAATGTAAGATTTTTAGGGTAGGGGTTAGAGTTGAAATGAAGAATTACAACAATTGGGGGACTGATCATACAACTTGAAACTATATCAGATACTTTCGGAGATATATCTCCGGAACAATCTGACATGCAAATGTGATAGAAAAATTTAAATTGCCGCTTACATTTTCCGGAGATATATTTCCGGAACATCCACTGATCTGATTAATTTTCATGTTATCTCTAAATGGTTTCGAAGATATATCTCCGAAATAAATCTTTAGCAACTGTATGAGATGCTGTTCAAAATGACATTCCTTAAGTGTGAAAATGATACGTTGGAAGATATATCTCTAAAAAATAGAGGTATTATAAAAAATCTACGAGGTGTCTAAAAAAGTAATAGGTGGATTAACTCCAAATTTTCAAAGTGTAAAAGGAGCCTAATCCTTTGGCCCAAAACACCAATTTAAAATAAAAAGATAATCGATGAATATAAGTTTAAATAAAACCCATGATAAATCCCAACAACGATAATGGCGCTATCATCTTCTTCATCACCATGTTTATGCTTTTCACATCCATCAACACTTCTTCCTCGTTCGCGCCTTTTCACTACTCAATTCCACCGTAACCTCAAACCCTACATCCATTTTCGGCGAACAATTTCCGCCACCGCCACTGTTTCCACTACATCTTCCACTCCGCCACTCCACTCTACCGCCAGAGAAGGACTCGACGCCGTTAACATTGCCGAAGACGTCACTCAGGTACTTAAATTACCTTTAGATCCACTTCTCTTAATTTCAATAATTCCTTATTTCAAAAACACTTGAAAAATTGAAAAATTGTTACACAAATAATTAATGCAGTTGATTGGAAATACACCGATGATATATCTGAATAAAGTTACAGAAGGATGCGTAGCAAAGGTTGCTGCAAAACTTGAATCCAT
The DNA here is from genome assembly GCA_022829125.1 of Lathyrus tuberosus. Taxonomy (NCBI): domain Eukaryota; kingdom Viridiplantae; phylum Streptophyta; class Magnoliopsida; order Fabales; family Fabaceae; genus Lathyrus; species Lathyrus tuberosus. Next base: position 3,728,748 of record JALAZF010000397.1, read on the forward strand.
GGAGCCTTGCAGAAGTGTCAAAGATAGGTAATTATTTATTTATTTATTTTCTTGCAAAACTGGAGATACATCATTGGTTAATATATAATATTGTTGAAAATGTCAGAATTGGCTATAGCATGTTAGTTGATGCCGAAGAGAATGGAGCAATTACGCCGGGAAAGGTATGTTGTGCAGATTTTCCGGGTATCTAAAAAATTCTTGTATTATACGATGTAATGAATTGTTCAAAGCTGTTGATTTTGGATTTTCTTTAACTTCATGATTCTGAATTTGCGCAGACTGTTTTAGTTGAACCAACAACTGGAAATACCGGACTTGGACTTGCTTTTATTGCAGCAACTAAAGGGTATAAACTGATAGTCACAATGCCTGCCTCCGTTAATATTGAGAGGAGAATTCTTTTACGCACGTTTGGTTCAGAGGTTGTGTTGACGGATGCTGAGAAAGGGCTGAAAGGGGCTATTGACAAAGCTGAAGAAATTGTCAACGCCACGTCCAATGCTTACATGTTTCGACAGTTTGATAATAGGAATAATGCAAAGGTTAAATTTCAATCCATCTTAAATGAGACCTTCAATTTTTAATTACTGTGTTTTAAATTTTATGGCGCGAAGATAGAAGTTACAACACATTTATTTACATGTTTTTAAGATTTATATGCCTAAATTACAGATCCACTTCGAAACTACAGGGCCAGAGATATGGGAGGATACCATGGGTAGGGTTGATGTATTGGTTGCTGCTATTGGAACTGGAGGCACTGTTACAGGCACAGGAGGTTATCTGAAATTGATGAACAAAAAAATAAAGGTTTGATTATTCTTTTATGAGGAGGGATGTTATTACTCCAAGAATAAGTTTAAGAGACTTACTCTAGATCTTAACCCTTATTTTTCTTAATCTAACGGCTTTAATTGATCATTTAATCTAATTATTTTTGGAAATATTTTTCTATATAAATGATCAATTAAAGCTAATGAAAATCGAGGGTCAAGATTTGGAGTAAGTCTTTAAACGTACTCTTCTTTTATATGCATTTTACTCTTTCAAATTGAATGGAATTCTTATTGCTCTCCTGCACTGAATTCATTATATCAGGATGGATTCACTATATCAGGCTGTGAATTCAAATTCCATAATCTGCACGTTATTTGTATTAAAAGAAATTTTATGTAACTTCTATTGAATTAGAATCAGAGTGATGATAACTTCTGTGATACATTTCTCATATACTTAGATCTCTAAGAACTTGGCTCCATGTTTTTGTACTCCTGTGTTGGGACCCTTGGGTGGGGGAGAGGAAACGGAGAAAAAGGATCCAAAAGGACCCAAAAGGACATAGATTATTAGTATGGCTATTCTATTTGTAGCATACATTCAATCAAACCGTAAATTGACCAACATTTTATAGTAAAGATTTCAATTATGCAACATAACTGGATGTAGTTGACATCTGTTTCACAATTATTTCTGCATGCTTCTATATTTAAAGTGCAAGTAAGGCATTATCTGTTCTAGTATCTTCACCAAGCATTAAATTGTGCCATATATGGTTTTAACTAGGTGGTTGGGGTGGAACCTGCAGATAGAAGTATAATCTCAGGAGACAATCCAGGTATGAATCTTTTCCAAAATGTATGAATGATTGCCTTTACTATTTCATTTTCCCCCCTTCATATTCACCTGAAACATATTTTCTTAGTTTTTGACTGTATCGGAGAGTTTGTTGCAGGTTTCATACCAAGCATTTTGGATGTCAAACTGCTTGATGAGGTCGTCAAGGTAAATGGAAAAATTGATTACCCTTCCTTTGTAAACTTGCCATTTTATTTGGGCATATTTTTTGCTTTTGCATTATTTTAGGTGATACTCTGTCAGTACTCATCTTCATATGGTTAAGTTGTTATTCATTCATCTTGGATATTTAGTTGTTGCTTTGGTGGTTTTTTTTTTCTTTGTGCAATGTTATTGGTATTATCTTTCATCTTCATTATTAACGTATGTAGGTTATTTTACATATTAAATCATCTTGTCACAGGTTACCAATATTGAAGCTATTGAAATGGCAAGGAGATTAGCATTGGAAGAAGGATTACTGGTTAGTTATAATTTAAATTGATTACATAATTTGTTTTATGTTTCATATTTTAATGCTGATTACCGGCTAAGTTTTGCAATATTTTGGCATTTTTAACTTGTTTGGTTTGGATATAAATTGAAGTAGGTCATCTGCATTTTGATTTATCTGGCATCCAAAATTCATTTTAGTTGTTGGATTGACCTTCATCCTTAGTTTTTTTTTTCTACTAAACATAAGTGGCTGAGCTTGGTTAATTTTATTTTTGGGGCCATGAAAAACGAAAATATATATATGAAATTTCAGAATTTGGATTGAGCTTAACTCATCTCTACAAAACCCGTTTGTAAGGTGAGAATTGCCCCCCCCAACACAATGAAGGTGTTGGAGGCTGCAGTTAAGGCGACTAAGGGCAGACCGCAATGAAGGCAGAAATTCGAACATATTCGTGGAGGATGCGGGAAACCCAACAACAGATTTAGGATAAACTCTAATACCATCTTAGAATTTGGGTTGAGTCTAACTCATCCCTACAAAACTGACTTGTAAGGTGATGATTCCCCCACTTATAAACACAACACAAACCATATCTCTAAGCAATGTGGGACTGAATCCATCCCTTCAAACCTAACACAATGAAGGTGTAGGAGGTTGCAATGAAGCAAGTAAAATGCTGCAATTTAGGCGACTAGGGGTAGATTGCAACTAAGGCGGAAATTCCAACACACCCTCTCACGCTCGGACCTCAATGAGGCCGAAGCGTGGACGATGCGGGAAGCCCAACAACGGATATAGGATAGACTCTGATATCATCTTAGAATTTGAGTTTGACCTAACTCATTCCTACAAAACTGACTTGTATGGTGAGGATTTCTCTCCACTTATAAACACAACATATACCATATCTCTAAGGAATGTGAGACTAAATCCACCCTTTCAAACCCAACACAATGAAGGTAAATGCCGCAATTTAGGCGACAAGGGGCGGACCGCAGTAAAGACGGAGATACATGACATTATTTAAAAGTTGATATACTTTTTTTGGTCTAGTGGTTAGTTTGACTTCAGATTTACTTGGCTAGATTTTTCTGGGGAAGAAAATACAATAAATAAATGTAAAAGTACAAATCATGGCCAGGCAATCAATAAATGTAAAAACACAAATCATAGTCATGCAAGATTCAATTTCGCAACCCCTAGTTACTAGCAAGGCGTAAGCTTGCCACTGCGCTGCTGAAGATTTCATTGGTTAAATACGTAGGAATCGGATTTAGTTACTTGTATATTGATTGATCCATTCACGAAAATTTCACCAAACAAGCTTTAAAATCCACATTTCATTGTTTAAAGCACAAAACTCAATTCAACCCTTTAGACTTTCGGAAGGCATAAGGTGTAACAATACTCTATTGTTATTGTACGTATTTATAATCACATAGATACATGTTGAGATGTTTTAGAATATAATACAATTGCACAGTAAGTTCAGTTTCCTTAGATAGAATAATATAATATAACAAAGTGACAATGTAATGAAGAATACGTCATCAATTTAATCTATAATTATTATTTTCTCATCAATTTAATCTAAACTATATACATATAAGTACTAGTCTCTAAAGTATACGAAGTTTGTCAATTTAGTCCTTAAGTATATGAAAATCCTCCAATTTATTCTGACATCTTTTTTGCGACGAATTTTATATATTTTAGAGACTATTTATTATATTTTAATAGTTTAAAGAATAAATTGAAGAAGTGAAAGTTCAAAGACTAAATTGATGATTCAAAGACTAAATTGATGATTTATTCTATAATGAAAGCTGATAAGGTATATATACATAAAATAGTTCTTGAGACAAAAATAAGGTTCTGAGACAACCAAGTAAAACTATTTTTGGTAGAAACCCATTGAAATTAAAGTCTTTGACATTCCAATGACTATACATAGTATCCCCACAAGTTTCAGTTGGTCCTTTGAACCGACAATGAGACTAATATCTGCTTGAGTACATCAATCACAGCTTAAAACTCTTTGCATTCTCCTAAAGTGTTTATGCAGAGATTGAACTCCAATCCCATAAATATTGGTGTTATTTTGGTAACATTAATGCATTATAGTACACTAAATATGTTTTTGTTATTATTACTAATAGACTTTAAATAGTTTTACAATAATGTCAAGCTAGATCTCGTCATTTAGACATGTCATGATAAGATTACTAAAAATACCTTTAAAAATATGAAAATGGCAGACGCCATTATTTTTAGATCTGTGCCAAATTTATTTTTTCAGCACCACAACAATAACAACTAAGTCTTATCCCACTAAGTGAGGTCGTTTATATGGATCGGCTTTCGCCATAATGTTCTATCAAAGATCAGGTTTCTGTCCAAATAATTAATCCCGAGATCTTTCTTAATAATTTCTCTAATAGTCTTTTTAGGTCTTTCCTTTCCTCTAATTATTTGCCTTCTCTCTATCTGGTCTATTCTCCTTATTACAGAGTCTACCTCTCTACATGCCCAAACTACCTAAGTCTATAGTTTCCACCATCTTCTTCTATTATAGGTGCTACCTGACACTCTCTAATATTTTCATTTCTAATTCTATTATGTCGAGTCTTAGGACACATCCACATCAATATCTTCATCTCTACTACACTTACTTTATTCTCGTGTTGATTTTTAACTGCCCAACATTCTGTCTTGTACAAAATCCGTACAAAATCGTGCAGGTCTTACCGCAGTCGGATAAAACTTTCTCTTCAACTTGAGCCGTACCTTTGCATCACATAAAACACCTGATGTCCTTCTCTATGTCAACCACCCAACTTGAATTTGATGGTTTATATCCCCTTCTATTTCTCCATCATTTTGTATTACGAACCTAAGATATTTAAGCTGTTACTTGAGGAATAATATGGTCTCCAACTTTCACCTCTATGTTAGAAACACTTCTTCTTTTGTTGAACTTACATTCATATACTCCGTCTTACTTTTACTTAGGCGAAAACTATACGTTTCTAAAGCTCGTCTTCAAGTTTCCAACCTCTCATTTAAATCCTCCTTCGACTCTAAGAAGAATTATATCATCGGTAAAAAGCATGCATCTCGGTGCTAGCTCTTAGATGTGTTATGTAATTTATTTTTGGATCCGTCGTTGGTTATGGATATCTCACTTTTCTGGTTAAAATGAACACCCCCAAGTTTTATAATGTTTTTCAACTTTCTGTATAGGTTGGGATTTCTTCAGGAGCTGCAGCAGCTGCTGCCATAACCTTAGCAAGACGGCCCGAAAATTCTGGAAAACTTATATCGGTAAGAGTTAATTTCTTAAAATATTTTGCAATTCTCTAATCTTGTTTAGGATGGTTATCTCATGTGCAATTTATGTGTGTGTATAATAGCCAAATTGCTGTAAATGTTGATAATAAAATGAAGCTTTGTGATATTGGAATAGAAGTGTGTACATAATATATGCATCTAGATGTTCTATTTTGCTAGTTTACATTATAAATTGTTCTCACGTTCATAATGCTGACTCTTCCTTTCCTTCTTATTTTGCATATTTGAAGGTTATTTTTCCTAGTTTTGGTGAGAGGTATCTTAACACTGAACTCTTCAAATCCATCTATGAAGAGGTTAAGAAAATGTAACAATTAGATTTTGTGGATAAATGTCATTTGAAAATTGGAGCTGCTCTCATGGGACCATTCAAGATAGTAGCTTACGGACCATTCAAGAAAGTAGCTGACTTACGATTTGTATAGGTATCATCAAACAGTATGGAAAATTTGCATCCAATTCATCCACTTGGACAAGGAGCGGTCCTTGAAGCTACGTTCACACCATATAGGATACATTTGGAGACGCTGACTTGATGTACAATGTCTTTTTTGTGTGTAATCTAGCTCGGCCTTACTGTCTATTCTATTCATCATTCTTCAACTTTCTTTTTCGGCATCGATAATGAATAGTATTCCAAAATGTAGCACGTGTACGATAAATGTTGAAAACATTTCAGACTGATAAATGACAATGTTTCATGGTTGACATGACATCGTTGGTGGGAAGAACCATTATTTATCCAGCAGAACTAGAATTTGCGAACAAAACTGCTCTTGAAAGAACTAGAGTGAGAGTGAACTATTTATATGGTAAATGTGTTTTAGTGTGTTAATAAGCTTCTAGAATAAGAATTCATCAAACTAGAATAGTTGTATTTCTTCCGGCATTTAAAAAGGCGTTCATGGTAGCTGGGAGAAGGTGCTGTTGACGTGGTGCACAACCTTGCATTACTGATCTAGGATCATAAACTTTCATAGAACATTGGGAGGACATTGAAAAATGAGGGATTCATTTGGAGGGTTTTAGGTACAAACGCGGAGATAAAAGACTTATGAGATGAGGAGAACATACCTCAAAAAGATTAGTTCGTTATGTGAGAGTTTCGTAGTAAACATTTTTAGCTACTGAAGGCTGTTAATATTGTCATCTTTCGAAATAAAGTTTGATAATAAAAAGTGATTAGGTCTTTTTTATCGAATTTTCTAATTATGTATTTCAGATGATTAACAACTATATAATAATTACATGATGAATTAACAAGATTACTGCACCCAATTCCTTGGTGTGCAACTCACTAATTTATACGATAATTTCCTAATTCTTTATGCCATTTCAACCTTAAACTAGACGTTTTTAAGTTCGTTAATTCTAAAGCCACAACTTATAATTACTTATTCATAGTTAATTTTTACGTTGAACAATTGTCCTAACTCAGATCAGTAAATTTTCGAAATAAACCTAAAATTAGAACGAGAAAACTTTCAAAATAAAGTTTGTTAATAAAAAGTGATTAGGTCTTTTATCGAATTTTCTAATTCTACATGTTGATGAATGTATTTCAGATGATTAACAATTATATAATAATCACATGACGAATTAACAAGATCACTGCACCCAATTCCTTGGTGTGCAACTCACTAATTTAAACGATAATTTCCTAATTCTTTATGCCAACTCAACCTTAAACTAGGTGTTTCTAAGTTTATTAATTCTAAAGCCACAAATTATAATTACCTATTCCTAGTTAATTTTTACGTTGAACAATTGTCCTAACTCAGATCGGTAAATTTACGGTCAATAGTCCCTACTCATCTAAAATCATTTTGCGTGCTCGTCAACATACAAAGAGGAATGAACACAAGAACAATTGAATAATAATTATAACATAAAAGAAATCAAATAATATCAAACAGTCATATGATTTAGCATAGTACAATTAGGTTCATCTCAAAAGACCAAATCTAAAATTGCTTAGCTACTCATAGTGAATTAACAACTACCATAAGTTGATAAGAAATATTCATCAAAACCAATGAAAAATATGTTCTCTAATGGCTCCAATGCTCTCCAAAACCGTTTACAAAAGTTCATTGCTGTCACTTTCTCTGCCTTGAATTGCCGTCACTTCCTTTGCCATATAATTCGTAAGTAAAAATTCCCTTTAAAAGGTTGCACATGCGTGTAAGGGAATTGCATTATCGCGACCGCGTTAGTCTTCGTCGCAATTGTGATATGAAGTCATCGCGCCCACGATGTTAGCATCGCTGCCGCGTGGAAAACAGAGGTGAATTCTTCTTTTTTGTTCTTATTCTTTCTCTGTCCTAACTTTCTTTACCTTTGATCATTTTGCTCACTTCTTTATCATTTTGGCTTGGATTTTTCTCATGATTCCACCAATTTAGCCGAAATTGCTCACAAATATTATGTAATGACAGAGTGTCATCATAACCACAAACTTACTTTGTTGTTTGTCCTCAAGTAACCTGTCTGCACACTGAAAATTTCATCAGAATAAAATACTTACTCTTACCAATGAACGTCATCTTTCTTATCTGATCAACACGTCTATCCCATGCTTCAATCCAAATAACTCTGAAAAGTTCTTCCAACATCACAAGAATTCAACCTGTCTCTCATCTCACATTTGTTCATTCAAATTGACAGGATAATCACAAAATCAACGTACAAAAGTATTCAACAATGAGTTTGTAAAATTTCTAACAAAGTGAATCAAAATCATTTTTTAATACACATTTTTTGAGGTCTTTTTACGGTTGTAACGTGACTTATGTTAGAGTAGGATATTTTGGAATCATAGGCTTAAACCCTTGAAGTTTGGTACTTAGTTTATCTTATGTTACCTAATTCCTTTCATATCACTCTTTTGCCTTGTCAATAAGTACTAGAGAATGTATTTTGGTGGTCTTTGTTCATCTTTTTTGAACAAGTCATTTTTACTTCTTATTTTTCTTTTACTTTTTCTTTGTTTTGATCAATTTCTCTAGTACTACAACCTCAAACTTTAACTTTGCTAACTTTCAAGAGGAATACAAATTTTATACATTTGCATTAGATACGGAAAATAAAGTTTTCTACCTAACTCCAAAGAGGGTGGAAAGATTTATTCTTTCAAGTCAAATGACTATATAACAGGCTATGTCATGAAAAGAATGACTACAACTAGGGATGGCAAAAAAATCTGTATCCGCGGATAAAATCCGTCACAGATATGGGACGGGTAACGTAATGGATATCCACGAATAAAATAAATGGATATTTAAATACCCGTTTGTTAATGGATATTGATACGAGTTTAATGATATTCGTGCCCGCGGATATCCATATCCGTTAATAAATTATAAAAATCATTCAAATATCATTAGTTTATTATACCTTATCTTTTCATCTTCTAAAAAAATTAGTCTTTTTATATTTCTTTCTTTTTTTTTTTTGAAATTTTCTTTGAAGAAAACCTTTCACATTTCATTCAATTTCTATTAGCCATTTCATATTTAAACTCTCCATTACTTCATACCTCACTTCAACGATTTTACAGTCCAACTAACTAATATCATCATTCCTCTATCGAACTAGTGTCTTCCTTCCTACTCCTCTATCGTCTGCTCTTCCATCATAACTCACAATCACAATATCTTTTATTTGTTTGGTTAAAAATGAAATGTATGAATATTATGTTTGGATCTAATTATGTTTTGGTGAATAAGAAGAAAATTAATGTGATTAAATTTTATTCTTAAGTTAAGAGTGAATTGTATGGATGTTATGTGATAATAACTTTTTGTGTCTTTAAAAGAAGTTAAAAATATTTTTTTTTTAAAAAAAAATTTATAAAAAAAATATTATCCACGGATATCTGTAAATATTTGCGGATACCGTAAAACTCTCGTATTACCCGCTTAACGGATACTCGCATGGATATGAGGCGGATATGGATATCATATTTATCCAATGGGGTGAATACGAATATCATAATATTCGTCCCCATGGATATCCATTTACATCCCTAACTACAACTCAAAGTGGTTAGCAAAGGATATGACCATTTAAATATAAGTTGGCTTAAAAGGCTTAGATTTTTCACAAACAACTGCCTCAATGTGTATTCATCAGATCAATAGACTAAGTAGAAACAATGCAAATTCTAGAAAATACTAGTGTAGAGATATTCTCATAAGAAAGAAAAGTAAATAGTGGAAATATTTGGCTCAAACCTTACTAGTTGAGGTATATGGAGATTGGGTACAAGCAGTCATCTTTCCTTTTCTTCATCAAATGTCAATCTTCAAAGGAATTTCAATGTTATCACTTTTGTTCATTATTTTCCGGTGACTTTTGTTCTCTCTTTTTTTTCTTGTCACTAGTAAGGTAGAAAAATATAGCTGAAAGAAACAATAGTAACAAACTGGTTCATTAATTCAAAGCATTGAGAAGTACAAAAAAAGGGAAGAGCATTCTTGAAAGCTAGCTATTACTCTTTCTTGGATCAAAGTACAATTAGTGAAATAAAACAAAAACTAAAAAAATCTAAAACTGAAACTCATATGTTATATGTTGTCGGAGTTGAAGTAGTTGTTCAAATCATTCATGTTTTTCTGAAAGATTTGATTTTATCTTGCCCCAGTGGTCCTCATCTCATCCCTTATATGAGCTAAATCTTGATCTGCTCATTGAAGTATGCCTCCAAGTATTAAGTAGTAGAGATACACACCCTTAAGTTCTAAATCGGCATGTGATATCTGTGCTTATTATAGAAATCCTAATAACTCGATCCGAATCGGCGTGGCTCAACATAAAAGTTAGGAGAAATTTCAGTGGCCCAACTTGTCATGCCAAACGCACACTGCTCCAGTCTTTGCAAGTGGTCAAGTGTGCGATGATGTTGTTGCGGGACACCCTATGATTGATGGATCTCAGGATGGTAGAATTGGTTTTGCTATTCATTTGGTGATTCCATTTGTCTTCCTTCAAAAAAGGGATGTGTCGGGATCCTTCTCATGGCATTGCGGTTGATTGGCAGCATTGGTGTTACCATCCCATCATCTGGATGGCTTGACACTCCAGCAAACCTGCTCAATTCATTAATACAAAAATGCCCACAACCTCATTGTGGTGCTTCAGCCATGTAATTGATATTTTCAAGAATTTTCAAGGAAGCAAAGCATTCTTCATCACCAGAAAGAGATGTATAAGCTTCTTTTGCTTCATGTAGGTACCTATCATGCTGAAGTTTCAGTATGTAGACAATGTCCTCCATCATTTTCTTTTTAGCACAGTGCCAATTGGACGAGAAATCCTCCCAGTGACCGGATGCACCAAGACCAGAGCAGGAAAAGTGCACCGGACATACCGAGCCAATTTTCCCATCTTTTCCTCCAAAACGGGCCCGAAGAGATTAGCCTAGTAAGCACATTCCTTATCTAGAGGAGGAGTTAATAATCCTTAGTAGAGCGAGAGCCAGATTCCATAAGTAAATGGGGAGTAGTCCGACCAGGGGCATTCAATGAAGCCGATAGGTTTTCCGCAACAACATTATTTTTGACAGACCATACTCTCTATTTTAGAAGCTAGAACTGCTCTCTATTTCTCATATATTCTGCAAAGTGATGAGGAAAACGTGTACATCAAAGACATGAAGGTTAAAAATACCATACAATTCAAAAGAGTTAAGGCTTACCAAAAATGATTTTTTCTCTCTTGTCAAACTTCGTCACTGGGGGTAACTCCCCCTATATATCTCAGAATATCAATAAACATCACTAATCGGTCCTTTTGATACCGAGCATTTTTAGAGAGATATTTTTCACTATATATGAAAGAGTTATTCCCCAACAGAAAGTGAACCTCAGTTCAATACTTAGAGAACATGTTGATACATTTGCCCTTCACTCTTATACCGACGTTACAAATCGAAGCATGATATTTGGGGTTGATGGGGTTAACAGAAAAGATCAATCTTCAAAGAGAAGGAGATCCAAGAGAGGTTCGGATCCATTGATGATCGGCTTAAAGAATAGTAATATTCTAACACTAGTTTGAGACACCAAGTCACAAAGACATTTGAAGAGGTGAAGGAAGAGATACACACAAGGTCTTCCTCTCACATACTCACACCAATACTGGTAGAATCTCATATATGCCCAGTATGAAGGGTGAAGTTACAAAGGAGCTATGGCATGATGTTCCAGAACCTCTACCTCAAAAGAACTAAGAGGGAGACGAATATCCATTGTGGAAAAAACACACTCATAAAAATGAATGACGTGTAAGTTCTGTGGTTTTGAGATTGACAACAATTTTGATAAAATAAGTATCACAACATGATGTTGAGCAAGATGTCTAGACATGTTGGTTAGACATTATTTGTAGTGATGTCACGCACAATGTCATGACATGTTATACCAGGTGCCAGGGTTTTACTTTTTGGAAGATTTGTTTTTAAAGTGTGAGATTCTATTTGGTTTTAGTTCACACTCTGTCGCATTCCAAGGAGGGTTATTTTAGGAACAACAGTTCTATGCCAGAAGCACATTTGTTTCATAAAAAAGATCTTGGGAGACTTTTTATAAAACATTCTATTTTGTTCCTATTTTCATGCAGAAGATTTGCTGCTGCTGTTTTGGGATATGCGTTTTATTTAGATGAACAACCCAAGCCTATGCTGATACACACACACACACACACATACACACACACACACACACACACACACACACATATATATATATATATATATAGAGAAAGAGAGAGAGAGAGAGAGAGAGAGAGAGAGAGAGAGAGAGAGAGAGAGAGAGAGAGAGAAAGAAAGAAAGAAAAAGTTGTTCTAAACCTAATGAGGCATTGAAGACGTGTATTGAAAGAAGAGTTTTGTTTTTGGGTTTAGTGTGTCCTTTGTTATTTGTGATCTGATATCACCTTGATATTTGAGTTGGATTGTGTACATTGTTCTTTGCGAGCCATTCGTGTACCTCTTAGGTGCTTGAATTGGACTGTGTTTGAGTTGTAATCACTCATAAGCTTTTAAGCAAGAGTGAATTTTGTGACATTGGAAGTGTGTATTCTATTGTTCTTTGTTCTTGGTTTTATCTCTGTTGTGTGATTGAAGGGAAGTGAGAGGGGTCTAATATCTAGAAGTGTATTAGATAGAAATAGAACGGGTAGTGATTAGGTACGAAGTTTGTAAAACCAAAGGTTGTTTAGAACTTCAAACTAATACTATTATAGTGCATTTCCTTCCTGACTTGGATGCCCCCAGATGTAGGTGATGTTGCACCGAACTAGGTTAATAATTGACTGTGTTATTTATATTTAGCCATTTACTTTAATTGCATGATTGTTTGTGTTGTCATACTGTCCTAATCTCAGTGTCATGACATCTTACTCGACATTTGGTGTCTGATTACCAAATTTTCAATTGGCATTAGAGCAGGCATCCTGTTATATTTAGGGTGAGCTCCAGGGAAGTTTTGTTTTGGTACTATGGAAAAGGAAGGAGGAGGAAATGTTAACAGATCCCTAGTCTTAGATGGCACCAACTATGACTATTGGAAGGCACGTATGGTGGCTTTCCTAATTTTTATGGATAGAAAAACCTGGAAAGTTATTATCAAGGGTTGGGAACATCCTGTGGTTAAAAACATAAATGGGAAGGAGAATTTGAAGCCAGAAGAGGACTGAAATAAGGAAGAAGATGAAACTGCTCTTGGAAACTCCAAATCTTTGAATACCCTACTCAATGGAGTTGACCAAAACATGTTTAGGTTAATAAGCACTTGTACTATGGCCAAAGATGCTTGGGAAATTCTCAAGATCATTCATGAAGGCACATCTACGGTGTAAATGTCTAGACTTCAGCTGCTCACTACCAAATTTGAAAATCTAAAGATGGAAGATGATGAAAGCATTCATGACTTTCACATGAATGTTCTTGAAATAGAAAACTCTTTTAGTGCTTTGGGAGAAAATATATCAGAAGAAAATATGGTTAGAAAGATTCTTAGATCTCTTCCTAAGAGATTTGAAATGAAGGTAACAACCATTGAAGAAGTTCAAAACATCAACAGCATGAGAGTGGATGAACTTTTCGGGTTACTTCAAACTTTTGAATTGACTATTAATGACAAAACTGAAAAGAAGAACAAAAGCATAACTTTTGTCTCCAACACTGAAGATGAAGATGATTAATGTGACCTGAACACTGATGAAGGAATATCCAATGCCATTGTTCTGCTTGGAAGGAAATTCAACAAGGTGCTGAAGAGAATGGACAAAAAGTTAAGACCTAATGTCAAGAACATTGTATCTGACATCAGCAAGAACTATGATTCTCAAAGAAAAGTAAGAACAAAAGAAAGGTCAATTCAAAGTAAAAGGGTTCAATGTCATGAATGTGAATACTTTGGGCACATTAGAGCATAATGTCCTACCTATCTAAAGAAACAACATAAGAGGCTGTCAATCTATTGGTATGATGATGAAAGTGAACCTAAGGATGAATCTGCTAAACCTGTAACTGCTTTAATTGGAAGGTGGCCTTCTGATGAAGATTCATGTGATGAATAAACTCCTTATGATGAACTGGCTTCCTCTTACAAAGATTTGTGCATTAGAAGTAACAAGCAGAAGGAAACTATTTCTCAACTACAAACTGAAAAGGAAGAATGTTTGTCCACTATATGTGCTCTGCAGAATGAGGTAACCCTGTTAACTTAAAAACTTGAAAACATGACCAACTCTATTAGAATGTTGAACAATGGTTCTGATATGTTAGATTAAATTCTTCAAGTTGGAAAAAGGGTTGGAAACTTAAAAGGTATAGGCTTTGATTATCAATCTCTGAAAGGAGATACCGATGTGACAAAGTTTGTTTCTCCTAGAAGGAAGCCTAGGCCAATGATGTCTAATTAAATGTTTCAACATCGTGCCAGACATCAGAATACTCAAGCTGGAAGCAAGGTTTTGCATTAGATATGTCATTACTGTGGTAAATTTGGTCATATTAAGCCTTTCTGATTCAAACTGTATGGCAATCCAAAAGGTCCAACATAGCGTAGGGTTAATCAAGTAGTGTTTAAAACTAGAAAGGAATGGAGACCCAAGGACACTACTACTTCTCTTATTGCTCATACCTCTCTCAAAGCCTCAGCTAGAGAAGATTGGTATTTTGACAGTGGGTGTTCTAGACAAATGACTGGAGTGAAGAAGTTTCTTGTGGACATTAAGTCCCACTCCACCAGTTATGTTACTTTTGGTGATGGTGCCAAAGGTGAAATTAAAGGAGTTGGCAGACTTTCCTGCACATGATTCCTTAGTCTTGATAATGTTCTAATTGAAAAAGGACTGACTACTAATTTGATAAGCATAAGTCAATTGTGTGAGCAAGGTCTGAAAGTCAATTTCACTGAGTTTGAATGTCTGGTCACTAATGAGAAGAATGAAGTACTGATGAAGGGAGTCAGGTATAAGGATAATTGTTACTTATGGACACCTCAATCAACAAATTGTTCCCCCACATGTTTGATGTCAATGGAAGATGAAGTCTAGTTGTGGCACCAAAAGCTTGGTCATCTCCATCTGAAAGGGATGAAGAAGATTGTATCTACTAAAGCTATCAGAGGCATCCCTAAGCTCAGGATAGAGGAAGGAAGAATCTATGGTGAGTGTCAAATTGGAAAGCAGAGCAAGATGTCACACCCAAAGATCCAACATCTGACTACTTCAAAAGTCTTGGAACTTCTTCACGTGGATTTAATGGGCCTTACACAAGTTGAAAGCCTTGGTGGAAAGAGGTATGCATATGTTGTTGTTGATGATTTTTCAAGATTCACTTGGATACACTTCATCAGGGAGAAATAAAATGTTTTTGATGTATTTGAAGAATTATGTCAAAAGCTTCAAAGAGAAAAGGAAAGTAAAATTTCCAGGATTAGAAGTGACCATGGAAAGGAGTTTGAAAACAACAAATTTCCTGAATTTTGCTCCTCTGAAGGTATTAGCTATGAATTCTCTTCTCCCATCACTCCTCAGCAAAATGGAGTGGTTGAGCGCAAGAATAAAACACTTCAAGAATCAGCTAGAGTTATGCTTCATGCTAAACATCTACCATATCATTTTTGAGCTGAAGCAATGAATACTACATGCTATATTCATAACAGAGTTACTTTGAGAACCAGTACTTCAACTACACTCTATGAGTTGTGGAAATGAAGAAAGCCTTTGGTATGGCTATGGTGTAGTCTAGGGCTACTTTCTCTTCTGAAGATTCAGACGTGGCAGGTGTGAATTCTTTGAAGTTGCAAAGTAGATAATTATCAAGGTGTGAGCTTGAACGGAATATCTGTGATAAGTTTAAGCAGGATGGAGGTTGTCTACTCAAACTTGGTTGTTGAATTAAGTCTCTGAGATCATGGAACTCTTGTTCTGTAATAGGGAGGAGGTTCTTCTAAGTGGCAGAAGGAGGAGCTGAATTCAGCAGCTGGATGTCGTATCAGATTATTCTGACATCAAGCTTAACATCAGGATCTCAGTTGGTGTTATGGCACATCAGTTTAAGATAAGGTGATCTATAGGAGAATGAAAGTTATGGATGCTTCAAAAAGGTCTATCTTGGAGCTTGTGGTAGAAGTTCTAAATTGATGATGGAGGATTACCTTCTTTTGGTGGATGAGAGTTTATATCTCTCTTTCGTTATTGGAGTTCTTATTGATCAAGCTAGTGGCGCAGTGTTGTTTGAAGATCTTCAGTTAGATTACTATGCAGATAGTAAGTCCAGTGGTGGAGCATATCAAGAACCATGGTGTGTGGTGTCAGTGATGTGTAACAGATGTCCTAACTGATGTTAGAACATCTTCTAGGTTGGTTATCCTTGGAGTAGGATGCTAAGTTCTGAGTGTGGAACTTGACACTCACATATTGTCTAAGAGGTATTTATCTTGTCATACAGGAGAATGATGGGCAAAGGATTGTCTTGGAAGTCTGATGTGAATGAGACATGCTAGAAGTGAATCAGTTTGGTGCTTGTGGAGCAAATGGGCTGAAGATTTCTGGAGCATGTGGTTGATGTTCTTCAAGTGTGAAGAATATCTGGGCGAGCTAGCAAACTAAGGTGCCCTGTGTGTCTCTTTAAGAAATGTGAAGTATTCCAGATTCAATTGGGTTGTATCTCAGTGAACAAGGAGATCTATACATGAAAATTCAGGAGGAATTCGTGTGGTGTATGAATGGTTTCTGGACGAGAGGGATCAATGGAGCTATGGTCTCAATCCAAGAGTTTGTTAGTTATGGTACAAGGATGCGTTCCTGGTACTTTCACTACATGATCATGAAATTGTCATGGGATATCATGTGGTGATTTTGGGTGGTTCTTGCTGAAGAAGCATCTGTTGAGAAAGATAGGGGGAAGACTTCTATCTGATTTATGTACTGGTGTGGTACATGGTTTTCTTGAGGATCAAGCATTAGGTGAATGCGTTCAGCAGGTGTGTTGAACAAAGGGTGCGCTCTTGAAGACATGAAGACGCGTCTTATGTTTTCCATTCATTCAGGGTGTTCTTTTGGCAAATGAGCACTGGTTGTCTAGGACAGGGGGAGTTGGACTTTAGTTGTGGATATATGGTTGGAGTGGTGTAGAGTGTTTATCAAGATTGTTTGTGGTTTCAAGCAGTTTGTGAGAGATTGTCTCAGGTGAGATTGATATGTCAGACGAGATGTTGTGACATTGCTCTACTGGTATGGGTTCTGAGTGAACTTATCAGGTTATTCTGATTCTGTCATTTGGTGTCAATGAATTGAATTAGAAGTGGTACAAGTATCTTGGGAAATTCTGTTGCTGTCTAGAAGAAGGTAGTTTTCTGCTAATGGAAAGGTAAATGAACGAATTTTGCTGTAATCAAGTTTGCTAAATCTGGATTAAGGAAGTCCTATCTGTGGGGACCATAAGCCTGACAAAATCAGATTAGGTATCAGGACACTGTTCAGAAGGAGTTTCGAGGAAAAGTCAGAAAAGGTGGAATCTTTCGAAACTAACTCAACCAGCAGGTATTGCACTCTTTGACTAGTCTTTTGGATTGGCTCTACCTACATAGCTTCTTCATTATTTAAGGAGAGTTGTGATGGTTGAATTGTAAAATCTCTTCTTATTAAGTTGAGAGAAAATGGGTTTTGTCCGTCTTTGGGTAAGCACAATCTGGGTATGGGTTTGCATGGGTCATTGTTGTCAACTTTTGGCTAAAAAGGGGGAGAATGGCTTATTGCTGAGAGATGTATGTGCATTTGTGCTGCTGATATGCAAAAATGTCTCAAAGGATGTTCCAATGTTCTGGGTTTTAACATCTTGGGAAGTTGCGTTTTGTGATCAGAGTTAGGAAGCAAGTTATGTTTTGTGATTTGAGTTACATTCTCTATGTATTCGGTATCACAAGGGAATGAAGAGGCGAACTCGAAATTATCTTCTCCCTCTTCCTTGGAACTTGCTTCAAGTATTTTTCCACTGCATACACCATCAGGCTGAAGAAATGTTTTAGCCAAAATTTGTCAAAAGGGGGAGATTGAAAGCTCCAAGAGTTTGACTAAATTTTGGTAAAACATAATGTTGGGAAAGATGTTCCAACATGAAGGTTTCAGCCACAAACTAAAGATGTCGAGTGAAATGTCACAACATGTAGATTCGACATCATGACTGTCATAGCAGGTTTTGTTTAAATCTGTTCCAAGATTTAAGATGCGATTGGCAGTGGATCAAGGATCAAAGATATGAAGCCCAACAAAGCAGAAGACTATAAAAGAAGAGTAAGACCTAGACAGAAAGGGAGAGAGGACGACATAGACTTATGAATCCTATTTTTTAAAGTAGGGTTTATGTTTTGAGAGTCGTAGGTGTCTCTTGTAAGTCTCCCTCTGTATCGATTTGGTGCAGTGTGGTAGACATATGTACTTGTATAGATTCAGAAACCCGTAGGTAATGAATCTGATATAGTTCTTGGATGAAGCTTTGAAGAAAATCCAAGTTAACTTGTTAGTCAAGGATGCTTGACTGAACTTTGTATTGGAAGGGGTGTCTTTCAATAGGAATGATACAGTTATGGGGTATTAACTGTTAGATAATCACAGGTTGTGATTTAGGGAGTGAGATGGGTTTCTCTTATCAATTAGATGTGACTTCTAATGATAAAGTCTTCATTGGGTAGTGATAGGTAAGCGTGGGTGTTTACTATAAACCCGAGGTTATTTACATAAAACTATACTACTGATAGTGGAGTGTTCTTCCTGGATTGGTATCCCCCAGATGTAGGTGAGTTGCACTGAACTGGGTCATCATATTCTGTGTTGTTTATCATTTTATAATTTACAGTTCAGTTTTGATTAACATGTTGGATCAGATGTCGTAACATCTGTGATTCTACAGTTCTGATATTCAAGGTATCAGTCTGCTGTTCTATTCTTTGTTTAAATGTTTATGCAGAATAATGTCTTGACATGTGTTAGAACATCTGTTGTCTGCTATCCCAGAATTTCAGAGTCTATTAATGTTGTGATTGATGACTCAACCATAAAAATAATATGGATGTCGAAGATGATGTTGAAACATCATCTCAGATTATCGATAAAAAAATATGGTTGATGTTAAGACCAACAATGAATTTGCAGCTGCTGAGGATGATAATGGTTAAGCCAACAAAGGCCCCTTTATCAGAATTCAGAAAGATCATCCTAAGGAACTCATTATAGGAAATCCTAATGAAGGGATTGCCACTAGATCAAGGGAGGTGGTATCTAACTCATGTTTTGTTTCTAAGATTGAACCCAAGAATGTGAAGGAGGCTTTAATTGATGAATTCTAGATCAATTCCATGTAAGAAGAATTAAGTCAGTTCAAGAGGAATGAAGTTTAGGATTTGGTTCCTAGGCCTGAAGGAACAAATATCATTGGTACAAGGTGGGTCTATAAGAATAAGTCTGATGAAAATGGAGTTGTCAATAGAAATAAGGTCAGACTTGTGGCTCAAGAATACACTCAAATTAAAGGAGTAGATTTTGATGAGACTTTTGCTCCAGTTGCTCATCTTGAATCCATAAGACTTCTGCTAGGAGTGGCATGTTTACTAAAGTTCAAGCTATTTCAAATGGATGTGAAAAGTGCCTTCTTGAATGAGTACTTGAATGGAGAAGTATATGTTGAACAACCAAAGGGGTTTATTGATCCTACTTTTCCAGATCATTTGTTCAAACTGAAGAAAGCTCTTTATGGACTAAAGCAAGCCCATAGGACTTGGTATGAAAGGCTGACAAAATTTCTTGTTAGTAATGGGTACAGGAAATGAGGAATAAACAAGACTCTGTTTGTTAAAGAAAAAGATGAAAAACTCATGATTGCTCAGATATATGTGGATGACATTGTATTCGGTGGGATGTCAGACCAGATTGTCCAACATTTTGTCAAACAGATGCATTCTGAATTTGAGATGAGTCTCGTAGGTGAATTAACCTATTTTCTTGGACTTCAATTGAGACAGATGGATGATTCTATCTTCATCTCCCAAAGTAAGTATGCCAAGAACATAGTGAAGAAGTTTGGAATGGAAAATGCTAGTCACAAGAGGACGCCCACACTTACTCATTTGAAGCTCGCTAAAGATGAAAATGGTGTTAATGTGGATCAAAGTCTGTACAGAAGCATGATTGGTAGCCTATTGTACCTCACAGCTAGCAGACCTGACATCATATTTGTTGTTCGTGTTTGTGCTAAATTCAAGCTGAGCCCAAAACTAGTCACATCAATCAAGTGAAAAGGATTCAGAAGCAAGTCAATGGTACAAGTGACTATGGTATGTTATTTTCTCATGGTTCTGATGCCATGCTTATTGGATATTGTGATGCTAATTAGGCAGGTAGTGCTGATGATAGGAAAAACACCTCAGGAGGGTGTTTCTTCCTAGGGAACAACCATATATCTTGGTTCAGCAAGAAGCAGAATTGTGTGTCCCCTATCCACTGCTGAGGCTGAGTATATTGTAGTAGGAAACAACTGCTCCCAGCTGATTTGGATGAACCAGATTTTAAAAGAGTATAATATCAAACAAGGTGTCATGACATTATACTATGACAACTTGAGTGCTATCAACATTTATAAAAATCTCGTTCAACATAGCAGGACAAAGCACATTGACATTTGTCATCATTTTATTAGGGATCTTGTTGAAGACAAAGTTGTTACTCTTGAACATGTGGCCATGAGAAGCAACTGGCTGATATTTTCACCAAAGCTTTGGATGCAAATCAGTTTGAGAAACTAAGAGGTGGTTTGGGAATTTTCATTTTTGAGGAATTATAACAATTAGTTCTATTGGAGAAGAAGATAAGGAAGAGGAAGATGTTGCTACTAGTGATCTCTCATATGCATTTGTCTAATTTATGGCTAAAAAGGGGGAGTAATGGTGATGGTAATGTTGCTGAGTTAAAATGCTGTAGGGGACTATATGTGAAGAGGAAAATGATTCAGAGGGAGAAGATTTCTTTTTCTCGGTATTTTATTGTGTGTGCTGGGAGGTCAGTGTTGGTGGTACTGGATGTAATTCTATATGTCCTGAAATCATTTCTTGTCTGGGAGAATTTATTTTTCTCTGCAGATTTTTTTTAGGCTTCTATGAGCTTGTGTCTGTCCTACTATGTGTGGGAAGTGCTCTGTTTGCTCCTTGAGGGAGAATATATGTTTCTAGGTGACAGGGGGAGTAAATACCTGAATTACTGATCATATCATATAAGGAAAGTTTGCAGTATGGTGCTTAGGTTTTTTAAGTATATTTTGCTGTGATTTCTGTGTAATGTTAGACAGGATGTCTTGACATTTTATTTCTGTTGTTTGAAGGATCTTGGTGTGTGAGAGTTTATTTTTATTTGTTTCTTTGTTATTTCTCTATGAGGTTGGGTTTCTACATTATTTCTGCTATGCATGCCTTTGATGTGTTCTACCAAGTTGGTGTGTGGCTTTATCTTGTGATTGTTGCTGCTTTTTTTTTTGTTGTGTTTCTCCAGTTTTTCATGCAAAGGTTGTTTTAGCCAAAATTTGCCAAAGGGGAAGATTTTAAGTTCTGTGGTTTTGGGATTGGAAACAATTTTGATAAAACAAGTATCACAGCAAGATGTCTTGACATGTTTGTCAGACAATATTTGTAGTGATGTCACACACGATGTCGTGACATGTTATACCAGGTGCTAGGGTTTTACTTTTTGGAAGATTTGTTTTTGAAGTGTGAGACTCTATTTGGTTTTAGTTCACACTCTGTCATATTCCAAGGAAAGTTATTTTAGGAACAACAATTCTATGCCAGAAGCCCATTTGTTTCATAAAAAGGATCTTGGAGACTTTTTAGGAAACTTTATATTTTGTTCCTATTTTCATGCAGAAGATCTTGCAAAAGATTTTCAGCTGCTATTTTGGGATATGCGTTTTATTTAGATGAAGAACACAAGCCCATGCTGATAATATATATATATATATATATATAGCTAGGGATGGCAATTGTACCCATCCCTAGTGGGTACCCGCAAAAATTACCCACAACGGACAGGGTAAAAACCCGCAAAATGGGTACGGGCACGAGCATGGACAATTACCCACTAAAATAAGCGGGTATGGGTCCGGGTACGGGTACCTTAGTACCTAGCCCGCGCCATACGCGCACTATATATTCATCTATTTATTTTTATTTTCATTATTATGTACACATGTTAATCAAACAATTTTATGAAATACATCACTATTAAAATTCTACGCATTTTAATATAAATGTTTGTTTATTTCTTATCTCAACAATAACATCCTATAAATTTTTTAATTGTTCTTAAAAAATTAAAAAATGACATGATAAATTATAAATGATCAATCATTTTTTATTTGAAATGCGGGTAAACGGGTATGAGTATGGGTACGGGTACGGGTACAAACATTAGTGCCCACACGGGAATGGGCTCGGGTACGGGGATTTTTTTAAACTGCGGGTTTGGGGACGGGTACTATGGTACCCTGCCCAAACCCTGCCCATTGCCATCCCTATATATAGCTGTTCTAAACCTAATGAGGCATTGAAGCCGTATATTGAAAGAAGAGTTTTTTTTTTGGGTTTAGTGCGTCCTTTGTTATTTGTAATCCACTCTGATATCACCTTGATATCTGAGTTGGACTGTGTTCATTGTTCTTTGTGAGCCATTCATGTACCTCTTAGGTGCTTGAATTAGACTGTGTTTGTGTTGTAATAACTCATATGCTTTTAAGTAAGAGTGAATTTTGTGTCATTGAAAGTGTGTCTTCTATTGTTCTCTGTTCTTAGTTTTATCATTGTTGTGTGATTGAAGGGAAGTGAAAGAGGGTCTCATATCTAGGAGTGTCTTAGATAGAAATAACACGAGTAATGATTAGGTACGAAGTTTTTAAAACCAAAGGTTGTTTAGAACTTTACACTAATACTATTATAGTGGATTTCCTTCTTGGCTTGGATGCCCCCAGATGTAGGTGATGTTGCACCGAACTGGGTTAACAATCGACTGTGTTATTTACATTCAACCATTTACTTTAATTGCATGATTGTTTGTGTTATCATACTGTCCTGATCCCAGTGTCGTGACATCTTACTCGACATCTGGTGTTTGATTACCAGAATTTCATGATGCAAGTGTCATACTTGTTGCATATTCTTTTGTCCTCAAAAGGACTCACAGTTCCCGAATCAGAGGATAAATCGACTAATGTAAAAGCACCATCAAGACCACCTAGTCTAGAAAAAGCAGAAGCAGTAGAAGAGTAAACACGGTCCATCCAAAGGAGTGGAATATCCTTTCGAGGCTTGCTAATACTTTTATGAGATTTCATGTTCATAATGCACTAACTTCGCAGTTGGAGATCTCAGTTGTGATGACGAGAGGGAAGATTTTAGTTGGGGACTCCTATAATCTTTTCACTATCTCGGAATTAAAGGATAGGTTTCCCTAGGCCCTTGGTAGAGATACTCCATTCTTTCGTGAAAACGACCATCAACTCAATGATCTTTCTCCTTACCGTACTCTTGGATGAATTGCTAGCTCTTGGGGTGCCTCCCGAAGTGGAAGCAATGTATTGGAACTTCCCCTTGTACCAACCATCTTCCTTGTTGTTTTATTCCTTTCATTTGTTCTTGGTTACAATTTCTACAACTTTCTTAGGGAATTGCTTCCTCTTTATGGAATCAACTCGGTCCCTTTTTTTGTTATTGGTGTACTCAGACATCCGTCCCTTCTTGACCAGTCCTTCAATTGCATCCTTCATCTGGATGCAATCGTTGGTGTTGTGGTTGTAACACTCTAAACCCCAAATATGATTTATAAAACATTATGGAAAATGAGAAGATAAAACAAGGGTCTCACATTGACAAAACATTCAACTTTCAAATTCCAAATGAAATTTTAATTCAAAAACATAACATATGTAATTAGTTCAAAAACACATTAAGGGCATAGAAAAGTATCACATCCCGATGTTACAATATCAGAGCGAAACCGTCATGAATACTAAAAAGCTGACAAAAGGTACGACAAACATAAGGCATAAATAAACTAGTGAAGATGCCAACTACGTCAGCCTCCGTAAAACACAACTATCACTCCTTAATCTCAACATTGGAACTGTCTGCATAAAAGTACAAGGTAGAATCATAGAGACAAGAAAGGGGTGAGAATACATTCCATAATTAAAATAGTGTATAAACAACAAGGATAGTACATAACAATCATATTCAGTCAACACATATGCACAATATATAATATCATTATACAATGCTTACTCCCTTAACTCCCATGCATGCGATACCAATCCTAACATTGGACTAAAGTCCTAAACATTGTACCGAAGTCCTAAACATCACAAATTGAGAAATCAGGGCCTCTGCGAAAAATCGGTCAAAACATCACAAATCGATCAATCAACAGGGCTGAGGGTCTTACCTTCTCGACAATGAAGATCGTCGCCCTATGACTGTGCTACTCGTCATCGTCGACGGTCTGAGGGATTTGCGCTCGTCATGAGGCGCCAACAGCTGGACCATTACATGACTGACACCCATCATCGCTGACACCATATCATCTTCTTCTCTGAAGCAGTGACGGTTGGAACGTCACACAGGTGATGCCCGTCATTGCTGCAAAATGCAATTTTCTACATTTTCCTCCATTAGACTAGATCGAGACTTCAAAATTTCCAGTTTCATGTCAGATAAAAACCCAAAACTCAATATACACGAATACGCAATAGTTCTCACATCAAAGAATACCAATATGATATGATATCCTTACAATGGATACTCTACAACACACGTAAGAAAAAGAGTATACTTACTCTTTCTATGCCAACTTTTTACTTTACTAATGTGCATCCGCTTCTTAGGCTTTGCCGCGGACGCGTAGGAAAAAAAAGTATATTACTCTTTCTATGACAACTTCTTACTTTACTGATGTGATTCTGCTTCTTAAGTTTTACACTGTCCCTAAACATTTTATAATTGATAAAATAATTGTTTATCAAATATTGTAATTAATGTATTATTATTATTATTATTATTATTATTATTATTATTATTATTATTATTATTATAATAAATAATTTACGGTGCATTTAGCTCTCAAAATGGAGAGGCCAGAGAAGTACATCCATTACTTGATTTAAGTTGAATAGAAATTTAATTTCAGTTTGAATGTCTCTCCCATTTGGAGTATTTTTTTGTTTTGGCCACACTGCAATTATGTAGCAAAAGGTTAACTCTAACAGAATCTTCTGAAACTTACATTTGTGTTTTTTAGATTGGTTCCACTGTATGATCATTTTCATGATTTTAAGAAATTGTCACTCTTTTTCTGCCATTACTGGCCCATTTGCTTAGCCTAATTTGAAGGCCAAATAAATGCTATGGACTTCATTTTCCACATTGTAGCATAGATGTTGATTTAAAATAGAAAGAAGAAAAAAGAGTAGAGTACTTAATTGTTTAGTTTTAGCAACAGGACAAAACTTAAATTGCATTGAAGACAGTGGGATCATATAGTAATTGGACAATAACATTGATTTAGTAGCTTGTCCCTTTACTCTTCAACTTATTGGCTTAGATTCCTCAATAGATGAATTAGTCCCTAGTAATCGATGATAGAGGGATACATGATTGATGAGTTCCTAAAAGAAGACTTACAATAAATTTGTGCAGTATGGGATATGAAGCTTCACTCTCAGCATCTTGTGTGGTGGTCCCATTTTGTGAATTTGATATACTAGTATATGTTTTGCACAAAAGGGAAAAAGACCTATTCATATAGAGTAACTCGAGGTTCTTTTTTCACATTTTAGTGCTTTGAGAGGAAAAATATGAGTGTGGTTTTTGTTGTTTTGTGTTGTGAGAATTTTTGTAAGTTACTCAAGACGACTTGTCTCTTGTGTAAGATTATTTTCACTTTTTATTATAAACCGTTTTAGATTTTTTATAAGTATTAAGAAAAATAATGATTGTTGTATGAAAATTAACAATTATAATTGTTTTTACAAAATTATTCCTCAAATAAATTTACCTAATTAAAATGAGAAATAATAATAAAATTTTAAGTGTATAATAAGAAAAATTGCATTAATTATTCATTGGTAATATAAAGTGACTTATATTGTGGTACAATTTTTTTTTTCCAAAACGATTTATAATAAAAAATAGAGGGAATATCTTTGAAGGAAGTCAATGTTTGGTTGTTGAGATAAACTGGTTAAAATATCTGTTTGGTTCTTGAGATTAGCCATGTAAAATCTCGGTTCAGTTCGTGAGCTAACTCGATTAAAATCTCTCATTTAGTTATTGAGTTTAGCCATAAAAAACTCTGGTTGTTTCTTGATCTCAGCCTAGTGTAAAAGCTCTGTTTGATTTTGAGATTATCCCGATATAAAATCTCTCATTTGGTTTGGGGATTAGCCAGTATAAAATCTATTGTTTAGTTGTAAGAAGGTTCATGAGAATAGTCTGTGAAAATCTCACATCTGATACAGTGGAAATTCTCAAGAAAATTTTTTTGGGGATAAGAGTAGACCAAATGATTAGGTCAAGCCTGTATAAATCGTTCGTACATTTCTCTCTTCCTTTATCTTTTTACGTTTTAGTTCTTTATTTCTTTCTGCTGCATTTCCTATTCTTCACACTATTACGGAAAACACATACAATGACGATTGCACGTCATTTGTTAGGTAGTATGTGATTGCATGTATGTTGGTTTCCATAACGGCCGTGTGATCTTGGTTATAAGTTAGGTAGCGTGCTACCTACATTACTACGAAAAAACCCATTTAACAACGGTTAGGAATGACATATAATGACGCGGGCGAAGGCGTTGTTATGTAGATTGTCGTTGTAAGTTCGCTGTTTCTACAACGGTCTGAAAACCGTTGTTGTATTCTGGAAAACGCGCTTTATATTGCAACGGTTAGGTATTTCAACCGTTGTAATATATATTAACTATCACAACGGTTATGAGTCTCAACCGTTGTGGAATGTGCCCTTAGTTTATTAAATAAAAATGTATATTGCTTGTTTTACCATACACCTAATTAAAGAAATACAACCATTAAAATTGGTAAAAAACTATATAATCTGAAAATTAAACTGTTCTTGAAAACCAACTTAAACACACCACTGTTTTCCGAATTGCATCCATTTCATTATGCACATTTTATGTTCCTTAACATAAAATTTATGGTTCAATGGTCGGTTTCCTTCAATCCATCAATATCTTTTATTATAGTTTACCTCATCATCGCCACAAATCATCGTGATTTTATCATCATAACAATCATGATCTTAACAACCACGATGATTAGTGACGACGATGAGGTAAAGTACAATTGGAAATCTGTTTGATGGTTTTTTTGAGGATGACTTTTCTTCATTTCCAGATACGTTTTTTATACACTATATGGAACCAGTTCATGTGTGCTATAAAAATTTGCAGAACCAAACCAAGTGATACAAAAATGCAACCATTGAAAAAGACGTCAAAACAAAGTCATATCTGGGGTTAACAAGAGGACTAATGACAATGATGAAGACTTTGAATTTTAAAGAAATTAAAGGACTTTAGATCATTGTTGAAGAACCCATGATGATACTTGAGTCTGAAGAAGGTAGTGTGATTTATGAACCTAGTGTTGTGGAGCTCGACCCTAAGATTAAGTTATGCATTAAATTTATGAGATCTTTGGAAGACATATCTAGGAGGTCTTCTCAATAATGTTAATCCTTTTTTTTGTGTAATGAAGAAATTTAGGTAACACACTTGTAAGTGCTATAGTCCATTTAGTGACATATGACATATGCATTATATGTACTTCTTTTTTCCCATTTTAACAGATGATATGTCTGATGCAAATGGTGTGATTTTGTTTATCAATGTAATGAGTAGATTATGTCCTATAATGATAATGTCCTGTAATGACTAATGCATGCTTTTTAAAGTGATTATTAGCCCTTGCATTTGATGTTAAACATTTTTTTCCTTGTATATTATTAATAGGCAGATGTGCAAAATCATGACAAAGTAATGAAACATAATGGTTGGATAGGTAAAAATAGAGGCCAATTTCATTAATTTATAATACCGAATTTGAATTGATACATAATCACTTTTACATTGAAATCAAGTAGTCATAATGTAATACATATTACTCCAATTCTGGAATTTTTTGAGTTGGACAATGTCCTTTATTTGAAATAAGGTGTCATATCTGTGTTCGCTGCGATTTAATTTTTTTTTTCCGTTGGACACTTCAAAAACGTGTCAGATACATTTCGTATGCGTATCAGTGTCAAACACGTGTCCGATACGGCGACACGCTGTGTGAATGACATGTCGGAGCTTCATAGTAGTGCAACAACTAGTCAATAACTTTTTTTTCAACTAGACTTTTCTTTGCCTTTTCATACTTCTTTGAGCATAATTATTTTTCGAATTAATTGCCGAACTCCTTCCCTATGTCCTTGCCAAATTCTCTCATATAAGCCAATATCACCTTAGAGTTATTGCAAACAAATTTTGAACACGTGAAAATGTATGAGTTTGAGATTTACTAATACCATCATCTACGTCATCATTCCAGGCAAACAATTCGCAACTCACCATGATCTACAATTAAAGACAAGATTGATGAAGAATGAAATTAACTTACATTTTGTGAGATATTGGATCGAACTCTAGCTAGCATGTCGTCGAAGTCTGCTCACATGCTGTTGTCGAAGACCTACATGCTGTAGTCGAAGTGTGTTATAGTGTGTAGCTGTCGGATTGGGCCTTATGTTAAGGATCCAATTGTTTAAGTTAGCTTGTACCTTAAGTTAGCTTGTAATGGGTCATTGTTAAAAAGCCCATTAGGTTAGTATGTTAGGTTTTACTATAAATAGAATACTAGTCTCTCATCTTAGGTGTGGTGTGACAAAACCTAATTAGGGTGAGAGAGTTATTTGTTATTCTTAAGTACTTGTAATCTGTTGTATAGAGAAAGTAAAGAATAACAGTTATAACCAATCCTTGTTGTTTTTCTTTGTTTTTCCTTGTTAACCCTAACCCTTGCGTGTTTCTTACCTATAAAGAAACCGAGTATATTTTGTTCAAAGGCATCCTAATTCACAACAAATTGGTGCGGTGAGCGTGGAGAAGATGCCTTCAGCAAAGTATGAGATTGAAAAGTTCACCGGAGTGAGCGATTTTGGTCTCTGGCACTTGAAGATGAAAGCCCTACTGGTTCAGCAGGGTTGTCTGGAAGCGTTGAAGGGAGAGGCAGCCATGGACGCTGCCTTAACGGAAAAAGAAAATACGGCCATGATAGAGAAAGCCCACAGCGCAATATTATTGAGCCTTGGTGATAAGGTTCTTCGACAGGTATCAAAGGAGACTACGACATCGGGGTTATGGTTGAAACTTGAAAGTTTGTACATGACCAAACTCTGGTGAATCGACTATACCTGAAGCAAGCTTTGTATTCATTCACGATGAGCGAAGACAAAGTGTTGGCTGAGCAGTTGGATATGTTCAACAAGCTGATTCTTGATCTTGAAAATATTGATGTGAAGATCGATGATAAAGATCAAGCATTATTGTTGTTGTGCGCTTTGCCCAGGACATATGCTCACTTCAAAGAAACTCTCTTGTATGGAAGGGAGTCCCTGAGCTTTGAAGAAGTTCAATCAGCCTTGTACTCTAAGGACTTGAATGAACGAAAGGAGCATAAACCTTCGATGGTTGGTGAATGTTTGGCCGTTAAGGGAAAATTCTTGCGAAAGGATGGTAAGTTCGACAAGAAGAAAGGTAAAAGTCAGCAGAAGTCTTATAGTGGCGAAGCATCTGGTATTCGATGCTATCATTGTAAGAAGGAGGGTCACACAAGAAAGGTGTACCCTGAACGCCTGAAAGATCACGGAGGTAAGGATAATGGCAACGCAACCATTGTTCAAGATGACTTCGACTCATCTGATGTCCTTGTGGTTTCAAGCAGCGACTCAAGAAAGGAATGGATTATGGATTCACGCTGTACATGGCACATGACTCCAAACAAAGACTTATTTGAGGAGCTATGTGATCAAGATGGTGGATCAGTGCTGCTGGGAAAAAACAAAGATTGCAAAATTGCAGGAATTAGATCTGTGAGATTCAAGCTCCGTGATGAGTCAATAAGGTTATTGACTGAAGTCAGGTATGTACCTGATTTGAAGAGAAATTTGATTTCTCTTGGTGAATTCGAGAAGAAGGGATATGATTTCCATGGAGAGAAAAGTATCCTAAGAGTCATGAAGGGGTCGAAGGAAGTCTTGAGAGGCGTGAAGAAACAAGGCTTGTATACCCTTGAGGTTGAAGTTGTAAGTGGTCCGACAAATGTTGCATCCACGAAACCTTTGTCGAAGACAGAAATTTGGCACATGAGATTGGGCCATGTCAGTGAAAGGGGGTCTGGTCGAATTAGGGAAACAAAATCTGCTTGGAGGAGACAAAGTCGAAAAGCTGAAATTTTGTGAACCTTGTGTATTTGTAAAATCTTGCAGAGTGAAGTTCAACAAAGGAAAACAAAGAACTCATGGATCCCTTGATTACATCCATGCAGATCTTTGAGAGCCTGCAAGGTGTCCATCACATTCAGGAGCAAGATATTTTCTATCCATAGTCGATGATTATTCCAGAAAGTTATGGGTATTCATCCAGAAGACTGGGGATGAAACTTTTGAGAATTTCAAAGGTTGGAAGACTCTGGTCAAAAATCATACTGGCAGAAAGGTCAAGAGGCTGAGAACTGACAATGGCCATGAATTTTGCAATGAGGCATTCGACAGATTTTGTGCTACCTCAGGTATTGCAAGGCACAAAATTACTGCAGGTACTCCACAACAAAATGGTTTGGCAGAAAGGTTTAATTGAAATATTTTGGAAAGAGTAAGATGCATGTTGACTAGTGCTGGATTAAAGAAAGTGTTTTGGGCTGAGACTGTTTCGACAACAACATATTTGACAAACAGATGTCCTTCGACTGCGTTAGATATGGAGACACCTGAAGAAGTTTGGTTGGGACATCCATCTAGTCTCGACAGACTGAGAGTATTTGGCTGCATGGCCTATGCTCACATTAGGCAAGACAAGGTCAAACCTAGAGCTCTGAAATGCATGTTCATGGGATACCCAAAAGGAGTCAAAGCTTATAGGCAACGGTGCCTAGAGCCAGGTCACAAGAGGTGTATCACCAGTCAAGATGTAGTTTTCAATGAAGCTGAGATGGCTTTCTAGAAAACTGATGATGTTGACGAAGAGTTGGAACAGGGAGAGATTCTTGTTGAGGTGGAGCATGTTGATGCTGAATTGCGTATCCCAGATGAAGTCGAAGAAGAAGCAGAAGCTGCTGTCAAAGATGAGGAGACTGATAATGACTACCTGCTAGCAAGAGACTGGCTAAGGAGAGTCATCAAGCCACCTCAGAGACTTGGGTATGCAGATCTTATAGCTTATGCCTTAATCTCTGCAAGTGAGGTTCTCGATGAAGAACCTAGAGACTATAAGGAAGTTATGAGGAGTCGAAAGAAGACTGAATGGCTGAAGGCCATGGATAATAAGATGAAATCTCTTCATGATAAAAACATATGGGAACTGATCAAGAAACTGGCTGGAGCTAGGTTAGTCAGCTGTAAATGGATTTTCAAAGTTAAGGAAAAAATCGAAGGAGTGGTGTAGAAAACATACAAGGCAAGATTGGTCGCTAGGAGGTTCACTCAGAAAGAAGGTGTCGACTTCAATGATGTGTTCTCTCCTGTTGTATAGCACAAACCCAATTGAATGTTTCTTGCCACGGTGGCATAGTTCCACCTTGAACTAGAACAAATGGATGTGAAAACCGTGTTCTTGTATGGTGATCTAGATGAAACAATCCTAATGAGGCAACCTGAAGGGTATGTCTAAAAGGGGAAGGAAGATTATGTGTGCAAGTTGAAGAGATCTTTATATGGACTGAAACAATCTCCTCGACAGTGGAATAGGAGATTCGACAAGTTCATGGCACGCATAAGTTTCATTAGAAGTCAGTTCGACCACTGTGTTTACTTCAGATTTTGACCTGGTAATCCATTTGTTATTTTGTTGCTTTATGTGGATGATATTTTAATAGCAAGCAACAGTGTTGAAGATGTAATGAGGGTGAAGGCTGAACTCAATAAGGAGTTCGAAATGAAGGATCTAGGAGTTGCGTACAGGATTCTTGGGATTGACATCCGAAGAGATAAAAAGCAGTCAAAATCATGCTTATCTCAAGAGGCATACCTACGGTAGATTCTCGAAAAGTATGGTATGTCGAATTCAAAGCCTGTTGTGACTCCGACAAACCCTTAATTCAAGCAGATTATAGATCAGTGTCCCAGTACTGATGTCAACAGAGCTTATATGAATAACATTATATATGCTAATATAGTGGGTTCTTTGATGTATGCTATGGTTTGTACTAGACCTGACATAGCATATGCAGTAAGTCTTGTAACTAGGTACATGGCGAATCCTGGAGAGGCTCACTGGAAAGCATTGGGGTGGATTCTAAGGTACATAAATGGGTCTCTGAATAGAGTCCTAAAATATGGTGGAGCCTTGGGTGAAGATAGTAAAGCAGCAATCGAAGGATATGTCGACTCTGATTATGCAGGATGTATGGATTCCAGAAAATCTATTTCTGGATATGTGTTCACTATGTTCGGGACAACAATTAGTTGGAAAGCAACACTTCAGAAGATTGTTGCCTTATAACCCACTGAAGCGAAATATATTTCCCTAACTGAAGCTGTGAAGGAAGCATTGTGGCTTGAAGGTTTTGCAAA
Source organism: Lathyrus tuberosus (assembly GCA_022829125.1). NCBI lineage: Eukaryota > Viridiplantae > Streptophyta > Magnoliopsida > Fabales > Fabaceae > Lathyrus > Lathyrus tuberosus. Next base: position 3,761,574 of record JALAZF010000397.1, read on the forward strand.
GGAGCTAAAACTTCAAGGTCGAAGTATCACTGTTAAATGTGATAGTCAAAGTGCAATACACCTGTCGAAGAACTCATCCTATCACGAGCGAACAAAACATGTTGATGTGAGGCTGCATTTCGTCAGAGGAGTAATCGAGCGTGGAGAAGTCCAAGTGCTGAAGGTTTCGACAGATCATAATGCTGCTGATATGATTACCTAGACATTGCCCAATTGCAAGTTTTTCCACTGTATGCAGTTGATAAAGCTGCATGAAGAAAGCCAATTTGTTTCTTGATGTTATAGAGTTAGATCCAAGGTGGAGATTTGTGAGATATTGGATCGAACTCTAGATTTGTGAGATATTATTTAAGTTAGCTTGTAGCCTAAGTTAGCTTGTAATGGGTAATTGTTTAAAAGCCCATTAGGTTAGCATGTTAGGTTTTATTATAAATAGCATACTAGTCTCTCATCTTAGGTGTGGTGTGACAAAACCTAATTAGGGTGAGAGAGTTATTTGTTATTCTTGAGTACTTGTAATATGTTTTATAGAGAAAGTAAAGAATAACAGTTATAACCAATCCTTGTTGTTTTTCTTTGATTTTCCTTGTTAACCCTAACCCTTGTGTGTTTCTTGCCTATAAAGAAACCGAGTATATTTTGTTCAAAGGCATCCTAATTCACAACACATTTAATGAAAAATTAAATAATATTCACTTTTCCAAAAATTTTACATCTGCAAAATTTTCTTTTTGAATTTTCTTTTGTATTTGAAATCCACATTTTTATAACATGAAAAATTCCCTCCCTTTGAATTGTGTATTGAGGATGTTCTGCTACCATATACTTTGAATCCCTAACTTTAAAGAAGGGGGGAACTTTATTAGTTATTGCAATATGAAATTAAAATTTTTCGAGGAAGGAGACAAATTTCTAGACTAAAGATGAATTCTAAAGGTTTGAGGATTTTGCTTCGAATGAATTTTTTTTCAATGGAGAAGATGATGAGCACAATATATGTTATTGTCTTTTGCATTTAGGGTAAAATGAAACTTTTTTATTTTGATAAAATAATGAAATTGTTGAATTGTAATTCCTTGTATTGAAGCAGGTTGTTCGACAGAAGTAAGGAAGTGTCGAATCACCTAGGTGTCAAAATATCGAAGAGTATCTCGACAATGATGTTAGACTTAACTTTATTTGTTTGTTTAGATGAGTTAGTTAGGTTAGTTTTGGGCCTTGCTTGGGGAGCAAGCAAGACCAAAATCTACAAATAGGGAGTGACCCTTATTATTGTATACACTTGAACACTTGCAATTACAAAGAATAAAACTCCAAGTTTGGAAGCAGAGAGAAGCTCCGCGGAAAATCTCTTCTCCTATTTTTCTCTAAAACCCTAATCTTTCTTTCTTCCCCAATTCATTTTTTCTCCTTTCATTGTCATTGTGTAGAGATAATCGTCTTGCAACCAAGGTTGGTTGATTCACTCAAGTGAAGAGTGAAGAACAAGAGGGAATTCGATCAATGTGATTGAATCTTGTTCATTAAGATTGTTTCGGAATTACTCAAAGTTTTGGGTTTAATTCCAACATCTAGTATCTAGAGCACTGACTGAGCGATTCGTGCGAAGAAAAACATGATGGCAATGAAGATGAATCATCCTGTAGCGAGTGATTTTTGGATGTGATTGCGAAGAACAATCGCTCTGGTACTACAGTTTGATTCATTTTTTATCCTATTGAAGCTGATGAAGGAAGGGAAATAGATTTCTCCAACTAACCCTGCTTGCATACTGAGGTTAAACAGTCAAAACTGTTGGTTTACAGATGCTACAAAGATTCGGGGTTTCTCTTAGGTTATTTTTTTAAAATAACATTCGGTCGATTGGTGGGAGGTATAGGATTCTGGGTTTTTGTTTAGTGTGCTCGCTAAGATTTTTCTTTCAATCTTATGCCTACGTATTCCCGTTTACCGAAACAGGGAAATCAGAGCGTTCGTAGTTCCTCCTATTCTATGGGAGGAAATGGGTGTTTTTGGTGTCTTGTTCAAATCCCAAGACGTGAAGCGAAAGGTGGTTTGTATCTTGTTTAAAGCCCAAGATGTGAAGCTAAAAGGGTTTGACTTTAGAGAGAATTTGTCATCTCTAAAGAGGGGTTTGTCCATCATAGCTTTTAGGTGACTGACTATAAAGGAGGATTACTTTAACCGGGATACACGGATCCTAGCAATGCCATAATTTCCTTTATAGGGGGTTTTAACCTGAAGGAGAAGACTTTAACTCAGTTTAGAGTAATGCCATCTTTCCTTAGGAATTTCTCATGCTAAAAGAGGGACAGTGGCATGGATGTAGATGATCCAGAGGCTTGCCGCTTATAGCGATTAGATGAAGGGAGTTGTTGATGTTTGTGTACTGTGAACTAGGCACAACTTTTGATGCTAAAAGGTTGATTGGATCAACCAGTGGTTTTCTTATATAAAGCCTAAGAGGAGGCTAATATGTGTCTCGTACAAAGCCCGGGAGAGAGGCTAAAAGGTTTTGACTTAACGATGGAGTCGTTTGGTATCTCGTATAAAGCCCGAGATGGAGGCTATTTGACTCAACAAGAGAGTTTTTTGTATGTGTCTCGTACGAAGCCCGAGAGAGAGGCTGAAAGGGTTGACTCAACAAGAGAGTCCTTTATACTCAACAAGAGAGTGATTTAGTATCTCGTATGAAGCCCGAGATGGAGGCTAAAAGTTGTTCGCTCCGCTGGGGAGAATCATCGTACAAAGCCCAAGAGGAGGCTAGGGTGCTGTTTCAGTTGAGTGACAGGTCCAGTATGCTGATTTAAAGAGAAAATCAGTTCTTATATGAGTAATGTTTGCACTCAGGGATTTTGATTCGAGGATCAGGGATATTTCTTGTTCTTTAAGGAAGTGGGAAATCCAAAGGGTATTGAGACTGTCCAAGTCTACTGGTGTTTTTCCTTACTTGAAGGGTGCTTTTAGAACGTCTTTGGGGACTCAAGGGTCTTAGACTGTCCGAGTCTAGAGTTTCATCTTTTGTACTATGCTGAGAAACAGTAGTAGACTCTTAGAAAGACTGCTCTATTAAGATGACTGATTTCTGTTCCTATACCTCTAGGAGGTCGTCGGGACAATTTGTACGAAGCCCACGAGGAGGCTGGAAACTTTTCAGAAGCCGATCGGTCCTTGTATGAAGCCCAAGAGGAAACTATCATTCCCGGAGGAAGAGATCATTATACGAAGCCTAAGAGGAGGCTGTGAAAACTTCTAAGAAGCCGACGGGTCCTTGTACTAAGCCCAAGAGGAGGCGGGGGTACTTTTAGGAAGCCTGTGGGTCCTTGAACAATGCCCAAGAGGAGGCCGATGCTTTTAAGAAGCCGATGGGTCCCCAAACCCCGAGAAATTCAAGGCAAGCTATTCACAAGGAATAGATCAAGTTAGGAAAGTTCGAGAATTTGGAAGAAACTCAAGAGATGCCATTCACGAAGAAAAGATCATCTATGGGGAATAGAGTTTCTTGAAAAGTGCTTTTAAGAAGCCTGTGGGTCCCCAAACCCCGAGAAATTCAAGACATGCTATTCACCGAGAATAGATCAAGCCAGGAAAGTCCGAGAATTTGGAAGAAACTCATTTGTCGAAGACTATGCCGAAGGTGCATTTGTCGGGGTTGAACCTCATCCTGCATCTCCTCGCCGTGTCGAAGACTTTCTTGAGATGGGCAGCATGGTCTACTTCCTCTGCGGATTTGACGATTATGTCGTCCATGTAGACCTCGAGCATGTCGCTGATCTCTCCCCGAAAAACTTTGCTCATCATCCATTTGTAGGTCGTGCCGGCGTTCTTAAGGCCGAAGGGCATTACGTTGTAGTAGTAATTTCCTGACTCGGTCATGAAGGCAGTGTGCTGCTTGTCGGTCTTAGCCATGGGGATTTGGTTGTACCCCGAGTAGGCGTCCATGAAGGATAGTAGTTTGAAACCTGCAGAATTGTCGACCAGCTGGTCGATGTTAGGCAAAGGATAAGAGTCTTTTGGACATGCCCAGTTAAGGTCGGTATAGTCAACACACGTCCTCCATTTTCCATTATTCTTTTTGACAAGTACAACTTTGGATAGCCAGGTTGTGTACCTGGCCTCTGAAATAAAATTTGCCTCTAGGAGGTCTTTTACAGCTTTTTCAGCAGCCTCCGCTTTTTTGGGAGACTGCCTACGCCTACGTTGAACTATGGCCCTAGCGGCCGGATCTATGGTGATCTGATGGCAGGCCACCTCTGGGTCGAGGCCATGCATCTCTGGGCGCTCCATGCGAACAAATCAGCGTTCTCCCGGAGACATGCCTTCAGCTGCTTCTTCGCCAAGTCGGGGAGTCCGGTGCCAATCTTCATGCTCCGGTCTAGATCGTCTCCGAGGGTGACGAGCTCGAAGTCTTTGTTTGGGATGGGGCGCGTTGGGTGGTGAGGCTGCCCGTTGCTTTTCGCTTGGAGGTCGTGGTCAGCTATTCCGCCTTCCTCCTGCTCGCCAGGGAACCTGCTGTCGAGGTTGACCGCAGTGACGCGCGGGAGTTGCCTCTACACAGCGTCCGAAGATGAATTTGCTCCAGTCTTGGGCTTGGTGCTGATAGAACTCAGGCCTTTGGTCGCGGCGTCGAAGCACCTCCTGGCCGCATCTATGTCCCAGTGCATCGTAACGACCCGGCCCCTGGCCGTGTAGTAATTTATCTTGAGATGGACTGTCAATGGTACTGCTGTGAGCTCGGCCAGGGCGGTCCTCCCCAGGATGTAGTTATAGAGGGATGGGCATTCGACCACCAAGAAACGGGTCTTGACTTGTCGGGCAGTGTCCTCGGCCCCGAACGTGACCATTAGTTCAACATAGCCCCACTGTCTGGTAGTGGTGCTGTTTGTCATACCCCAAAGTTTGACCACCAAGATTTCTCATCATTTTGAAAATCATTACCACAATATGGATGAACCATCATGCCTCATCGATATCCTCAGATATGTTTGAGCATCCACTACAAACAAGAATCAGGGTTTTGAGCCCTCTCAGGGCACTTAGACAGAGGATCAATCAAGGAATGACATGATCTTCAACTTGTCTAACCTCTCAAAACATCCATAAAGGATCAAGAGGACTCCCACATCAAGAATCAAGCACAAGGTTGCAACATTCCAAGTGGATCAAGCCTCAAGATCGCCAGTGTCACCAAGTTAGGGTTTTGGTCGACCAAGGCCTCTAGATGAAGATTTTCCTCTAGGCATGAGCCAATGCTTCAAAGCACAACCTAATATACTCCAAGGGACCTCATGGACCCAATCATCAAGTCAATTTAACCTTAGGGGATGCATTTACCCAAAAATCAGGAATTAGGGTTTCTTGACCTAATTTACCCCTAAGTTGACTTCTGGGACAAAACATGAGCCAGGACCTCAAGACATGATTTGAGGGTCTCTAATATACTACATTGATCCATTTTCAACAATGGATTGATCCAATAAGCTTGATCCACAAGTTTCAATTTCATCAGGACCACAATTAGGGTTTCGAGGAAAAAGTCAACTGTACCTTTGACTTTTGACCAAGACATGCTCCCAAACCTTGGGACATGATTCAATACACCTAATAACACCTATGGAATATATCCATTAGGTTTGATTTAGGTCAAGGACTTGATTTCACAAAGGATAACGCAGTTTGGATTTCATCCGATAAAAAGTCAACTGTGCACAAAATCAAGTTTGACTTTTTGGAATTTTTCACAATTTTGGTTCCTCAACCCTAAAACAATGTTAATATGTGATTTGAATCATCATTCATCAAGAAAAATCAAAGAAAGTGAGTTAACTTGTAAAAGGGGTAACCATAAAAAACTTAGAATTTTTCTAAGTTATGGAACAAAGTGGCTAGGGTACCAACTTTGCAAAGCCATATCTCTCTAACCCTAAGGCCTTTCTCTCCCATTCAAAGCTCAGAGGGAAGCTCTCATTACATACTTCAAAAGTTTAAACTACATCTCATTCCAATTCCTCACGGATTTCAAGTTATGATTGGATCAAAATCAATAAAAAACATGAAAAGTGCATTTTTCAAACACTTCGAAGAAATTCTGCCCAAGGCAGATTTCAAGTGAAACACCAAAACTTGGAGGGATGTTTCACATAGTTCTAGTCTGAATCAATTCAAGATGTAAACATCAAAGTTATTGTGCATATTGCCTACAATCCAAGGAACTTATTGGCATGAAACAACTCAGCTTGAGCCAAGAGTTATGGCTGCTATAAAACACCATGGCAGGGCTGTCATGAAAATCCAGTTTTCATGTTTTCTTGCTTTACACGATTTCTGAGTCAAGGCCTTGGATCATTATGCCACATTCATCCAATCTGATCCCCATCCATCTGATCCAACCTACAAAGCTGAGTCAAAAAGCCAAGGGATCTTCCAACTTGAGGTTAATGCATTTTGTCACATTATGCCTTGAATTCAAAGGCATTTATGTGAAATAGTGCACTTTCAATAAAGCCATTCTACTCATTCAAAATGCTCACTTAAAAAACAATTAAAACATCTGAAGAATGTGGATTTGGTCAAGACATAGCCCTGCTCTTGGGAGAGGCTAGTTTGCCTTGCATGAGAAGAAATGCCACCAAGCCAAAGCCATTGAATTTGATCTGATCTTGCAGCCATTCACTATTCTTCCAAGACAAGAGTTGATCCACTATAAATAGAGGTCCTAACTGATCATTCAAACTACACCAAAGCAACTTACAACACTGCTTTCTCTCATTTCCTTCTTAAACTCTAAATTTCATTGTTCTTAAGAAAGCACTATCGGGTTTTGAGTTGGAGGCCAATGCAACTCAAACAAATGGTTCACGTACCTCACACACAACATATAGGAGTGATCTAAACCATTACATCCCATCTGTAACATCAAAATCACTAAACGGCCACCCAATTGTACAAGACTCATGACTTGCTGCAGATGGAATCAGGTTGATCAATCCAGAGGTTTTCCAATCATCCTAAGCACTTAAACACATCCATTGAGGTACAAGGAAGCTGTCCAAATCATTGGAACTCATCTGTAACACCTCCAAACCAGAACTCGATTCTCACTTGCAGAGGTAAAACTTGAACTCTCAAACTCAATGAATCATGCATCATGAACATGTTTTCTTGTTACCATTGTGTTTCTGGATGTTTGTAGATCATTTACCCTTACTCAATTGTTGTTTACAATTCGTGTATAGGATTTCATTGAGTTCATGCCAATTTTAGGGATTCTTCAGGTTTTTTCAGATTATGTTTTGATTCACTTAATTTCAATAAAATTGAGTATTGTCATTGTGTTCCTCATCTGATAACGCACGATTTTCATATTTGGATCATGTGAAATGGTTGAGAGATGAGTGACATAGGAGGCTTCACGTATCTGAGCTTGAGGATGAAGATGGCCATGGCGCCATTCTTCAGAAATCCAACTTGTTTTACTATATATTTATTGATTGCCATATATTAAATGAATTGGCATTGCGCCCCAGTGGTTGATCAATTGGTTTGTGTGTATTAAGCGAGCGAGAGGTCTGGGGTTCGAATCCTCCTCGCCCCAGACCCTTTTTTTACCACTTTTTACATTTATTTAATATTTGTCATATTATTTTAAATGATTTGGAAAATTAATTTCTCTCTCAGTTTTAATTATTTTTTATTGGTTGTTTTTGTAAAAAATCACAAAAATGTTAAAATATTTTATTCCATAAAAAAAAAATCAAATTTATATTATTTATTTAATATAGTTGATATTTTTGTGAATAAATTCATTTTTATTGGTTTTAAACATTTCAAAAATGAATATTCATCTTGAAAATCAAAATCAAATGAGTCCTAAATTATCTTGTGATTAAAACCTCATTTTTCAAACCTTAATAAAAAATCACAAGTAGTTTATTTAGACTTATTTGGTATTTTTGTCATTTTATTCATTTTATTAAAAGGATTACTTTTAAAAGAAAATGAAATTAGGGTTTCTTTGGTTCTTGATCTTCATCAAACCTTTTAAAACACTTTTGGGCCTCTAATAGAGTGTAAGACCCAACCCTTGTTGTACATAAACTTTTTTTTGGGCCTCAAATATTGTATAAGTCCTGGTGAATATCATCTCTTGAATTTCTTCAAACCTCAGAACTTTCACTAATTGATCTATTCTCGGTGAATAGCATTTCTTGAACTTTTCTTGGTTTGAGACCCACGCGCTTCCTAAAAGCATCCCCGCCTCCTCTTGGGCTTTGTACAAGGACCCTTCGGCTTCCTAGAAGTTCTTATGCCTTCTCTTGGGCTTAATACAAGGACCCTGAAGACCTCTTAAAGGTATAAGACAGAACTTAGTCATCCTTTGCTAGAGCAGTCTTTCCAGTGTCAAAACATCCAACCATTTTAGGGTTGATACTCATCCCTTAAAACACCTGTCTCCTCTTGGGCATCATACAAAAGATAAAACTCTTCCACACTAGTAGACTTGGACAGTCTAATCTCATCTTGAGTCTCAAAGACATTCTCAAGTTCCCTACAAAACATAGGAGAAACCCCGGTTCTTCTGGATCAATCTCCAGTAGGGTCTGAAACCCAGTCTCTCTCCTAAAAATCCCAAACCAGGGTCAGTTTATCATCAGTATAACACTATCTCAAATTAGAATCTCAAGGCATCTGATACCTCAATTCTTCTGTAATCCTCAGCAAGAGTTGATTCCCTATTTGGACCTGCCTCGGGATCTTAATAATCCCCAGCAGAAGTTAGCCTCCTCTTAGGCTTTGTATAAGGATCTTTCCTCAGCACATTCAGCCTCCTATTGGGCTTTGTACAAATGATTCTCCCCAGCGGAGCTAACCTTTTTAGACTCTCGTGTTGAGTCAATCATTTTTCAGACTCTCTTGTTGAGTCAACCACTTTTCAGACTCTCTTGTTGAGTCAATCACCTTTTAGCACTCTCTTGTTGAGTCAACCCTTTTAGCCTCAATCTCAGGCTTTGTACGAGATATATAAGAACACTTTTTTGTTGAGTCCATCTTTGTCAGCCTCCTCTTAGGCTTTGTATAATGATTTCCCCTAGTAGGAGTTAGTCTCCTCTCAAGCTGTGTATAATGATTTCTCCAGCTTGTTCAGCCACAATCCTGGGCTTTGTACAGGACAGATAAAAGCACTCTCTTGTTGAGTTAAACCCTTTTAGCCTCAATCTTGGGCTTTGTACAAGACACAAATTTTCATAACCTTGTCTTAAGCTTGGGGACAAATATCTACTCCAGCGGAGACAGTTCCTCCCAGCCTCCTTTTAGGATTTGCGAAATAAATTCCTAAGCAGAGTCAAGCTCTTTTCCACCTCAATCTTGGGCTTTGTACAAGACAGATAATACTCTCCAGCAGAGTCAAGTCCTTTTAACCTCCGTCTTGGGCTTTATATAAGACACCTAAAATATCCTCACCGAGTCAGCTAAATTTCCCATTTCAGCCTCAATCTTGGGCTTTGTACAAGACACATACAAACCTCCCCGACGAAGTCAAAACCTTTTTTAGCCTCAATCTTGGGCTTTGTACAAGACAAATAGAACACTTTCCCCAGAAAAGTCAAACTTTTAGCCTCCTCTTAGGCTTTGTATAATGATATCCCCAAAGAGTCAGTCTCTTTTTAGCCTCAATCTTGGGCTTGTACAAGACAGATAAACACTCCCTTGTTGAGCCAGCTTTTTTTCCAGCCTCCTCTTAGGCTTTGTATAAGGACTACCCTAGTGGAGTCAATCAACCTATTAGCTTCAACCTTGGGCTTTGATCAAGGCACACAAAAATCAACATCCCCTAAGAGGAAATCAAAATCCCTCTGTAGGAAGTCATTTCTTTGTTTATCACTCATTAAAATAGACATTTAAAACAAACCCTAATCCCAGATAACTGCTGTAAGAGGCACACTTGTTGATTCAAATATCCAAGTTGTTGTCCATCTTTTATCCTGGTAAATCCTCTCTTTCATCTAATTGCTGTAAGAGGCAAGCCTCTGGATTATTTACATCCATGCCACTGTCCCTCTCTTAGTACGAGAAACTCCTAAGGAAAAATGGCATTGCTCTACACTGAGTTAAAGTTTTCCCCTTTAGGACAAACCCCCTATAAAGGAAATTATGGCATTGTTGGATTCACATATCCCAGTTAAAGTAATCCTCCTTTATAAACAGTCACCCAATAGTTGTGATAAACAGACGAGATGTCTCCCCTTTAGAGATGACAAATTCTCTCTCAGTCAAACCTTTTAGCTTCAATCTTGGGCTTTGAACAAGACACAAATAAACCCTTTTAGCTTTAATCTTGGGCTTTGAACAAGACACCAAAACATCTTTTTTATCCCTTAGAATAGGAGGAACTACAGTTGCTCTGATTTCCCTGTTTCATTTAAACGAGAATACGTAGGCATAAGATTGCAAAATTTTAGCGAGCATACTAATCAAACAGTCTAGGTCCAGCACCTTCACACATCAATCAAACTTAGGTCCAGTACCTTACCAAAAACATCGGGAAAACCCGAACATCAACATCAACTCACACACTCTCTCTCTCTCTCATATTTCCCAAGAAACTTTCCCAACCCATTAACGGATAAACACCATCAAGTACAAAGCGAAACCTGAAGCTAACATCCTGTGGATAACCACATATATGATGGGTAATTGACAACTCCCCATTGTATAACCTGACCACGACTCACCGAATCTCTTTAAGCGTTTGTTCAGTTAAACATTCGCGTGCAAGGTTAGTTTTAGATAGCTTCCCTTTCTCTTCCAGCTTCACGGGATAAATAAGAAATTATAAAGTAGCACCCCCTCCTCATTGTGGGGAGAAACCCAAAAAACCTGCGATAAGGTGGTCGCGTCACCGACAAAAATTGCTCACTACACCGTTGAACCCCTACAGATCCGAACCCACGTAACGGGTCAGATGCCTCTCGTCGAGCTGGAGCGTCCCAAACAGGTGAGCGTACATGATGTCGACCGAGCTTCCCTAGTCGACCAGGATCATGCGGCCGTCAAAATTCACCATCTGCATCCTGACCAAGAGGGGGATGGTGCGTTGGGCGCCCCTCCTGGCAGCTCCTCGAGGTAGAAGGTGATGGGGTTTGATCTCCCTTGTACCTTCTCGAGAGTGGTGGTCTTCACCGAGGTTGCAGACTCTAGTTCGTCAAACTTCTGCTTGATCGACCCGACGGACACCTTCTCGTAACCTCCTTCGGATATGACCATCGTCTTGGGAAAATTTTCCCACGTGCTGCGGGCAGTGACATGGTCTTTGTGAGGGAAGTTCGCCCACATGATGCGAACTGCCTCTTGGCCCTCGATGCCCTCGGGGACAAAAAATTCCTCGGGTCGAGTGACGCTGAGGGCGACCTGCAGCCGGCTCTCTTCGGGAGGAGGTGTTGTCTCCTCGATGCTTTGGGCTTCCCGGGCACTGGGACGAGGAGCGTCGTTCCTCTTGGCATACTTCTTTAGGTGCCCTTCCTTGATCAGTCTCTATCGCGTCCTTGAGGTGGACGCAATCTTCTATGACATGTCCATGGCTCCGGTGGAACCTGCAGTACTTGGACCTGTCGGTGTTAGCCTTGGGGGCTGTCAGCTTAGGAAAGCAGACACCCCCTTTCTGAAACTCCGAGTTGGCGCACTCATTGAGAATTCGCTCGCGGGAAGCGTTGAGTGGAGTATACTCCGTGAACCGGCCATCTGGTCCTCTCGATTCACGAGACTCCCTAGACCGGCGTTCTCGCCTTCTCTCCCCCTTGCCGGGCGCGAGGAGAGCCTTCGTCTCTGTGGCCGCGGCGGCCTTTCCATCGCCATGAGTCGAGGGCGATCTGGGCTGCTTTCGACTCCTCGAACTTGATGTATGATTGAGCCCGGTGGAGGAGGTCTTCCAAGTTACGAGGCATGTGGATGCCCACAGACTTGGCGAACTCGGTTCCAATATGTAGTCCCCACATGATCAAGAACTTCTTCATGTCGTTAGTCATGTGGACCTCGACAACTTCTCGGTTGAATCTCTCAATGTAGTCTCTGAGAGATTCGTTCTTCCCCTGGAAGATGCCTTCCAGCGAGGCCTCTGTCTTCGGATGTCGGCGAGACGCAGTAAAATGTTTAGAAAAATGTCTCTTTAGTTGCCTCCAGGACGTGATTGATTTAGGCGCGAGACACTTATACCAAGTCATGGCGCCCTTCCGAAGAGTGGTGGGGAAGAGCCTGCACTTAATAGCTCCCCCAACGTTCCTAAAGTCGAGCATGGCTTCGAAGCTCTCGACGTGGTCGTCGGGGCCGGTCGTGCCGTCATAGGTCCCTAGTGGTGGAGGCTTCTCCATGCCCACGGGGATACGGGTGTCCATGATCTCTCTGGACAGAGGGGGCCTCTGGTCGTCTTCATCATTTCTGACTAGCGATCGTGATGGAGAGCGGTGACTTCGACTCGGTCCATGTCGTTGAGGAGAGTTTCTGGAGCGGCTCTTCGGCTTTTCGCCGTCGGCCCTGTTCCTCTTTATGGTTGAGGAGCGCCTAGGCTCCTGCTGAGGCGGGGAGCGGTGGTGCTTCTGAGCAACCACGAGCTGGGGTCTCTCCAAGCGTTGTCGGCAGCCTTCGCGCTGCGGAGAGGGGTTGCGAGAGTCTGCTGGGGGAGTCCTTCGCGGGGAAGGGGAACGATTGGGAGATGGCGGATGACAGTGTCTTCGCGGGGAAGAGCGTCGTAGTCGCCCTCTCTCAAGAGCTTCAATTCAGAGGTTCTATTGAGAAATTAGCTGGTTGGTCTAATTGACCAAGGCGAATAGGGCCATGGTGCTCGGATCTGCGTTTGGCGGTGGAGCGACTGGCTGGTAGACAACTTGTGGGATGTTATGCTGGACGGCATTGTAAGCCGCGTCTTCGGAAAGGGGGGAGGCGATCTGCCCGTCCCTGACGTCGACTTCCTCGACGTGTACAGCAGCGTTGTCCTCACAATGATCCCCGTTCTCGGGCTGCGCGAGGACGGTGTCCGGAGCTTTGTTCCCAGGTTGGGTGCTGGCCATGTTAGTTCTGAACGGAGAGATTGCTTTAGTTTAACGATGAAGGAAAAATGGGGGAAGCAGTTTTTCCCACAGACGTCGCCACTGATCGTACCTAGATCAGGAAGTATGACAGTGGTCAGCAACGTCGTATGGTCTTCAACTCCGGTGGTGATGATACGACGGCCGGGGGGGGGGGGGTGTACCTGCAAGGTAATCTGATGCCAAAGTCAGGTAATGGGAGTAAGCAAGTATAGAAAAGCAGGTATCAGAGAGTAAGAATGAACGTAACCTGACCCTCTCAAGTGAGAGGGTATTTATAGAGTGCCTCCAGCGCGGAGCCAACAGTCTTGCACTGGGCTGGATTGCAAGGCCTAATCCAGGTGACTGCTAGGGCTTACGTGGCGTAAGGAAGACCAGCATGTGGTATTCGCCCTGGGGTAATGGTCCCGAGATCTCCGGAAGGTGTGTAGTCCGATTCCTTCGGAGGTGGGAGGTTACAAGACGACGTGTCCTCGCAGGGAGGATTACGTGGAGGTCGAGGAGAGAGGTGCTCTCCTCGACCCCAAGTTTCTGCTCAACAGTGTTACCTAATACGTGGTCGACGAGGGGACGACATAAGTGTGCTTGGCGCTGACAGGGACGTGCTCGATGCTGGCTATTTACGGGCCATATTGGGCCGTACCAGTATTGGGCAGGGCCTGCCCGAAGGTTGGGCAGGCGTTGGCCCAGTCTGGAACAGTTGGTCTATGTCATACCCCGAATGTTGACCACAAGATTTCCCATCATTGTGAAAATCATCACCATAATATGGATGTACCTTCATGCCTCATCAATCCTCTCAAATATTGTTGATCATTCACTACAATCAAGAATTAGGGTTTTGAGCCCCCTTAGAGCACTCAGACAAAGGATCAATCAAGAATGAACATGATCCTTAACTTTTCAAGTCTCTTAAACATCTATAAAGGATCAAGAGGTCTCCCACATCTAGAATCAAGCACAAGAGTGCAACATTTCAAGTGGATCAAGCCTCAAGATAATCAGTGTCACCAAATTAGGGTTTTGGTCGACCAAGGCCTCCAGAGAGAAATTTTCATCTGGGCATGAGACAATACTTCAAAATATGATTCAAGAAGCTTAAAGGGACTTCATGGACCCAATCATAAGTTCAATTTAGCCTCAGAGGATGCATCCACCAGAAATCAGGAATTAGGGTTTCTTGACCTAAGTCACCCCTAAGTTGACTTTTGGAGCAAGGCATGAGCCAAGACCTCAAGAAGTGTTTTGAAGACCTCTAATACATCATATTGATCCATTTACAAGATTGGATTGATTCAAAGAAGTTGTTTCATAAGCAAATACAAGGATTCAAATTCATCTGGACCAATTAGGGTTTTTTGATGAAAAGTCAACTGTACCTTTGACTTTTGGCCAATACATGATCCCAAACCTTGGGACATGATTCAAGACACTCTAACACACTTATGGAATCCATCCATTAGGTTTGAATTAGGTCAAGGACTTGATTTCATAGAGGATCACAAAGTTTGAAAATAATTTGACAAAAAGTCAACTGTGCCAAGAATCAAGTTTGATTTTTGAATTTCTTGACAAACAAGACTTCCCTAAGTAAAAAACAATGTTAACTCATGGTTTGAATCATCATCCATCAAGAAAAATCAAGAAAAGTGGCGTTACTTGCAAAAGGGGCAACCATGAGAAACTTGAAATTTCACTAAGTCATGAAAAAAAGTGATTTATACCCAACTTTGCAAGACCAATACTTGTGATCCAAGCAACTTTTTTCTTCCATCCAATGCTCAAATAAAAGCTCTCATTACATACTTCAAGATTGTCAACTACAACAAATTCCAAAGCCTCATGGATTTTGAGTTATGGATTGATCAAAATCGCAAAAATATGAAAATGACCTTTTTTCCAACACTTAGTGAAATTTTTGACATAATCTGTTTTGCATTTTCACCAACTTTGAGGCCATTTTTCATTATGTTCCAAGGTGATTCAATACCAAAATTAAACATCAAAGTTGAAGTATGATATATGGGCTTTCCAAAAAGTACAAGAGCCTCCCATGATTCAACTTGAGCAAGGAGTTATAAGCCTCCAAAAATGGCATTTTTCACCCTGCCCACACAAAGGCATGAAAACCAAACTTGTGCCACACGATTTTGTCACTCAAGGTTTTCCATTTTGCCAACTTTGTCATCATCCAAAAACACAAAACATCTGATGACTCACTTGTTTCTTGATCAAGGAGTCAAGAATCCAACATGGCATGTGCAAAACCATCATGACATGAACTTTGGAATTCAAAATTGGCAAGGTAACATCAATGCAATACATTGAGGTGTCATGAACCAGGCCATAACACTCCAAGCCAGTCAAGATTCAATTCCAAACTATGAACATTCAAACTTGCAGAATTGAATGGAGTCAAGATAAGAAAGTTGATTTGGCACTTTTGGATTATCCAAGTCAATGGCTACAAGCTACATGCCATGATCAGCCTCCAATCACTATTGCTCCCAAAACAAAGTTGCTATACTATAAATAAAGGTTCTTTCTGATCAATTTGAGTACACCAAAGCATAGCAATACATGCTTTCCTCCAAATCCTTCCTCAAAAACCAGAAAATGCTTCTTTAGCAAGTCACTATCGAATTTTCAAATAGGGATCAATTCCATCAAAACCAACCATCCCAACACCTCACATATATCATATACAAGTGATCCATAACCTCAAAACACATCTGGAACACCAGAATCACAAAGTCACCCCCCATTTGCTCAAGCTTTTTGACAAGGTTGCAGTTGAGGTGCCACAACAAGTTCCAGGTTGTTTCAATCCATTCCAAGCTTCCAAACACCTTATATAAGGTTCATTGTATTTGTCCAGATCATTACACAACATATGTAACTCCTACAACTGAGGATTCGATTTCCTCTTGCAGAGGTAAGCCTGACTCTCAAACTCAATGATCCATGCATCATAAATGTGTTTTCAAGTTACAAACATGTTTCTGCACTTATGTAGAGTGTTTCCCCTTAATCAATTACTTTGTAGCTATCGTGTATTGGATTTCATAGTGTTCTTGCAGAAATTAGGGTTCATGTGTTCATCATTTTATTTCCCACTCCACACTTAATATAAATGCAATTAATTTATATCACTAAAATCCTTGTTCAAAAACACACAACTTTCAAGTTTACAAAAGTCAAAACCATTACGTATTGAGATAGATATGAGAGGTTTTGCAAAACGGCCATGGAGGAAGGTCGTGAGGAAGAAGATGGCTGTTGGCGCCATAATTTGAATTTTTGAATTTTTGATCATTTTCTTAATTGATTTTAAAAATTAATTTTTCTCTCAATTTTTATCATTTTTGATTGGTTCTTATTTTAAAAATTCACAAAAAAATGTTAAAGTATTTTATTCTACGAAAAAATCAAATTTATATTATTTATTTAATATAGTTTGAATTTTTGTAAATAATTTCATTTTTATTTGTTTTTAAACATTTTAAAGTGAAATTTCCACCTTGATTTTTTTCAAATTCAAATGAATTCCAAGTTTTCATATGATTAAAAATGATTTTTCAAAACATTTTTCAAAGTTTACAACTTGTTTTTGAATATATTTGATATTTTGTATCATTTTTTTTATTTAATTTCCTTTGAAAATTATATTTTTAAATTAAAATTAGGGTTTTTCTTAATTTTGATTTTTCAAACTTCATTTGAAACACTTTTGGGCCTCTAATAGAGTGTAAGACACATCCCCTTTGTAAATACAAACTTTTTAGGCCTCAGTCATTGTATAAGTCCCGATACGATTTTCAAAATAACGGTGCGATCACTGTTTTTCACCTGGGCATCTCCTTGAGCTATAAGCCCCATCTCTTGTATAAAAATAAATTTTTGGGGATGTATTAGAGTGTAAGATACATTCCTTCTTGTACATAAATATTTTGGGCCGCAGTCATTGTATAAGTCCCTCTGTGGTTTTGTTAGGTGCGGATTTGACCTAAAAATGAACTATCTTTCCTTGCACTCTTTCCACTCTTTTCTCATGTTTTCATTAGTTTTACTAATGATTGTTGTTTTTCTTCTAACATTGAGAATATACCTTTGGTGCTTGTAATGTGTGTGTTATTGTGCAGTAAAAGGCATACATGATTAAAAGTGTAAGACACAAGAAAGTGGTGCTAGCTGTCAAAGAAATGAGGAAAACAACAGCAGGTTCGCTTTGCGAACTCTGGCGAATTGCCACCGAAGCTTCGCTTTGCGAACTCTGGCGAGGTTCCAGCGAATGGACCTAGATTTTGGCAGGGGCAAAAGGCACTAAAGTTCGCTTTGCGAATGAAAAAGCGAGTGTTCGCTTTGCTAGTGATCCTTCGCATTGCGAACTCACGAGAATTTCTGGGGCGGTTTAACTATTCAGAGGCACCTGAAGTGCCTATTTTTGCCATTCACTGTGCGAATGAAGTGGTTCGCTTAGCGAACATGAAAATTCCTGATGTACTATATAAGTAACTTTTCAGTTTTTTTAAGGGAGAATAAATAGTTTTGATAGATTTAGATATTTTTCAGAGAGAAACTTTGCATCTCTTCATTTTCAAGGGAGAGAAGGTAATAGCTTTGATTTCTTGTTGGTGTTGGATGTAATCTCTTGATACCTTATGTATTTCATCTAATGTATGTTTATGAATATGTTGTGATTCTCTATTGTTGTTGTCTTTGATTGATTATTTGTGGTTTTGACAAAACCTTTACAAATACTTAATCTTAGATTTTCATCTATCAATGAGTAAAACTTTTGACATGGTTTTGTGAGTTGATATTCATTGTATCTTTTGTTGTATTGTGTTGATTAAGTAGCATGGCTAGCATGAGTAGGATCGATACGGTATTGCGAGTATGCGTGATAATAGTAATGAAGAACGTTATTCACATTCATTTGACAAATTAGTTGAATACATGTAAAAAAGGTTAAACGTATGTACGTATTCTGATCGTTGGCATTTTATATGAAGCAGTCATTTATCTGATGTGGGTGTCATCTTTGTTTACCTGTTTATCTTTGATTTGAACCGCTATAGACATATACTCTTCAGATCTGGATCTAAGATGATTATCTGTTTTGTTCTGAACTCTAGAAATAGATTTAGGCTTAACACTTGCATGAGTATCAGCTCTTAATGCTATGTTTTGGTTTTTGTTGCATGAGACATCACCAATGAGGCAATACGGTCGATCTCTCGACGTTGCGTTAGACATAACCTCTGTCGTGGGTGATACATGAGGATATTAGGCGAATGATTGATTTATGTATAATATGATTAGAAGAATGCATGTGTTATCAATTGATGAGATCCAATTCCAACAAGACTCCGTTTATAATTCAGTCTTTATTTTATATTTTTCGTCTTTACATTTTCCGCATTTGCTTTTGGTTCCGCTTTAAACCAAAACTTTTGAACCATAAGCTTAGAAATATAGATACCGTCGTATGGAATTCTTTCCATCTCACTGATCCCTGTGGAGAACGACAAAACTGGGTTACTTATATATTTTTGCTTGCTGCTATTTTAGCTTCAACAGGTTTTCAAAATCACGGCGCGATCGTCACCTTTTCAAATAAGTCATCTGGGCCTCTCCTTGAGTATAAGCCCCAATCTTTTGTACATAAACTTTGTTTTTAACAACAAAAAACTCCATGGTCCTCTCCTTGAGTTGTAAGCCCCATACCTCTCTTTTCAAAATCATCTATCTGTTTTAAACTAGTACTAAAAGGAGCATTATTCTCGGTGAAACTTCTCTTAGACCACTTGGGCCTCTCTTTGAGTTATAAGCCCCAAACACTCTTCTCTTTTTAAACAAACTTCTTTTAATTCAAATTCAAATTCAAAGTTTCCTTAAAACTTTCTTCAATTTCTTGAAACCCTAATCAATCATACAGTTGTAGTCAATACAATAGATCACAATACACTTGGGCTTCCTCTCAGAATGCAAGTCCCAACATCTTTTTCAATGCATTTTTTTTATATATATCTGCCAATTCAATTGTCTGTATATATACTTGTGTATATCTTGCTTAGAGTTTCCCCAGCAGTTAGGTCTACACTTAGGTCAAACCAGAGGTTACTTTCAACATAGTCAAAAAACTAGTTCCCTCATAGGAAATTCCCTATACAGTCTGGCTCCTCTTGGGCTTATTCAATATGAAACAGAGAAAGGCATTATTCCCGGTGAAACTTTTCTCAAGACTGTCAAATATTAGAAATATATACGTGTACAAGAAATTCATTTCCCCGGAGTGGATTAATTCCCGGTGAAACCTCTTTTGAATTTTTTCAAACCTTAGAACTATTCAACAAAGAAAGGACTAATTCCCGGTGAAACCTTTCTTGAACTCTTCTTAGGCTTGGACCCACGGGCTTCCTAAAAGCATCCCCAGCTTCCTCTTGGGCTTAGTACAAGGACCCCCAGGCTTCTTAGAAGTTCCCCAGCCTCCTTTTGGGCTTAGTATAAGGACCCAAAGGTCTCCTAAAGGCATAGGATAAAAATTAGTCATCTCTACTAGTTCAATCCACAAGAGAGTTAAAATTCCAGAACATCATACCATTCTAGGGTTGATCTTCATCCCTTAAACCCTCAGCCTCCTCTTGGGCATCATACAAAGACCCCTCTCTACACCAGAGCCTACCACTTCTTGAGAGACTTGGACAGTCTCAGTCTCCTCTTGGGCTTCATACAAGTAGACTTGGAAAGTCTCTTCTCCTCTTGGATCTCACAGAGAGACCCTCAAGTTTCCTAAAAGCACAGGAAAAACCTTGATCATTCTACCAATGCAACAGTCTCCAACAGAGTTAAAACCTATAAGGTTTTCAAACTCATTTTTAACTTCCCTGACACCTAACAAGGCTTAACTTTCACCTTAAAAATCCCCAACCACGGTCTTTTAACCATCAACAAAACCCATAATAAAATAATAGCCTCATGGCATTTCTTATTCCAACTCTTTCCTGATTCCCAGCAAGAGTTAAAACCTTTGGGTTCCCCCAATACAATTTGAACTTGCTCCTGAATTTCAATAATCCTCAGCAAAAGTTAGCCTCCTCTTAGGCTTCATATAAGAACTTTCCTCAATCAACCTCAATCTGGGGCTTTGTATAAGACAGATAAAACCCTCCCCAGTGGAGTCAGTTTCCTTTAGCTTCAACCTTGGGCTTTGATCAAGGCACACAAAAAAACAACATCCCCTCAGATGAGACAATAAGTCCTCTCTGTAGGAGAATATTTCATATAAACATTACAAAACAAACAATCAAAACCTTTTTTCCAGATAATTGCTGTAAGTGGCACACTTGTTGATTCAAAATCAAAGCTGGAGTCCTTCCTTTATCCTGGCTAAAACTCATCTTTCATCTAACAGCTGTAAGTGGCAAGCCTCTGGATTCCATACATCCAAGCCGATGTCCTTCTCTTAGCATGAAAGATTCATAAGGAAAAAGTAACATTGCTCTACACTGAGTTAAAGCTTTCCTCCTTCACGACATCACCCTTATAAAGGAAATTATGGCATTGTTGGATTCTACATATCCCAGTTAAAGTAATTTCCCTTATAATCAATTTCTCAATTTGTGATGAATAGATGAGATATCTCTCTTTAGAGATGACAAATTCTCTCTCAGTCACCCTTTTAGCTTCAATCTTGGGCTTTAAACAAGACACAAATACTCAAATAGCTTCAATATGTGGCTTTGAACAAGACACCAAATATCTTTCCTCCCATTGTCCCATTTCTATGGGAGGAACTACGATTGCTCTGATTTCCTAGATTTCCTAGATTTCTTTACGGGAATACGTAGGCATAAGGTTGCGAAATCTTAGTGAGCGCACAAATAAAAAACTTTAGGTCCAGTACCTTCCCAAAAAACAACGGAAAACCCGAAAACCACAAAAACATTCTCTCAACACTCCCAAAGGAGAAAATTTCCCAAGCCACAACAGATAAACACAAGAAAGCATTTTAAGTTAACAGAGATACATGCAATAAAAGGTTCATATGGATTACCATAGATACACTGGGTGTTAATAGCTTCCCATTATATAACCAGACCCCGAACCCCTATCTCTTAGTATTTGTTAAAGAAAACATTTGCGTGCAGGGTTAGTTTAAGATATCTTCCATTTCCTTTCCAGCTTCATAGGATAACTAAGAAATCAGAAAGTAGCACCCAAATCTAATTTACGGTAAGGTGGTCGCGTCAGCGACAAAAATCGCACGCTACAGAAAAATGGCGACTCTGCTGGGAAAGTTTATGATTATAATTCCTAAGAGGTCTAGGCCTTGCTTTGCATTTATTTCTCTGTTTATTTACTTTCTTTCTCAGTGTTTTTGCTACATATATATATATATATATCATATTCTGTCACCTTACTTGATACCCGTGTTTAAATTATCGTTATCTGGGAATGCGATTAATACGCATGTGGAAAGTTTGAGAGAACATTAAGATAATTGGTGGCGTCTCCAGGAAAGCTTATATGGAGTGAATCCCGACAGAGTTAACCTGACAGTCCATGGAATCAGTTGAGGTACCCGTGTGGACTTGCTAATGTTGAGCGACCATGTCATGAAAGCATAGTTTTCCTAGTGCGGTACCCATGAAACTGAGGATTTAGTAGACATTTAACCATTTGGCCATTAGGTAGTGCGGTGACTATCAGGAATAGTTGATACGTGATACTACACTCTAAGGAGATTCATCTTAGGATATTACAGCTCTACTGAGTCAATCGGTTTGCAGTTAATATCCTTAAAAGGGGTCAATGATTTTGGGAACCTTTGCTAGAACCCGTTCTACATGTACAAAAATTGACCAATTAGTACACACCTTTGGGGATGGGTAGTTCCATGGCTCCATTCTCGTGACGATGAACCCCTAAACCCATGTTTTCAAATGTTTTTGTTTGCTGCATTCATGCATTCATTAAAAAACTCTTTTTTAAACAAGAAAAAAATATTTTTCTAAAAGAACTAAAACAATAATTGCAAATATCAGAGAGGTTGCGTTATGGATTTCGGTAAAAGAAAAACG
Source organism: Lathyrus tuberosus (assembly GCA_022829125.1). Lineage (NCBI taxonomy): Eukaryota > Viridiplantae > Streptophyta > Magnoliopsida > Fabales > Fabaceae > Lathyrus > Lathyrus tuberosus. The sequence goes on from JALAZF010000397.1 coordinate 3,783,739, forward strand.
CATAAGTACACCTTCAAGGTTCCAAAACTGGAAAACCTAAGGAAATTGGGAAGGATGATTACTAATCCCGAGGCTTTCAGAGCTAAGCACGAAGGACTATTGTCTCTATTGAAGGTCAACATGGTTGAAGGGATCCTGTCTACACTAGTTCAGTTCTATGATCCAGTATACCACTACTTCACTTTCCCGGATTACCAGCTCACACCAACACTGAAAGAGTACTCCCACCTGATTGATTTACTTATCACTGATCAAGATCCATTTTCTGGACTGGAAGAAATTCCAAAAGATCAGGCCATTGCAAGAGCAATCTCTTTGGATGAGTCAGAAGTCAGAACTTACATGACAACCAAAGGAGGAATCCAGGGTTCACCAGCTAAATTCCTGATGGAGAAAGCTCTATACTTTGCTATTATAGGGAATGTAACTACTTTCGAAGATGTCTTTGTTCTGCTCATGTATGGGTTATTCCTTTTTCCTAACATTGACAACTTCGTCGACACCAATGCTGTTAAGATATTCTTAATTGGAAATTCGGTACCAACCTTGCTCATGGATGCTTATCATTCTGTACACTTAAGGAATTTGTACAGCGGAGGGATGATCACATGCTGTGTACCATTACTCTACAAATGATTTATTTTCCACTTGCTCAAGTCTGCTGCTTTTTGGGATCACAAGAGTAATCTGCGATGGTCGCAGAAGATTATGTCTCTTACCAATTCAGACATATATTGGTACAATCGGATTTACGAAGGGATAAAAATCATCGACAAATATGGAAATTTCCCCAATGTACCCCTCATTGGTACTAAAAGAGGGATCAACTATCATCCAATTTTAGCTCGCCGCCAACTTGGATACCCGATGAAGAATATCCCACATAATGCTCATCTGGAAGGTCTTTTCTTCAAGGAAGGAGAAAATGATAGGGCACTAAAGAAAGAAATAGTGCATGCCTGGCAACATATTCACAGGAAAGGGAGAGAATTCCTAGGAAGACCAAATTTTTCCTCTACAGAACCTTATCTCCACTGGATACAAACCAGAGCCATCAAACTAAGGATGCCTTATCCTCGTCAAGAAGTTTTTCCCTTAAAGGAATCTGTGCTTTATTTCATGTCTGATGCGGAAAAACTCCAAGTGGCTCTTAACAAAGTTCAACGTGAGAGAAACTCTTGGAAGAACAAGTACCAGATCCTTAATTTGGAATGTACCAAGATCCAGTAACTGCTAAAGGAAAAGGATGCCCTGATTGAGATATTAGAGCAGCATGCCATGGAAAGTCGGGAGGAACGGAGAAATTTACTCACTCCTTTCACTTGGAAAAGGATCGTCGACCCGACAAAGGCTGAAGGATCCCAATCAAAGAAAAGAAAAGTTCAAGAACCAGCATCTGAGCTCTCCTTAGAGAGAACTCAGGATCCAAAGACCTAATTTTCCTTTCTCGTACTTTGTAAAATACTGTACTTTTCCTTGTAAAATATTGCAATCTTTCGAGTTCAATAAAAGGCCCCCCCCGATGTGTGATATTTACAATATAATTGTTAAAAGTTCTTTTGAAAACAAAAACTAAAAAATGTGTCATTTTCAGTCTTTACATATCATTCATCATTCTCACATAACACATCATTGTCTTTGAGTCTCACATATGTGTACTGTCTCATTCGTACAATACTCGGGCCAATTGAAAAAAGAAAATGGACGATCTCGAGGAAGAGAACATAGAGCTAAGAGAAGAAATCAACGCTCTGAAGGAGAGTTTGGAGAAACTCCACAATGACATGCAATCCCTGGCAGCAGCCCAAGAGCAACAACGTCAAAGGACTGTGATTTCGGAGGTTACATCTACGCCAAAATTTGAGACACCTGGCAGTCACCCTCAGTACAACATACCTAAAGGTTTTCCTTAGGGCATGCCTCTCAACTTTATACCTAAAGGATACATCCCACCGGTCACTGAAGACCCAGAAATCATAGCAGGAACAGCCAGACCTGAAGGTTACAAACTTCAAGTCAATGAAGATGCAAGGATTACAGCAGAAACTCCTGAAGGTTACAAACTTCAGGCCACTAAAGCGCCAAGAATTACCGCCGTAATGAACATACCACAACTAGTGGTACAGATTATCCCGGAGGAACAGATTCCGCAGGCTGCTTCTGGAAGAAACGAAGAAGTATACGAAAGGATGAATGAGTTCTAGGAGCAATTCTTGGAAATACAGAAGGAACTGCATGCCATTCGCGGTCAAGACTTATTCGGAAAAGACGCCGCCGACCTCTGTTTGGTCCCTAATGTAAAGATACCGCACAAATTCAAGGTGCTTGACTTTGAAAAATACAAAGGCAACTTTTTCCCTCAAAGTCATTTGGTGATGTACGCTCGGAAAATGTCTACTCAGACAAAAAATCAACAACTACTAATCCATTACTTCCAAGACAATTTAACCGGTGTCGCACTCAAATGGTACATGGGTTTAAACCGCACCAAGATCAGTACTTTCAGAGATCTCGGGGCAGCCTTCGTTCAGCAGTATAAATACAATTTGGACATGGCACCGGATAGGGACCAACTCAGGGCAATGCCACAAAAGGATAAAGAAACCTTCAAGGAATATGCTCAGAGATGGCGTCAAATTGCCGCCTAGATCTGTCCCCTCTCGAGAAAAAGGGAATGACAAAGATTTTCCTAAAAACATTGAGCTTATTTTATTACGACCAAATGGTCGTCAGTATACCTAGTGAATTCACTGAAATGGTGAACATGGGAGTACGCCTTAAAGAAGCAGTCTGAGAAGGACGATTGGTCAAAGATGCAGAGCCATCTAGTAGTACTAAAAGATACGGTAGTGCTTTCCAAAAGAAGAAAGAGCAAGATATCAGTAATATCTCTCTGGGAAAGCAAAGGCGAAGGTATCAACTGGTAGAAGCATTAACTCCCGCTATCAACCCGGCGCCGACTCTGGAATATCAACCTCAGGTTGCTCAGAGCCAACCAAATTAACAACAGTATCAGCAAAGGCCACACCAGCTTTTTCAGCAGGCTCGTCGACAGTAAAATAATAACAATCCTACTACACGACCATCAGGGTTCGACCCTATACTGATGTTGTACGCAGAGTTATTTCCACTTCTACTGGCCAAGGGGCACGTTCATACCAGGACTCCTCTTACAGTACCAGAAAATCCACATTTTGGTTCAAAGCAGATCAAACTTGCCATTGTCATCAAGGAGGATCAGGACATAACATTGAGAATAGTCTCAGCTTCAAGTCTGATGTACAAAAGCTCGTCAGAAACATGGTTTTATCTTTCAAAGATACTAATCCAAATTTTCAGACGAACCCATTACCGCAACATGAGAAGACTACAGTGAATTTGATAGAAGAGGAGCCTGTCAACAATTATCAAATTCACAATGTACGCCTATTGGGAACAAATCTGGTGAAAATGCATTGTAAACAAAGTGGGTACGGCCATGTGCCATCTCACAACTATCATCAGTGTGATATCTACTCCAAGGACAATCAAGGGTGTGCCATAGTACAAGCAGCTCTACAAGAACAAATGGATCTGGGTTGGATTCAGGATCACAAGATTTGTGAAGTAAACATGGCCCATGCACATCCTAACATTATTCAGAGCCACGACATCCGTGCAATGAACGTCAATTTAGTGGCAATGCATTCAAGACAAAGTCAGTATTACAACTTGCTGCGGCACGATTACAGCGCTTGTCCAATCTGCTCAAAAGACAATCAGGGACGCTCTTTTATACAAGAGGCCCTCCAACGTCAAGTGGATCTCGGATGGATCCAAGACTACCATGAAAGAAGTAATCATCAAGTCAATATGGTTCAAATCTTTGACATACGCTTAATGAATACCAGTCTAGTGGAGTTACATGCCAAACAGGTCAGACTTGGTTTTCTAGCCTCGCACGATTATCAAGGTTGTAAAGAATACTACGAAAATGACCAAGGGTGTGCGCTTGTGCAAAAGACTCTTCAACATCTGACTGGTGGCTTCGGATCTACCTGGATGAAGACACACAACAAGTTAGCATGACTAATGGGAATCCTGGTAGACACCAAAGCTGTGATGTTCGCTCATTAGAAGCAGATCTAGTAAGAATGCACTGCATACAAAGCGGATATGGTCAGGTACCACCTCACAATTATGAATGTTGCGGAGTATGCTCAGAAAATAACTAGGGATGCTATCTCGTACGAGTATCCCTCCAGCATCAATTAGACCGAAAAGAGATTCAACCATGCTTAAATTTTGAATCAATCAACTTGATACAAGATTACATCCCTGTTCAAAACAAAAACACTATCATAATCTCCAATCATGAAATAACCAAGGATGTTTGTACCGTAATTCCTCTACTCGATGAGTCAAAAGCCTCTCTCGACAATAGAAAGATTCCAAATTTAGAATTAATTGAGGTAGCCTATGACAATCAAAAGGCCCAAAAAGCCCCCGTGGTCGTCTACTTTCCAGGTCCAACACCTTACAAGTCAGAAAAAGCTATCCCGTACAAGTACGGTGCAACGACCATAGAAAATGGAAAAGAAACTCCATTACCCTCCATTGTGAACATTGCCGACATTAGTCGAGTCACCTGGAGCGGTCGAATCTTCAATAGAGGAGTTGGAGAACCTACCAAAGAAAAGGAGCCTCAAGTCGAACTTCCTAACCAAAAATTCGGTCAATCTAGTAATCTTGAACTTATAAAGAACAACGATGAAATGCTGAAGCTCATCCAGAAAAGCGAGTACAACATTGTGGATCAATTGTTGCAAACTCCGTCTCAAATTTCTTTTTTATCTCTCCTGCTTAGTTCAGAAGCTCATAGAGAAGCTCTACAGAGAGTCTTGGAACAAGCCTTTGTGGAACAAGATGTGACAGTAGGATAATTTGACAGCATCATCTCCAACATCACTTCCTGTAACAACTTGGGATTCAGTGATGAAGAACTGCCGGAAGAAGGCAAGAACCATAATATGCCACTCAATATCACAGTCAATTGCCAAGACGATGCTCTAACCAGCATACTGGTAGACACAGGTTCATCTTTAAATGTCATGCCAAGGTCAACTTTGGTTCGACTTTCTTTTCAAGGAACTCCGATGAGAGGCAGTGAGATCATCTTCAAAGCCTTTGACAGATCCAGAAAAACAGTTATCGGTGAAGTCGATCTTCCCATAGCCATCGGTCCTCACACTTTCCAAGTCACTTTCCAGGTCATGGACATCCGAGCAGCATACAACTTTTTATTAGGAAGACCTTGGATACACGAAGTTGGGGCAGTCACTTCGACACTTCACCAGAAGCTGAAGTTTGTCAAGAATGACAAATTAGTCATAGTATGCGGAGAGCAAGCTTTAATCGTGAGCAACTTATCATCATTCTCTTGTGTAGAACCAGAGGAAACTATTGGAACTCAATTTCAAGCACTCTCGGTGAGCAATAAGAATCACCAAGAAAAAGGAACATCGATTTCCTCATACAAGGACGCTCTTAGAGTAATGAGGGGTAATGACATAAAAGGATGGGGACAGATTGTAATTCCTACTGATAACAAGACAAGAAAAGGTCTTGGTTTCTCCCTAACCTGTACCCAGACTACAAAGAAGGATAAAAGTTTTCATCCCATTCAGGATTTATTCCACAGCGGAGGTTTCCTCCCCCGAGTATCTCAAGAAGTCCACACCATCGAAGAGAACAACTCTTCAGATACAGAAGAGGAATGAAAGTTTTATTTCAACGATGAAGGTTATATATCTCAGGGAGAAACGTACATGCCATTCTGCTCTCCAAAGCAGAGCCCAAGATAAAGACTAAGATCAGACGTCAAAATGATCTATGGAGATTGTGATCCCGAAGGTTGTCGTGCTCCACCCAAATCATTAGTGGAAGACAATGTGATGAAAGACAACTTTGACTATAATTATTATGATCCCCTGGATGACTTTCCTATCTAGAAGCCATACACGGAAGACTCAGGGCAAAAGAGTCAGCCGAACTATGCCTATCAGCTGAGTAATCTTGAAAAGAATACCCTTGTTCCCATAGAGTCATGGAATCCTTACTCAGAACATTCTGAAAATGTCCGACATCATGGTGATGAATTTGCAAATATTGCAGGACAAGAATTAATTAATTATACATTTCTTGAGGTCAACGTCATTGAGGAAGATGACTCCTCTATTCCCACAGAAACCTGGGATACCTTGGGGCAGCCAAGCAGCAAGTATGACTTTCTAGTCAAATACACTGCTCCCGAAAGCTTTCGCATCAGATACGAGGACATCCATCCAACTGGATGAGGAGATCCTCTTGAGAGTGAAAATACTATGGAAGATGCGACAAAAGAGTCCTCTTATAATAACTCTACATGGGAAGAAGACTCCAATGATCCTACTCCACCAGAAATCAGTGCCATTTCTGAAGACAAACCAAGAGGGGAAATACCAGACTTTGTGATTCATAGAGGAGTTCGTCACTGAAATTCTGGCCTATGCAAACAACATATGTCCTACCACATGTCAAGACATTGTGCTGCATAATCTTTTAAACTTGGAGGCGCAACTGCAGACTGATACCTTGAATATCAAAACTGCACACTCTCAGATGTCACGACATCTGATCCAACATGTTTATCATGAACCCTAACAGAAAACATAAATCTGCAGAATGATAAAGAACACAGTAATTGTTAACCCAGTTTGGTGCAACTCACCTACATCTGGGGGATACCAATCCAGGAAGAAGACTTCACTATTGTGTAGACTGTTACAAAGTTAAACTCCCACGTTTACAACTTTATCTCTAACATCTACCCCATGAACATCTTTACCAAGGTTAAACTCAAACGTTTAGAACCCTGATACGAGATACCTCACTCACTTCCCTCAATCACCAACTGTGATTTCTTCATCGTCCCTATCAATACAGAATTCTGTCAAGCATACTTGACAAACAAGCTAACTCGGATTTGTTTAAAAGCTTCATCCAAGAACAATACACAGTCCAATACCTCAAGGCTTATGGATCTGTGTGACACCTATATCTACCACAGTGTATCAACTGATACAAAGGGAAACTTACAACCTAGAGAGCCAACGACTCTCAAAACCCTAAACCCTTGTTTCTTACACAAGAAAACAAGGTTACAACAGGCGTACTCAGGCATAACAAACCTAGGTCTAAGTCTTCTATTTATAGGCATCTGCTTCCCTGGGCTTCTGTCTTCACTCCTTGATCCATGCGAATAATCCACTTGCCAAATCAGTGCAGTACTTCAGGATGTCATGATTTTAAGTTATGACATCTTCTTCGACATCTTTGTTCAGTCCAGATTTATTCATCTTTATCATCCATGTGTTTTACCCAAATTTATCAAACTAAAGGTGCTTTCAGTCACCATTGGGTTGCAGTCGATGTCCCGAAAGTCGTTCATAAGTCGAAGTAATTACCATCTTTGTTTTGACCTTTCACCTTTCTAGGGTGAAATGGATGTTTTATAGGGCTCACTTTTCTATAAATGTCCCTCTTCGCTTCCCCAAAGCGACATAGTTTTGGTTTATAGGGTTGTGTTTCAAGAATCAACAAATCATGAATAAATAATGTCATTCAGAATTCCCGCATTTATTGCTGTTTTCACTTTTCGTTTTTCAGAAAATGGTAATCCTAAAAAACAACCCAAGATAAAAACAAGTGTTTTCGGAAAATACACTGCACACACTTTTGCATTCTCTCTGTCTTTTCTAAAAAGGAATCATCACGTCATGTAGATTACTTGTTTTAAACCCCATTGAAACATATAATCCAATGCCTTCTCCCAACTTTGAATTCCCAGTATTTGAAGCCGAAGAAGAAGAGGACGAAGAAATTCCAGAAGAGAGCTCCCGACTACTCAGGCAGGAGGAAAGGTCTATTGATCCTCACAAAGAGCCGTTGGAAAGGGTCAATTTAGGCTCAGAAGAAGAAAAGAAAGAAGTTAAGATTAGAGTACTGCTTAGTTCAATTGTCAGAGAAGACTTAATAAAACCTCTCAAAAAGTTTCCATATGTGTTTGCTTGGTCCTACCAGGACATGCCAGGGTTGGATACCAGCATCTTGGAACACCACTTACCACTGAAACCAGAATGTCCTCCAGTAAAACAAAGAATAAGAAGGACTCATCCAGATATGGCCATCAAAATTAAGGAGGAAGTGCAGAAACAGATCGACGCAGGTTTCCTTGCCACCTCAGAATATCCTTAATGGTTAGCTAACATAGTGCCAGTTCTGAAAAAAGACAGAAAAGTCAGAATGTGTGTAGACTACAGGGATTTGAACAAAGTAAGTCTGAAGGATGACTTCCCCTACCACACATTGACATGCTGGTACACAGCACAACAAAATTCAAAGTCTTCTCCTTCATGGATGGATTCTTGGGCTATAATCAAATCAAAATGGTGCCGGAAGATATGGAGAAAACTTCATCCATCACCCCATGGGGCACCTTTTGTTACAAGGTAATGTCGTTCGGTCTGAAGAACGCGGCGGCAACCTATCAAAGGGCGACGACAACTCTGTTTCACGACATGATGCACAAAGAGATTGAAGCGTACGTCGATGACATGATTGCCAAATACAAAACAGAAGAAGAGCATGTGACACACCTATCAAAGATATTCGAGTGTCTGAGAAAATACAAACTCCGCCTGAATCCAAATAAGTGCACATTTAGTGTTCGCTCAGGAAAACTCTTAGGATTTATCATCAGCCAAAAGGGAATTGAGGTTGATCCCGATAAAGTCAAGGCCATTCAAGAAATGCCTTCTCCAAAGATCGAAAAATAGGTCAGAGGATTTTTAGGACGTCTGAATTACATCTCAAGATTCATATCTCTCATAACTGCAACATGCACGCCGATCTTCAAACTACTCAGGAAGAACCAAAACTGTATATGGACAGAAGATTGCCTAAAGGCTTTTGACAGCATCAAAGAATATCTTTTGAACCCACCGATTTTGTCTCCTCCAGTGGAAGGAAGACCACAGATCATCTACTTAACTATCTTGTAAGACACCATGGGATGTGTGCTTGGCCAACAAGACGAGACCAAAAGAAAAGAGTCTGCCATTTACTACTTAAGCAAGAAGTTCACAGACTGTGAAACTCGATACACCATGCTCGAGAAAACTTGTTGCGCTTTGGCTTGGGCAGCCAAACGTCTTTGCCAGTACATGATTTGTCACACTACTTGGTTAATCTCCAAAATGGATCTGATCAAGTATGTCTTAGAAAAACCTGCTCTCACGGGAAGGATTGCCCGTTGGTAGATGTTGCTATAGGAATACAACATAGAGTACCATGCTCAAAAAGCCGTCAAAGGAAGTATTTTAGCCGATCATTTGGCTCATCAACTGATTGACGATCAGGAATCAGTCGAATTTGAATCCCCAGACGAAGATGTCATGTATTTGAAAATGAAAGATTGCGATGAACCGCTACCAAGCAAAGGGCCAGAACTAGGTTCCCAATGGGGACTAATATTCGACGAAGCCGTCAATGCTTATGGAAACGGAATTGGGGCAATCATCGTAACACCTCAGGGTACCCATATTCCTTTCACTGCCAGATTAAAATTCAAATGCACAAACAATGAGGCTAAATACGAAGCCTGTATCATGGGTCTCGAAGAAGCTATTGACCTAAGGATAAAGAATTTGGATGTGTATGGCGACTCATCCCTGGTTATCAATCAGATTAAAGAAGAGTGGAACACGTACCAATCAGGATTGATTCCTTACAAAGACTACACGAGAAGGTTGTTAGCATTCTTCAACAGAGTCGAGTTTCATCATATCCTTCGTGAAGAACATCACATGGCTGATGCATTAACCACTCTATCCTTCATGATTAATGTAAGTCAATGAAACGACGTACCTAAGATTAACATAATGCGCCTTGAAAAGTCCGCTTACATCTTCACAATTGAAGCAGTCATAGACGACAAACCATGGTATCATGATATCAAGTGCTTCCTTTAAAGACAAGAGTACCTACCTGGGGCATCAAAAAAAGATAGGAAGACTCTCAGAAGATTGGCTGGCAACTTCTTCCTGAACAGTGATACACTCTATAAGAGAAACTTCGACATGGTTTTGCTCAGATGCATGGACAGACAAGAAGCAAACAAGTTAATGAAAGAGATTCATGAAGGCTCCTTTGGCACTCATGCCAATGGACACACAATGGCAAGAAAAATTCTGAGAGCAGGATATTATTGGCTGACAATGGAATCTGATTGCTACAAGTACATGAGGAAATGTCACAAGTGTCAAATATACGCTGACAAAATCCATGTACCGCCAATGCATCTCAAATTTCTTTCTTCTCTATGGCCTTTTTCTATATGGGGAATCGACATGATTGGTATGATTGAACCCAAAGCCTCAAATGGACATCGGTTCGCCTTGGTAGCCATTGATTACTTCACCAAGTGGGTTGAAGCAGTGTCATACACCAATCTGACCCGCCAAGTGGTGGTCCGATTTATCAAGAATAATCTCATCTGCCGTTATGGTGTTCCAAGCCAGATCATGATGGATAATGGATCAAACTTGAACAACAAGATGATGAAAGAGTTGTGTGCTGAGTTCAAGATCGAACACCATAACTCATCTCCCTACTAACCTAAAATGAATGGTGCACTAGAAGCGGCTAATAAGAACATTAAGAAAATCATTCAGAAGATGGTTGTAACCTACAAAGATTGGCATGAGATGCTACCCTTTGCTCTTCACGGTTATCGTACATCTGTTCGCGCTTCAATAGGGGCAACCCCTTTATCTCTAGTATATGGCATGGAAGCAGTGCTCCCCATAGAAGTAGAGATACCATCAATCAGGGTATTGATGGAAGCCAAGCTAATAAAAGCTGAATGGTGTCAGAGCATATACGATGAACTGAATCTGATTGAAGAGAAAAGAATGACGGCTTTATGCCATGGTCAGTTATATCAACAAAGAATGAAGAAGGAGTTTGATAAAAAGGTCTGACCCCGTGTCTTCAGAGAAGGATACCTCGTGCTCAAGAAAATAGAATCATTTCTCACTGATTCTCGGGGAAAATGGACCCCGAATTACGATGGCCCCTATGTTGTTAAGAAGGCCTTCTCAGGTGGTGCCTTAAGACTCGTAACCATGGATTAAGAAGAGTTTACCTACCCCAAGAATGTTGATGTAGTCACGAAATACTTCGCCTAAATAAAAAAAATGTCTCGGTGGATTGAAAACCAGAAAGGGCGGTCCAGGCAAAAATTAGAGACATAGCCAATGATCATCCCGATGGATTGGAAACCCGAAAGGGAAATTTAGGCAAAAATTAGGGATTCAAGGCAAGTAACTATGTCCGACAAAATTGAATCCTCAATGGTAATGTCATCCGTCAGGAAAACCTCAATCAAGATCACCTTCGACAGAAGCCCAGAATGTCCATAATTCAAAGTTGGTAGAAGGATTACTGTTGTTATGTTTTAATGTAGCCTATTTTCCTTTAAATTATCATTTTCTAAACTTTGTAATGCTCCATGGGATCACGCGTTCAGCTTATTACCATTCTATCAATAAAATTTGAGCTTATGTGCCTTTTGTTTGCAATTCTCATTTATTCTGCTTCGCAAAATGACATTTTAATATGATCAACGATTCTTGAAACAAAAAAACGATGATGAGTTTTTACTTGTCAAATTTACTTCCGCTTTTAAAACAAAGATGTCAATTTCTTTTTGATTAATGAGCACGAAAAGGAATATCGACTGCTTCACCGATAGTGATCTAACTTCAAAATGCAGAACCAAAGTACTTCCTGAATAAAGGATCGACTACTTCAGAAGGAATGACTCATTTATCATCCTCGGTAGAGTTCTTACCTCTGAGAACCAATGATTGGTTTTTCTCCCCAGTAGGGTCCACCTCTGAAAAACAAGAACGGATTTCTATCCCTGGCAAGTTTGTACCTCTAGAAACCGGAATGAACACAAGAATCCCTGCTCCCCAAACAAAGGTATTGCCTTCAGAATATTCAGTGATACCTCTATCTCCCAGATTGGCCGAGTATCCAGTTGAACAATCATCAGTCTGTATGTCGTGTCTGTTTTGTCAGCATAAACATACATACATCATGCATAATTGATTCATATTTATACATGTGTTGCATTAATGTCACTCTGGTCATACTCATCCCCAAGTGATAAGCGTCCTCTCTCCAATAGAGTTGTCAGTCTTTCTTACCGCATCCAATAGGATTAAATCTCGGTTTAAGTTCTTTCCTCTCAGGAAAATGTACCGTCTAAACAATCTCTCTCCAGTTTATTCCTGGATTGGAGTCTGTCCTCGACCACTTTGATAACTTGAACCTCTGAAAGGCAAGAAGCCATTTTGATATGCATATTTTTGGGACATCACTCTTCACCATTAAAGATGATATTTTGCTTTCCCGGATTAAGGAAAAATACCGAAGAAAGCCTCCCAACAGAAGACTCTTGGCAATACGGATACAGCAATTTCTCCCTAAAAAAAAATATTTTCAATGAAGTCATTAACACCTCAAAATTGGATTACATCACATGGCATTTCTCCAAAAAAGGTCTCGAAGAAAAGTATGATGTAACATCACCAAGCAAAAAGCTATCTCTCAAAAGATTTGTTTTCCCCAGTCGGTCGGCAAATGGAATCTCCCACAGAGAAGTTTGCACACCTCTGTAGTTCAGACAAATGGTTCTCCCCAGAAAGTCTGACATCAAATCTTTTTCCATCAAATGGCATCTCCCCAGTAAAACTCGGCGAGAAGTTTGATGAAGAACGCTACAAATAGCGTTCCTTGTCGAGGAAGGAACTCGACAAGAAGAAACTAAGACCAGTTCCATGGTAGAAGACCAGGATCGAGGGGAAGTTTATCTCAAGAAGAAACTGAGACCAGTTCCATGGCAAAAGATCGGGATCGAGGGGAAGTTTATCTCAAAAGAAAACTAAGACTAGTTCCATGGCTGAAGACCAGGATCAAGGGGAAGTATATTTTCAAAAGAAAACTAAGACCAGTTCCATGGATGAAGACCAGGATCGAGGGGAAGTTTTAACCTTTTCTAAGTAGCATTACTTAGCAAAATAAGATGGATGAGCAAATCACTACACATTCATAACCACAATCAAAATTTCGGGTATTCCGATATTTAATCCTCTTTTACCTTGAATGTCCGAACGTCTTCGCCATTCATACCTTCAGGTCCAAGAAGATTAAATAGAGACATCTGTCATACCCCAAATTTTGACCACAAGATTTCTCATCATTGTGCAAATCATCACCACAATATAGATGTACCTTCATGCCTCGTCAATCCTCTCAAATATTGTTGAGCATTCACTACAATCAAGAATTAGGGGTTTAAGCCCCCTAAGAGCACTCAGACAAAGGATCAATCAAGAATGGACATATGATCCTAAACTTGTCAAGTGTCTCAAACATCTATAAAGGATCAATAGGTCTCCCACATCAAGAATCAAGCACAAGAGTGCAACATTTCAAGTGGATCAAGCCTCAAGATAATCAGTGTCACCAAATTAGGGTTTTGGTCGACCAAGGCCTCCAGAGAGAAATTTTCATCTGGGCATGAGCCAATACTTCAAAACATGATCCAAGAAGCTCAAAGGGACCTCATGGACCCAATCATAAGTTCAATTTAGCCTCAGGGGATGCATTCACCAAAAACCAGGAATTAGGGTTTCTTGACCTAATTCACCCCTAAGTTGACTTTTGGAGGAAGGCATGAGCTAAGACCTCAAGAAGTGTTTGAACACCTCCAATACATCATATTAATTCATTTACAAGATTGGATTGATTCAAAGAACTTGTTTCATAAGCAAATACAAGGATTCAAATTCATATGGACCAATTAGGGTTTTCAGATGAAAAGTCAACTGTACCTTTGACTTTTGACCAAGACATGATCCCAAACCTTGGGACATGATTCAAGACACTCTAAAACACCTATGGAATCCATACATTAGGTTTGAATTAGTTCAAGGACTTGATTTCATAGAGGATTACAAAGTTTGAAAATCATATGACAAAAAGTCAACTGTGCCAAGAATCAAGTTTGACATTTTGAATTTCTTGACAAACAAGACTTCCCTAAGTCAAAAACTATGTTAAATCATGGTTTGGATCATCATCCATCAAGAAAAATAAAAAAAGTGGGGTTACTTGCAAAAGGGGCAACCATGAGAAACTTGAAATTTCACTAAGTCATGAAAAAAAGTGATTTATACCCAACTTTGCAAGACCATAACTTGTGATCCAAGCAACCTTTTTCTTCCATCCAAAGCTCAAATGAAAGCTCTCATTACATACTTCAAGATTGTCAACTACAACAGATTCCAAATCCTCATGGATTTTGAGTTATGGAATGATCAAAATCACAAAAATATGAAAATGGCCTTTTTTTCTAACACTTATGAAATTTTGGACATAATCTGTTTTGCATTTTCACAAACTTTGGGGCCATTTTTCATTATGATCCAAGATGATTTAAGACCAAAGTTAAGCATCAAAGTTGAAGTATGATATAGGGGCTTTCCAAAAAGTACAAGAGCCTCCCATGATTCAACTCGAGCAAAGAGTTATAAGCCTCTAAAAATGGCATTTTTCACCCTGCCCACCCAAAGGCAGGAAAACCAAACTTGTGCCACACGATTTTGTCACTCAAGTTTTGCCATTTTTCCAACTTTATCATCTTCCAAAAGCACAAAACATATGATGACTCACTTGTTTCTTGATCAAGGAGTCAAGAATCCAACTTGGCATGTGCAAAACCATCATGACATGAACTTTAGAATTCAAATTCGGCAAGGTAACATCAATGCAATACATTGAGGTGTCATGAACCAGGCCATAACACTCCAAGCCAGTCAAGATTCAAGTCCAAACTCTGAGCATTCAAACCTGCAGAATTGAATGGAGTCAAGATAAGAGAGTTGACTTGGGACTTTTGGATTATCTAAGTTAATGGCTACAAGCTACATGCCATAATCAGCCTCCAATTACTATTGCTCCTAAAACAAAGTTGCTCTACTATAAATAGAGGTTCTTTCTGATCAATTTGAGTACACCAAAGCATAGCAATACATGCTTTCCTCTAAATCTTTCCTCAAAAACCAGAAAATGCTTCTTTAGCAAGTCACTATCGAATTTTCGAATAGGGATCAATTCCATCAAAACCAACCATCCCAACACCTCACATATATCATATACAAGTGATCCATAACCTCAAAACACATCTGGAACACCAGAATCACAAAGTCACCCCCCATTTACTCAAGCTTTTTGGCAAGGTTGAAGGTGAGGTGCCACAACAAGTTCCAGGTTGTTTCAACCCATTTCAAGCTTCCAAACACCTTACATAAGGTCCATTGAAGCTGTCCAGATCATCACACAACATCTGTAACACCTACAACTGAGGATTCGATTTCCTCTTGCAGAGGTAAGCCTGACACTCTCAAACTCAATGATCCATGCATCATAAATGTGTTAAAGTATTTTAAAAATTCACAAAAAAGTTAAAGTATTTTATTCTACAAAAAAATCAAATTTATATTATTTATTTAATATAGTTTGAATTTTTGTAAATAATTTCATTTTTATTTGTTTTTAAACATTTTAAAATGAAATTTCCACCTTGATTTTTTTCAAATTTAAATGAATTCCAAGTTTTCATGTGATTAAACATGATTTTTCAAAACATTTTTTAAAGTATACAACTTGTTTTTGAATATATTTGATATTTTGTATCATTTTTTATTTAATTTCTTTTGAAAATTATATTTTTAAATTAAAATTAGGGTTTTTCTTAATTTTGATTTTTCAAACTTCATTTTAAACACTTTTGGGCCTCTAATAGAGTGTAAGACCCATCCCCTTTGTAAATACAACATTTTTGGGTCTCAGTCATTGTATAAGTCCCAATATGATTTTTAAAAATAACGGTGCGATCGCTGTTTTTCACCTGGACATCTCCTTGAGCTATAAGCCCCATCTCTTGTATAAAAATAAATTTTTCGGCCTTTATTAGAGTTTAAGACTCATTCCTTCTTGTACATAAATATTTTGGGCATTGGTGAATACGCATTCCTTGGACGGTTATTGTTAAAAGAAGAAACTGTCAATTGTGCTTTGGCCGGTGCACATTTGTTTGTGAAGTTACATCCCTCATTTAATGCGCTTATTGAATTGACTTGCGTTATTTTCAATGGTTCGTTACATCCTAAGGAATTCGCTCGGATATATAAAGTGGGTTCTTGGCTTCGTCTTGTCTCAGGTTATTTTTTCTGTTGTGCTGTGTTCTCATGGGATTTATCCGCCTTTGGGTTTGTTCAGTTTGGGTATGGGTCTGTCTTGGACATGTTTGTCAATTTTTGGCTAAAAAGGGGGAGAAAAGTACAGGGGTTGAGTCTGCCCTTGCAGTTGGTTTGCAAGGGTGTTGGATAAAAAGTTCTGACATTCTGTCTGAGTCTTAGGTTTCCCTTATGTTCTGAGTCCTTCCTTTGTGTCCTTTGATCTGAGTTATAAACATAGTCATGCCCTGTGTTCTGAGTTACCCTGGTGAGGAAGTATAGATTAATGGGAAAGGGGGAGCTATCTGGAGGGGGAGTGTGTTTGAAGGGAGTGTTCTTTGATCAACCCTTTCAGACTTTCTTCTAGCTCCTTTAGGAGTCTCAACTTCTTTTTCAACTTCACTCACCCTGGGTTTATTGTGCAAATGAAGTTTTAGCCAAAATTTTTCAAAAGGGGGAGATTGGAAGCTCCCGTGGTTTGACTAAATTATGGTTAAAACTTGATGAAGAACAAGATGATCAAACATGAAGAATTCTTCCAGAAAACAAAGATGTCGAATGAAATGTCTTGGCATGAAGACTCGACATCTGGGCAAATACAGTAGGTTGTTTTAATTATGTTCCAAGATTCAAGGCTCGGTTGCAATGGATCAAGGACAGAAGAATCGAAGCCCAAGATAGAAGATTATAAAAGGAAGACCAAGACCTAGGATAGAGACATAATTTAGGAATCCTAATGTAATACTTTTGTAAAGTAGAAAATAGGGTTTAGGGTTTTGAAATTCATTGGCTTTCTTGTGTTGTAAGTCTCCATTTGTATCGGTTTGATACATTGTGGTAGACATAGATGTTTATACAGATTCAGAAACCTTTAGGTAATGAATCATGTATTGTTCTTGGATGAAGCTTTGAAGCAAATCCAAGTTGAGTTGTTAGTCGAGAATGCTTGGCTGAACTTTGCATTGAAAGAGGTGTCTTTCAAGTAGGATGATACAGTTATTGTGACTATAACTGTTAGATATCACAGGTTGTGATTTAGGGAGTGAGATAGTTTCTCTTATCAATTAGATGTGACTTCTAATGATAAAATTTTCATTGGGTAGTGATAGGTAAACCAAAGGTTATTTACTGTAAACCAGAGGTTGTTTACATAAAACTATACTACTGATAGTGGATTCTTCTTCCTGACTTGGTAGCCCCCCAGATGTAGGTCATTTGCACCGAACTGGGTCATCATATTCTGTGTTGTTTATCATTCTGCAATTTACAGTTCAGTATTGATTAACATGTCGTAACAGATGTTGAAACATCTGTTATGGATCTGTTGTTGATATTCAATGTATCAGTTTGTTTATTCTGCTCTTGTTTTAAAGTTATGCAGAAAACAATGTCGTGACATGTTGTTAGGACATCTGCTATCTGCTATGCCAGAATTTCAGTCATTTTAAACTAAAAAATTATTTTAAATGAATGTTACTATCACTTTTCAATATATAAATAATTGTTATTTTTTCAATTATACTATTTAATTATTATTGTGTCCATTATTTTTAACATATAAATCAAATTAAATTAAAAGTGTAGTAGTGTCTTTTAACAACTTTATTACATTTTTTGTGTGTATACAAATCTTAAACGACAAGGTGATAATAAGGCATTCATACCAAAATATAAATATGAGTTCTGATTCCTAACTTCTAAAATAGAGTATATATATAGGTTACGGTGCATGAATGATTTTAGCTCTCAAAATGGAGAAACCAGAGACGTACAACCATGACTTGATTTAAATTGAATAAAAATTGAATGCATATTTGAATGTCTCTCCTATTTGGAGTGAATATTTTATTTTGGCCACACTGCAATTACGTCGCAAAAGGTTAAATACTAACAGAATCTTCTGAAACTCACATATCTGTCTTTTAGATTGGTTCCACTGTATGATCCTTTTCATGATTTAAAGAATTTGTCACTCTTTTTCTGCCATTACTGGCCCATTTGCATAGCCTAATTTGAAGGCCAAATAAATGCTATGGACTTCATTTCCCACATTATAGCATAGATGTTGATTTAAAATAGAAAGAAGAAGAAAAAAAGAGGACAGTACTTAAATGCTTAGTTTTAGGAACAAGACAAAACTTAAATTGCATTGAAGACAGTGGGATCACATAGTAATTGGGCAATAATAATGATTTAGTAGGTTGTCCCTTTACTCTTTCACACCATTGGCTTTATATTCTTCAATAGTTGACTTGTTTGTATCATTGATTAAGATCAATATATGGTGTGGTAAGTTTGACGTTTTAAGATATCTCTACAAAAAATGATGATAAATATTGCTATATTTTTTATATGTTGAAAAGGCTCTACACGTCTATAAACAAGTGCAGCATGGGATATGAAGCTTCACTCTCAGCATCTTGTATGGTGGTCCCATTTTGTGAATTTGATATACTAGTATATGTTTTGTTCAAACGGGAAAAAGGCCTATTCATATAGTAAGTAACTCGAGCGAGGTTCTTTTCTCACATGACAACCATGCGATGTTAAGTATATATATTCTAATAGCAATGTGGAAAATGGATTTAATATGATGTTGAATTTTAGTGCATTGGAATAAAAAAATAATGAACATTTTATTAAATAATGAGTTATTTTTTATATTGTTTATTAATAAATATATCTTTGTTTACAACGTTATGGGTTGAACTTTTGATAAACAACTTGCACCAATTTAATCCAACTAATAAATACCATTTGAGTTACTCTATCCATCCTTCAAGAATGAATTACATAATTTTTTATATAAAAGTTAAAATATGTCTTTAACGTTTTATGATATTTTGTTCTGCGTCGGTTAAAAGGTCCAATAGCTACGGTTTAGAGAACATGCTAATCGACTGAGTCACTCAAGGAGTTGGGACATTATCCTAGTCTAGAGTGCAGGTTATTTAAATTCAAGATCCATCAGATGGATCCTCGCATTCCATACCTAAAAATTAGCGAGTTGTTATAGTCACTCTACTATATAAAGGGAAACACCATTTCTAAGATATATTTTAAATTCAAACTTCATTCATTCATCTTACTCACATACTGACTTGAGCGTTGGTGTGTTAAGCTTGCAGGTCAGCTCCTCTTCCACTACACCGGAAGCTCAAGCCCACCATTACAATCCTCATCCTCTGATCACTGATCGATTCTATATCCCTCACGGAACAGTGGTGCCGTCTACGGGAGTTGACAACTAATTCTTGCATTTTCCATGTTTGAACATTCATCTCTCGATTGATTGGACCAATTCTTCCTCAAACTAGAAATTTAGTTTTCTAAATTTGAACCAAAAATCTCAGTTCCTGGTCCTCACCAATCTAAAATCAACATCACTCCTCACATCTCCATCAGATCCACTAACAATGCAGGTTCGAGAGTCACCTACTTCACTGCATAACACGAAACATCTGCATTCGCTAGAGCTACAAGAGATCCACTTCCTCCTTCGTAAAACGGTAGTGATCAAGTCCTAACGAACTCTATATACACACACCATCCATCCAGATCCAACTCATCCTAGAGTGACTCACGGAGTCTTCCAACCTTTCCCGCTCTTAGGATCTGCTCCCCAATTTCAGCAGGCCAAACCATCGCGCAGAGCTTCTGCACCGACGATGGTACCTATACTAGAGGCATCACCTGGTTTCAAACTGTTGCTAGCCTACCTTGGAGTGCAAGACGCCAATTAACTATTGAACAACATTTAGAATATTGTTTGACAACAAAGTTTGCAAATAGTAGATGAAAGGTTACTCTGCCTTGAATAAAGCTTGCACAATGTGAATCAGAAAGGAAATGTAGGAGGTCATTTCTCATAGGAGTTATAACTTCATCCATGAATCGAAAACATTTCACCGGTATGAAACTCAGATATTTCCAATCCATCAAAGAAGACAAAGACACCATACTCCTCCCCTAGTCCCGAAGGAGGCCGAGGCAGTCACATGCCCCACAAGGTTCACCGCCCTTGTAGGGAGGAAGAACTGGCGAAGGATCCTTCGGTTAGAAACCAGCATACACATCCTCTTTATGCTCTCATCCTCAACAGTTGGATAAAAAATACTAGAAAACCCTCAAAAGTTGAATAGTTACGATGAAAAGGGATATCTAAATGAACATGTGCATCATGTTGATGATCGCCTAAACTACTATCATGCAGATGACGAGGCAAAGTGCAAACTATTTGCACTAACTCTGATTGAAGCTATGATCTAGTTCAAATCTAATCCTGACGGGATCATTGACTCGTGGAGCGATCTTTGTGAAAACTTTAATGCTTTCTTCATCACCCAGAATAGGCGACCAATGATGATAGCCTCCCTCAATAGAATTACATAGAGCTAGAAGGAAAGTTTGCGATCATATATTGATCACTTTACATAGGCAGTGGTATAAGTGGGAGGCTCGGACAAGAGCCTCAAATGCTGGATTTTTGAAAACGGCCTAAAGTAAGACATTTGCTTTAAGGACAAGTTAGGGTGCAAGGAGGCCCTCGGTTTGAAAGGGCTATTGAATAGGGCACAACCCTTTATTAATCTTGAAGAAAAACTTATTGGTATAGGAGACAACCATGCATAAGCAGTTGCAAGCTCTAGTCGGTTATCGAAAAAGGAATCCAACCAACATAAGAAAGAAGTCGATCACGGGACCCATGATCGAATTGACTTGTACACTCCCTTCAACACATATCGGGAGGAAATATATAATGAATGTGTTAATACTGAGTTCAAGAAGGCAGGGATAAATAATCCCTTCTAGGTTAGGGAGTCTTCCCGAACCAATAAATCAAAGTACTTTAGTTTCCACAAAAGTAACAACCACACCCCGAACGACTACATTCAGTTTAAGGTTTCAATCGAAGGCTTGAAAAAGAGATCTCATATGTCTAAATACACCAAAGATGGCAAAAGGGACCGAGAAGATTCCTCGAAGAGCAAGTTTCTGGGCAAGATAGTTGATGATGTGCTTAGTGGTAAAGAGGTAAGTAACAAAGAAGAATAGGCGCACAAGGGGAAGTGCCAGTATATTGCGACCATCACAGGAGGTGACCCACTATAAAATGCTTCGTCTAAGGGTATAGTGTCAGGGAAGATCGTAGAGCTAATGGCCTTCAACAAGAAAGGAAAAAGTACCGCGACCAAGTGCCTTAAAATACCGAGTTTTGGCTTCTAGGATAGTGAAAAGATCATGGAATCCCAAACGATATCTTTCCATTGGTCATAAATGCCACGAATGCTGATTGATGGTGGAAGCTCTTGTGACATAATGTACACGTAATTTTTTATATCAAGTGTTACAGGGTTAGCTGGTTGAAAACAAAAGGATATCTGTCCAACATCAGTCTTTCTACAATAATCCACCATCAGTTATCGTGGTGGATTAGCCTTATCTTTGTCCAACTCTTCTTTAGCTTGTAATGCTTCTCGTTTTACCTTCGGAATTGCTCATGTTGTTTTTTCAATTTCTGAATCAAACGGTATCAGCGTCAGATTCAAACCTTCGATACATAAACTTCTTCCCCATACATCTACAATACCAACATTTTCCATTGTTATTTATGTATTTGTTGTTGTTGATGCTTATTGTTGTTGATGATGCTTATTGTTGTTGTTTATGTATTTATTGATGTTGATGCTTATGTATTTGTTATTGTTGATGCTTATTGTTGTTGTTAATTCTTATTGTTGTTGATGATGCTTATTGTTGTTATTGATACTTGTTGTTGTTGTTGTTGATGCATATTGTTGAAGATGATGCTTGTTGTTGTTGTTGTTGATTATTATTATTATTATTATTATTATTATTATTATTACTATTATTATTATTATTATTATTATTATTATTATTATTATTATTATTATTATTACTATTATTGTTGTTGTTGTGGATGCTTATATTGTGTTGTTGTTGATACTTGTTGTTGTTGATGCTTATTGTTAAGATGATGCCTGTTGTTGTTATTGTTGATTCTTATTGTTGTTGATGCTTATGTATTTGTTGTTGTTGATGCTTATTGTTGAAGATGATGCCTGTTGTTGTTGTTGTTGATTCTTATTGTTATTGATGCTTATGTATTTGTTGTTGTTGATGCTTATGTATTGATATATGGCTTCTTTTTCATCTAGTAGTGAGGAAGCTACATATACAAATGAAACCATGACAAATGATTCTCAATCTGTAACAGGGGAACAAAAAAAAAAGCAAAGAAGTGCCCTAATGATGGCTACATTAACAAAATTCTGCAAGTCAGGTGTTAGACTTCTGGTTGTGTTTAATTCTGTTTATTCTATTCTTGATGGTCCTCATTCTTTGTTATTTAAGAGTTATATTGCATTCCATGGACGTAGTAGAGTCAACATATTGTTAGATGATTGGAAGGATGTAACAGATGAGGTGAAAAGAGCGTATGAATAGACATTCTGGTATTATTTTAATTTTTAGCGATTCGATATTATGTTATATAAACACTAATGCACATTTATTGATGTAAATATGTAGTTGACGTTTGAGTTTAGTGATGATTCGAAGTTGAAAAAAAGTGGATCACTTATGCTGGTACGACTTGGATGAGTTTTAAGTCACGACTTACGGGTGACTACATTATGAAGCCTAAGCCTAATATTGAGCGCCTATGGGTGAAATACATGTATCTTGACAAGAAGGTTTGGGAAAAGTTTGTGAAGTCGTGGAGTACTGAAGAGTTCATGGTTAGTACTAGTTGTATTTTCTAATAATTTTATGGATACAACCATGGACATTAATAGTATTCATATGTTTAAAACAGATTAAAACTGAAGTGGGAAAGCTGAACAAGTCTAAAAATAAATACCCCCATAGTTTGTCTCGCGGGGGATACAGGAAACTTGAGAAAACAATGATTGTTGAAAAAATACAGCAACTAGGATATGGGGACGCCATGAGTCTTGATCGGGAACCATCTCCACCATCACGACATGAGAAGTGAAAGAAGGCTCGACAAAGACCAAATGGAGACTACATTTCAGATGCCTCAAGATTAGTAGCTGAGAAAATTGTAAGTAGGACTTATTGTGAATATGTTTAGTGTTATTTAAATTACTTTGGTAATTAAGAATGTATGTCTTATCATCTTGTATAGGATTCATTGGTTAACTCAGCCCGTGAAGGTTCCTTTGTTCCAAAACCACGACATGATATATTAGTATAAGCAATCGAAACAAAGGAGCATGATGGGCGTGTCCGTGGGGTTGGAGATGGAATCAGCTTGAGAGTGTTTTTTTTAGGTCTAGAAAAGCAACCTACAGGTGCAAAAAGAAATGTTGGAAGAGTCTGAGAGGAAGATAGGTAGTCAAAAGAAAGAATTTGAAGAGAAGTTAGAAGCGGATCGGGAGACTCGCAGGAAAGAATTGGAAGAAATAAAAGAGTTATATGCGGTATGTGAGAGTATTGTGATATCTGAAATGTATGATATATATCGTGTTAATTCTGTTTTGGGTTCCTGTGTTTTTTTATGATTTAGAGAATCAGTGGAACCGTCGCATAATGTAGAAACGAAGATTGTGATGTTGATGATCAATTTTCTGATAGAGATGTTATACGTGGTGCAAGCACAAAAAGCAGTTGTTTAGCCGCCCCACCGGTAACGAGATCTAGAACTGGTTATTGGCTCCCGCTGAAGGATCATATGCCAAAATGTTAAGTTGCGTTATGCGCAACGAAGACACAATGTTTACTCTTGAGTTAGAACATGATCCAGAGAAACCGGGGATAGAGGAATTCATGATCTTTCTTAGAGATATAAAGGATATGATCGTTGGAAATCGGTGGCTAGACACAGGGTTACTACAAGTTTGGTGTACGTAAGTATATCTCATTATTGTACATTCATTTTTTTGTATAGAAGTAACTCCTCACGCGTTTTTTGTATTTTGTTTAACCTTTTAGGTACATTCGTCGTGTTTGTATAGAATTAAATAAATCGAATAGTTATGAATTATAGGATCCAATTAGAGTAATATTTATAGGTAATTCTATAAAAAACATTGAAGAATATTTAACATCACAGATTGCACATGGGCGAAAAAAATGTTACTTAGCATCATTCATCAATAAGTGAGTAATTTTAAAATTATGGTTTCTCTATTATTGTTATTTTTCATGTTTTACCAAATAATAATTATATATACTTGTATTGTTCATTCATCGATCATTTTCAATTAATCATCATATCTCTTCAAACGGGTATGGTAACTATATTGTGTTTGTTACACTATCCACTTGAACCTATGATGAAACAAATTATTACTAGGTAAATTTATGTTTATGAGACTTTTAGTAATATTTTATTTGACTTTTTAAATATCTTAGCGTGTAATATTTTAAAAATATTTTCAATGTACAGGGTTGTGGAGAGAGACGATAGGATGAACAACTCTTGAAAAAAGCTCACATTTTGTGATCCAAGGTAAGTGGATTAATTGTGATATTCACACACACACACACACACACACACACACACACACACACACACACACACACACACACACACACACACACACACACGCACACACATGCACATGCACACACACACACACACACACACACACACACACACACATATATATATATATATATATATATATATATATTCATGAAATATATGGTATATTCATGACATGTTTAAATTTGTAGACTAGAAGATAAGCAGAGGGATACGAGTGTGGGTATTATGTAAGAAAACACATGTTTGACATCGTCTCTGCTGACATTGTTGATTCGCGGGATCAGGTATATATAATGTCATGAAGTGTTTACAATAACATATTAATGTTAAAATAATTTGCTATTATAATTAAAATCACGTGATATTCAAAATTTTTAACTTGTTTATGTAGACTTTTAACAACACACCTTTCTCTCCCGATGACTAAGAAGACGTCTATAGTATCGTACCTCGGAAAAAACGATCCTTGGCGATGGACGCTGAAAAAATTTGTTAGAGCAGAGTCTCGACCAAACTTTATTTATCCCAATAAAGGAATAGGAAAATATCAATAAAACCTTTGGAAAAGAAAATAATGGTCTTCGCAACCATATTCGGTTTCGGGAGTCGATTACACAAGGGGAAGGTATTAGCACCCCTCACGTCCGTTGTACTCAACGGGAACCTCTTAATCTAATTTGTGATTGAATGTTAACTCAAGCTAAATGTTTTCTTTTAAGCTAAAAATGCGAAAGGGATGAGAAAAGGGCCGCAAAAGGATTTTATGCTAGGGTTACTTGCTTAGGGGAAATGGTTGGTTTTTTATTAGGGTGCTCGCCCAGGATTAGGGCCCTTGTGCCTACCTATCTTCATGGTGAAATGAAGAATCAGAGCGTCCGTAGTTCATGGGACTATGGTTTGTTGGTTCTTTTTATCGAACAAATGTTTAGATCGCATTCTAAGGGCTAAACATTAGCTTGTCTACTCTCAACGGAGGCTTAAGCATTTAGTTTGTATGCACATTAGAAGGGACTAAACATTGTTCTTTTAAGAAAAAGTTTTAATCGCACCGAGGCGAGAAGTTGAATTAATATGTTGAATATTTTATTTGGATGATGATTACTCAGATAGTCGAGTAAGGCAACTCGTGTCCAAATGATCGAGGAGAAGAATCAAAGGCTTGAGACCATTTCCCTTTTCATCCTTAACTGTGAAAGGGTTCAATATAGTTAAATTATTTTTAGTGGATGATGAATACTCGAATGGTCGAGTTAGGCAACTCGTGTCCAAGTATTCATGAGAGAGAATAGAAGGCTCTAGACCACTCTTTTTTTCATCTAAGATTTTAAGAAAATAGGTTTGATTCCATTTATTATGAAAAAGGTTTAAATGTGAATCAAATTAGAAATTTTTTAGGGATGACAATTATTTTTCTAGTGATTAAGGAAACTCATACCCAAACAATCCAGGAGAAGAATCGAAGGCTCGAAATCATCCCTTTTTTCATCTTTAATGAAATGATGTTTAAGTAAAGGTTAAATATTATAATGAACAACGAATACTTGAATGGCCGAGTAAGGCTACTCATATCCAAGCATTTGAGAAGGGAATTGAAGGATCTAGACCACTTCTTTTCGTTTAAGTAACTGTAAAAATGATTTGGGTTTTAATCGATTGTGAAAATTAACTTGTTGTTAGATCGAGGTTTGAGAATTGATTATGAAAGTGGTTTAAATGGTGAAAGGGAAAGGTTGATGGCGACGCATGAAGCGATCGAATTACAAGTTGGGTATGGCTTGATGTGTGGATTGAGTATGCTTTGGGTTCGATTTTAATTCACTTCTATATGTGCTATGGTGACAAGTGAGTGAAACTAAAGAAAATGGTAAAAATATTACACGTCCAAAGAGTGGGCATACATTTTGTTGAATGCGGAAAGATAAAGCAATTAAAAATCCAATCCATAAAACAAAGGCGTGTAAATAAAAGTGTCTAGTGTAAAGCAAGTCTCATTGTTAGAAAGCCCAAGAGTAAGCTATGTGAGGTTGACGACGATGCAAAAAAGTGATCGACTTACAAAGGTGTTTTGAAATGGACTTGATATTAAATCAAGAATTAGTTTGAAAATGGTTTGATATGAAGTGATCAAGTTTTAATTAACAAAATTAATCGATTAAAGTTTGATTAAATCAATTAATTAGGTTATTTAAGATTAATTATCAAAATCATTCGATTAAATCAAATAATCAAGTTAATTAAAATTAACTAATTAAAATTAACTAATTAAATAAAATTTAATTAATTAATTAATTAAAAAATAAAAATAGAATAACAAGATCAGGTGAAAAATAATCGAAGCAAATTAATCAAAATCTGCTCAAAGCCGGTTTGTACATAGCGACCATATAATGGAAGTGTCGTACGTTTGAGTCATAACGCGACAAAATATCCAATTAATGTGTAAAAATTTAGGGGCGTAGCAACATAAAATTGTCAAGTCCACAGATTAAAATTCGATTTATGCAATAGAACAGAAATAACAACAACTTAGTGTAATATTTACATATGCTTCATGCATGCACATCTAATTTTACAATCTGAACATTAGAATACTAGATAGAAGCAATAAAATACCATGACCCTTGATGAAAGTGCTTCAAAAATAAATAAAATTCTAAAAAGTTTCTATTATTTGAAAACAAATAATAACCCAATAGAAAAGAAAATAAACTGATAGTTTGTTGAATGCCAAACATGCTTAAATTTGATCCTTATTTATTGACATTTTTCAACTCTTTTTTGTTTTGTTGGATTTACTCCATGATATCATGCTATTCTTCAATATTATTGAAAATACCTTTATGTCATACCCCAAATTTTGACCACTAAGATTTCTCATCATTGTGCAAATCATCATCACAATATGGATGTATTTACATGCCTCATCAGTCTCCCCAAAGATGGGTGAGCATCCACTACAAACACCAATTAGGGTTTTGAGCCCTCTCAGGGAAATTGGACAAAGGATCAATCAAGAAATGACATGATCTTCAACTTGTATAACCTCTCAAACACCCATAAAGGATCAAGAGGACTCCCACATCAAGAATCAAGCAAAAGGTTGCAGCATTCCAAGTGGATCAAGCCTCAAGATCGCCAGTGTCACCAAATTAGGGTTTTGGTCGACTGAGGCCTCCAAATGAAAGTTTCCATCTGGGCATGAGCCAATGCTTCAAAGCATAACCCAAAATATTCCAAGGGACCTCATGAACCCAATCATCAAGATAATTTAACCTCAGGGGATGCATTTACCAAAAATCAGGAATTAGGGTTTCTTGACCTAATTCACCCCTAAGTTGACTTCTGGGACAAAACATGAGCCAAGACCTCAAGACATGATTTGAGGACCTTAAATACACCATATTGATCCATTTGTAACAATGGATTGATCCAAGAAGCTTGGTCCACAAGTTTCAATTTCACCTGGACCACAATTAGGGTTTTGAAGAAAAAGTCAACTGTGTCTTTGACTTTTGACCAAGACATCCTCCCAAACATTGGGACATGATTCAATATACCCTATATCACCTATGGAGTCCATCCATTAGGTTTGATTTAGGTCAAGGACTTGATTTCACAAAGGATCACATAGTTTAAATTTCATCTGATAAAAAGTCAACTGTACAAAAAGTCAAGGTTTGACTTTTTGATTTTTTGGTTAACCAAGGTTCCTTAACCCTAAAACAATGTTAATATGTGATTTGAATAATGATTCATCAAGAAAAATCAAAGAAAGTGAGTTAACTTGTAAAAGGGGTAACCATAAAAAAACTTAGAAATTTTCTAAGTTATGGAACAAAGTGGCTAGGGTACCAACTTCCAAGGATCATAACTTGAGATCCAAGCAACCATTTTGGATGGTCTAAATATGGATTTGTAGCTCTCATTACACACTTTAAAAGTGTCAACTACATCTCATTCCAATTCTTCATGGATTTTAAGTTATGGAGTGATCAAAATGGCTGAAAACATGAAAATGACATTTAACCAACACTTAGTGAAATTTTCACTAAGTCAAAATCTGCCTTACTTTTTCCATAATGTAGGGACATTTTTCACCTTGATCCAAGTCTAACCAGGTCTAGATGTGGACATCAAAGTTGAAGTATGCCATAAGGGCTTTCCAACAAGTACCAGATCATCTCCAAATTCCATTTGAGCAATGAGATACAACCCTTAGAACATGGCATCCTGAACTAATTTTTCAAGGCAGAATTATGCACATTTGCTCGATTTGTCCAAATCTGATAAATCCAAGCCTTGTCATCATTTTGGACACATCTAAGGATCAAATCTAAGGGGGATGATTTGATCTCCAAGCCTCCAAAGTCCAAGAATCTACAAGTAGCATGCCAAACCTAAAAGGCTACGAAGATGCCAAATATCCAATTTTGTTTCCAAGCATTCAACGTATACACCAAGGTGGCATGAACTGAGCCTATTCCAACTGAATTCAGTCCAAGTTTATTTCTGAACCAAAGCTGCAAAGCCTGTGCTCTAATCTCAAGTCAATGGCTAGAGGAGACTTGAGATTCCATTTGATCACAATTGGCCACAGACTTGTACCAGTTGCCATTCACTATTGCTTGCAAAACAAACTTGACACACTATAAATAGAGCTCATTTGTGCTCAGTTTGAGTACACCAAAGCACCCAAACTGATGCTTTCCTCAAAATCACCTCTTTCACTCCAAATTTTCCTTCTAACTCAAGTCACCATCGGGTTTTGAATTTGAGAGCAATTCCAACTAAACCAATCACTTAAACACTTTCCGCATAACATATTTGAGCTGAAGAAACACTCAAAAACTTTCTGGAAGTCCAAAATCATAGACCTCAAAATCCACTTGAGGCCTATAACCAGTCAACACACCATGAAGTGATCCAGCCATCTCCAAGCAGGTCCAAGGGTCAAAACACACTCCATATGGTGTAGGGAAGCTGTTCAGATCATCACAACTCATCTGTAACACCTCGAACTCAAAAATCAAATTTCTCTTGCTGCCACGACATTCAAGTAAGCCTAAACTTGTTCATCTCATGATTCATGCATATTTCCTCACACAATAATTTTGCCATATTTTCATAATCATGTATGGAGTGTTTTCCCTCATTTGATTGCTTTGTATGACTCGTGTATGAAATTTCTCAGCCTCCATGCAGAAATTAGGGTTCTTGAAGTTTCTCTTTGATTTATCATTCCATACTTAAAATAAATGAAATTAAAAACCATAGACATGATCGTGAGTTGAAAACGAGCAGATTGATATGTGGATTGTGTGATTTCATCAAGTATTCAGTGAAATTGATGAGAAAATGCAAATCAGACAAAAACACGGCACGCGGGCAAGAACAAGGTGTTCTTGGCGCCGTTTTTCAAACTTTTGAATTTTTGAATTTTTATTATTTTAATTAATTGATTCATAAATTAATTTCTCTCTGAATTTTAATGATTTTGAGTTGATTCTTTTTTCAAAATTCACAAAAATGTTAAAATATTTTATTTTACAAAAATTTACCAAAAATATTATTTATTTCATATATTTGATATTTTTCCAAAGAATTAATTTTTATTTGTTTTTTAACATTTTAAAAAATTTCTTTCTCTTGATTTTCCAAACTTGAATGGTTCTCAATCATTTTGTGGATAAAAACATGATTTTTGAGACATTGACCCAAAATCACAACTCATTTCTCACATGTTTTCAATAATTTTATTAATTTATAATCAAAATTAATTCCATTTTTAACAAAATTAGGGTTTTGATTGATTTCACCCTTATTAATCTTTTTCAAAACACTCATGGGCCTCTTGATAGAGTGCAAGTCCCACCCCTTTGTAAATAAAACATTTTGGGCCTCACACATTGTATAAGTCCCTCTGTACATTTTCAAAAGTTCGGCGCGGTAGTTGCCTTTGTAACAAAATCACCTAGGCTTCTCCTTAAGCTATAAGACCCATCTTTACTCATTTTCCAAATCCTTGGGCCTCTAATAGAGTGTAAGACCCAATCCCCTTTTAACCAAAACCATTTTTGGGCCTCAGGTATTGTATAAGTCCCTCTGCGTTAAAAGAATCTCGGCGCGATCGCCATTTCAAAACAAATCATCTGGGCCTCCCCTCGTGTTGTAAGTCCCATCTTTATTTTTCAAAATAATCCTTGGGCTTCTCCTTGAGTTGTAAGACCCAACCCTTTTGTAAATAAACCTATGTGGGCCTCAGTCATTGTATAAGTCCCTTTACGATTTTCAAAGTAACGGTGCGATCACTGTTAAACCTTGGGCCCCTCCATGAGTATAAGCCCCAACAATCTTTTCAAAATAACTTCCCTTTTGATTTATATTCAATATATATGTTGTTATCAACACTTTCTTTAATTTCTTTGAATAACCAACAATATAGCTTGGAAGCTTGCTCGCCTGTAAGTTTTAAACAACTTTCATTTACTCGCTTTCATATATATAACTGTATTGTGGGAAGTTGCCCACTGTAAGTCTTCTTTCATACCCTTTTACATACTTGTCATATATCAACTGTATATATACTAGTATAGTTATTTAGAGTTGTCTCCGGCAACTAGGTCTAGAACTACGTAAAGCCAGTTTGGTCACTCTTTAATACAGTCAAAACTAGATCCCCATAGGATTTCCAGATACAGTCTTGCCTTCTCTTGGGCTTAAACAATATGGAACAAAGAGAAAGGCAGTATTCTTCGTGAACCTTTTCTCAGGCTGTCACCCCTAGAAATTGTCAAAGAAATTCTACTCCCCAGAGTTGATCTATTCTTGGTGAAAAGCGTCTCTTGAGTTTTTTCAAACTTCAGAACTTTCACTAAATGATCTATTCTCGGTGAATAACATTTCTTGAACTTTTCTTGGTTTGAGACCCACATGCTTCCTAAAAGCATCCCCGCCTCCTCTTGGGCTTTGTACAAGGGCCATCAGGCTTCTTAGAAGTTCTCATGCCTTCTCTTGGGCTTAATACAAGGACCCTGAAGACCTCTTAAAGGTATAAGACATAACTTAGTCATCCTTTGCTAGAGCAGTCTTTCCAGTTTCAAATCTCAGGCCAATTCAGGGTTGATTCTCATCCCTTAAAACACCTGCCTTCTCTTGGGCATCATACAAAAGATAAAACTCTTCCACACCAGTAGACTTGGATAGTTTAATTACCTCTTGAGTCTCAAAGACATTCTCAAGTTCCCCATAAACATAGGAAGAAACCCCGATCATTCTGGATCGATCTCCAGTAGAGCTAAACCCATGGGTCCTAAAACCTAGTCTCTCTTCTAAAAATCCCCAAGCCAGGGTCAGTTTATCATCAGTATAACACTATCCCAAATCATAACCTCAAGGCATCTGATATCTCAACTCTTCTAGAGCCCTCAGCAAGAGTCGATTCCCCACTTAGACATGCCTCGGGATCTCAATAATCCCCGGCATAAAGCTAGCCTCCTTTTAGGCTTTGTATAATGACCTTTCCTCAGCATAGTCAGCCTCCTCTTGGGCTTCGTTCAATGATTCTCCCCGGCGGAGCTAACCTTTTTAGACTCTCTTATTGAGTCAATCACCTTTTCAGACTCTCTTGTTGAGTCAATCAACTTCCTGACTCTCTTGTTGAGTCAATCACGTTCCAGACTCTCTTGTTGAGTCAACCCTTTTAGCCTCAATCTCGGGCTTTGTACGAGATAGATAAAAACACTCTCTTGTTTAGTTGACCCTTTTAGCCTCAATCTCGGGCTTTGTACGAGACAGATAAAAACACTCTCATGTTGAGTTGATCTTTTTAGCCTCAATCTTGGGCTTTGTACAAGACATAAATCTTCATCTCTTAAGCTTGGGGATAAACATTTTCCCCAACAGGGTCAATTCCTGCGAGCCTTTTAGGCTTTGCGAAATAAATTCCTAAGCAGAGTCAAACTCTTTTCTGCCTCCATCTTGGGCTTCGTACAAGACAGATAATACTCTCCAGCAGAGTCAAATCCTTTTAGCCTCCGTCTTGGGCTTTGTACAAGACACCTAAAATATCCTCACCCGAGTCAGTTAAATTTCCCATTTTAGCCTCAATATTGGGCTTTGTACAAGACACATACAAACCTCCCCGGCGGAGTCAAAATCCTTTTTAGCCTCAATCTTGGGCTTTGTACAAGACAGATAGAACTTTTTCCCCGGAAAGTTAAACTTTCAGCCTCCTCTTAGGCTTTCTATAATGATATCCCCAAAATAGTCAGTCTCTCTTGCCTCAATCTTGGGCCTTGTACAAGACACCAATATACACACTCTCTTGTTGAGTCGGTCTCACCCAGCCTCCTCTTAGGCTTTGGGAAAATATTTCCCCAGTGGAGTCTATCAACCTCTTAGCTTCAACCTTGGGCTTTGATCAAGGCACACAAAAATTAACAATACCTCTTTAGAGATGACAAGTTCTCTCTCAGTCAAACCTTTTAGCTTCAATGTTGGGGTTTGAACAAGACACAAATAAACCTTTTAGCTTCAATCTTGGGCTTCGAATAAGACACCAAAACATTATATTTTTCCTCCCTTAGAATAGGAGGAACTACGATTACTCTGATTTCCCTGTTTCGTTTAAACGGGAATACGTAGGCATAAGATTGCGGAATCTTAGCGGGCATACTAATCCGAAACTCTAGGTCCAATACCTTCATACTAATAAAAAAATCTAGGTCCAGTACCTTACCAAAAACCTCGGGCAAGCCTGAAATTAAATAAAAAATCACTCACTCATACTTCCCAAGAAACTTTCCTAACCCATTATCGGATAAACACCACCAAGTATAAAGTGAAACCTAAAGCTAATATTCTGTGGATAACCACATATAGGATGGGTAAATGACAACTCCCCATTGTATAACCTGACCCCGGACCCCCCAATCTCTTTAAGCGTTTGTCAAACATTCGCGTGCAAGGTTAGTTTTAGATAGCTTCCATTTCCCTTCCAGCTTCATGGGATAAATAAGAAATCAGAAAGTAGCACCCCCTCCTACCATTGCGGTGAGGAAAACCCAGCGATAAGGTGGTCGCGTCACCGACAAAAATCACTCGCTAGAGTAAAATGGCAACTCTTCTGGGGACGTCGTTGATCTGTTAGGACTAGGACTATAGCTCTTAAGAGTTCTAGGATGTTAGTTTTAGGAATATATATATATATATATATATATATATATATATATATATATATATATTGCTTTTCCTAATTGATATCCGTGTTTATTTTTCTGCTAATGGGATTGTGGGTGATGCCGCATCTGGAAAGTTTGAGTGACACCTAAGATAAGTGATGGCATTAGACGGGTAATCTTACAGGGAGTGACTCCTAAATAAGAGACCCCGGTCGACCATCAAATTAGTGGAGATACCCTTTGCGGATTCAATGCCTATACGACTTCGGTTGTTGAAACCAGATTGTTCGATTGTGGCATCCGTGAAATTGAGGATTTAGTAGGCTGAGAACATGTTACTATTTTGTAGTGTGGAAGCTATCGGAAATAGTTTTCACGTGATACTACCCTCATTTGAAATTACTCTAAGATACTGTAGCTCGCTCGGGTGAACCAGCCTGTTGTTGTTATCCCAAGAGGGGTCAATGATTTTGAGGACAGGTACAAAAAATTACCAGTACAACCTTTGGGGATGGGTAGAGCCATGACTTCATGACATCGAACCTTTGACCCCATGTTTTTTCTATATTTTTGTGTGCTGCATTCATGCATTCATTTCATTAAAAAACTTTAAACAAAGAAAAATTTTCTCTTCTAGTCTCTCTTTTTAAAATTAAACTAAGACAGTGATTGCAAATGTCAGAGAGAAAGATTGCGTTATGGATTTCGGTAAAAGGAGGACTCACAAGTACACCTTCAAGGTTTCAAAACTAGTGGATTTAAGAGGGTTGGCAAGGATGATCACCCACCCTGACGCTTTCAGAGCTAAGTACGGAGGACTGCTGTCTCTGTTAAGGGTCCATGTAAGTGACGGAATCCTGGCCATGCTGATTCAGTTCTACGATCCGGTCTATCACTGTTTCACATTCCCGGATTATCAACTAGCACCAACATTGGAGGAGTACTCTCACCTGACTGATTTACCCATCACTGACCAAGCTCCCTTTTCTGGACTAGAAGAAATTCCAAAAGATCAAACCATTGTAAGAGCTATCTATTTGAACGAGTCAAAAGTTAGGACTCACATGACCACTAAGGGTGGAATCCAAGGTTTACCAGCCCCGGTTTTGGAAAAGAAAGTCATGTACTTTGCTAGTATAGGGAACGTGACTGCTTTCGAGAGCATCTTTATACTACTCACCTACGGGTTATTTCTGTTTCCCAACATTGATAGCTTCGTTGATATCAATGCCATTAAGATATTTCTGATTAGAAATTCTGTACCAACCTTGCTCGCAGATACGTATCATTCTGTACACTTAAGGAATTTGTACAACGAAGGAATGATCACATGCTGTGTACCCCTTTTATACAAATGGTTCACTTCCCATTTGCCTAAGTCTGCTGCTTTTTGGGATCATAAGAGTACTCTGCATTGGTCACAGAGAATCATGTCTCTTACCAACCCTGACATAGACTGGTACAATCGAATCTATGACGGGATCAAAATCATTGACCATTGTGGAAACTTCCCTAATGTACCCCTCATAGGAATTAAAGGAGAAATCAATTATCATCCAGTTTTAGTTCATCGTCAATTTGGATACCCGATGAGGCATGTCCCGCGTAATGCTCATCTAGAAGGTCTTTTCTTCAAGGAGGGAGAAAATGACAGGGCACTAAAGACAGAAATAGTGCATGCTTGGAAACATGTTCACAGGAAAGGAAGAGAGTCTCTAGGAAAACCAGACAGTGTCTCTGTATAACCTTATCTCCACTGGGTACAAACTAGAGCTCTCAAGCTGAGGATGCCTTACCCTCGTCAAGAAGTTCTTCCGTTAAAGGAATATGTCCTTTATTTTATGTCTGATACGGAAAAACTCCAGGTCACTCTCAACAAAGTTCAACAGGAGAGGAAATCTTGGAAGAACAAGTATCGTATTCTCAATGTTGAGTGTAACAAAATACAACAACTGTTAAAAGAAAAAGATGCTCTGATCGAGATTTTAGAACAGCATGCTGTAGAGAATCAAGAAAACCAAAGGAATTTGCTCACTCCTTTCACCTGGCAAAGGAATGACAACCCGACAACGGATCAAGACCCCGGTCAAAGAAAAGGAAAATACCAGAACCAGCACCTGAGCTCTCTCCAGAGAGGACTCAGGATCCATAGGTTTAGACATTTCCTTTTATAGCACTTTTTAAAATTACTGTATTTCCATTTCCGCAATCTTTGAATTTAATAAAACGGGGTTTCCCCATTGTATGATATTTGCAATCCAATTGTTGAAATCTATTTTGATTAAAATTTAATTAATTAATATAATCATTGCATATCATTCATCATTCTCACATAACACATTCTTCTTACCTACGAATCTCACGTTTGTGTCTCGATTCTAGAGTCAAACTGTCTCATTCGTGCAATACTCGGGCCAATCGACAAAAGAAAATGGATGATCTCGAGGAAGAGAACAGAGAGTTGAGAGAAGAACTCGACGCTCTGAAAGAAGATTTGAGGAAACTTCACAATGACATGCAATCTCTGGCAGCAGCCCATATACAACAATAAAGGACTGTGATCTCAGAGATCACATCTACGCCTATAGTGGAAAATTATGATCCTCGGTACAACATGCCTAAAGATCGTCCCTGGGGCATGTCACCCAACTATATCCCGGAAGGATATATTCCACCGATCATGGAAGATCCGGAAACTGCAGCAGGAACCGCTGGGCCTGAAGGTTACAAACTTTGGGAAAGAGAAGATGCAAGGGGCATTACAGCAACTCCTGAAGGTTACAAACTTCGGGAAAGGGAAGCACCAAGAGTCACTGCCATAATGACTATACCACCACCCGTGGTACACACTGTCCCAGAAGGACATATTCCATAGATACCTTCTGGTGGAAATGAAAGTATGAATGACAAAATGAAGGAATTCCAGGAACAGTTCCTGGAGATACAGAAGGAACTGCATGCCATTCGCGGTTAGGATCTATTCGGAAAGGACGCCGCAAACCTTTGTTTGGTCCCCAATGTGAAAGTTCCGTACAAGTTCAAAGTGCCCGAATTTGAAAAGTACAAGGGTAACTCTTGCCCTCAAAGTCACTTGGTGATGTACGCTCGGAGGATGTCAACTCAGACAGAGAACCAACAGCTGCTGATCCACTATTTCCAAGATATTTTAACCGGTGCCGCACTCAAATGGTACATGGGATTAAACGCACTAAGATCATCACTTTCATAGATCTTAGCACTGCCTTTGTTCAACAATATAAGTATAACCTGGACATGGCACCGGACAGAGATCAACTTAGAGCCATGTCGCAGAAAGACAAGGAAACCTTTAAGGATTATGCTCAGAGATGGCGTGAAATTTCCGCTCAGATTTGTCCACCTCTTGAGGAAAAAGAAATGACAAAGATCGTCTTGAAAACCTTGAGCTCATCTTACTACGACAGAATGGTCGCCAGTGCGCCCAGTGACTGAACCGAGATGGTGGGCATGGGAGTTCATCTTGAGGAAGCTGTCCAAGAAAGACGATTGGTCAAAGATGTTGGACCATCAAGCAGTACCAAAAGATACGGTAGTGCTCTCCCTAAGAAAAAAGAGAAAGATATTGGCAATATCTCTCTCAGAAAGCAACAACGACATTACCAACCAGTAGCAGCTGTAACTCCTGCTATTAACCCCGCGCCTGTTCCTATGTATCAACCTCAGGTGGTTCAAAGCCAACCGAATCAACAACAATATCAGTAAAGGACACAACAGACTCTTTAGTAGGCTCGTCCTCAGTACAACAACAACAACCGTACAACGCGACCACCAGGGTTCGACCCTATACCATTGTTGTACGCAGAACTGTTTCCACTATTACTGGCCAAAGGGCACGTCCAAACCAGGTCTCCCCTTACAATACCGGATAATCCGTCTTTTTGGTTCAAAGCGGATCAGACTTGACCTTACCATTAAGGAGGACCAGGGCATAACATAGAAAAATGCCTCAGTTTCAAATCCGATGTGCGAAAGCTGGTCAGGAACGGGGTCTTATCTTTCAAGGATACAAATCCAAATGTTCAGACGAACCCGTTGCCTCAACACGAGAAAACTACGGTAAACTTGATAGAGGAAGAGTTTAATCATAGCTATCAAATTCATGATGTACTCTTATTGGGAACCAACCTGGTCAAGATGCATTGCAGACAGAGCAGATACGGGCATGTGCCGTCTCATAATTATCATCAGTGTGATATCTACTATAAAAACAATCAAGGATTTTCTGTGGTGCAATCAGCTCCGCAGGAACAGATGGATCTCGGATGGGTCCAAGATCACCGAATTCGTGAAGTCAACATGACTTATACAAATTCCAACATCATTCAAAACCACGACATCCGTGCGATGAATGTCAAATTGGTGGCAATGCACTCAAGGAAAAGCCAACATCATGATCTGCCACAACACGATTATGATTCCTGTCTGGTCTGCTCGGTAAACAATTAGGGATGCTCTTTCGTACAAGAGGCCCTCCAGCGTTAGGTGGATCTTGGATGGATTCAGGATTACTGCGATAGAATTCATTATCAAGTGAATATGATTCAAATCCTTGATATTCGCTTGATGAATACCAGCTTGGTGGAATTACACGCTAAGCAAGTCCAACTCGGTTTTCTGACTTTGCACGACTATCAGAATTGTAAAGTGTGTCGGGAGAGTGACCAAGGATGTGCACTCGTTCAAAGAACACTGCAACACTTGTTAAACCACTGGTGGCTTCCGATCTATTTAGATGAAGACACATAACAAATCAGTATGGCGGATGGGAACCCTACTAGGCATCAAAATCAGGATGTTCGATCAATGGAAACAGACCTAGTGAGGTTACACTGCATACAAAGCGGACGTGGTCAGATGCTACCACACAACTATGAGCGCTGTAGAGTGTGCTCAGAGGATAATCAAGGATGCTATCTCGTGCGAGCAACCCTTCAAAGTCAGTTGGACCATAAGGAGATTCAACCATGGTCAAGTTCTGGTTCAATGTCAAACTATCGTCCTGATCAAAGCAGGGATGTTGTCTTGACCCCTAAACGAGAAGTGGCCAAAGATGTGTACGCCATAATCCCTTTACTCCATGAATCAATAGTTCCTCTTGATAGTGGGAGGATTCTCAACCTTGAACCAATTGAGGCCGACTATGATAGTCAAAAAAATCAGAAGGCTCCTGTAGTTATCTATCTGTCGGGACCAGTACCGTACAAATCTATTAAGGCAATCCCTTACAAATACGGTGCAACAATAATTGAGAATGGAAAGGAAACTCCATTACCCTCCGTCGTGAATATTGCAGACATCAGTCGAGTAGCACGGAACGGTCGAATCTTCAACCGAGGAGTTGGAGAACCCACCAGAGAAAAGGAACCTCAAACAGAAGTTCCTAGTCAACCGGTCGGTCAATCCAGTGATCTCGACCTTTCAAAGAACAATGATGAGATGCTGAAGCTCATCCAAAAGAGCGAGTACAACATCGTTGATCAGCTGTTGCAAACTCCTTCAAAAATCTCTGTGCTGTCTCTTTTACTCAGTTCCGAAGCTCACAGAGAGGCTCTACAGAAAGTCTTAGAGCAAGCCTTTGTGGAACATGATGTAACGATAAGACAATTTGACAGCATCATCTCCAACATCACTTCCTGCAACAACTTAGGGTTTAGTGACAAGGAATTGCCAGAAGAAGGCAAAAGTCACAACAAGGCGCTCAATATTACAGTCAACTACCAGGACGATGCTTTAGCCAGTGTACTGGTAGACACAGGATTGGCTCTGAATGTTATGCCGAAGTCCACTTTAATGCGACTCTCATTTAAAGGATCTCCGATGAGAGGCAGTGAGGTCATCGTCAAAGCATTTGACGGATCCCGAAAAATGGTTATTGGCAAAGTCAACCTTCCCATAACTATCGGTCCTCACACTTTCCAAGTCACTTTGCAGGTCATGGACATCCGAGCAGTATACAGTTGTTTGTTAGGAAGACCTTGGATACATGAGGTTGGGGCAGTTACTTCGACGCTTCACCAGAAGCTGAAGTTCGTCAAGAACGACCAACTAGTCACAGTCTATGGAGAATAAGCTTTGATCGTGAGTAACATATCGTTGTCCACTTGTGTAGAACCAGAGGAGGTTGTTGGAACCCAGTTCCAAGCACTTTCGGTAAGCAATGACAACCAATCAGAAAAAGGAATGTCAATGTCATCATACAGAGATGCTCTCAAAGTGATCAAATGTAACAATGCGAAAGGATGAGGACAGTTTGTCATTCCTACGAATAACAAAACAAAGAAGGGTCTTGGTTTTTCCTCAACCTGTACTCAAACTGTTACTAACAATGAAAGTTTTCATCCCATTCAGAACTTTTTCCACAGTGGAGGCTTCCTTCACCCAGTGTCTCAAAAAGTACATACCATCAACGAGGTTGACCCCTCCGATACAGATGAGAAATGGAAGTCCTATCTTAACGAGGACGATTATATGTCTCAGGAAGAGGTGCCTACGCCATTTTGCTATCCCGCACAGAGTCCGAGATTTATACCAAGATCAGATGTCAAAATGATATACGGAGATTGTGATCCGGAAGGATGTCGTGCTCCGTCATTAGAGGAGGACACTCTAATGAAGGACAAATTTGACCATGACTACTATGGCCCAATGGATAGGCTTCCTATCTGGCAGCCGTACCCAGGAGACTTGGGACAGGAGAGTCAGCCCAACGATGCATATCAGCTGAGCATCATTGAAAAGAATACATGGTCCCCACCATGTCATGGGATCAGCACTCAGGGCATTCAGAAAATATCCAACATGATGACAAATTTGCAGAGATTGCAGGGCTAGAGTTCATTAACTATGCTTTTCCCGGGGTCAACATCATCGAAAGAGATGACTCCTTCAGTTCCAAAGAAGTGTGGGACACCTTAGGACAACCGAGTGGTAAATACAACTTCATGGTCAAATACACCGCTCCTAAAAACTCTCGTATCAGGCTCGAAGACCTCCAGCCCACTGGATAGGGAGATCTGCCTGAGAGTACAAACACTGTGCAAGATACAACAGAAGAGTTCGTCTACGACAACTCTGCTTGGGAAACAGATTCCAACGATCCTGCTCCACCAGAAATCAGCGTCATTCTTGAAGACAAGTCGAGAAGGAAGGTACCAGACTTTGTGATTCACAACGGAGTTCGCCGCCAATGAGTTGCTGTCAACATTTCGAAAGTCATTCGTAAGTCTAAGTAATCGCCCTCTTTATCTTAACCTTTCAACCTGCCTAGGTGAAACAGATGTTTTGAAAGGGCTCACTTTCTGTAAATGTACCTCTTCGCTTTGCCCAAAGCGACAGTGTTTTGTTTTATAGGGCTGTAATTTCAAGAATCGACAAGATCATAAATAAAATAACGTCGTTCTGTAATTTCCGCATTTATTACTGTTTTCTCTCTTCGATTTTTCATAAAATGGTAATCCTAAAAAATAACTCAAATAATAAAAACAAGCAGTTATCAAAAAATACACTGCACACACTCTTGCATTCTCTCTATCTCTTCTAAAAAACAATCATCACGTCATGCAGATTGCTTGTTTTAAACCCCATTGAAACATACGATCCAATGCCTTCTCCCAACTTTGAATTCCCGGTATTTGAGGCTGAAGAAGAAAATGACGGAGAAATTCCAGAAAAGCTCTCTTGATTAACCAGACAAGAGGAAAGGTCCATTGAACCCCATAAAGAGTTGTTGGAGATGGTCAACTTGGGTTCAGAAGAAGAGAGAAAAGAAGTCAAGATTGGGGCCCTGCTCAGTCCGACTGTCAGAGAAGGTTTGATAAAGCTTCTCAAAGAATTTCCTAATGTATTCGCTTGGTCTTATCAGGATATGCCACGGTTGGATACCAGCATCGTGGAACATCATCTACCGTTGAGATCAGAATGTCCGCTAGTATAACAAAGACTAAGATGGACTCATCCAGACATAACCATTAAACTCAAGGAGGAAGTACAGAAACAGATTGACGCGGGTTTCCTCGTCACATAAGAATATCCTCAATGGTTAGTCAACATAGTACCAGTTCCGAAAAAGGACGGAAAGGTCAGAATGTGTGTAGATTACTGGGATCTAAACAAGGCCAGTCCAAAGGATGACTTTCCCTTACCACACATTGACATGCTAGTAGACAGTACAACAAGTTCAAAGTCTTCTCCTTCATGAATGGATTCTCGGGCTATAATCAAATAAAAATGGCGTCGAAAGACATGGAGAAAACTTCGTTCATCACCCCATAGGGCGCTTTTTATTACAAGGTAATGCCATTCGGTTTGAAAAACGCTGGGGCAACCTATCAAAGGGCCATGACTACTCTGTTTCACGACATGATACACAATGAGATAGAGGTATACGTCGATGATATGATTGGCAAATCTAAGACAGAAGAGGAGCATGTGACCCACCTACTAAAGCTATTCGAGCGGTTGAGAAAGTACAAACTCTGCTTGAATCCCAATAAGTTTACATTCGGTGTCCGTTCAGGGAAACTGCTAGGGTTCATCGTCAGCCAGAAAGGAATTGAGGTTGATCCTGACAAGGTCAAGGCCATTCGAGAAATGCCTTCTCCAAAAACTGAAAAACAAATCAGGGGATTCCTGGGACGTTTGAACTACATTTCCAGATTTATATTCCTCATGACCGCGACATGTGCGCCGATCTTCAAATTACTCAAAAAGAATCAGGACTGTGTTTTGACAGAAGACTGCCAAACTGCCTTCGACAGTATCAAGGAATACCTGTTGAACCCACCGATTTTATTGCCTCCAATAGAGGGAAGACCGCTGATCATCTATTTAACAGTCTTGGAAGACTTAATGGGCTGTAAACTGAGTCAACAAGATGAAACGAAAAGAAAAGAGTATGCCATTTACTATCTGAGCAAGAAATTCACAGACTGCGAGACTCGGTACACTTTGTGTTGGGAAAACTTGATGTGCTCTGGCTTGGGCAGCCAAACGTCTTCGTCAATATATGATTTGTCACACTACTTAGTTAATCTCCGAAATGGATTCGATCAAGTACGTCTTTGAAAAACCTGCTCTCACGGGAAGGATTGCCCGTTGGCAGATGTTGTTATCAGAATACGACATCGAGTACCATGCTCAAAAAGCCATCAAAGGGAGTATTTTAGCTGATCATTTGGCTCATCAACCGATTGATGATCAGGAATCAGTTGGATTTGACTTCCCAAACAAAGATGTCATGTACTTGAAAATGAAAGATTGCGATGAACCACTACCCAGTGAAGGGCCAGAACCGGTTCCCAATGGTGACTTATCTTTGACGGAGCTGTCAACCATTATGGAAACGGAATTGGGGCAATCATCATAACACCTCAGGGTACCCACATTCCTTTCACTTCCAGACTAACATTCAAGTGTACAAACAACGAGGCCGAATACGAAGCTTGTATCATGGGTCTCGAAGAAGTGATTGACTTAAGGATTAAGAACTTGGATGTATATGGCGACTCAACCCTGGTTATTAATCAGATCAAAGGAGATTGGAACACATATCAATCAGGCCTGACTCCTTACAAAGATTACGCGAGAAAGTTGTTACCATTCTTCAACATAATCGAGTTTCATCACATCCCTCGTGAAAAGAATCACATGGCTGATGTACTAGCCACTCTCTCTTCCATGATTAGTGTAGGTCAATGGAATGACATACCTAAGATTGACATAATATGCCTTGAAAGGCTCATTTACATCTTCGCGATTGAAGCAGTCATAGACGACAAACCTTGGTATCATGAAATCAAATGCTTCCTTCAGAAACAAGAATACCCACCTGGGGCATCCAGAAAAGACAGGAAAACGCTCAAAAGACTGGCTAGCAGCTTCTTCCTGAGCAGTGATACACTCTATAAGAGAAACTTCGACATGGTCTTCCTTCGATGTGTAGACGACCAGAAGTAAACATGCTGATAAAAGAAATTCAC
Source organism: Lathyrus tuberosus (assembly GCA_022829125.1). NCBI lineage: Eukaryota > Viridiplantae > Streptophyta > Magnoliopsida > Fabales > Fabaceae > Lathyrus > Lathyrus tuberosus. The sequence goes on from JALAZF010000397.1 coordinate 3,827,858, forward strand.
GAAGGATCCTTTAGCACTCATGCCAACGGACACACAATGGCGAGAAAAATTCTGAGAGCAGGGTACTACTGGTTGACCATGGAATCTGATTGCTACAAGTACACGAGGAAGTGTCACAAGTGCCAGATATACTCAGACAAAATTCATGTACCACCAACGCATCTCAAAGTTCTTTCTTCCCCATGGCCTTTTTCCATATGGGGAATCGACATGATTGGCTTGATTGAACCCAAAGCTTCAAACGCACATCGGTTCATCTTAGTGGCCATTGACTACTTCACCAAGTGGGTCGAAGCAGCGTCATACGCCATTGTAACCCGACAAGTGGGAGTCCGATTTATCAAAAACAATATCATCTGTCATTATGGTGTTCCAAGCCAGATCATTACTGACAATGGATCTAACTTGAACAATAAGATGATGAAAGAGTTATGCGCTGAGTTCAAGATCGAACACCATAATTCATCTCCTTACCGACCTAAGATGAACGGAGCGGTAGAAGCGACTAACAAGAATATCAAGAAGATTATTCAAAAGATGGTTGTAACCTACAAAGACTGGCATGAAATGTTACCCTTTGCTCTTCACGGTTATCGCACATCTGTCCGTACTTCAACAGGGGCAACCCCTTTCTTCCAGTATATGGCATGGAGGCAGTGCTTCCCATAGAAGTAGAGATCCCATCAATCCAGATATTGATGGAAGTTAAGTTATCTGAAGCAGAATGGTGCCGAAGTCGACACGACGAACTGAATATGATAGAGGAAAAACGAATAACGGCTCTATGCCATGGTCAGTTGTATCAACAAAGGATGAAGAAGGCATTTGACAAAAAGGTCCGACCTCGCATCTTTAGGAAAGGAGACCTTGTGCTCAAGAAGATACAATCATTTCTCACTGATTCCCGGGGCAAGTGGACTCCAAATTATGATGGCCCCTATGTGGTCAAGAAAGCTTTCTCGGGCGGCGCCTTGAGACTCGCAACCGTGGATGGAGAAGAGTTTTCCTACCCCACAATTGTTGACGTAGTCAAGAAATACTTCGCCTAAACAAAAAAAAAAACGTCTCGGTGGATTGAAAACCCAAAAGGGCGGTCCAGGAAAAAATTAGAGACATAATAAAAAATCATCCTGGTGGATTGGAAATCTCAAAGTACAATTCAGGAAAAAGTTAGGGATTCATGGCAAGTAACTACGTCAAACAAAGGGGCATATCCCAGCAGCAGTCATGCCATCCGTCAAGAAAACTCCAGTTAAGGTCATCTTCGACGGAAGCTCAGGATGTCCAGAATTCAAAGTTGGCAGAAGGATAGCGGTCGTTATGTTTCAATGTAGCCTTTTTCCCTTAAATTACCATTTCCTAACTTTGTAAATGCTCTATGGAGTCACGCGTTTGGCTGATTTCCATCCTATCAATAAAATTTGAGCCTTAGTGCTTTTATTTGCAATTCTGATTTGTTTTAGCTTTACAGAACGACATTTTAACATGATTAACGATTCTTGAAATAAAACAAACAAGAATTTACTTGTCAAATTTTTTTGCTTTTAAAATAAAGATGGCAATTTCTTTTGACTGTGGAACATCGAAAGAACATTGATCGCCTCTCCCAAAGACGATTAAGCTTCAAAGTGCAGAATCAAAGTACTCCTTCTAAGGCAGTATGCCTGAATGAAGGATTAGTTGTGCCAGAGACCATATTTCATCTGACATACCCGACAAAGTTCTTATCTCTTAAGCCCGACCAACGTTGTTCCCCACAGGGACTATCTTTTTTAAGTAAAGTAGAATTGCTATTTTGGACCAAATAGTCCTTCCTTATCCCCAATAGTGGTCGATTATCCAGTCGTGTTCATTCACTAGTTCGTATGTCGTGTCATTTTTATCAGCATATACATACATACATCATGCATTATTGATTTACATTCATATTCATCTTGCATCACTATCACTCTAGTCGGTCTTATCCCCTAGTGATAAAAGTCCTCTCAATCGAGTTGTCAGTTCTTTCCTCGTCAAGAAATGTTGTGTGTGAACAATCTCTCTCCTCCAGTTTATTTCTGGATTGGAGTTGGCCCTTGACCATTTTGATAACTTGAACCTCTGCAAGACAAGAAAACCTTCCACAAATATCACTCTTCACCATTGAAGATGATATCCTCGCTTTCCCGGATTAAGGAAAATCCCCAGAGAAAGCCTCACAATTAAAGACTCTCAGCAACACATTGATTTTTCTCTCAAAGAAAGTCAATGTTAATAAAGTCATCAGCACCTCAAAATTGGGTTACATCACATGGCATTTCTTCGAAAAGATCTCGAGGAAAAGTATGATGTAATATCCCCAAGCGAGAAACAGTCTCTCAAGAGACTTATTTTCCCCAGTAGAGTCGACAAATGGCGTCTCCAAAACAGAGAAATTTGTACACCTCTACAGCTCAGACAAATGGGTTCCCCCAGCAAGTCTGGCCTTCAAAACTTTTTCCCATCAAATGGCATCTCCTCAGAAAAATTCGGCGAGAAGTTTGAGGAAAACCGCTATAAACAGCGTCCCTTGTCAAGAAAGTTTATTGACAAAAGAAACTTAGACCAGTTCTTTGGTAGGAAACCAGGATCGAGGGGAAGTTTATTTCAGAAATTTAGACCAGTTCCTTGGTAGGAAACCAGGATCGAGGGGAAGTTTATATGAGAAACTGAGACCAGTTCCTTGGTAGGAAACAAGGATCGAGGGGAAGTTTATTTCAGATACTTAGACCAGTTCCTTGGTAGGAAACTAGGATCGAGGGGAAGTTTATATCAGAAACTGAGACCAGTTCCTTGGTAGGAAACCAGGATCGAGGGGAAGTTTATATCAGAAATTGAGACTAGTTCCTTGGTAGGAAACCAGGATCGAGGGGAAGTTTATATTAGAAACTGAGACCAGTTCCTTGGTAGGAAACCAGGATCGAGGGGAAGTTCATAAAAGAAACTTAGACCAGTTCCCTGGTTGGAGACCAGGATCGAGGGAAAGTTTCACCTTTTCTAAGGATCATTGCTTAGAAGATGGATGAGTGAACTGCCATTCATAACCACCGTCAAAATTTTGCGCATTCCGATATTTAATTATCTTGCACCCCGAATACCCGAATACCTTCGCCGTTCACACCTTCGGGTCCAAGAAGATTAAATAGAGGTATCTGTCATACCAAAAATTTTGACCACTAAGATTTCCCATCATTGTGTAAATCATCATCACAATATTGATGTATTTACATGCCTTATCAGTCTCCCCAAAGATGGGTGAGCATTCACTACAAACAAGAATTAGGGTTTTGAGCCCTCTCAGGGAAATTAGACAAAGGATCAATCAAGAAATGACATGATCTTCAACTTGTCTAACCTCTCAACCACCCATAAAGGATCAAGAGGACTCCCACATCAAGAACCAACCACAAGGTTGCAGCATTCCAAGTGGATCAAGCCTCAAGATCGCCAGTGTCACCAAATTAGGGTTTTGGTCGACTGAGGCCTCCAGATGAAAGTTTCCATCTAGGCATGAGCCAATGGTTCAAAGCATAACCCAAAATACTCCAAGGGACCTCATGAACCCAATCATTAAGTTAATTTAACCTTAGGGGATGCATTTACCAAAAATCAAGAATTAGGGTTTCTTGACCTAATTCACCCCTAAGTTGACTTCTGGGACAAAACATGAGCCAAGATCTCAAGACATGATTTGAGGACCTTAAATACACCATATTGATCCATTTGCAACAATGGATTGATCCAAGAAGCTTGGTCCACAAGTTTCAATTTCACCTGGACCACAATTAGGGTTTTGAAGAAAAAGTCAACTGTGCCTTTGACTTTTGACCAAGACATGCTCCCAAACCTTGGGACTTGATTCAATATACCCTATATCACCTATGGAGTGCATCCATTAGGTTTGATTTAGGTCAAGGACTTGATTTCACAAAGGATCGCACAGTTTGAATTTCATATGATAAAAAGTCAACTGTACAAAAAGTCAAGGTTTGACTTTTTGATTTTTTGGTCAACCAAGGTTCCTTAACCCTAAAACAATGTTAATATGTGATTTGAATCATCATTCATCAAGAAAAATCAAAGAAAGTGAGTTAACTTGTAAAAGGGGTAACCACAAAAAACTTAGAAATTTTCTAAGTTTTGGAACAAAATGGCTAGGGTACCAACTTCCAAGGATCATAACTTGAGATCCAAGCAACCATTTTGGATGGTCCAAAGATGGATTTGTATCTCTCATTACACACTTTAAAACTGTCAATTACATCTCATTCCAATTCTTCATGGATTTTAAGTTATGGAGTGATCAAAATGGCTGAAAACATGAAAATGACATTTTTCCAACACTTAGTGAAATTTTCACTAAGTCAAAATCTGCCTTACTTTTTCCATAATGTAGGGACATTTTTCACCTTGATCCAAGTCAAACCAGGGCAAGAGGTGGACATCAAAGTTGAAGTATGCCATAAGGGCTTTCCAACAAGTACCAGATCATCTCCAAATTCCATTTGAGCAAGGAGATACATCCCTTGGAACATGGCATCCTGAACTAGTTTTTCAAGGCAGAATTGTGCACATTTGCTCGATTTGTCCAAATCTGATAAATCCAAGCCTTGTCATCATTTTGGACACATCTGAAGATCAAATCTAAGGGGGATGATCTGATCTCCAAGCCTCCAAAGTCCAAGAATCTACTAGTAGTATGCCAAACCTAAAAGGCTGCAAAGATGCCAAATATCCAATTTTGTTTCCAAGCATTCAATGCATACACAAAGGTGGCATGAACTGAGCCTATTCCAACTGAATCCAGTCCAAGTTTATCTCTGAACCAAAGCTACAAAGCATGTGCTCTAATCTCAAATCAATGGATAGAGGAGACTTGAGATTCCATTTGATCACAATTGGCCACAGAACTGTACCAGTTGCCATTCACTATTGCTTGCAAAACAAACTTGACACACTATAATTAGAGCTCATTTGTGCTCAGTTTGAGTACACCAAAGCACCCAAACTAATGCTTTCCTCAAAATCATCTCTTTCACTCCAAATTTGCCTTCTAACTCAAGTCACCATCGAGTTTTGAATTTGAGAGACATTCCAACTAAACCAATCACTCAAACACTTCCCACATAACATATTTGAGCTGATCAAACACTCAAAAAATTTATGGAAGTCCAAAATCATAGACCTCAAAATCCACTTGAGGCCTATAACCAGTTAACACACCATGAAGTGATCCAGCCATCTCCAAGCAGGTCCAATGGTCCAAACACACTCCATATGGTGTAGGGAAGCTGTTCAGATCATCACAACTCATCTGTAACATGTAACGCCCCGTTTTGTCCGATTTATTTAATCGAGTCAATTTAATTATTTTTGTTTTTATATTATTTTATTTTTGAATTTTATTTGGCAATATATTATTTTTCATCGTTATTATGTTTTATCGCGTTTTGGGAGCGTTTGCGAGATATTTGAGTGTAGGGGTATTTTGGTCTTTTTGGCTTGGTTAGATATTATGTTTTTCATAAAAATAGAAATAGACAGAAAGAAAAAGAGAAGAGATAAAGGAAGAGAAGGGAAAGAGAGGAGAAGAGGAAAATCGACATAGCTCCGTTTCATGCGCGATTAATCGGGTAAGGGTGAGAAGTTTCAATTATATCTTGCTTGTGTATGATTATGTATGTGTGTGTTTGAATGTTCTCTTGTCTTTCCATAGTTTTCACTCCTAGGTTGAAAATGAGAAAATGATTAGGAATCGATGTTTTCACGGTCGGAAATCGATATAAATTGCGTTGTATGATCACACTGTGTTTATGAGCAATTGCTGATATTTATTTTGCTGTTGGAATTGATTTGGGATGGAAAATGAGATTTTTGGGGGTTTTGGAACAATGTAACCCGCAGCAGAAAATTCTGGTTCTGGTGCGATTCGCTAGGCGAATTGGGAATTCGCCAGGCGAATTAGGTCTCGCCACTAGTTCGCCAAGCGAAGTGCTGGCGAAGGGGGATTCGCCAGGCGAAAACGGGGAGATAGAAATGGGTTAGCTTCTGTAGCTCTTGGGGTTTTTCTAAAATTGTGGTTCGCCACTAGTTCGCCAGGCGAAGTGCTGGCGAAGGGGGACCCGCCAGGCGAAATCCTAGGTCGCCAGGCGAATCTGGCTGTTTCTCAATAAATTATTTTCTTTGAAAATTCATAACTTTTGATCCGTAACTCGGATCGAGGCGTTATTGGTACCGTTGGAAAGCTTATGAAATACTCCTTCTTATTAAAGTGGGTTTGAGATTGTTGGCCGACTTAATTATGTCGGGAATTTGAAAATGTGTCGTTTTGTCGACTTTTACCGTTTTAATTGTGTGTATTTGATGTGTTGTCATGCAATATGCTTTTGATATGTATCGTATGACTTGTGTGATGTTATATGATGTGAATGCATGTGATTAAATGTTGTGATGATGGTTTGTGGCCTAAGGGCAAGAAAATGCATTGTGTTGTGTTTGATTGTATATGCATGATTATGGATGTGTATATGTGTGCATTTGAATGTCATGAGTCATTGTATGCCAAGCATCATGATATGCATTCTTGTGATGTCGTGTGCCCTAGTGGATGTGAGCGACGAAACGGTTCCAGAGGGAATCCGCTATAACATTGTGTGCCTTATACAAAGAGGACCTAAAGCGATGATTATAGACGATCGTGTGCCTTATACAAAGAGGACCTAAAGCGATCGGATTGTGTGACTTATACAAATAGGACCTAAAGCGATCCATAAACGTTGTGTGCCTTATACAAAGAGGACCTAAAGCGACGGGGAACATCGTTTGCCCGACGGGGAGTTACACTAAGTAACAAGCGATGATTCCAATAGTTCCTGAGTGAACTAATGATGAGAATGATGGATGGATGGTACCGCATTTGCATAGAGTCATTGTGTTGATCTCTTTGCATTTGCATAAATCATGAATGGATTGATTATGCGTGGAAAATCATGAATGGATTGATTATGTGTGGAAATCATGAATGGATTGATTATGTGTGGAAAATCATGAATTGATTGAGTATGTGTTGAGATTTATGTTTGAATTGGTGAATTGATGTGCATATGTGATAAATGCATTGGTTGTGGATAATATGTTTTATGCATAGACATATGCTATGTGATGTGGTGGGGTGTTTCCATATGTTATTACTTTGGTATGCCTTATGTGCGAATATGTGATTATGTTGGATAATTGATATATTCTATGTTGTTGGATTATTAGATATATGTTATGTATATGTGGCATGCTATATGTATTAATATGTGATGCTTGTGGTGAGAATAACTATGCATGTGAATTTATATGTGTTGCATATTATTATGCAATCTTGATTTAGTTGTTATTTCTCACCTTCTGCTGTGGTTTGTTGCTCTATGAGGCAATTTCAGATCTGTGTCTTGGAGGCTTTTGTGAAGATTAGTCCTCCGTCCTTTGTCGGTCTGTCTGCTCTGATACGTAACACGGGAGTCGGGGAAACGCTTTTATTACATATGTATACATTTGTTGAATATATTTTGTATTACTTTTGTATGTATATTCTGACGTTATAAAATAATTTATTTTGTAAAACAAGTCCTTTATGGATCTTTCCGCTTTATTCCATAATTTTACTTTCCTTTTAAATGGAAAAAGCTTCCCTTTCACGTTTATTCCATTTTGTGTTATGTATCAAATATTTGAGCAGGGATTGTGTTTTCTTTCCTTAATTGTGGCATCCTTGTTTCTGTCGGAAAAATAAATTTTTATTCACTCTGATTTATTTATGTATTATTTATTTGCAATGGGAATTGGGGTGTTACAATAGTGGTATCAGAGCAGGTCGGTCGGTCCGGCCAAGTTGTTGAGTCAGTTGGTGTAATAGTTAAATACTGTCGATGTTGTTTGTTCTTTAGTACGTGATACGTGTGTGAAACACTATCAGTACTTTCTGGTTTTCTAGTCCTTTGTCTTCAGGATTGAGAATGAGATAAGTGGGGGAGAAGCTGGTGCTTCTCCAAGTTGCTTCAGGTGTGGAGCATGGGCTCAGTGTGCCGTTGGTTTCAAGAGTGTAAGTGTTGTTTGGACAGTGTTGTTCCAGATTCTGGAGGGAATGCGGAGGTAAGGTTTATGTCGACTAAGGATTTGTGCCTTAGGTAGTTTTGTATACAAGATGTAAGAAATGCTATTATAGTTTGGTAAAGACGGTTTATGCCCCATCATGATTGTCGGCTGTCTATTGACAAATTAAGGAACTGATCACCCTTAATCTCTTGTTAATAATAGACGAAATTATGTTGGATGGAATAGACATGCCTTTCCGGCTTTGATAGTGTGTGCAATGAGTTGTTTGGAATTTAAGAAAATGGTTTCAGATTGTTTTGTTGAGTTGATGAAGATTTGTATATCGGAAGATAAGGAAGATTCGAGGTTTTGGTATGTTGGTCAAGTTGGGAAGTCATTGAGAGAGAATGATTGGGTATTATTCAGGGTTGTTTCTCAGAGAGTAGAGATTGAACTTAATTGGACGAAGGTGAATAATTGAGGTTTATATCTGCTAAGTAAGTAGGAAACTCTTAGTAGATGGGACTAAGATGTCTGTTTTGTTTGTGATGATAATGTTCTGGAAATTGGCAGAGAGGCTACAGTGATGGGCTGCCAGTTGTGCGTGATTTCCAGATGTGTTTCCGGATGGAATATTGGTTGTTAGCATTAGAAGTACCCGGACTGAAAAAGCAGTGAGAAGATTTACTGGAAAAGGGATTTGTGAGACCAAGTGTGTCGTCTTGGAGAGCTCCAGTATTGTTGGTAACAAAAAGGAAGGATGATTGAACGGAATAACAAGCATGAGGTGTATAATCATATTGAGGATATGGAAAGCAAAACTTTGAGTTCTGGTGAGGTTTGGAGTCTTTGGAGTTTTAGAGCATTAATGGGAATCTTAAGAAAACCCTAGGTGTGGATGTAATATTTGAGAGTTCTTTTTGGTTGGTGGTTGCTACATGTTGGGATTTATGGAAGTTGGACTGTTAAGAGAAGAAATTGTGTATGGATTACTAACAGTTGAATAAGGTAACGATTGAGAACAAGTGTCCACTTTCATGAACAGATGACTGGAATGGTTTGGCTGAGTTTGAGTGAAATTGCAATTGTTTGGAATGTTTGATAAGAGTAGTGAATTGTGTGAGTTGAGGCTTTGATTGATTTAATATGACTGGTTATGTCTGTTATCATTGGGATAGGCTGTTATTTACTCGGTTAAGCTTGTATGTGAGTAACCAGTTACCCAGTGAAAAGTTTTGCAAAAGCTTTAAGAATTTATATCTTTCGGATGTTGGTTGGGCATTACAATGTACAGTGATGTTATTTGGTGTTAGTAATGCGTCTGTAATGGTTGTGGAGTAGATGAATCGTATCTTTCATATTTATTTGGATAAGTTCGTAATGGCTTTGATTGAGGATATTCGGATATGTTGTAAACTCAGAGGAAGAACAGATAGAGTGTTTGAGATTTGAATTACAAGTGTTGAAAAGAGACAAAGTTTTATGCTAAGTTATTCAAGTGAGAATTTTGGTTGAAAAAGGTTAGTTTTCTTGGATATGTTATTTCAGATGAGAGTATGGTTAATGGATCCATCAGAAGTAGATGCAGTTCTACAATGAGAGGCTCCGAAGTTGGTTAAGGAGATTAGAAATTTGTGGGCTTAGTTGGTTGTTACTGCAGGCTGGGGAAGACTTTGCTAAGTTCGTACTTATGTTATCTCAATTGACTTGCAAAGGGTGAGTCGTTTGCTTTAGATGTTCATTTTGAGGACAGTTTGAGAGGGTTAAAGTAGAGTTTGTCTACGGCTTCAGTTTTGATTCTATGTGATCCTAATAAACCGTTCGTGAGGTATTGTGATGTGTCTTCGATGAGTTAGTCAGTGTGTTAATGCGAAAGGGTAAAGTCGTGGCTTATGCTTTACGACAATTGAGGATTCATAAGAGGATTTGTATTATTCAAGATTTGGAATTGGTTGCGGTTGTAGTGTGTTGGAAAATTTGGAGGTATTATCTTTATGGTTCTAGGTTCGAAGTGTTTAGTAATCACAAGAGTTTAGAATACTTGTTTGGTCTGAAGGAATAGAGTATGAGACAACGAGGATGGTTAGAATTCGTGACGAGTTATGAATTTGGCTTGGATTATCCTTCGGGAAAAGCTAAGGTTGTGCCTGAAAAGTTAAGTCAAAAGTTTTTATGTATGTCTATTTTGATGGTCAGAGAATTAAAATTATTTGAGCAGTTCAGAGACTTGTGTCCGGTGTGTGAGATAAAACAATAGAGTGTGAAGTTGGGTATATTAAAAGTGAACAGTGATTTTTGGTGAATATGAGAAAGAGTTAAACTTTGGACGTGGGATTGATAGTTTTGATTGTTGCGAGTAATGAGAGTGCGCATCGAAAGTGTGATGTGGCGCATTTCGTATAGGCGTGTGTGACTTGTAAGAGTTCCTAGGTTGAACATTGTAAACATGTAGGAATGATGAGACCATTGGACGTTTCAGAATGGAAGTGTTAGGTGAAAGGTTTAAATATTATTCATGGGCTACTATGTAGATGGATGTTTTGGTTATATGTTCGGTTGGGGAATCGTAGCATTGTTGCGATATTGTTGTGTGACAAGGATGTTGGTATTATAGTTATGTAGAGGTTGTTGAACGATGTTGTGTAGTGGGAATTTATGTTCTTGTTTGTGTTGTTGCCTCATTTCCATCGTGATGGTTCGAGTGCAAGTAGCTAATTCCGGTGTGTGTTCGTAGCTTGGGTATTCTTCGAGTCGTGAGTTAGTCGTCAAGTGCATTGTATGGGCTTTGCATCTTGTCGTTGTAGTTGTTGTCGTTGTCTTGTCGTTGTTGTAGTTGCTGTTAGCAAGGTGGTTTATCAGTTTGTGTTATTCGTGGTGTGCCTTTGGTTGGCATGTTGGTTGGTTAGTCAGATGCGGGAATCGTATCCGGAGTTGTTCGTCTCAGGTAATATTTTCGAGGACGAAAATTTCTAAGTGGGGGAGAATTGTAACGCCCCGTTTTGTCCAATTTATTTAATCGAGTCGATTTAATTATTTTTGTTTTTATATTATTTTAGTTTTTACTTTTATTTGGAAATATATTATTTTTCATCGTTATTATGTTTTATCGCGTTTTGGGAGTGTTTGCGAGATATTTGAGTGTAGGGGTATTTTGGTCTTTTTGGCTTGGTTAGATATTATGTTTTTCATAAAAATAGAAATAGAGAGAAAAATAGAGAGAAAGAAAAAGAGAAGAGAGAAAGGAAGAGAAGGGAAAGAGAGGAGAAGAGGAAAATTGACATAGCTCCGTTTCAAGCTCGATTAATCGGGTAAGGGTGAGAAGTTTCAATTATATCTTGCTTGTGTATGATTATGTATGTGTGGGTTTGAATGTTCTCTTGTATTTCCATAGTTTTCACTCCTAGGTTTAAAATGAGAAAATGATTAGGAATCGATGTTTTCGCGGTCAGAAATCGATATAAATTGGGTTGTATGATCACACTGTGTTTATGAGCAATTGCTGATATTTATTTTGCTGTTGGAATTGATTTGGGATGGAAAATGAGATTTTTGGGGGGTTTTGGAACAATGTAACCCGCAGCAAAAAATTCTGGTTCTGGTGCAATTCGCCAGGCGAATTAGGTCTCGCCACTAGTTCGCCAGGCGAAGTGCTGCCGAAGGGGGATTCGCCAGGCGAAATCGTAAGTCGCCAGACGAAAACGAGGAGACAGAAATGGGTTAGCTTCTGTAACTCTTGGGGTTTTTCTAAAATTGTGGTTCGCCACTAGTTCGCCAGGCGAAGTGCTGGCGAAGGGGGATCCGCCATGCGAAATCCTAGGTCGCCAGGCGAATCTGGCTGTTTCTCAATAAATTATTTTCTTTGAAAATTCATAACTTTTGATCCGTAACTCGGATCGAGGCGTTCTTGTTACCGTTGGAAAGCTTATGAAATGCTCCTTCTTATTAAAATGGTTTTGAGATTGTTGGCCGATTTAATTATGTCAGGAATTTGGAAATGTGTCGTTTTGTCGACTTTTACCGTTTTAATTGTGTGTATTTGATGTGTTGTCATGCAATATGCTTTTGATATATATCGTATGACTTGTGTGATGTTATATGGTGTGAATGCATGTGATTAAATGTTGTGATGATGGTTTGTGGCCTAAGGGCAAGAAAATGAATTGTGTTGTGTTTGATTGTATATGCATGATTATGGATGTGTATATGTGTGCATTTGAATGTCATGAGTAATTGTATGCCAAGCATCATGATATGCATTCTTGTGATGTCGTGTGCCCTAGTGGGTGTGAGCGACGAAACGGTTCCAGAGGGAATCCACTATAACATCGTGTGCCTTATACAAAGAGGACCTAAAGAGATGATTATAGACGATCGTGTGCCTTATACAAAGAGGACCTAAAGCGATCGGATTGTGTGCCTTATACAAAGAGGACCTAAAGCGATCCATAAACGTCGTGTGCCTTATACAAAGAGTACCTAAAGTGACGGGGAACATCGTTTTCCCGACGGGGAGTTACACTAAGTAACAAGCGATGATTCCAATAGTTCCTGAGTGAACTAATGATGAGAATGATGGATGGATGGTACTGCATTTGCATAGAGTCATTGTGTCGGTCTCTTTGCATTTGCATAAATAATGAATGGATTGATTATGTGTGGAAAATGATGAATGGATTGATTATGTGTAGAAATCATGAATGGATTGATTATGTGTGGAAAATCATGAATTGATTGAGTATGTGTTGAGATTTATATTTGAATTGGTGAATTGATGTGCATATGTGATAAATGCATTGGTTGTGGATAATATGTTTTATGCATAGACATATGCTATGTGATGTGGTGGGGTGTTTCCATATGTTATTACTTTGGTATGCCTTATGTGCGAATATGTGATTATGTTGGATAATTGATATATGCTATGTTGTTGGATTATTAGATATATGTTATGTATATGTGGCATGCTATATGTATTAATATGTGATGCTTGTGGTGGTAATAACTATGCATGTGAATTTATATGTGTGACATATTATTATGCAATCTTGATTTAGTTGTTATTTCTCACCCTTCTGTTGTGGTTTGTTGCTCTATGAGGTAATTGCAGATCTGTGTCTTGGAGGCTTTTGTCAAGATTAGTCCTTCGTCCTTTGTCGGTCTGTCTGCTCTGATATGTAACACGGGAGTCGGGGAAACGGTTTTATTACATATGTATACATTTGTTGAATATATTTTGTATTACTTTTGTATGTATATTCTGACGTTATAAAATAATTTATTTTGTAAAACAAGTCCTTTATGGATCTTTCCGCTTTATTCCATAATTGAAATTTCCTTTTAAATGGAAAAAGCTTCCCTTTCACGTTTATTCCATTTTGTATTATGTATCAAATATTTGAGCAGGGATTGTGTTTTCTTTCCTTAATTGTGGCATCCTTGTTTCTGTCGGAAAAATAAATTTTTATTCACTCTGATTTATTTATGTATTATTTATTCGCGATGGCAATTGGGGTGTTACATAACACCTCCAACTTAAAAATCAAATTGCTCTTGCTGCCACGACATTCAAGTAAGCCTAAACTTGGTCATCTCATGATTCATGCATATTTCCTCGCACAATAATTTTGCCAGATGTTCATAATCATGTATGGAGTGTTTTCCCTTATTTGATTGCTTTGTATGACTCGTGTATGAAATTTCTCAGCCTTCATGCAGAAATTAGGGTTCTTGAGGTTTCTCTTTGATTCATCATTCCATACTTAATATAAATGAAATTAAAGACCATAGACATGATCGTGAGTTGAAAACGAGCAGATTGATATGTGGATTGTGTGATTTTATCAAGTATTCAGTGAGATTGATGAGAAAATGCAAATCAGACAAAAATAGGGCATGCGGGCAAGTACAAGGTGTTCTTGGCGCCCTTTTTCAAACTTTTGAATTTTTGAATTTTTATTATTTTATTTAATTGATTCAAAAATTAATTTCTCTCTTAATTTTAATGATTTTGAGTTGATTCTTTTTTTCAAAATTCACAAAAATGTTAAAATATTTTATTTTACAAAAATTTCCCAAAAATATTATTTATTTCATATATTTGATATTTTTGCAAAGAATTAATTTTTATATGTTTTTTAACATTTTAAAAATTTTCTTTCTCTTGATTTTCCAAACTTGAATGGTTTTCAATCATTTTGTGGATAAAAACATGATTTTTGAGACATTGACCCAAAATCACAACTCTTTTCTCACATGTTTTCAATAATTTTATTAATTTTTAATCAAAATTAATTCCATTTTTAACAACATTAGGGTTTTGATTGATTTCACCCTCATCAATCTTTTTCAAAACACTCATGGGCCTCTTGATAGAGTGTAAGTCCCACTCCTTTGTAAACAAAACATTTTGGGCCTCACACATTGTATAAGTCCCTCTGTACATTTTCAAAAGTTCGGCGCGGTCGTCGCCTTTGTAACAAAGTCACCTGGGCTTCTCCTTGAGCTATAAGACCTATCTTTACTCATTTTCCAACTCCTTGGGCCTCTAATAGAGTGTAAGACCCAATCCCCTTTTAACCAAAACCATTTTTGGGCCTCAGGTATTGTATAAGTCCCTCTGCGTTAAAAGAATCTCGGCGCGATCGCCATTTCAAAACAAATCATCTGGGCCTCCCCTCATGTTGTAAGCCCCATCATTATTTTTCAAAAAATCCTTGGGCTTCTCCTTGAGTTGTAAGACCCAACCCTTTTGTAAATAAACCTCTGTGGGCCTCGGTAATTGTATAAGTCCCTCTGCGATATTCAAAACAACGGTGTGATCAATTATAAACCTTGGGCCTCTCCTTGAGTATAAGCCCTAACAATCTTTTCAAAACAACTTCCCTTTTTGATTTAGATTCAATATATATGTTGTTATCAAAACTTTCTTTAATTTCTTTGAATAATTAACAATACAGCATGGAAGCTTGCTCGCCTGTAAGTTTTAAACAACTTTCATTTACTCGCTTTCATATATATAACTGTATTGTGGGAAGCTGCGCACTGTAAGTCTTCTTTCATACCCTTTTACATACTTGTCATATATCAACTGCATATATACTAGTATAGTTATTTAAAGTTTTCCCCGACAACTAGGTCTAGAACTAGGTAAAGTCAGTTTGGTCACTCTTTAATACAGTCAAAACTAGATCCCCATAGGATTTCCAGATACAGTCTTGCCTTCTCTTGGGCTTAAACAATATGGAATAAAGAGAAAGGCATTATTCTTCGTGAACCTTTTCTCAGGATGCCACCCCTAGAAATTGTCAAAGAAATTCTACTCCCCAGAGTTGATCTATTCTCGGTGAATAACATCTCTTGAGTTTCTTCAAACCTCGGAACTTTTCGCTAAATGATCTATTCTCGGTGAATAGCATTTCTTGAACTTTTCTTGGTTTGAGACCCACAGGCTTCCTAAAAGCATCCCCGCCTCCTCTTGGGCTTTTTACAAGGACCCTCCGGCTTCTTAGAAGTTCTCATGTCATCTCTTGGGCTTAATACAAGGACCCTGAAGACCTCTTAAAGGTATAAGACAAAACTTAGTCATCCTTTGCTAGAGCAGTCTTTCCAGTGTCAAATCTCAGGCCAATTCAGGGTTGATTCTCATCCCTTAAAACACCCGCCTTCTCTTGGGCATCATACAAAAGATAAAACTCTTCCACACCAGTAGACTTGGGCAGTCTAATTACCTCTTGAGTCTCAAAGACATTCTCAAGTTCCCCATAAACATAGGAAGAAACCCCGATCATTCTGGATAGATCTCCAGTAGAGTTAAACCCATGGGTCCTAAAACCCAGTCTTTCTCCTAAAAATCCCCAAGCCAGGGTCAGTTTATCATCAGTATAACACTATCCCAAATCAGAACCTCAAGGTATCTAATATCTCAACTCTTCTGGAGCCCTAAGTAAGAGTCGATTCCCCACTTAGACATACCTCGGGATCTCAATAATCCCCAGCATAAAGCTAGCCTCCTCTTAGGCTTTGTATAATGACCTTTCCTCAACATAGTCAGCCTCCTCTTGGGCTTCGTACAATGATTCTCCCCAGTGGAGCTAACCTTTTCAGACTCTCTTGTTGAGTCAATCACCTTTTTAGACTCTCTTGTTAAGTCAATCAACTTCCCGACTCTCTTGTTGAGTCAATCACGTTCCTGACTCTCTTGTTGAGTCAACCCTTTTAGCCTCAATCTCGGGCTTTGTACGAGACAGATAACAACACTCTCTTGTTGAGTTTACCCTTTTAGCCTCAATCTCGGGCTTTGTTCGAGACATATAAAAACACTCTCTTGTTGAGTTGATCCTTTTAGCCTCAATCTTGGGCTTTGTACCAGACATAAATCTTCATCTCTTAAACTTGGGGATAAACATTTTCCCTAGCAAGGTCAGTTCCTGCGAGCCTTTTAGGCTTTGGAAATAAATTCCTAAGCAGAGTCAAACTCTTTTCTGCCTCCATCTTGGGCTTCGTACAAGACATATAATACTCTCCAGCAGAGTCAAATCCTTTTAGCCTCCGTCTTGGGCTTTGTACAAGACACCTAAAATATCCTCACCCGAGTCAGTTAAATTTCCCATTTCAGCCTCAAACTTGGGCTTTGTACAAGACACATACAAACCTCCCCGGCGGAGTCAAAATCCTTTTTAGCCTCAATCTTGGGCTTTGTACAAGACAGATAGAACTTTTTCCCCGGAAAAGTCAAACTTTCAGCCTTCTCTTAGGCTTTGTATAATGATATCCCCAAAATAGTCAGTCTCTCTTGTCTCAATCTTGGGCCTTGTACAAGACACCAATATTCACACTCTCTTGTTGAGTCGGTCTCACCCAGCCTCCTCTTACGCTTTGGGAAAAGATTTCCCCAGTTGAGTCTATTAACCTCTTAACTTCAACCTTGGGCTTTGATCAAGGCACACAAAAGTCAACAATACCTCTTTAGAGATGACAAGTTCTCTCTCAGTCAAACCTTTTAGCTTCAATGTTGGGCTTTGAACAAGACACAAATAAACCTTTTAGCTTCAATCTTGGGCTTCAAATAAGACACCAAAACATTATCTTTTTCCTCCCTTAGAATAGGAGGAACTACGATTGCTCTGATTTCCCTGCTTCGTTTAAATGGGAATACGTAGGCATAAGATTGTGAAATCTTAGCGAGCATACTAATTCGAAACTCTAGGTCCAATACCTTCATACTAATAAAAAAATCTAGGTCCAGTACCTTACCAAAAACCTCGGGCAACCCCAAAATCAAATAAAAAATCACTCACTCACTCATACTTCCCAAGAAACTTTCCCAACCCATTATCGGATAAACACCATCAAGTATAAAGCGAAACCTAAAGCTAATATTCTGTGGATAACCACATATAGGATGAGTAACTGACAACTCCCCATTGTATAACCTGACCCCGGACCCCCAATCTCTTTAAGCGTTTGTTAAACATTCGCGTGCAAGGTTAGTTTTAGATAGCTTTCCTTTCCCTTCCAGCTTCATGGGATAAATAAGAAATCAGAAAGTAGCACCCCCTCCTACCATTGCTGTGAGGAAAACCCAGCGATAAGGTGGTCGCGTCACCGATAAAAATCGCTCGCTACACTTTGGTTGCTTTGATTTGTGTGTTATTTTGTTGAAATTAGGCATGAAAACATCAAAGCGTGAGGCACAAGCAATTGGACAAGGAATCCAAAGGAGGATAAGAGTATCAACATGTTCACTGTGCGAACAGCCAGCGAGGAGTGCCAAAGAATGTTCGTTGAGTGAACTCATGGCGAAGTCCTAGCGAACCCTCTCAATTGAGAGTCAGTAAGGAAATGACACTAAGTTTGCTGGGCAAACTGGTAGCGAATCTTCGATGTGGCGAGGTCTCAGCAAACCATCCCAGACTAGAGTTAGTAGCTAAAGGACCATACGTTCGTTGTGTGAACTTGAAGTGAGGTAGTTCGCAGTGTGAAGAATTGCTCGCGCAGCGAACTTCAGATATTTCCCAAGGGTGGATTAACTGTTCAGAGGCACATCAGGTGCCTAAAAGTGAGTTCGCTGGGCAAAGAAAGGGTTCGCAGTGCGAACATTACAGATCCCAAAAGTACTATATAAGTACTTTTCACATTTTTTGGGGATCATAACCCATTTTTACACACAAGAACTTCATTTTTCTCTGATTTCTTCACCAAAAGGTGATATTTTGCAAATAAAAGCTTGATTTGCATCCGAGTTTGATTCTTCGACGTGGATGCTCATTCATCTTTTTCTAAAACTTGTAAAGCAAGCTACCATGGTTATGGGTAGCTAATTTACTTTGTATCAAAGGTAGAGATAGTCTACCATTAGCTTATATGTATTTCTTTTGATTGGCCTTGTATGTGAACAAGTAGTGATTAATATATGATGAATATTTTTGTTCTAAATGATCCATTCTTGTTTTCTAAAGCTCTAGACATATATTTTGTGAAAATTAACCTAAAATATTCATCTATCGGTTTATAGATTGGAGAGATCGGTCTATGGTCAATAGTTGCTTTGTGTTGAACTTAAAGCTTACTATATTGGTTGTTATATGGAGAAATCGTGTAGCGATAAATACACTATTTCTCATGACGCCGCTCTAGAGATAGATGGTGTTGAGAGAATGCGTGAAAATATTAATCGGATCCGACTTCACATGCAAGATTGAAAGAATTCGTATAAGTTAGGGTAGATGAAAACTACTTTTGATATACTTTGTTAATCAAACACTTTAGAATTTTTAAGCTTTGCTACTAAAAAACGTGACAATTTTATGAACAAAACTTTGAAAACCCTTATTCTTGAAACGATAAATTGTTGAAGGGCAAGCATCAAAATATCCTCAATCTCTGTGGAGACAATAACAAAACCCCTCTTTAACTACGATTCAAACAAAATGGTGTCGTTGTCGGGGATTGTTGATATTACAAGCATTGCAATAGTTTATTGATTTAAGAACTTTGTATTGTATTCTTACCCTTGTTATTTTCTTGTGATGCTTAATTGAAGGAGTGAAAAACACAAGAAAGGGGGTTTGAATTGGTTTTTCAAAAAATAAACTTGTTTCTTTAAAATATATTCTTTTTAGAAACCGTTCGTTTTAATGGTAGTGACCTATGTTAAGAATCAAGTGATGAACACGTTATGTTTATACTAGTTCACTTGAGAAACCCTCAAGTTAGTCTAGTCCACCCACCAAGGTAATTTTGCCTCTCTCAACGAGGTCTTAATCCACTATTCATTCAAATCAGCACAATGCACGAGCCCAATTGCTGGTGACTAACACAACCTCTAAATCTCACAAGTTTTAGACTTCTCAAGTAATACAACCTCACATGTCTTACTCAAGGAACAACCTCTAAGACACATGATTTAGACTTCTTAAGAAATACCACCACAAGGTCTTTCTCAAGGAACACAAACCTAAGTTTGAACAAATTACGTTTACAGAAATGTGCTTCTATACCAGCTGAAAATGTAAACACGTTTTTGACCAGAATGACTTAAGAAAGATTTCAGATAGAGAGAGTATGCGGTAGCGTTCATGTGTATCTTTCTTCAAGTCTTTTTCTTCCTTTTATAGCCGTGTAAAAAGAGCCGTTGAAGTGTAATCATTATATCTAAGTAGGCTGGCGGCTAGAAGCGTGAGGACAGATAAAACCTTTTGCGTGTTGTGCTTTCTGTCTTCGATTGTACCGTTGCACTGTTACCAAGATATCTTCGCTAGAATTAAGGTACAACTCTACTTTGTAGCTTTGTCTTATTGGCTTCTCAACTTCAGAGGCATTTCATGAGCATGAGTAAGAAGGGAAAACTTAGCTAGGTTCTTGAGTTTCTCAAGTCTTCAGATCTTTAGAGCAGCGTCTTCAGAGTCTTCGGCACTTGGTCTTCAGAACCTTGTTTTCTTGATGCGTTATCCTCAAATCTTCAGAGGCTTCAGATAGTATCTGATTGAAGCATGAGTAGAGACTTGATTAGGCCATCAGAACCTTGATCAAAGAGCGCAAGTCTTCAGCATCTGGACTTCGTTCTATCAGAACCTATGTCTTCAGATCTTCAGAACTCGTTCTCCTTTTCTTTTGTATCAGCATCTGAACTTTGTATTCTCTTGTATTGAGTTCTGCTTCTTAGGCGAAGTATTTTCCTTTAAGTATTAAGTTCGCGCCGTTTTACGAAAGCATAATCTGTTTGTTAAGTTCTCACAAATAATAACCATTAGCTGTACAAAATTGTTCATACAGAAATACACTTTGATATCATTAAAACTTAGAGATAAAGTTGTAGAACCAAATCTTGTTCTCACAATCTCCCCCTTTTTGATGATGACAAAACTATGTATTCAGATTCTAAAGATAGCTTATCCTTGGTATAAAGTGCTCCCCCTGAGTCTTAGACTTGATGAATTTCTGAGCTTAGGGCTCCCCATGATTTTACTAGATCATGAGTTTTGATTTTCCTAAGCTTGATTCTCTTTTCAGCAGAGTTCTGGTTTTCTTTTTCTTAACAAGGCTTTAATTTGGATCAGAATACCTGAAAAGAAAAACACTCTAATAGAAATAACAGTTTTATCTGTTAGCATGTAAACAACATTTTTCAGAGATTGACTATGGAATCAAAATATCACATTATATTACTTCTCCCCCTTTTTTGTCATTGATCAAAAAGATAAGTGGTGCAAGGGTGAAAAACAAGGATCTAAGGACTTAAGGACAACAAAGATATAAGAATTAGGTGCTTCCAGAGGACATCTTGTCCCACATTTTCTGAAGCATACCTTTTAGTTCAGCATTGATAGTCCTTTGTTCGTCAAGGCTTTCTCTGAACTTCTGTTGTTCTTCTCTGATTTCTCCAATAGCGTCTTCTAAACGCTTGACAGTAGGATCAGATGTAGAAACAACTGTAGCATCTTGCTCGGCCTTCTTCATGGCTTCAGTTTCTTGTGCTATTCTAGCTTCTTCAGCAACCTTTTCTGCAAGAAGTCTCACTTCCTCAGCAGCCTTTTCTTCAACTTCTTTCTGCTTTGCAGCCAAGAACTGAATTATCCTGATCCGTTCTCCAGCTTCTGCTCTCTCCTTTGCCCGTTGAATTCCATCTTTGATGGTTGCATCTGAGAAGCTTACAATTCTTGTAAGCTCACTGCTCAACCATTTCTGGAAGTTTTGACAAGATCTTTCAAGTTCCATAGGCTTGGTACTTGTGTTAAGTTCTGCTCTTAGGTCCGCAAACTTCCTTAACGTCTTGTCATAAAATTGACTTGTGCATTCTTCAAAAGATGTTGAAGGAGGTTTAGTATAGATGACTAAAGCAAGGTCGGGCTTGGAAGAATTCAACTCAGGTGTTGTTTGCTGAGATGGAATGATCTCAGTAGGAGGATGTTGATTGCTTGGTTGATCAGTAGGACATGTCACTTCTGGAGTGTCTGAGATCATGAGAGATTCAGGGGTGACGATCTCTAGAGATTCAGAGGTTGTCTCCTCAAAGATAGACTCAATACTGAGGACTTGAGAATCAGAGATTAGGTTGATGGAACTTTGTTCATTTGGCTGAATGATTGACGCGATTATTGACGAGATGTAGGTAGGAATGACTTCAGTCGAGATAGGGGTACTGATTGATGAGTTAGGTGAAGATTGGATAGTGGTAGTTGAAGGAGAAATTGAGAAAGATGGTGGTTTAAACTTCACTATGGATTGGAGGTAGGAATGACGGTGGTTTGAGATGATGATGGTGCAGTAACAGTATTCGTCACATTCATAGATCTAGAAGAATTGACAGCTGATTTATTGATTTTCTCAAGAGGAAGAGTTTCCAGCCTAGAGGTTTTGGATGTTTCAGTTTCATTCCTTTTTTTCTTCTTCTTAGGCTCAGCATCCTCTTCAGCTTGCTTCCTCTTACTCCTCGTGATGTATTTAGACTTGGAAGCAACCTCTTCAACTCTGGATTTTGGCATGTCATGCCCTTCTTCTCTCATTATAGCCACAAACGAAGCAATTGTTATTGGATTATCTTCTTTGCGATAGCAGGGGTAGTTTCGGTACTGAACGTTTGATTGTAGTGTCGTGAGGGTTAGGTATGGGTTTCACATCAACATTGGTAATCATTTTCATATGCTTAAGGTTCACAGCATTGAAAGTTTTCCTACTTTGCTAGTCAGATAGTCTGTGTACTTAGCTTCTTTGACTAGATACTCCACTAGGCCACTTTCAATGAAGATGTCAGAGAGAAGTCTTCCAAATGGAATGTCGTTTACAATCTTCCTATCTGGTAAAGTTGTTGTTCTTGTCTTGCGCACCATATCTCTTAGGTAGCAGAAAAGAATGGATGGAAGACACATTTTCTCATTCTTGTGCAAGTAGTACAACATGTACTTTTGATTTGTGTTGAAGAAATCTGTAGCACTTTTTGGAGTTCTTGGATTGATACATCCAAGAATGATTTTATGCCAGATTCTTAAATCGTCACGCAGATTCTTGCTTTTGTATTCTGTAGTTCCAGCTTGACAATTTTTGAAGATTGCTCTGTTGATGACGGAGTCAGATATTTCAGTTTTTCCATAAACTCTTATTCCTTCCAGGAGTTCCATCCCTAGTAGGTCTGAAATATATTTTTTAGTTATAATGATCTTTTGATCCATGACAAAAGATACAACATGAAGATCGTCTGTTTCAGCGTGCCTCCAGAATTCCTTTACTAGGTCATCAAAGGTTGGACCTCTAAGTCTTTCAAAGTAACTTTTCCATCCTTGAGTATTAAGTTGATCAAATAGGTTAAACTTGTTATCGCAAAGATTGTCGAAGTCGACAGACAGCTCTTTCAGAACAATTAGTTCATTTGCATGCATATCACAGGTAACAGAGGAATTTCTCTGTGTGACATGGGTTACATCGATCGTGGGAAGAGATAATGGAGTCGAAGCGATCGTCGCGATGGTTGTAGAGGTGGCAGATGGTGCGATAGACGAAGACGACAGCTCTTGGCAGACATTCAATGACGTTTCAACTTCTTTGGAGAGGAGAACAGTTTCTTGTTGATCGATGTTTGTCATGATGATGGTTAAGAACGAAGAGGATGAGAACAGGGATTGAGTTCATTGAGAGAGAGAAATTTAGGGTTTTAGGGTTTCCTTTTGAGTGAAAGAGGGAATAGGAGTGGTTTTTGAAAACTAGAGGAGATAGATACTTACAGTGGATAAGTAAATAAATGTAATCAAGTTTTGAGTCAATCCCAAGAAAATTACTATTCGTTTGATTTGGCTAAATATAGTGAATTAGATGTAATCTAATCACATGCAAAATGTCATTTTCTAATTAAATGACGCGTTAGAACTGACTCAAAAGAAAAATTAATTAGAACTGAGATACTTCTCACAAAAGTGGTTCTGATGATTTAAAAATACTTATTTCCTCTGACTAAACACATTTGGTTCTGAAATAATCTCATTCTGAGCAATACACCATTTTCAGATGCTTTAAAATAATTTGAAATCTATCTTCAGCTAAGGGTTTTGTAAAGATATC
This sequence comes from Lathyrus tuberosus, assembly GCA_022829125.1. Taxonomy (NCBI): domain Eukaryota; kingdom Viridiplantae; phylum Streptophyta; class Magnoliopsida; order Fabales; family Fabaceae; genus Lathyrus; species Lathyrus tuberosus. The sequence continues at coordinate 3,851,507 of JALAZF010000397.1, forward strand.
AGCCCATTGATGGTCTGTATCAATAAATTTTAAGCATAAGGTTCCCTTCTGAACATAGTCTCTGATAAAATGGTGTTTTATTTCAATGTGTTTAGCCCTAGAATGTAAAGTTGGATTTTTACTTAAACAAATAGCAGCTGTATTATCACAGAAGATAGGAATGTTACTCTCATATATCTGATAGTCTTCCAGCTGATTTTTCATCCAGAGCATTTGTGTACAGCCTTGAGACGCGGAGATGTATTCTTCTTCTGCAGTAGAGAGAGCAATTGTAGATTGCCTCTTACTTGACCATGAGATTAGATTGTTTCCTAGGAACTGACAGTTTCCAGATGTGCTCTTTCTTTCCAATCTGTCTCCAGCATAGTCTGCATCGCAGTAACCAGAAAGAGTGTACTCTGATGTTTTCTCATACATCAGGCCAAGGTTATTTTTCCCTTTCAGATACCTCAGAATTCGTTTAATAGCAGTCAAATGATATTCTCTTGGATCTGATTGGAGTCTGTGACATAAATGTACACTAAATAATATATCAGGTCTGGAAGCAGTTAGATATAAGAGAGAGCCTATCATACCACGATAGAGCTTCTAACAAACCTTAGCTTCCGATTCTTCCTTTCTCATGACACATGTTGGATGCATTGGTGTTTTAGCTATATTGCTATCCATCATGTCGAATTTCTTCAGAAGTTCTTTTGTGTACTTACTTTGATGAATGTAAGTTGCCTCTGGTTTCAGATCTATTTGAATTCCCAAAAAGAACTTTAACTCACCCATCAGACTCATTTCGAATTCTGCTTGCACTAACTTTGAAAATTCTTCACAAAGAGAGGGGTTAGCAGAACCAAAGATAATATCATCAACATAGATTTGAACAATAAGAATATCATTCTTATATGATTTACAGAAGAGAGTTGTATCAACCTTTCCTCTGGTAAAATTGTTTTCTAAGAGAAATTTGCTCAATCTATCATACCAAGCTTTGGGAGCTTGCTTTAAATCATAGAGTGATTTTTTTGAGTTTAAAGACAAAATCTGATTTTTCTGAATTTTCAAAGCCAGGAGGTTGCTTGACATAGACCTCTTCTGATATATAACCATTTAAGAATGCACTCTTAACATCTATTTGATATAGGGTGATGTTATGATTTACTGAAAAAGAAATTAATAACCGTATTGCTTCAAGTCTGGCGACTGGAGCAAAAGTTTCGTTGTAATCAATCCCTTCTTGTTGACTGTAACCTTGAGCAACAAGTCGTGCTTTGTTTCTGACAACTTCTCCCTTCTCATTTAGCTTGTTCCGAAATACCCACTTGGTTCCAATAACATGAACATTCTTAGGTCTTGAAACTAGATCCCAAACATCATTCTTTGAGAATTGATTCAGTTCTTTTTCCATAGCCAGAACCCAGTCCTTGTCCATAAGCGGTTCTTCTAGTGTAGCTGGTTCGATTAACGATACCAGTCTCAAGAGTTTTTCTTCTGATGGTCTGAGGGCTGATCTAGTTCTGACTTGAGCGTCCTTGTTACCAAGAATTAGTTCCTCAATCTTTTCTTTGACTTCATCTGCCTTTTCTTTAGGTTCTGAGAAGCTAATTTCCAAACCTGCAAGCTTTTCAACTAGCTCTGACTTTTCAAAGTCAGGCTTGTCATTGAATCTAACATGAATTAATTCTTCCACAATCCGAGATTCTGTGTTATAAACTTTGTAGCCTTTTGAGCGTTCAGAGTATCCTAACAGCAGGCACTTATGTGCTTTGGAATCAAACTTGCCAAGATTCTCCTTAGTGTTTAACATAAAGCAAGTACATCCAAATGGATGAAAATAGGAAATGTTGGGGATTTTATTCTTCCACAATTCATAAGGAGTTTTATTTAAGATAGGTCTAATAGAGATTCTATTTTGAATGTAACATGCTGTGTTGATTGCTTCTGCCCAAAAATGCTTAGCCATGTCAGTTTCTTGGATCATGGTGCGAGCCATTTCTTGAAAAGTTCTGTTCTTTCTTTCTACAACTCCATTTTGTTGTGGAGTTCTAGGACAAGAAAAGTCATGGGATATCCCGTGTGAATCAAAAAGGTTTTCAAAGTCTTTGTTTTCAAATTCTCCACCATGATCACTTCTGACTTTGATGATTTTGCAATTTTTCTCATTTTGTACTTGAGTGCAGAAGGAAGCAAACACAGAATGTGACTCATCCTTGTGTTTTAAGAATTTCACCCATGTCCAACGACTGTAATCATCAACGATGACTAGTCCGTATTTCTTACCATTGATCGAAGCAGTTTTCACTGGTCCAAAAAGATCAATGTGAAGAAGTTCTAACGGTCTGGAGGTGGAAGCAATATTCTTTGCTTTAAAGGAGGTTTTTGAAAACTTGCCTTTCTAACATGCTTCACACAGAGCATGTGAAGAGTACTTCAGATTTGGCAAGCCTCTGACAAGACCTAGCTTGTTTAGCTAAGAAATTCTTCTCAAACTAACATGACCAAGGCGTCTATGCGAGACCCATTGCTCTTCATTTACAGAAAGAAGAAATTTTACATTTTGATGTTTTAAATCTGATAACTTAATTTTGTAAGTATTGTTCTTCCTCTTTTTGTTAAACAGGACAGATCCATCCTTTTGACTTAAAGCTTTACAGGATGTTTGATTAAAAATGACGTCATAACCATTGTCACTAAGTTGACTAATTGACAATAGATTATGCATTAGACCTTCAACTAACAGAACATTTTTAATAGAGGGGAGCTTACTATTTCCAATAGTTCCGGAGCCAATGATTCTTCCTTTCTGATTTCCTCCGAAACCGACGACACCTCTTGGTTTAAGTTTCAGATCTTGGAACATATGCCTTTCTCCCGTCATGTGTCACGAGCATCCACTGTCCAGGTACCATGATTGGTGTTTCAATGGTGCTATTAAAGATGTCTGCAACATAAACTATCTTATTCTTAGGTACCCATTTTGTCGGTCCTTCCTCATTAGTTTTTCCAGAGGTTCTGACACCTTTGAACTTCCTTCTATTAGGATAATAGTGTGGAACTTGTGCATAGTGTTTAAGTTTAGAAGCTTTCTTCAGTGTCTGTGTTTGTGTAGTGATAGATTTTGAACCTTTTTGTTCAAAAATTTTCAAGATAGTGCCGGAGGGCAAAAAATGTTTGGACAGAGGTATTATCTTGATACTCTTGGTCTCATCATATGGTTGTGATGGTCCTAAATATCCCAGACCTCTGTTACCATTCCTGCTGACTCCATAGATCATTGAAGCCATTTTGCTTATGTCAATGCTTTTAGCGAGAAAGCGTTGAAAAGCTCTATCATACTTGACTACTTCATTAGTATTGGTCTTGTTAGAGGTGATTTCTTCTTCTAACCTAGAGATTTTAGTTTTTAAGGTAGTATTTGAATTTTCTAGAGAAAGTAGTTTTTCATTTAATTCAAGGATGGTTTGTTTGCTTTTAGTAAGATCTTCTGAAGGAACCACAAGAGTCTTTTTCAGAGTTTTGTGTTTTCTTCGAAGAGTTTGATATCTTTCCATATAATCCTATTTCAAGTTCAGAGCGAGATAGGGAAGAAAGTACCTCTCTTTCATCGTCGGAGTCTGAAGGTTCTCCTTCTGATAGAACGTCGTTGGTTTTAGCCATGAATGCTACATTAACACGTTCTTCATCGGAATTATCTTCGGATTCTGAATCATCCCAAGTTGCCATAAGACCCTTTTTAGCTTTCTTAGGTCTTTCATCTTTCTTAACCTTTGGACAGTCATTTTTTATATGTCCAGGTTCTTTGCACTCAAAACACGTGACATCTCTTCCAAAAGTTCTCCTTTGATCCTATGTAGGTTCAGATCTTCTTCTTGGTCTTTTGAACTTATTTCTTCTGTACTTCCATAGTTGACTAATTTTTCTTGATATGAGAGATATGTCATCTTCGTCTGATTCTTCTTCAAATTCTTCCATTTCCTCCTCTGCTTGATACACCTTTTTCTTTTCAGATTTAGCTTTCAGAGCAATGGATTTGTTTTTCTTTTGGGGTTCATCTTCTTGGAGCTCTATTTCATGACTTCTTAAAGAACTGATTAGTTCCTCAAAACTTATGCTATTTAGATCCTTTGTTAGTTTTAAGGCAGTTACCATTGGTCTCCATTTGGCAGGTAGACTTTTGATAATTTTCTTGACATGATCAGCGGTAGAATATCCTTTGTCCAGAACTCTGAGTCCTGCAATGAACATATGAAATCTTGAGAACATGGTTTCCATAGATTCATCATCTTCCATCTTGAAGACCTCATAATTTTTAACTAGTGCAAGAGCCTTCGTCTCCTTGACTTGAGCATTGCCTTCGTGAGTCATACGAAGAGAGTCAAAGATGGACTTTACAGTTTCTTTGTTGGTAATTTTCTCATATTCTGTGTAGGAAATTGCATTTAACAGAATTGTTCTTACTCTGTGATGGTTTTTGTAAGTTTTCTTCTGTGCATCTGTAAATGCACTTCTATCAATCTTTTTACCTGCAGAATCTACAGGGTGACTGTAGCCATCAACTACTAGATCCCATAGATCTTAGTTAAACGACAAAAAGTAACATTCAATTCTATCTTTCCAATAGTCAAATTTTTCTCCATCAAAGATATGAGGTTTTACACTATAAGAATCTCTTTCATTTACAATAACACTTGACTCAGCATTTGGTATAGACATTGTTTTTCACACTTGGATCGGTACTGAACACTGCTAAGGGCTTGATAAAAATTCAATCTTTTTATCACCTCAGAACCGTAGCTCTAATACCAATTGAAGGAGTGAAAAACACAAGAAAGGGGGGGGGGGTTTGAATTGGTTTTTCAAAAAATAAACTTGTTTCTTTAAAATAAATTCTTTTTAGAAACCGTTCGTTTTAATGGTAGTGACCTATGTTAAGAATCAAGTGATGAACACGTTATGTTTATACTAGTTCACTTGAGAAACCCTCAAGTTAGTCTAGTCCACCCACCAAGGTGATTTTACCTCTCTCAACGAGGTCTTAATCCACTATTCATTCAAATCAGTACAATGCACGAGCCCAATTGCTGGTGACTAACACAACCTCTAAAACTCACAAGTTTTAGACTTCTCAAGTAATACAACCTCACAGGTCTTACTCAAGTAACAACCTCTAAGACACACGACTTAGACTTATCAAGATATACCACCACAAGGTCTTTCTCAAGGAACACAAACCTAAGTTTGAACAAATTACGTTTACAGAAATATGCTTCTATACAAGCTGAAAATGTAAACATGTTTTTGACCAGAATGACTTAAGAAAGATTCAGATAGAGAGAGTATGCGGTATCGTTCATGTGTATCTTTCTTCAAGTCTTTTGTTTCCTTTTATAGCCGTGTAAAAAGAGCCGTTGAAGTGTAATCATTATATCTAAGTAGGCTGGCGGCTAGAAGCGTGAGGACAAATAAAACCTTTTGCGTGTTGTGCTTTCTGTCTTCGATTGTACCATTGCACTGTTACCAAGATATCTTCGCTAGAATTGAGGTACAGCTGTACTATGTAGCTTTGTCTTCTTGGCTTCTCAACTACAGAGGCTTTTCATGAGCATGAGTAAGAAGGGAAAACTTAGCTAGGTTCTTGAGTTTCTCAAGTCTTCAGATCTTCAGAGCAGCGTCTTCAGAGTCTTCGGTACATGGTCTTTAGAACCTTGTTTGCTTGATGCGTTGTCCTCAAATCTTCAGAGGCTTCTGATAGTATCTGATTGAAGCATGAGTAGAGACTTGATTAGGCCTTCAGAACCTTGATCAGAGAGCGCAAGTCTTTAGCATCTGGACTTCGTTCTATCTGAACCTATGTCTTCAGATCTTCAGAACTCGTTCTCCTTTTCTTTTGTATCAGCATCTGAACTTTGTATTCTCTCGTATTGAGTTCTGCTTCTAAGGCGAAGTATTTTCCTTTAAGTAATGAGCTCGCGCCGTTTTACAGAAGCATAATCTGTTTGTTAAGTTCTCACAAATAACAACCATTAGCTGTACAAAATTGTTCATACAGAAATACACTTTGATATCAACAAAACTTAGAGATAAAGTTGCAGAACCAAATCTTGTTCTCACATTAATTTGTTTGGTCAAGTGTGCGGATTCTGTTTATGCGAGGGAGTGTACTTGTGGACCAACTTATTTTCGATCCTGATATTGAAATAATCGCTCGTAGGCTCAATAGAATAACTAGACGGAGGCGACAACTTTCTAAAGAAATACTAAAGTGCGGAGAATCTTCTTCATCTACGCCCATTGTTACACTAATCATGGCTCAACAACCACCACCACCACCTCATAGTTTAACCCCTTGTGTTAACAGTCCAAGACATAATGCTCAGTTTGCGCGCAACGCCCATATTGGGAGGCATTCTGAGATGAAAACGGGAATCCTTGCTCTTCTATATAAGAATCCTTTTACTGGTATGGACCATAAGGATTCGTTCACACTTCTCACCAAATTCTATGAAATTGCGGGTGCAATGGGAGCGCCAGAAGCTGAAGAGGAATCCTTGTTTAAGAGACTATTTTCGCATTCCTTAATTGGGAATGAAAAGGAATGGTATCTTGATCAATCAAATCTAGTGATGACGGATTGGAATTTATTGGAAGAAATGTTCCTTGAATGGTTTTCCCCCACAATATATTTTTGGAAGTGAAGACGGCGATATCATTGTTTGCTCAAAGTAGAAATGAATCTCTCAATGAAGCTTGGGAGAGGTTTAAATCCATGTTAGGAAAATGAAAAGGTCACGGTTTTAATGAATTAACTCAAGTGCACATCTTCTGGAATGGGCTCCAATCGGCTCACAAGACTTTGTTGGTTGCTACTTCGGGTGGTTCATTAATGTCCAAAAGCGTTGAAGATGTGATTGCTATTATTGATAGGATGACACTCAATGATCATTAAGGAAATCACAACTGTGGTACACCTCAAAGAAAATTGGGCATGATCGAGTTGGGAACAAATGATGTTATTCTTGATACAAACAAATTACTCTCATAACAAGTGGAGTTGTTGACAAAGCAAATGTCAAAACTTCCACAACAAATCAAAGAGATGCAAGAAGTTCCTAACCAAAATCAACATTTACAAGTTGTGAAATTTGTAAATGCGATCATCCTACCGGCTATTGTCCACCGGTTGTTAAAGAAGCCAACTATGCGAGAAATCAAAATCAAGGCTTTCAACCAAGACCACCATATCAAATCAATAACCAAGGCTACCAACCGAGAGGTAATAGCCAAGGTTACCAATAAGGGTGGAGAAAAGAGCCGAGTTCTTTAAACCATCAACCTTACCAGAATTACAACCAACCGCAAAAAAACCAAGGATGAGGCTCTAAGATTAAAGAAACTCTCAATCAATTCATACAACTCTCAATATCTAACCAAAAGAGAATTGATTCCTCTATTAGGAATCTTGAGGCACAAATAGGGAAATTGTCTAAGTAACTTTCCGACAAACAAAAAGAAGCCTTTCCGGTCAAGACGCAAGTGGATCCTAATGAGGTATGCAAATCTATCCTTACTAGGAGTGGGAGGAAGATTGATCTGGGCATTGGTGAGAAAGAAGGGGAGAATGAGGTTGTAGTTGAAAAGGAGGATGAAATTATTGAAGAGGAAGTTGAAAAAAATGTGAAGGATGATGTAGTTGAAAAGAAATGGATAGAAGAGAAAAAGAAAAATGATAGGAAGGGAAAGGAGAAAGTGAACATCCCCATTCAAAATTTTCCTTATCCTCATAGTCCTACAAAAAGGGACAACGCAAGGCAATGTGCTCGGTTTATGGATATTTTTAATCAATTGCAAATCAATATTCCATTTGCCGAGGCATTGGAGAAAATGCCTACTTAATTAAAATTTATGAAGGATATCATCACCAAGAAGAAACGGTATACGGACCAAGAAACCATAGTTGTTGATGCTAGTTTTAATGCAATTATTCAAAGGATTCTTCCTTGGAAGTAAAGTGACCCGGGAAGAGTTACATTGCCGGTTACCATCGGCAATACCTATGTTGGTAATGGGTTGATCAATCTGGAATCTAGCATAAATTTCATACCGTTGTAAATTGTTAAAAGATTGGTACATATAGAGTTAAGGGCTACTAAGATGACTTTGCAATTAGCTGATAAATCAACTACCCATCCTCACAGTGTAGCTGAAGATGTATTGGTGAAAGTTGATAAGTTTTTGTTTCCCATCGACTTTGTGGTGATAGACATGGACGAAGATGATGACACTCCTTTAATTCTTGGAAGGCCTTCCATGAAAACAACAAGAATGGCGATTGATATGGATGATGGTCTAATGAAAGTGCGAGTACAAGATGAAGAATTTTGCTTTAATCTCTTTGAAGCCATGAAGCATTCAAAAGAAAAGAATGACTGTTTCCTTCTTGATGCAATGGAAGAAGTGATTGAAGAGGTGAAAAGAGAAGTTCATGTTGCTACGCCCTTGGAAAAAGTTCTTACTCATTCTTTGCTTAGTCTTAATGAGAGTGAAGAAAATGAGATTGAAAAGTGTTTGCGGGAACTTGAAGCTTTAGAAGTAGTTCCTACCTTGGAAGAACTTGAGGAAGAGTCGAAAAAAGAAAAGGTGGAAGACACAAAAATTGAGTTGAAGATTTTGCCTCTTAATTTAAAATATGTGTTTCTTGACGATGAGGGGCACAAAGCGGTGATCATAAGTAACAAACTAGCCATGGAGGAGGAAGAAAAATTAATTGTTGTATTGAAGAAGAATCAAAATGTTATGGGATGGACTCTTTCCGATTTAAAAGGAATAAGCCCTTCCTATTACATGCATAGGATCTAAATTGAGGATGATTTTAAGTCGGTCACTTAACCTCAACACCGCTTAAATCCTACCATGAAAGAGGTGGTTAGGAAGGAAGTGGTGAAGATGCTTGAGAACGTAATGATTTATCCTATTTTTGATAGTCCGTGGGTTAGTCCGGTACAAGTGGTATCGAAGAAAGGCAGGATGATTGTTATTCAAAATGAAAAGAATGAATTAATTTGAACAAGAACCGTGACCGGTTGGAGAATGTGTATCGATTATCGTAGGATAAACAAAGCTACGAGGAAAGATCACTTTCCCTTATCTTTCATGGACCAAATGCTTGAGAGGCTTTCTGGTCTGAAATTTTAATGTTTTCTTGATGGTTATTTGGGTTACAATCAAATTATTGTTAACCCAAACGATCATGAGAAAACTGCTTTTACATGTCCTTTTGGGGTCTTCACTTATAGGAGGATGCCTTTTGGGTTGTGTAATGCGTCAGCTACTTTTCAGCGGTGTATGCAAGCCATATTTTCTGACTTGATTGAAAAATCTATTGAAGTTTTCATGGATGACTTTTCAGTTTTTGGGTCGTCATTCGACCTTTGTTTGAAAAATATGGACATTGTGTTGGAAAGGTGTGGAAAAACTAATCTTGTGCTTAATTGGGAGAAGTGCAACTTCGTGGTTATGGAAGCAATTGTGCTCGGCCACAAAGTTTCTTCAAAGGGGCTTGAAGTTGACTAAGCCAAAGTGGAGGTTATAGAGAAGTTGCCACCGCCAATGAATGTCAAAGGAATTAGAAGCTTTCTCGGACATGATGGATTTTACAGGAGGTTCATCAAAGACTTCTCAAAGATTGCAAAGCCTTTGAGCAATTTGCTCAACAAAGATAAGTCGTTTGAATTTGATGACTCTTACATGCTTGCTTTTAATTCTTTAAAAGAATGTTTGACTACCGCACCCATAATCACGACTCCCGATTGGAAACTTGATTTGAACTCATGTGTGATGCAAGTGATTATGTCGTTGGTGCGGTACTTAGACGAAATTTTTTCCATGCTATACACTACGCAAGCAAAGTTTTGAATGAAGCTCAAATCAATTATGCCACTACGAAAAAAGAGCTTCTCACGATAGTGTATGCATTGGAAAAATTCTGGTCTTACCTCATCGGGTCTAAAGTAGTTGTTTACACAGACCATGCGGCTATTAAGTATCTGTTAACCAAACCAGATTCTAAGAAAAGGCTTATTAGATGGGTCCTCTTGTTGCAAAAATTTGATCTTGAAATTCGCGACAAAAAGGGATCCGAGAATTTGGTTGCAAATCACTTATCCCGTCTGGTGAATGTGGAAGTAACTAAAACTGAATTGGAGGTAAAAGAGGAATTTCTAGATGAAAAGCTATTTATGGTGCAAGTTAGGCCTTGGTTTTCCGATATGGTAAATCACAAAGTCGTTGGAGTGATTCCCGAAGGCCAAACTTAGAACCAAAGAAATTTTTTTCGCATGATGCCAAGTCTTTTATTTGGGATGGGTCGTATTTATTAAAACTTGGTGTTGATAACCTTTAGAGAAGGCGTGTTACAATTGAGGAGTCAAGGAGTATTTTGTGGCATTATCATAACTCACCTTATGGTGGTCATTTTAACGGGCTAAGAACAGCAATGAAAGTCCTTTAATCAGGCTTCTATTGGCATTCTTTGTTTAAAGATACTCATGTGCATGCCCAAAGTTGTGACAATTGCCAACGAAGTGGAGGAATTACAAAGCGGAATGAGATGCCATTACAAAGTATGTTGGAGGTGGAAGGTTTTGGCTGTTGGGGAATTGATTTTTTCGGTCCATTTCCATCTTCATTTTCTTGTGAGTACATTCTAGTTGTTGTGGACTATGTGTCAAAGTAGGTTGAAGCAATAGCTTGTGCTAAAGCAAATGGTAAAACCGTGATAAAATTCCTAAAGAAAAACATTTTTTCGTGTTTTGGTACGCCTATAATTTTGATAAGTGACGGAGGATCCCGCTTTTGCAAAGCTCCTTTAGAAAAAGCCTTGGAGAATTATGGCGTGAAGCACAAAGTGACATCGCCATATCATCCTCAGGCTAATGGTCAGGCTGAAGTATCAAATCGTGAGATCAAGAGAATCCTTGAGAAAACTGTTTCTTCTTCTAGGAAGGATTGGGCACACAAGCTTGATGAGGCTTTGTAGGCTTATCAGACCGCATTTAAATCTCTGATAGGTCTCATGCCGTTTAAGATGGTCTACAAAAAATACTTATCATTTGCCAATAGAGTTGGAGCATAAAGCATTTTGGGCCTTAAAATTTCTGAACTTTGATCCCACTTTGAGTGGTGAGAAGAGAAAAATGCAATTTCATGAATTAAATGAATTGTGACTCCAAGCTTATGACTTCAACTAGCTTTAAAAGGAGAAGGTGAAAAAGTATCATGACAAGAAGATTGTAAAGAAAGACTTTCATGACGAACAAATGGTCTTATTGTTCAATTCCCGATTAAAATTGTTTCTGGACAAATTAAAGTCAAAATAATTTGGTCTGTTTCGGATTAGAGAAATCAAGCCTTACGGAGAAATTGTAATCGAAGACCCTTCATCAAAAGAAATTTGGAAATGTAATGGGCAAAGGTTGAAAGTGTACCTTAGGGGTGAAGTTATTACTGATGCGGGAACAATCTCTTTTGGCGATTCTTGAGTTGATTTCAACCGTCGAGCTCAAACGAAGTTAAACAAAGTGCTTGTTGGTAGGCACCCTAACATTGTGAGTATTTATGTTTTTCTTACTGCATTGTGTTAGCATGTTATAGTGAAAGAGTGTTGTAATAAAACACAAGTTGAAAAACCAGAATTTTGAATTACTGTCATGTTCGCCTTGTGTTCGCTTTACGAAACTGGGGTGAATTAGTTCGCTAGGCGAATATCTGTTTGCACTGTGAGCATGACAGATGCTGGAATAGTGAGAAGTTTTTGCTACAACACTTGAGTAAGATTTTTGTGTAGTACTGTTGTATTGCTTTTCTGTAGTGGACCTGAGGGCATGCCTTTTTCAAAAAGGAGGGGGCAGTATCTAGTAGTTTTAATTATTGTTAGTATGCTTTCTTTGAATTTAATGTTTCCATTTTGTGGTGATGAATTGTGAAAACTTCTAGATTGGTTGCTATTTGCTAAAAGTATCCAATGAAGATTCTCCCAAGTTTGGATGGTGATGATAGTATTTGATCATGTAAATGTTGGCAAGGTACATAGTTACCTCTTTCTAGGATGTTAGAATGTTTAAGAATTTCTTTTCTTTGTGCAAGTGTAATTTTGTTTAAGTTTTTCAACTTTGTTTTAATGCTTGTATCACTTAGGTTCCAATAGCTACAAATTTGTGAGAAACCTCCATTGTTTACTAAATGCATAGGATGACTAATAAATCTTGTTGAATACATTTGATTCATGCTTAATCTTGTGATTATTTTGATTTTGTGGAAGCATTAGATATGATCAAGGAATTTGTTGATAATGAGCACAACCATATCCATAATTAACTTACCCATGAGTAGTGAGAATTTGCTAACCCCTTTGAGATTAATTGTTTAGATCCTAGTTTAGTGATGAACTTGGTATTTATACATAATAGGAAAGATAGTTCATCATTGAATTGTGTAGGATTCTAAAAATAAATTCTTGAACCTTTGAAATTTTACTAAATTGTCTTCCTATGCTCAAAAATTAAGGAACATTCACTTAAGGTTTGGTTAAAAACCAAGTTGGGGAGAGTGAAAAGAAAGTCGTAGGTTACTCAAAAATTTTGAAAATTTTCAAACAAGCATTGAAAAGAAAATTGTGTATATGAACTGTGAAAAAGAAAAAGAAAAAACATGCTTGTTTGAATGAAAAAAAATTGAATAATGTGGAATAAGGATGTTGGAAGGGTTACCAATGAAGAAAAGAAAGTGTTGGATGAAGTTGTAATGTGTACATAACCTTGTATAGTGCATGTGTCTTTTGCATTGGCAACTTTGAATCCATGGCCTTATAAATTCCCCTTTGTTGTGAACCAAACCAAGCTACAACCTTTAAAGACCTTAGTGATCTTCTTGCTTCCATGAATTCTTTAATGATTGATTAGATGAATGTATGAATTTGTTTGTATTTGCATTGTTTGCCAGGTGAGTGAAATTGCCCCGCGGTTGCAAACACGTTAATTTCTTCAATTCTTATTCGAAGAGGAGTGTTAAAGTGATTCAAGCATGAGAATTTAGTTGTTACTTGAAGCATTGCATGATATTTGTTTAAGAACTAAATTCTTTTGCATTGTTCGATTCTAGGAAGTTGTAATCATTGCTTGTGTGCATTTGTTTGTTTATTTGAGCCATAAACCCATTCTTGGTGGAATTAAATGCTCGAGCAAATCCTCTTGTTTTCAATGAGAGGCATACTTTGCTTGAGGACAAACAAAGATCTAGTTGGGGAGAGTTTATTGAATGTCAAACTAGCTTTAATTTGATCCTTATTTATTGGCATTTTTAAACTCTTTTGTGTTGTTTTGTTGGTGTAGCGCGAATTTTTGCGTGGTTGCGAAGCACTATCGCTTTGGGGTACTACAGTTCGATTCATTTTTTATCCTATTGAAGCTGATTAAGGAAGGGAAATATATGTCTCTAATTAACCCTGCTTGCATACTGAGTTTAAACAGGTGACTGTTGGTTTATAGATGCTATTAAGATTGTGGGTCTCTCTTAGGTTATTTTGTTAAGAACATAGTGTCTGGACTATTTGTGAGGCTTTTGGTAATGTGTTTAAATATGATGCTTTTGGGTTGATTTGATGGAGATACTGGATTTTGGGTTTTTGATCAGTATGCTCGCTAAGATTTTGCAATCTTATGCCTACGTATTCCCGTTTAACGAAACAGGGATATCAGAGCAATCGTAGTTCCTCCTATTCTATGGTAGGAAAAAGGTCATTTTGGTGTCTTGTTCAAAGCTCAAGACATGAAGCTAAAGGTGATTTGTATCTTGTTCAAAGCCCAAGATGTGAAGCTAAAGGGTTTTGGATGAGAGAGAATTTGTCATTTCTAAAGAGGAGTTGTTGATGTTTGTATGTTGTGAGCAAGGCATAGATTTGATGCCAAAAGGTTAATTGACTCAACCGAGGTTTTCTTTATACAAAGCCTAAGAGGAGGCGATTGACCTAACAAGAGGGTGCTTTTTTTTTGTCTCGTACGAAGCCCGAGATAGAGGCTAAAAGGGTTTACTTAACAAGAGAGTGCTAACAAGTGACTGACCCAACAAGAGAGTGATTTTATGTGTCTTGTACGAAGCCTAAGACGGAGGCTAAAAGGTTTTGACTCAACAAGAGAGTCTTTTATCTGTCTTATATGAAGCCTAAGATGGAGGCTAAAAAGGTTTGACTCAACAAGAGAGTCTTTTATACTCAACAAGAGAGTGACTTTATATGTCTTATACGAAGCCTAAGACGGAGGCTAAAAGGGCTTTGACTCAACAAGAGAGTCTTTTATACTCAACAAGTGAGTGTTTTTTGTGTGTCTTGTACGAAGCCCAAGACGGAGGCTAAAGGGGAGACTGATTCGACAAGAGAGTCTGAAAAGGTTAACTCCGCTGGGGAGAGTCATTGTACAAAGCCGAAGAGGAGGCTACCTTACCGCCGTGGATTCTGGAGATCCTGAAGCAAGTCCAAGTATAGGGAACTCTCATGAGAGAGACCGGGTTTCTACCTATGTTTGAAGGGAACTTGAGAATGTCTTTGAGACTCAAGGGTCTTAGACTGTCCAAGTCTAGAGTTTTATCTTTTGTATAAAGCCCAAGAGGAGGCACGGGTATTAAGGGATGGGTATCAACCCCACAACGGCCGGAGTTTTGACGCTGGAAAGACTGCTCTAGCAAAGGATGACTAAGTTCTGTCTTATACCTTTAAGAGGTCGTCAGGGTCCTTGTATTAAGCCCAAGAGAAGGCATGAGAACTTCTAAGAAGCCGAAGGGTCCTTGTACAATGCCCAAGAGGAGGCGGGGATGCTTTTAGGAAGCCTGTGGGTCCCCAAACCAAGAGAAGTTCAAGACATACTATTCACAGAGAATAGATTAAGCCAGAAAGGTTCTTGAATTTGGAAGAAACTCAAGAGATGCTATTCACGGAGAATAGATCAACTCTGGGGAGTAGAGTTTCTTTGACAATTTATAAGAGTGACAATCCGAGAAAAGGTTCGCCGAGAATACTGCCTTTCTCTTTGTTCCATATTGTTTAACCTCGAGAGAAGGGAAGACTGTATCTGGAATCCTACGTAGGATCTAGTTTTATTTGTATTTAAGAGTGACCAACAAGGCTTTACCTAGTGCTAGACGTAGTTGCCGGGGAAAACTCTAAATAACTATACAAGTATTATACAATTGATATTCGACAAGTATATAAAAAGGATGTGAAAGAAGACTTACAGAAAGCAGCCCCACAATACAGTTATATACATATGAAAGCGATAAATGAAAGCGGATAAACACTTACCCGTTGTAGAGCTTCCATGTTGTTTTGTTAGTTGTTCAACAAAGAAAGCTTTGATAACTATATTATATTCAAAATCAAAGGAGAAAGTGCTTTGAAAAGTTTGTTGGGGCTTACAGCTCAAGGAGAGGCCCAAGTTTTAACAATGATCGCACCGCTGTTTTGAAAACTATACAGAGGGACTTATACAATATGTGAGGCCCACAAAGTTTTTTTATGTACAAGGGGGTTGGGTCTTATACTCTATTAGAGGCCCAACGTGTTTTTGTACCAGTGACGGGGCTTACAGCTCAAGGAGATGCCCAGGGTTTTATTTTGAATTGGCGATCGTGCCAAGGTTTTTTCTTTTAACACAGAGGCACTTATACAATATCTGAGGCCCAAAAAGGTTTTGGTTAAAAGTGGATTGGGTCTTACACTCTATTAGAGGCCTAAAGAGTTATTTTTGTACAAGAGACGGGACTTACAACTCAGGGAGAGGCCCAGGGTTATTCGTTTGAAAATGGCGATCGCGCCGAGATTTTTTATTGTGTCGGGACTTATACAATATCTGAGGCCCACAATGGTTTATGTACAAAAAGGGATGGGACTTACACTCTACTAGAGGCCAAAAGGTTTAAAGAAAGGAAATGGAGCTTATAACACGAGGGTAGGCCCAAAAGTTTTTCCGTTTTGAAATGGCGATCGCACCGAGATTTTTGAAAACGCAGTGGGTCTTATACAATGACTGAGGCCCAAAAATGTTTTAGTTTTCAAGGGGTATTGGGTCTTACACTCTATTAGAGGCCCATAGATTTTTGAAAAAAGTTGGATGAGGGTTGAATTAATCAAAACCTTAATTTGTTTTCAAAATATATTTGAATTGAATAAAAATTCAATTAAAATGACCAAAATTGTTAAACATGTGTGAAAAACAAATTGTGATCTTGGATTAATGTTTGAAAAATCATGTTTATATCCACAAAATGATTGGAAATCAATTAAGTTTGGAAAATAAAGGGAGAAAAAATATTTCAAATGTTAAAAACAAATAAAACATTAATTCTTTGCAAAAATATCAAATATATGAAATAAATAATATTTTTGGGATTTTTTGATAAAATAAAATATTTTAACATTTTTGTGAATTATTAAAAAAGGAATCAACTCAAAATCATTTAAACTCATAGAGAAATTAATTTTTGAATCAATTAAATAAAATCACAAAAATTCAAATATTCAAATATTTGAAAAAGGGCGCCAAGAAAATCTTGGCCTTGCCCACGTGCTCTGTTTTGCCCAGATTTTCATTTCTCATCAATCTCACTGAATACTTGATGACATCACACAATCCACATATCAATCTACTCGTTTTCACCTCACGATCATGTCTACGGTCTTTAATTTCGTTTATTTTAAGCATGGAATAAGAAATCAAAGAGAAACCTCAAGAACCCTAAAATTTGCATGAAGGCTCATAAATTCTATACACGATTCAAACAAAGCAATTGATTGAGGGAAAACACTCTATGCATGATTATGAACATATGGCCAAATTATTGTGCAGCAAAAAATGCATGGATCATAGAGTTAGAAGAGCTCAGGCTTACCTCTTGCAGTTGGTGATCATTTTTTGTGTTAGAGGTGTTACAGCTAGGTTCCAATGATGTGGATAGCTTCCCTAGGTGCCAAGTGATGCATGTGAGTGCTTGGAATGGTTGGAAACAAGCTGGAACTGAAGATGGTATCCCAGCTGCAACTTAGTTAAAACCTTGAGCAGCTGGCTGGTGATTCTGAGAAAGCAGTGTTCTAGATGTTATTTAAGTGTTTGGATCACTTCTATATGATGTTTCTGAGGTGTGCGTGTGATTAGTTTGGTTGGAATAACTCTCAAACTCAAAACCCGATATTGACTTGCTTTAGAAGGCAAATTTGGAAGTGAGAAGGTGATTTTGAGGAAAGCATCTGTTTGATGGCTTTGGTGTACTCAAACTAATCACAAATGAGCTCTATTTATAGTAGAGCAAGTTTGTTTTGGCTGCAATAGTGAATGGCAACTGCAGCAGAGGTTTGGCCAATGTTGATCAATGGGAATCCAAGTCTCCTCTAGCCATTGACTAGAGGTTAGAGCACAGGCTGCTAGTTCCCTTGGTCTTGGATATGTCTTGACTGAATTCAGTTGGAAATGGCTCAGTCCATGCCACCTTGGTGCATCCATTGAATGCTCCAAAACAAAATTGGAGTCTTGTCCCCTCTTTAGGGATTTCTAGGTTTGGCATGCTATTTTTAGTTCCAAGGACTTGGGAGGCTTATGGATCAGTGTTTGTCCATCCTTGGTCCCCCCCTGAGGTGTTCAGATGGATAAACATGTTTTTCATTTGCACAAATTTGGCAAATCGAGCAAAATGCACAAATCTGCCTTGCCATGACAGTTTGCAGCAAGTGGTTTTCATGGAGTTCTTGGCCATTTTGGAAAGCTCTCATATGATACAACATATGTGTGATCATAGTTTGTTTTGATACCTTTTGGATCCAAGTGAAAAATGCCCCTACATATGGAAAAAAGTGAAGGCAGATTCTGACTTTGTGAAAATTTCACCAAGTGTTGGAAAAAAGTGACATTTCCACTTTTTGTCATTTTGGTCACTCCATAACTTGAAATCCATGAGGAATTGGAATGAGGTGTAGTAGACACTTTTAAAGTATGCCATGAGAGCTACAAATCCATCTTTGGATCATGCCAAATGGTTGCTTTGATCTCAAGTTATGATCCTTGGAAGTTGGTACCCTAGCCACTTTGTTCCATAACTTAGAAAATTTCTAAGTTTTTTATGGTTACCCCTTTTACAAGTTATCCCACTTTTCTTGATTTTTCTTGATGGATGATGATTCCAATCACACATTAACATCATTTTAGGGTCAAAGAACCATAATTGTGAAAAATCTCAAAAAGTCAAAGTTGATGTTCTATGAAATTCCAAACTGTGCGATCCTCTATGAAATCCAAACTGTGCGATCCTCTAAGAAATCAAGTCCTTGACCTAAATCAAACTTTATGGATTGATTTCATAGGTGTTATAGGGTGTATTGAATCATGTCCCAAGGTTTGGGAGCATGCCTGGGTCAAAAGTCAAAGGCACAGTTAACTTTTCCCGCGAAACCCTAATTGTGGTTCTGATGAATTTGAAACTTATTGATCAAGCTTCTTGGATCAATACATTATTGAAAAGGGATCAATGTGGTGTATTAGAGACCCTCAAATCATGTCTTGAGGTCTTGGCTCATGATTTGTCCCAAAAGTCAACTTAGGGGTGAATTAGGTCAAGAAACCCTAATTCCTGATTTTTGATGAATGCATCCCCTGAGGCTAAATTGACTTGATGATTGGTTCCATGATGTTACATGGAGTATATTAGGTTATTATTTAAAGCATTGGCTCATGCCTAGAGGAAGATTTCCATCAGGAGGCCCTGGTCGACCAAAACCCTAATTTGGTGACACTGGTGATCTTGGGGCTTGATCCACTTAGAATGCTGCAATCTTGTGCTTGATTCTTGCTATGGGAGTCCTCTTGATCCATTGTGGATGTTTGAGAGGTTAGACAAGTTGAAGATCATGTCAATTCTTGATTGATCCTTTGTCTAAGGCTCAGAGAGGGCTTGAAACCCTAATTTTTTATAGTAGTGAATGCTCACCCATCTTTGGGGAGACTGACGAGGCATAATGGTTCATCTATATTGTGATGATAATTTGCTCAATGATGGGAAATATTAGTGGTCAAAATTTGGGGTATGACAGATGCCCCTATTTAATCTTCTTGGACCCAAAGGTGTGAATGGCGAAGGTATTCGGGCATTCGGGGTGCAAGAGGATTAAATATCGGAATACCCGAAATTTTGATGGTGGTTATGAATGGCAGTTTGTGCATCCTTCTTCTTTTACTAAGCAATGATGCTTAGAAAGGGTAAAAACTTCCCCTCGATTATGGTTTTTAGCCACGGAACTGGTCTTAGTTTTTGAAATAAACTTCCCCTCGATCCTGGTTTCCTACCAAGGAACTGGTCTAAGTTTCTGATATAAACTTCCCCTCGATCCTAGTTTCCTACCAAGGAACTGGTCTCAGTTTCTGATATAAACTTCCCCTCGATCCTGGTTTCCTACCATGGAACTGGTCTAAGTTTTTGATATAAACTTCCCCTCGATCCTAGTTTTCTACCAAGGAACTGGTCTAAGTTTCTTTTGTCAATAAACTCTTGACAAGGAACGCTATGTGTAGCGATTTTCCTCAAACTTCTTGCCGAATTTTCCTGGGGAGATGCCATTTGATAGAAAAAATTTTGATGTCAGACTTGCTGGGGAACCCAGTCGTCTGAGTTGTAGAGGTGTACAAACTTCTCTGTTGGAGACGCCATTTGTCGACTCTATCGGGGAAAACAAGTCTCTTGAGAGACTGTCTTCTGCTTAGGGTGTTACATCATACCTTTCTCGGGATCTTCTCGGAGAAATGCCATATGATGTGATCCAATTTTGAGGTGCTGATGACCTTTTCGTCAGTGGATTTCTCGGAGAAAAACTGTTGTGTTGCCGAATCTCCGGTTGCGAGGCTTTCTCTGGGAATTTTTCCTTAATTCGGGAAAGCGAGGGTATCATCTTCAATGACGAAGAGTGAAATTTGTCAAAAGTTCTCTTCTCTTTCAGAGGTTCAAGTTATCAAAGTGCCTGAGGACCAACTCTAATCCAGAAATAAACTGGAGGAGAGAGATAGTTCAGACGCAACATTTCCTAACGAGGAAAGAACTGACAACTCGGTTGAGAGGACTTTTATCACTTGGGGATAAGACTGACCAGAGTGACAGTGATGCAATATAAATATGAATGTAAATCAATAATGCATGATTTATGTATGTTTATGCTGACAAAACTGACGCGACATACAGACTAGTAGGTGAACACGACTGGATACTCGGCCACAGTGGGGGATGTATAGTATCACTGGTTCACGATAGCAATTCTGCCTTGCTTAGGAGAAATAGTCCCTACGAGGAACAACCGTTGGTCGGGCTTAAGAGGTAAGAACTCTGCCGGGGGGTGTCAGAAAGAACATTCGCATCTGACACAGCTGATCCTTCATTCAGGCGTGCTGGTTTAGAAGGAGTACTTTGATTCTGCACTTTGAAGCTCGATTACTTCGGGAGAAGCGATCGATGTTCTTTCGATGTTCAACAGTCAAAAGAAATTGCCATCTTTATTTTAAAGCAGAAAAAATTTTAACAAGTAAATTCATTTTTGTTTTATTTCAAGGATCGTTAATCATGTTAAAATGTCGCTTCTGTAAAGCTAAAACAAATAAGAATTGCAACCAAGAGCACAAGGGCTCAAATTTTATTGATAGGATGGAAATCAGCCAAACGCGTGATTCCATAGAGTATTTACAAAGTTAGAAAATGGTAATTTTAATGGAAAAGGGCTACATTGAAACATAACGACCGTTATCCTTCTACCAACTTTGAATTCTGGACATCCTGAGCTTCTGTCAAAGATGACCCTGACTGGATTTTTCTGATGGATGGCATAACTGCTGTGGAGAGACTTGCCCCTGTTGGACGTAGTTACTTGCCATTAATCCATAACTTTTGCTTGGATTGTACTTTGAGATTTCCAATCCACCGAGATGATTTTTGATTATGTCTCTAATTTTTTCCTGAACCGCCCTTTTGGGTTTTCAATCCACCGAGATATTATTTATTTATTATTTTTTTTAAGAGAAGTATTTCTTGACTACATCAACATTTGTGGGGTAGGCAAATTCCTCTCCATCCATGGTTGCAAGTCTCAAGGCGCCACTTGAGAAAGCTTTCTTAACCACATAGGGGCCGTCATAATTCGGAGTCCATTTTCCCCGAGAATCATGAGAAATAATTGTATCGTTTTGAGCACAAGGTCTCATTTCCTGAAGACACGGGGTCGGACCTTTTTGTCAAATGTCTGCTTCATTCTTTGTTGATACAACTGACCATGGCATAGAGCTGTTATTCGTTTTTCTTCGATCAGATTCAGTTTGTCGTGCCAACTTTGACACCATTCAGCCTCTGTTAGCCCAGCTTCCATCAATAACCATATTGATGGAATTTCTACTTCTATGGGGAGCACTGCTTCCATGCCATATACTAGAGAGAAAGGGGTTGCCCTTGTTGAAGTACGGACAGATGTACGATAACCGTGAAGAGCAAAGGGTAGCATCTCGTGCCAGTCTTTATAGGTTACGACCATCTTTTAAACAATCCTCTTGATGTTCTTGTTAGCCGCTTCTACCGCTCAGTTTATCTTGGGTCGGTAGGGAGATGAGTTATGGTGTTCGATCTTGAATTCAGCGCACAACTCTTTCATCATCTTATTGTTCAAGTTAGATCCATTATCAGTAATGACCTGGCTCGGAACACCATAACGGCAGATGATATTGTTTTTGATAAATCGGACTACCACTTGTCAGGTTACATTGGTGTACGATGCTGCTTCGACCCACTTGGTGAAGTAGTCAATGGCTACCAGAATGAACTGATGTCCATTTGAAGCCTTGGGTTCAATCATACCAATCATGTCGATTCCCCATATGGAAAAAGGCCATAGGGCAGAGAGAACTTTGAGATGTGTTGGTGGTACATGGATTTTGTCGGAGTATATCTGCCACTTGTGACACTTCCTCATATACTTGTAACAGTCGGATTCCATGGTCAACCAGTAGTATCCTGCTCTTAGAATTTTTCTCGCCATTGTGTGTCCGTTGGCATGAGTGCCAAAGGATCCTTCATGAATTTCCTTTATTAGTATGTTTACTTCTGGTCTGTCTACACATCGGAGCAAGACCATGTCAAAGTTCCTCTTATAGAGTGTATCGCCGTTCAGAAAAAAGTTGCGTGCTAGCCTTCTGAGGGTTTTTCTGTCTTTCCTTAGTTCCCCACGTGGGTACTCTTGTTTCTGAAGGAAACATTTGATATCGTGATACCAAGGTTTGTCTTCTATGACTGCCTCAATCGTAAAGATGTAAGCAGGCCTTTCAAGGTGCATTATGTCGATCTTAGGTGGGTCGTTCCATTGACCCATACTAATCATGGAAGAGAGAGTGGCTAATGCATCAGCTATGTGATTCTCATCACGAGGGATATGATGAAACTCGATTCTGTTGAAGAAAGGTAACAACCTTCTTGTGTAATCTTTGTAAGGAATCAGTCCTGATTGGTATGTGTTCCAATCTCCTTTGATCTGATTGATAACCAGGGCTGAGTCGCCATATACATCCAAGTTTTTGATCCTTAAGTTGATGGCTTCTTCGAGACCCATGATACAAGCTTCGTATTCGGCCTCGTTGTTCGTGCACTTGAACATAAGTCTGGCAGTGAAAGGAATGTGGGCACCCTGAGGTGTTATGATGATTGCCCCAATTCTGTTTCCATAATGATTGATGGCTCCGTCAAAGATAAGTCCCCATTGGGAACCTGGTTCTGGCCCTTCATTGGGTAGCGGTTCATCGCAATCTTTCATCTTTAAATACATGACATCTTCATCTGGGAAGTCAAACTCGATTGATTCCTGATCGTCAATCGGTTGATGAGCCAAATGATCGGCTAAAATAGTCCTTTTGACAGCTTTTTGAGCGTGGTATTCGATGTCGTATTCTGATAACAACATCTGCCAACAGGAGATTCTTCCCGTGAGAGCAGGTTTTTAAAATACATACTTGATTGGATCCATTTCGGAGACCAACCAAGTAGTGTGACGAATCATGTACTGGCGAAGACGTTTGGCTGCCCAAGCCAGAGCACTGCAAGTTTTCTCAAGCATAGTGTACTGAGTCTCGCAGTCGGTGAATTTCTTGCTCAGATAGTAGATGGCAGACTCTTTCCTTTTGGTTTCGTCTTATTGGCGAAGTACACAACCCATAGAGTCCTCTAGGACTGTGATATAGATGATCGGTGGTCTTTTTTCCACTGGAGGTGATAGAATCGGTGGGTTCAACAAATACTCCTTGATACTGTCGAAGGCGGTTTGACAGTCTTCTGTCCAAACGCATACCTGGTTCATTTTTAGTAATTTGAAAATCGGCGCGCACATCGCGGTCATGAGGAATATGAATCGGGAAATGTAGTTTAAACGTCTCAGGAATCCTCTGACTTGTTTTTCGGTTTTCGGAGAAGGCATTTCTTGAATGGCCTTGAACTTGTCAGGATCAACCTCAATTCCTTTCTGGATGACGATGAACCCTAAGAGTTTCCCTAAGAGGACACCGAATGTGCACATATTGGGATTTAAACGGAGTTTGTACTTTCTCAACCGCTCGAATAGTTTTGACAGGTGGGTCACATGCTCCTCTTCTGTTTTACATTTAGCAATCATATCATCGACATATACCTCGATTTCCTTGTGTATCATATCATGAAACAAAGTAGTCATGGCCCTTTGATAGGTTGCCCCGGCGTTCTTCAAACCGAACGACATTAACTTGTAACAAAAGGTACCCCATGGGGTAATGAACGAAGTTTTCTCCATGTCTTTCGGCGCCATTTTAATCTGATTATAGCCCGAGAATCCATCCATGAAGGAGAACACTTTGAACTTTGTTGTACTGTCTACCAGCATGTCAATGTGTGGCAAAGGAAAGTCGTCCTTTGGATTGGCCTTGTTCAGATCTCAGTAGTCCACGCACATTCTGACCTTTCCGTCCTTTTTTGGAATGGGTACGATGTTGGCTAACCAATGAGGATATTCTGACGTGGCGAGGAAGCCCACGTCAATCTGTTTCTGTACTTCCTCCTTGATTTTGATGGCCATGTTCGGGTGAGTCCGTCTCAACCTTTGTGTTACTGGCGGACATTCTGACCTTAACGGTAGATGATGTTCCACGATGCTGGTATCCAACCCTGGCATGTCCTGATAGGACCAAGCGAATACATCGGGGAACTCTTTGAGAAGCTTTGTCAAACCCTCTTTGGCAGTTGGACTGAGCAATGCCCCAATCCTGACCTTTTTTCTCTCTTTTTCTGAACCCAAGTTTTCCGTTTCCAACGGCTCTTTGTGAGGTTCGATGGACCTTTCCTCCTGTTTGAGTAGTCGGGAGATCTCTTCTGGAATTTCGTTGTCAACTTCTTCTTCCGCCCCAAATACCGGGAATTTAAAGTTGAGAGAAGGCATCAGATCGTAAGTTTCAACGGGGTTTAAAACAAGCAATCTGCATGACGTGATGATTGTTTTTTAGAAGAGATAGAGAGAATGCAAGAGTGTGTGCAGTGTTTTTTCTGAAAACTGCTTGTTTTTATTATTGAATTGTTTTTTAGGATTACCATTTTCTGAAAAAGCAAAAAGAGAAAACATCAATAAATGCGGAAATTACAGAACAACGTTATTTTAATTATGAACAATTCGATTCTTGAAACTACAACCCTATAAAATAAAACTCTGTCACTTTGGGCAAAGCGAAGAGGGATAATTACAGAAAGCGAGCCCTATCAAAACATCCGTTTCACCTGGGCAGGGTGAAAGGTTAAAGACGACAATTACTTTGACATATGAACAATCTTCGGAACATCGACAGCAACCCATTGGCGGCGAACTCCTCGATGAATCACAAAGTCTGGTACCTTCCTTGATTTGCCTTCAGAAATAACGCTGATTTCTGGTGGAGCAGGATCATTGGAATCTGTCTCCTAGGCAGAGTTGTCGTAGGAGGATTCCTCGTTTGTATTTTGCATAGTATTCGTGCTCTCAAGTAAATCTCCCCATCCAGTTGGCTGGATGTCTTCGAGCCTGATACGAGAGCTCTCAGGAGTAGTGTACTTGACCATATAGTCGTATTTTCCACTTGGTTGTCCTAAGGTGTCCCACACTTCTTTGGAACTGGAGGAGTCATCTCTCTCGATGACGTTGACCTCAAGAAAAGCATAGTTGATGAATTCTAGTCTGGCAAGCTTTACCAATTCATCATCGTACGGGATATTTTCTGAATGACCTGAGTGTTGATCCCATAACGTGGTGGGTACACAGGTATTCTGTTCAATGTTGCTCAGCTGATTTTCATTGTTCAGCTGATTTTCTTGCCCTGAGTTTCCTGGGTACGGCTGCCAGATAGGCAGGCCATCTATTGGGCCATAATAGTCGTGGTCAAAGTTGTCTTTCATTAGAGTGTCTTCCTCTAATGAGTTTGGTGGAGCACGCCATCCTTCCGGATCACAATCTCCGTATATTGTTCTAACATCTGACCTGGGTATAAATCTCGGACTCTGTTCGGGATAGCAAAATGGCATAGGCACCTCTTCCTGAGACATATAATCGTCCTCGTTAAGATATGACTTCCACTCCTCATTTGTATCAGAGGGATCTTCCTCGTTGATGGTATGGACTGCTTGAGATATTGGGTGAAGGAAACCTCCACTGTGGAAGAAATCCTGAACGGGATGAAGACTTTCATCGTTAGCAGCTGTCTGGGTACAGGTTGCAGAAAAATCAAGACCCTTCTTTGTTTTGTTATCGGTAGGAATGACAAGCTGTCCCCGTCCTTTTGTATTGTTATTTTTTATCACTTCGAGAGCATATCTTTATGAGGAAATTGAGGTTCATTTCTCTGATTGATTCTCGTTGCTCACCGAAAGTGCTTGGAACTGAGATCCAACAACCTCCTCGGGTTCTACACAAGTAGATAATGACAAGTTACTCACGAGAAAGGCCTGTTCTCCCCAGACCGTGACGAGTTGATCGTTCTTGAAGAACTTTAGTTTCTGGTGCAACGTCGAAGTGACTGCCCCATCCTGGTGTATCCAAGGTCTTCCTAATAAACAGCTGTATGCTTCCCAGATGTCCATGACTTGAAAAGTGATTAGGAAAGTGTGAGGACCGATAGTTATGGGAAGGTCGACTTCGCCGACAACTGCTTTCTGAGATCCGTCAAAGGCTTTGACGATGACCTCACTACCCCCTCATCGGGGATCCTTTGAATAATAGTCGCATTAAAGTGGACTTTGGCATAATGTTGATGGTCGATCCTGTGCCTACCAGTATGCTGGCTAAAGCATCGTCCTGGAAGTTAACTGTGATGTTGAGCGCCATGTTGTGACTTTTTCCCTCTTCTGGCAAATCCTCATCACTGAATCCTAAGTTGTTGCAGGAAGTGATGTTAGAGATGATACTATCGAACTGTCGTATTGACACATCTTGTTCCATAAATACCTGCTCTAAGACTTTCTGTAGAGCCTCTCTGTGGGCTTCGGAACTGAGTAAAAGTGATAGCATAGAGATCTTTGAAGGAGTTTGTAACAGTTGATCAACAATGTTGTATTCACTCCTTTGGATTAGCTTCAACATCTCATCATTATTTTTTGAAAGGTCGGGATCATTGGACTGACCGACCAGTGGATTGGGAGCTTCTGTCTGAAGTTCCTTTTCTTTGTTAGGTCCTCCATGTAACGCCCCGAATATTTAATTATTTATTTAATCAAATATTTAATTAATTATTTATGATTATTCGGTTAATTTTGTGTTGAGGAGATTTAATCGATAAGTTGGTATTTAAGTTGGTTTGGTCGTAGAATTATATTAGAAATAATATAATTAAAATATTATTAAGTAATTTCCGAATAATTTATGAATATGTCGATTATGTGGTTAAGTCGGTAAATTGATAGTCGGGTAAAATTAGCCGAGAAATTAACACTAGAATTAATATTGTATTTTTATTAAATTGATTTTGTGAGAAATAGTACTATTGGGCCTACATTGGGGTTTTTAGTAGCAATTTAGGGGTGTATGTTTTGGGCCCATTAGCTATTATAAGTGAATATTATTATTTTAATAAAACAAATAAAATAAAAGAAATAGAAGTTAGTGTGGTGGTATCAGTTAGAAAAAAATTGAGAACGTGAGCATTTGGGGGAAAAGAGAAGGAAACGCTGCGCACAGTGCTTGAGGGAGAAAAGCTGCGAACAGTGAAATTAAGGAGAAGAAGGAGAGGAGAAACTGCTACCGGTGGAAAAAAATTAAGGAATTCGAGCTACCTTCGATCCAAACAGGTAAGGGTGGGGTTCGAATTTTATAATCGAGAGAATGATAGTTAGTATGTAGAAATTGAGATTTATATAATTTTTCACTATGTGGTATTTATTGGGTTGAAATTGGTATATTTTAGAGACCCATTTGATAATTAGAGTTGAAAAATGAATATGATTATTAGAAAGTTAGTCGCTGCAGCGGTACAAATTAGGTAGTTGGAAGTGTGATATTCCTTTTTTCATTATACTGTAGCGTAGCACTATCTGAATATGTATTGATAATGAAATGTGATAGTGATTATTTTCATTTCCTGTAGCTACTAAGTAATAATTATTGGAAGTGGTATAAGGTGACTACAATATCATGTCTATCTTAATTATCTACTATTCTTTATAATTATAATATATATTTTACATAAATAATTATCAGCAAATGAAAGTATTATAGTATATATATAAGTATGAAGCATGCGCAGGAACTCCAATAGAAGAGGAAAACAATTGTTTTTTTTATTGATATATATAGTAGGGTGGGGGCGGTGGCTTTTGAGTGGTAAAAGAAGAGGAACAAAGTTTTTCTTTAATTTCCAGGCGGTGTATGGTGTGTAGTGTTTTGCGCTACAGGTGATGTGTAGTAAAGTCTTTGGTTTTTTTTTTTAGTTATGGTACAAATAATAATTAGCAGGGTTCAATTTAATTAATTAGTTCAATTGAATTATAGTGTATATGTTTAGTAGAGCTATTAAAATAGCAGAATAATTATAATAGCATAGTTGATTTGATGACAGCAGAAAAAAAGAAATTAGCAGCATAGTATATGGTAGCAGAAAAATAAATTAGTAGCAGAATTGAACAGAAAACAGTGTCAGGAGCAAAATTAAGCGGTATATTTAGTTGCCCGGAATCGAATGAAAATTTTTGGGGAAGTTTGTAATAATTAGTAGGTAGGGTGGTTGATTTTATTTTGTTGAAAAGATGCTGGAAGCTGAGAATAGTAGTAATTTTAATCGCTCGGTAAAAAATTAAGCGGTATATTTAGTTACCCGGAATCGAATGAAAATTTTTGGGGAAGTTCGTAATAATTAGTAGGTAGGGTGGTTGATTTTATTTTGTTGAAAAGATGCTGGAAGCTGAGAATAGTAGTAATTTTAATCGCCCGGTAAAAAAAATTAAGCGGTATATTTAGTTACCCGGAATCGAATGAAAATTTTTGGGGAAGTTCGTAATAATTAGTAGGTATGGTGGTTGATTTTATTTTGTTGAAAAGATGCTGGAAACTGAGAATAGTAGTAATTTTAATCGCCCGGTAAAAAATTAAGCGGTATATTTAGTTACCCGGAATCGAATGAAAATTTTTGGGGAAGTTCGTATATACGAGTAGATACGTGAATGGTATTTATTTTTGTTAAATTAAGTTGAATGCGTGAATTTGCAGGTACAGTTGGATAAGTTGTATTGTCCCGATTTACGGGCGAATTATTTAAGTTGCAGGTCTTGTGACCAATATAGTTTGAGTTGAGTTGTTGTTTAAGTTGTAGGTCGAATGACCAATGTTGGATTAAGTTGATGCAATTGATGCATGTTTAAGTTGTTGTTTTCGTTGTCGTGAATTTATCGTTGAAGTTGAGGTTGCATGGCATACATTGCATTGTTTAAGTTGGCCTTGATGGCACCTGTTTAAGTTGGCCTTGATGGCACCACGTTGAAGGCTCATGCCTTGTTGAAATACCTCGATAACCTGGCATATGTTTAAGTTGGGAGTTTACTCCAAATGGTACCACATGCATGTGCATTACCGAGTCGCATTTGAGTTGCATGTTTGGAGTTGTTAATATTATTACGTTGTTGTTGATTGGCAATGTTGTTGTTATAAGTTGCTGTTGTGATTAAGTTGTGTTAATTGGAAGTTGTGAAAACAGTTATTATAATTATTATTATACATGTTCGTTATTAATCGTTGTTATAGTTAATTGTTGTTAATTGTTTAATATGTTGTTTAGTTGTTATTATAAGCAGTGAAGCAGTGATATTGTATAATCCGACCTAATATATTAATTATCATATTTCTGTTTATATTTTTCGATATCTCACCCCTTCTGTAATGATGTTACCTATTATGGGTAACTGAGCAGGTACTCAAGAGTAGCTGCAGAAGTTGAGGTATAATGTGAAGTCTTAGATGCTGTTAGCTCGAGTTAGTCTTGCTCTGATACGTAGCACTCGGGGGGACGTTTTGTTTATGTTGTTGTTTCTAATTGTTGTTACTACTAATTGTTGAATAGTATAAATTGAACAATGTTTAGTTGAATAAAGTTGTTGACTGGTTTATGATTTAAAAGTTGTGACAACTGATTAAAGATATGAATGAAGTTTAAGTTGAATTTGGTTTTCCGAATGCTATGTATCCATGTTGAATGAATTACAGATTTTATTTGTTGGTTAAGTCGCAAATGTGACATCTCATCCGTTTTATGTTTGAAAATTGTTGCACTCTGATTTTAATAAACGTTGGGTAGAAAATGGGGCGTTACATTAGTGGTATCAGAGCAGGTCGGTCTGTCCGGCCAATGTTGTCTAATGTAGTTCATTCCTTAGTACTCGACACGTGTGGGAAACACTGTCGGTACTTGTTTGTTAGTTTCTGGTCGTTGTCTGCAGGTGTTGGTTTGAATTAAGTGGGGGAGAAGTTTGCTCCCCGTACGTGTTGTTGGTATGTAGAAGTTGTTTCAAGGTGATGTTGCTTGCGAGAGTGCATATGTTGGAGCGATGTTATTGCGGACCGGCGAGAGTTGGACTCGCGAATCCGTATCAGTCAAGTTGGAGATGTGCGTAGAGTCTGGACGGTGAATCAAAGATGAGTGAAATTAAGGAATTATTCCGAATGGAATGATAAGTTGGTGGATTAATTCGGTAAGTTGTATATCTTGAGTATAGTTGGATTAAAGTTGAGGTATTTTTGTAGTTGGACGAAAAGGAGGATGTTGGTAGATCTTGGAAGCAAGAGAGGGAAATGGAACTTATGTTCATCAACCTCAAATTCTGGTTTTGTGATTTTGGAGCAGCTGTCAGTAAACGAGGTATAACTTTTGACTCGTGATTCAGATTGAAGCGATTCTGGTATTTTTGGAAAGCTTACAAAATTCCCTACAGTTTTCATATAAGATTTGTCTTCAGGAAGTTTGTGAAGAGGGAGAAAAGTGTGTTTTAATGTTTGGGTCTGATGCTGATTTTTTGGAAAATTCTGCATACGGGAATTCTGGACCAGTCCCATTGTAAGGATGATAACTCTTTACTCGTAAATCAGATTTGAGCGATTCTTGAAGTTCTGGAATCTACACGAAATTCTCTTCATTTTGGAATATGATTTTGTGTTTGGGAGGTCTGTATTGGATGAGAAAAATGTGTTCGAAGTGGAGCGACTATTGCTGAAAATTGAGAAAGATGAAGCCGAGTGCGATATATTGATAAGGAATAAAATGTTGGTATTAGAAAGGATGTGACGGTGTTGGAAAATGCATAGAGCTGCAATTTATGTCGAATGAGAATGATTATAGTGGCGATGTTATGAGACGGTGATGTTGAGAGAAGAACGAATTCAAGAGAGACCGCGATAATATTGTTGAGTTGTGGATTGAATGAGGCCAAGTGTGAAACTAGGTGCGTTATAAAGGTTCTGAGAATAAAAGAAAGACGATTGGTTGGTTAGCGTTGTTGAAATCTTGACTTGGATGAAAGTTGTAATTGGAGCGAACCAATTTGGATAGTAATTGAAGTATTAGCAATTCCGATGTTAGAAGAATATTTAATAGTTGCGCTTGTGCTATGAGCGTGTATAAGAGAATGTGTATTGGATTTTGAACATTTTTGTATCGTTGACGAAGTTGAAACTAAAGAAACTAAGAGTGGCATTGGTAAGCCTTAGAAAGTTGGCGGAGCATTATGCTTACGGACTTTGGGCACAAGTTGAAGTACGCTATTGTGTTGGGTACTGATGATTTATTTCACCGTTATGGTTGTCGGCTGTCTATTGACAAATTGAGGAACTGATCACCCTTAATCTATTGTTGATAGTAGACGGAATCATAATTGATGGATAGATGTGTCGTGCCAACTAGTATAGTATGTACGTTGAATTGGTTGAGGTCAAGCCGAGCGCTTGAGCATTATTTATTTTGTCGATGAAGATTCATGTAAGCATATTAGTTGAATTTAAGAATGATAGCATGAGGTTGCGATTGGATTAATGAGTAGTATGGAGACTCACAGTCGAGTTCTAGATAACTTGAGTCATTGTTTGTGATGAAGCGAATGGCTAGTATGCCTTAAAGTGTATGTATGGAGTATGAAGCGTATCTTCCATATTTGTTTGGATGAGTTGGAACTGGTGTTTGTTGCGAATGTTTTGAGCTGTTATAAAATCAGAAGAAGAACGCGTGGAATATTTGAAGGTTGAGTTGTGATTATTAAAAGGAGTGGAATTATAAGTTGGTTTATTAAGGTGCGATTTTGGTTGGAAAAAGAGGAGTTACTCGGTTGTGTTGATTCAGACAAGAATTTATGGAGCACTATGTCAATATATGTAGGAATCGATGGTTTGGTATGTTGAATTAGTTGGAAGTGAAGAAGATGAGTTATCTTGTTGGATTTGGTTGGACCTATGTACCATATATGGTTGTAATGTTGTTATGTGTTTAAGACGATTTTGGAGAATGTGTTATTAAGAGATGGTAAAGTTGTAGTTATGTTTTATGACAATTGGGAATTCATGGAAGTATATGAATATCTCGTCCAAGATTTGGAAGTAGTCGTCGTTGTAATTATGTTGAATGTTCCGAGGTGTTGTCTTACGGATCTGAGTTTGAAGTATTCGGTAACTACGAGAGCGTAGAATACCTGTTGGAACGGAATTTCCGAAGAGTTAAGTCGATGGTCTTTACTATGTCGGTTTTGGTGATTGGAAGTTGGAGGTAAACTTGGTAGGCCGGTTGCACTGCAAGTAATCAGAGTGCGCAGCGAACGCGTGGTGTAGTGCAGTTGTTCATACGTGAGTAACAACGATGTTGGTGGTTTGGTTGTATTAATGTTGTGTTTAAGTCGGTGTTCCTATGTGGTTGTGTTCTAATTCTTAAACCGGTGAATTCTTAAGTTGGCTACTCCTTGTGTTGTGACGATAGTTGCCAAGTGTAACACTTGAGTAGTATTCGTGTTATTGTCGCCATTGAGGTTATGAATTGTTGTATTATATGTGGGGTTGCCTTTCGGAGATGAGAGTTGATTAGTCGGATGGAATAAGTAGTTGGAGTAGTTGAATCGGATGAATTTTCGAGGACAAAAATGTTATAAGTGGGGGAGAGTTGTAACGCCCCGAATATTTAATTATTTATTTAATCAAATATTTAATTAATTATTTATGATTATTCGGTTAATTTTGTGTTGAGGAGATTTAATCGATAAGTTGGTATTTAAGTTGGTTTGGTCGTAGAATTATATTAGAAATAATATAATTAAAATATTATTAAGTAATTTCCGAATAATTTATGAATATGTCGATTATGTGGTTAAGTCGGTAAATTGATAGTCGGGTAAAATTAGCCGAGAAATTAACACTAGAATTAATATTGTATTTTTATTAAATTGATTTTGTGAGAAATAGTACTATTGGGCCTACATTGGGGTTTTTAGTAGGAATTTAGGGGTGTATGTTTTGGGCCCATTAGCTATTATAAGTGAATATTATTATTTTATTAAAACAAATAAAATAAAAGAAATAGAAGTTAGTGTGGTGGTATCAGTTAGAAAAAAATTGAGAACGTGAGTATTTGGGAGAAAAGAGAAGGAAACGCTGCGCACAGTGCTTGAGGGAGAAAAGCTGCGAACAGTGAAATTAAGGAGAAGAAGGAGAGGAGAAACTGCTACCGGTGGAAAAAAATTAAGGAATTCGAGCTACCTTCGATCCAAACAAGTAAGGGTGGGGTTCGAATTTTATAATCGAGAGAATGATAGTTAGTATGTAGAAATTGGGATTTATATAATTTTTCACTATGTGGTATTTATTGGGTTGAAATTGGTATATTTTAGAGACCCATTTGATAATTAGAGTTGAAAAATGAATATGATTATTAGAAAGTTAGTCGCTGCAGCGGTACAAATTAGGTAGTTGGAAGTGTGATATTCCTTTTTTCATTATACTGTAGCGTAGCACTAACTGAATATGTATTGATAATGAAATGTGATAGTGATTATTTTCATTTCCTGTAGCTACTAAGTAATAATTATTGGAAGTGGTATAAGGTGACTACAATATCATGTCTATCTTAATTATCTACTATTCTTTATAATTATAATATATATTTTACATAAATAATTATCAGCAAATGAAAGTATTATAGTATATATATATAAGTATGAAGCATGCGCAGGAACTCCAATAGAAGAGGAAAACAATTGTTTTTTTTTATTGATATATATAGTAGGGTGGGGGCGGTGGCTTTTGAGTGGTAAAAGAAGAGGAACAAAGCTTTTCTTTAATTTCCAGGCGGTGTATGGTGTGTAGTGTTTTGCGCTACAGGTGATGTGTAGTAAAGTCTTTGGTTTTTTTTTTTTAGTTATGGTACAAATAATAATTAGCAGGGTTCAATTTAATTAATTAGTCCAATTGAATTATAGTGTATATATTTAGTAGAGCTATTAAAATAGCAGAATAATTATAATAGCATAGTTGATTTGATGACAGCAGAAAAAAAGAAATTAGCAGCATAGTATATGGTTGCAGAAAAATAAATTAGTAGCAGAATTGGACAGAAAACAGTGTCAGGAGCAAAATTAAACGGTATATTTAGTTGCCCGGAATCGAATGAAAATTTTTGGGGAAGTTCGTAATAATTAGTAGGTAGGGTGGTTGATTTTATTTTGTTGAAAAGATGCTGGAAGCTGAGAATAGTAGTAATTTTAATCGCCCGGTAAAAAAAATTAAGCGGTATATTTAGTTACCCGGAATCGAATGAAAATTTTTGGGGAAGTTCGTAATAATTAGTAGGTAGGGTGGTTGATTTTATTTTGTTGAAAAGATGCTGGAAGCTGAGAATAGTAGTAATTTTAATCGCCCGGTAAAAAAAATTAAGCGGTATATTTAGTTACCCGGAATCGAATGAAAATTTTTGGGGAAGTTCGTAATAATTAGTAGGTAGGGTGGTTGATTTTATTTTGTTGAAAAGATGCTGGAAGCTGAGAATAGTAGTAATTTTAATCGCCCGGTAAAAAATTAAGCGGTATATTTAGTTACCCGGAATCGAATGAAAATTTTTGGGGAAGTTCGTATATACGAGTAGATACGTGAATGGTATTTATTTTTGTTAAATTAAGTTGAATGCGTGAATTTGCAGGTACAGTTGGATAAGTTGTATTGTCCCGATTTACGGGCGAATTATTTAAGTTGCAGGTCTTGTGACCAATAGAGTTTGAGTTGAGTTGTTGTTTAAGTTGTAGGTCGAATGACCAATGTTGGATTAAGTTGATGCAATTGATGCATGTTTAAGTTGTTGTTTTCGTTGTCGTGAATTTATCGTTGAAGTTGAGGTTGCATGGCATACATTGTATTGTTTAAGTTGGCCTTGATGGCACCTGTTTAAGTTGGTCTTGATGGCACCACGTTGAAGGCTCATGCCTTGTTGAAATGCCTCGATAACCTGGCATATGTTTAAGTTGGGAGTTTACTCCAAATGGTACCACATGCATGTGCATTACCGAGTCACATTTGAGTTGCATGTTTGGAGTTGTTAATATTATTACGTTGTTATTGATTGGCAATGTTGTTGTTATAAGTTGCTGTTGTGATTAAGTTGTGTTAATTGGAAGTTGTGAAAATAGTTATTATAATTATTATTATACATGTTCGTTATTAATCGTTGTTATAGTTAATTGTTGTTAATTGTTGAATATGTTGTTTAGTTGTTATTATAAGCAGTGAAGCAGTGATATTGTATAATCCGACCTAATATATTAATTATCATATTTCTGTTTATATTTTTCGATATCTCACCCCTTCTGTAATGATGTTACCTATTATGGGTAACTGAGCAGGTACTCAAGAGTAGCTGCAGAAGTTGAGGTATAATGTGAAGTCTTAGATGCTGTTAGCTCGAGTTAGTCTTGCTCTGATACGTAGCACTCGGGGGGACGTTTTGTTTATGTTGTTGTTTCTAATTGTTGTTACTACTAATTGTTGAATAGTATAAATTGAACAATGTTTAGTTGAATAAAGTTGTTGACTGGTTTATGATTTAAAAGTTGTGACAACTGATTAAAGATATGAATGAAGTTTAAGTTGAATTTGGTTTTCCGAATGCTATGTATCCATGTTGAATGAATTACAGATTTTATTTGTTGGTTAAGTCGAAAATGTGACATCTCATCCGTTTTATGTTTGAAAATTTTTGCACTCTGATTTTAATAAACGTTGGGTAGAAAATGGGGCGTTACACTCCAACTCTTCGATTGAAGATTCGACCGCTCCGTGTTACTCGACTGATGTATGCAATATTCACGATGGAGGGTAATGGAATTTCCTTTCCATTCTCAATTATTGTTGCACCGTATTTGTAAGGGATCGCCTTAGCTGTTTCATACGGTAACGATCCCGGTAGATAGATAACTACAGGAGCCTTCTGATTTTTCTGACTGTCGTAAGTAATTTCAATCAGTTCTTGGCTAAGAACCTTTGATTCGTCCAATAGAGGGATGATGGCACAAACATCCTTGGTCCTCTCAGGATCAGAGATTACAACCACATCTTTGATTTGATCAGGAAAGTAGTCTGGCGTCCAGTCAACGGACCCCAAAGCTGGGTATGGGTGAATCTCTTTGCGGTCCAACTGACCTTGAAGGGCTGCTCGCACGAGGCAACATCCTTGGTTATTTTCCGAGCAGACTCTACAGCGTTCATAGTTATGTGGTGGCACCTGGCCACGTTCGCTTTGAATACAGTGTAACCTTACTAGGTCTGTTTCCATTGATCGAGCATCCTGACTTTGATGCCTAGTAGGGTTCCCATCGATCATACTGACTTGTTGCGTGTCTTCGTCCATATAGATCGGATGCCACCAGTGTTTTAACAAGTGTTGTAAAGTTATTTGAACGAGAGCACATCTCTGGTCCCTCTCACTACATCCTTTACAGTTTTGATAATTATGCGAAGCCAGAAAACCAAGCTGGACTTGCTTAGCGTGTAATTCCACCAAGCTGGTATTCATCAAGCGAATATCAAATATTTGAATCATGTTGATCTGATAAATATTTTTATCATGGTAGTCCTGGATCCACCCAAGATCCATCTGACGCTGGAGAGCCTCTTGTACAAAAGAGCATCCCTGATTGTTTATCGAGTCTCGTGGCAGATCATGATACTGGTTTTGCCTTGAGTGCATTGCCACCAGGTTGATATTCATCGCACGGATGTCGTGGCTCTGAATGATGTTGGAATTTTTACAAGTCATATTGACCCCACGAATTCGGTGCTCTTGGATCCATCCGAGATCCAATTGTTCCTATAGAGCTGATTGCACCACATAACATTCTTGATTATCCTTAGGGCAGATATCACACTAGTGATAATTATGAGGTGGTATATGGCCATACCCGCTCTGTCTGCGATGCATCTTGACCAGATTGGTCCTCAATAAGAGTACATCATGAATTTGATAGTTGTTGTTAGATTCTCCCTCTATCAAATTGACTACAGCTTTCTCGTGTTAAGGCAACGGGTTCGTGAGAACATTTGGATTCATATCTTTGAAAGATAAGACCCTGCTCCTAACAAGCTTTTGTACGTCGGATTTGAATTTGAGACAGTTTTCTATGATATGCCCCAGTCCTCCTTGATGGTAAGGACAAGTCTGATCCGCTTTGAACCAAAAGGGTGGATTTTCCGGTACTGTAAGAGGAGACTTGGTTTGGACGTGCCCCTTGACCAGTAGTAACGGAAGCAA
The DNA here is from genome assembly GCA_022829125.1 of Lathyrus tuberosus. Taxonomy (NCBI): domain Eukaryota; kingdom Viridiplantae; phylum Streptophyta; class Magnoliopsida; order Fabales; family Fabaceae; genus Lathyrus; species Lathyrus tuberosus. Next base: position 3,888,835 of record JALAZF010000397.1, read on the forward strand.
TTCTGAATACAACATTGGTATAGGGTCTAACCCTGGTGGTCACGTTGTACGATTGTTGTTTTACGGAGGACGAGCCTGCTGAAGAGGCTGTTGTGTCCATTGCTGATATTGTTGTTGATTAGGTTGGCTCTGCGCAACCTGAGGTTAATACGTAGGAACAGGCGCAGGGTTAATAGAAGGAGTTACAGCTGCTACTGGTTGGTAACGTCGCCTTTGCTTTCCGAGAGAGATATTCCCAATATCCTGCTCTTTTTTTCTTAGGGAGAGCACTATCGTATCTTTTTGTATTACTTGATGATCCAGCGTCTTTAACTAAACATCCTTCTCAGACGACTTCCTCAAGACGAACTCCCATGCCCACCATCTCGGTGAAGTCACTGGGCGCACTGGCAACCATTCGGTCGTAGTAAAATGAGCTCAAGGTTTTCAAGAAGATCTTTGTCATCTCTTTTTCCTCAAGAGGTGGATAAAATTGGGTGGCGATTTCACGCCATCTCTGAGCGTACTCTTTAAAGGTTTCCTTGTCCTTTTGTGACATCGATTTGAGTTGATCTCTGTCTGGTGTCATGTCCAGGTTATACTTATACTGTTGAACGAAGGCAGTGCCAAGATCTCTGAAAGTAGCGATCTTAGTGCGGTTTAAATCCATGTACCATTTGAGTACGACACCGATTAAACTATCCTGAAAGTAGTGAATCAGTAGCTCCTGGTTCTTTGTCTGAGCTGACATTCGCCGAGTGTACATCACTAAATGACTTTGAGGGTAAGATTTACCCTTGTACTTTTCAAAATTGGGCACTTGGAACTTGTGCGAAACTTTCACATTGGGGACCAAACAAAGGTCTGCGGCGTCTTTTCCAAATAGGTCCTGATCGCGAATGGCTTGCAACTCTTTCTGCATCTCCAGGAACTGTTCCTGGAACTCATTCATTCTGTCGAACATACTTTCGTTTCCACCAGAAGGTATCTGTCGAATCTGTCCTTCCAGGACAGTGTGCACCACAGGCGGTGGTATAGTCATCATGGCAGAGACTCTTGGTGCCTCCCGAAGTTTGTAACCTTCAGGAGTTATTGTCATGCCCCTGGCATCTTCGCTTTCCCGAAGTCTATAACCTTCAGGCCCAGTGGTTCCTGCTGTGTTTTCCAGATCTTCCATAATCGCCGGGATATATCCTTCCGGGATATAGTTGAGTGGCATGCCCCAGGGACGATCTTTCGGCATTTTGTACCTAGGATCAGACTTCTCCACTATGGGTGTTGATGTGGTCTCTGAGATCACAGTCCGTTGTTGTTGCATCTGAACTTCTGCTAGAGCTTGCATGCTGTTATGAAGCTTTCTCAGATCTTCTTTAAGAGTGTCGATCTCTTCTCTTAACTCTCTGTTCTCTTCCTCGAGATCATCCATCTTTTTCTGTCGATTGGCCCGAGTATTATACGAATGAGACACTTTGACTCTAGAATCGAGACGCAAACGTGAGATTTGTAGGTAAGAAGAATGTGCTACGTGAGAATGATGAATGATATGCAATGATTATATTAATTATTTTTTTGTTTATTCAAAGTAAACTTTGACAATTAGATTGCAAATATTAAACAGTAGGGAAACCCTGTTTTATTGAATTCAAAGATTGCGGAAATGGAAATACAGTAGATTACAAAGTGCTGAAAAAGGAAATTTCTAAACTAATGGATCTTGAGTCCTCTCTGAAGAGAACTTAGGTGCTGGTTCTGGTATTTTCCTTTTCTTTGACCGGGGTTCTTCAGCCGTTGTCGGGTTGTCATTCCTCTGCCAAGTGAAAGGAGCGAGCAAGTTCCTTTGGTCATCCTGATTCTCTACAGCATGTTGCTCTAAAATCTTAATCAGAGCATCCTTTTCTTTTAATAGCTGCTATAGTTTCATACACTCTACATTGAGAATACGATACTTGTTCCTCCAAGACCTCCTCTCCTGTTGAACTTTGTTGAGAGTAAATTGAAGTTTTTCCGTGTCGGGCATGAAATAGAGGACAGAGTCCCTTATCTAGGGGTGTTCGCAGTGCGGTTTGGTTCGGTTTTGAGCATAAAAATCATCCTAACCACGAGATAAAAATGCATACGGTTCGGTTTGGTTCGGTTGATTTTTAAAAATTCATCCAAACCAAACCAATGCGGTTAGAATCGGTTCGGTGGTTGCGGTTTATAGTCTTCTTGATTATGGAATTATAAAATTAAGAAACTAAACATATAATTTCCTAAACAGGAAAATCATATAAAGCAATGCTTAGCCAAACACAGTACAAAAGTAAATGAGAAACCAAATTCTATCCCATTTGAAATGCAACTAGCGTTTTAACTCATCACTTCATTGCTGGTATATCAAGTACACGAAGATGGTATTAAAACAGTAGCACAATTTTAAGCATAAGATAATATTGAATGGTACAACAACTTCTGTGCACACTTAGTAGGACTTCTGTGCATCACTTCCTTGGAAATATTAATATGGAAAATGGTACTTTAGTTATAAATATGGAAATATAATATTAGAAATTAGGAAGTTAAGGTTAATATGCGGTTCGGTTCGAATCGGTTCGGTTGTGTGGAACAAAAACCGCAAACCAAACCGAATCGCGCGGTTCATTAAAAATATCATCCAAAATCATCCAAACCAAATGCGGTTTTTTGCGGTTTTCGGTTTGGATTGGTTCGATTTGCGGTTTTGCTTTTGGATTGGTTCGGATACAATCACCCCTACCCTTAACGGAAGAACCTCCTGACGAGGGTAAGGCATCCGCAGCTTGAGAGCTCTAGTTTGTACCCAGTGGAGATAAGGCTCCACCGAGACACAGTCCGGTTTTCCTAGAGACTCTCTTCCTTTCCTATGAACGTGTTTCCAAGCATGCACTATTTCTGTCTTTAGTGCCCTGTCATTTTCTCCTTCCTTGAAGAAAAGACCTTCCAGATGAGCACTCCGCGGGACATGCCTAATTGGGTAACCAAATTGACGACGAACTAAAATCGGATGACAGTTTATTCGTCCCTTAGTTCCTATAAGGGGTACATTTGGAAAATTTCCACAACGGTCAATGATTCTGATCCCGTCATAGATTCGATTATACCAATCGATGTCAGAGTTGGTAAGAGACATGATTCTCTGTGACCAACGTAAAGTATTCTTTTGATCCCAAAATGCAGCAGACTTGGGCAAATGGGAAATGAACCATTTGTATAGCAAGGGTACACAGCACGTGATCATTCCTCCGCTGTATAAATTCCTTAAGTGTACCGAATGATATGCATCTACGAGTAAGTTCGGTACAGGATTGCCAGTCTGACATATCTTAATGGCATTGATATCTACAAAGTTATCGATGGTGGGAAACAAAAATAACCCGTAGGTGAGCAAAACAAAGATGCTCACGAAAGCGGCCACGTTCCCTATATTGGCAAAGTACAAGGCTTTCTTTAACAAGAATTGGGCTGGCAAACCTTGGATGCCACCCTTAGTGGTCATGTGAGTCCTGACTTCTGACTCGTCCAAATAAATTACTCTTGCAATGGTTTGATCTTTTGGAATTTCTTCCAGTCCAGAAAAGGGAGCTTAATCAGTGACATGCAGATCAGTCAGGTGAGAATACTCCTCCAGTGTTGGTGCTAGATGATAATCTGGGAATGTGAAACAGTGATAGACCGGATTGTAGAACTAAATTAGTGTGGACAGGATTCCCTCAATTACATGGACCCTTAACAGAGATAGCAGTCCTCCATACTTGGCTCTGAAAGCCTCAGGGTTGGTGATCATCCTCGCCAAGCCTCTCAAATGCTCTAACTTTGGAACCTTGAAGGTATACTTGTGAGTTTTTCTTCTACCGAAATCCATAACGCAATCTCTTTATTTGACATTTGCAATCATCGTCTTAGTTTAATTTGAAAAAGAGAGAGACTAGAATAGAAGATTTTCTTTTTTGATATTTTTTAAATGAATGTATGAATGCATCACACAAAAACATAGAAAAAAATGGGGTCAAAGGGTCGGTGTCATGAAGTCAAGGCTCTACCTCCCCCAAAGGTTTATACTGGTGATATTTTGTACCTGTCCGCAAAATCATTGACCCCTCTTGGGATAACAACAGCAAGCGGATCTCCGGCGAGCTGATGTATCCTAGAGTGATCTCAAATGAGGGTAGTATCGCGTGGCAACTATTTCCGATAGCTTCCGCACTACAAAATGGTTTCAGTATACTAAAAACCTCTGCTTCTCAGATATCCCAGTCGACCACACTACTTTCAACAACCGAAGTCGTATAGGCAATGTATCTGCAAAGGGAGTCTCCACTGAGTTTGATGGTAGACCGGCGACTCTTAGCTGGAATTCACTCCCAGTAAGATTACCCGTATTTCCATCACCTATCTTAGGTGTATACTCAATCTTTCCACATGCGGCATCACACGCATTCCCATTAGCAGAAAAATAAACACAGATATCAATTAGGAAAAGCAGTATATATATATATATATATATATATTTGTCTTAATTATCCTAGACCTTTAGTCTTATGATCCTATACAGACAATGACTCCCCAGCAGAGTCTCCATTTCTTTGATACTTTGTGAACTCAGGGTTTTCTACCTAGGAGATGGGAAGAGAACAAGATCTCGTGCTCCCCAGTGAAGTCGCCATCTTTCTGTAGCGCGAATTTTTGCATGGTTGCGAAGCACTATCGCTTTGGGGTACTACAGTTCGATTCATTTTTTATCCTATTAAAGCAGATTAAGGAAGGGTAATAGATGTCTCTAATTAACCCTGCTTACATACTGAGTTTAAACAGGTGACTGTTGGTTTACAGATGCTATTAAGATTGTGGGTCTCTCTTAGGTTATTTTGTTAAGAACATAGTGTCTGAACTATTTGTGAGGCTTTTGGTAATGTGTTTAGATTTGATGCTTTTGGGTTGATTTGATGGAGATATTGGATTTTAGGTTTTTGATTAGTATGCTCGCTAAGATTTTGCAATCTTATGCCTACATATTCCCGTTTAACGAAACAGGGAAATCAGAGCGATCGTAGTTCCTCCTATTCTATGGGAGGAAAAAGGTCGTTTTGGTGTCTTGTTCAAAGCCCAAGACATGAAGCTAAAGGTGATTTGTATCTTGTTCAAAGCCCAAGATGTGAAGCTAAAGGGTTTTGGATGAGAGAGAATTTGTCATCTCTAAAGAGGAGTTGTTGATGCTTGTATGTTGTGAGCAAGGCACAGATTTGATGCCAAAAGGTTAATTGACTCAATCGAGGTTTTCTTTATACAAATCCTAAGAGGAGACAATTGACCCAACAAGAGGGTGCTTTTTGTTTGTTTGTCTCGTACGAAGCCCGAGATAGAGGCTAAAAGGGTTGACTCAACAAGAGAGTGCTAACAAGTGACTGACCCAACAAGAGAGTGATTTTATGTGTCTTGTACGAAGCCCAAGACGGAGGCTAAAAGGTTTTGACTCAACAAGAGAGTCTTTTATCTGTCTTATATGAAGCCTAAGATGGAGGGTAATAAGGTTTGACTCAACAAGAGAGTCTTTTATACTCAACAAGAGAGTGATTTTATCAGTCTTATACGAAGCCTAAGACGGCGGATAAACACTTACCCGTTGTAGAGCTTCCATGCTGTTTTGTTAGTTGTTCAACAAAGAAAGCTTTGATAACAATATTATATTCAAAATCAAAGGAGAAAGTGCTTTGAAAAGTTTGTGGGGCTTACAGCTCAAGGAGAGGCCCAAGTTTTAACGATGATCGCACCGCTGTTTTGAAAAATGTACAGAGGGACTTATATAATATGTGAGGCCCACAAAGTTTTTTTATGTACAAGGGGGTTGGGTCTTATACTCTATTAGAGGCCCAAAGTGTTTTTGTACCAGTGATGGGGCTTACATCTCAAGGAGAGGCCCAGGGTTTTATTTTGAATTGGCGATCGTGCCGAGGTTTTTTCTTTTAACACAGAGGGACTTATATAATATCTGAGGCCCAAAAAGGTTTTGGTTAAAAGTGGATTGGGTTTTACACTCTATTAGAGGCCCAAAGAGTTATTTTTGTACAAGAGATGAGACTTACAACTCAAGGAGAGGCCCAGGGTTATTCGTTTGAAAATGGCGATCGCGCCGAGATTTTTTATTGTGTCGGGACTTATACAATATCTGAGCCCCACAATGGTTTATGTACAAAAAGGGATGGAACTTACACTCTACTAGAGGCCCAAAGGTTTAAAGAAAGGAAATGGGGCTTATAACACGAGGGTAGGCCCAAAAGTTTTTCCGTTTTGAAATGGCAATCGCGCCGAGATTTTTGAAAACGCAGTGGGTCTGATACAATGACTGAGGCCCAAAAATGTTTTAGTTTTCAAGGGGGATTGGGTCTTACACTCTATTAGAGGCCCATAGAGTTTTTGAAAAAAGTTTGATGAGGGTTGAATTAATCAAAACCCTAATTTGTTTTCAAAATATATTTTAATTGAATAAAAATTCAATTAAAATGACCAAAATTGTTAAACATGTGTGAAAAAGAAATTGCGATCTTGGATTAATGTTTGAAAAATCATGTTTATATCCACAAAATGATTGGAAATCAATTAAGTTTGGAAAATCAAGGGAGAAAAAATATTTCAAATGTTAAAAACAAATAAAACATAAATTCTTTGCAAAAATATCAAATATATGAAATAAATAATATTTTTTGGATTTTTTGATAAAATAAAATATTTTAACATTTTTGTGAATTATTAAAAAAGGAATCAACTCAAAATCGTTTAAACTCAGAGAGAAATTAATTTTTGAATCAATTAAATAAAATCACAAAAATTCAAATATTCAAATATTTGAAAAAGGGCGCCAAGAACATCTTGGCCTTGCCCGCGTGCTCTGTTTTGCCCAAATTTGTGTTTTCTCATCAATCTCAATTTCAAAACTTTTCGTCTGCTGATTTTACGTTCATATGAGAAACAATTCAACCAGTCTTTCTGTATATTTGAGAACTTTTTCTGGTCGTCATTTTAGGCATTATTCATGATGAAAGACGTGATATGCTATGTAGAAGATGCAAACTGAAAATGCAGTTAGATAAACGAGAATTTTAAAATGCCCGGACAAAACTGGGGTATGACACGTAGGCGTTGGGCGTTTATTTTTCAATGCGTTCGTTGAAAAGAAGGGTGATACTGTATGAATTCGTCTTTGATGGTTGCAAATATATTTTTATTGCTTAATTTGATAATGTATGTATAATATATGGAAAAATATAAATGTATATGTATACAATATATATGTATAAAATATATACGTATAAATATATTTTTATTTCTTAATTTGATAATATAGGTAAAAAAAATACAGGTTTGTGATATATAAAAAAATAAAATAAAATAAAATAAATAAAGTATTTAATCGCAGTTATTTATACCAACTGTTGTTATAGATAGAGCGTAAAATATTATAGACCATACAATCACTGGGTTTTGAACCCATGACCTTTCACTTATATCACAAAGGTTGTATACTTTGATCGTTGTGATATATAGCACGCTACCTAGTTTATCACAACGGTCATACACCCATGGTGGAAAGCATCATACATACAATCACACCTTACCTCACAAAGGTTGGCCATACGTTGTTGTATCCCTTTCCAACCGTTATGATAGGTGTTTTTCATAGTAGTGACAAAAAATGCTGAGTAGGGCTAAATATTTCATCAAACTCAAAGAAAAAATGAACACCTGGTTCTACAACTCAGCCCCTGTCGACACCAATTCCAACCGCTGGTAGGAAAAGAGTCTCACCAGCGAAAGGATGAATCCAACCAGGGAATTGTCATACCCCAAATTTTGACCACCAAGATTTCCCATCATTGTGCAAATCATCATCACAATATGGATGAACCATCATGCCTCATCAATATCCTCAGAGATGTTTGAGCATTCACCACAGTCAAGAATTAGGATTTCAAGCCCTCTCAGACCCTTAGACAAAGGATCAATCAAGGAATGACATGATCTTCAACTTGTCTAAACTCTCAAACACCCATAAAGGATCAAGAGGACTCCCACATCAAGAATCAAGCACAAGGGTGCAACATTCCAAGTGGATCAAGCCTCAAGATCGTCAGTATCACCAAATTAGGGTTTTGGTCGACCAAGGCCTCCAGATGGAAATTTTCCTCAGGGCATGAGCCAATGCTTCAAACAACAACCCAAGATACTCTAAGGGACCTCATAGACACAACCGTCAAGTCAATTTAATGCATTTACCAAAAATCAGGAATTAGGGTTTCTTGACCTAATTCACCCCTAAGTTGACTTTTGGGACAAAACATGAGCCAAGACCTCAAGACATGATTTGAGGGTCTCCAATATACTACATTGATCCATTTGCAACAATGGATTGATCCAAGAAGCTTGATTCACAAGTTTCAATTTCATCAGGACCAATATTAGGGCTTTGAGGAAAAGTCAACTGTACCTTTGACTTTTGACCAGGACATGCTCCCAAACCTTGGGACATGATTCAATACACCTAAAACACCTATGGAATCCATCCATTAGGTTTGATTTAGGTCAAGGGCTTGATTTCACAAAGGATCGCACAGTTTGGATTTCATCCGATAAAAAGTCAACTGTACAAAAATCCAAAGTTTGACTTTTTCAATTTTTAGTCAACCAAGGTTCTTTAACCCTAAAAAAATGTTAATATGTGATTTGAATCATCATTCATTAAGAAAAACCAAAGAAAATGAGTTAACTTGTAAAAGGGGTAACCATAAAAAACTTAGAATTTTTGTAAGTTATGGAACAAAGTGGCTAGGGTACCAACTTCCAAGGACCATAACTTGAGATCCAAGCAACCATTTTGGATGGTCCAAAGCTGGATTTGTAGCTCTCATTACATACTTCAAAAGTGAAAACTACATCTCATTCCAATTCCTCATGGATTTTAAGTTATGGAGTGATCAAAATGGCTAAAAACATGAAAATGACACATTTCCAACACTTAGTGAAATTTTCACTAAGTCAGAATCTGCCTTATTTTTTCCAAAATGTAGAGGCATTTTTCATTGTAATTCAAGTTGGATCAAAACCAAAGTTGGACATCATGTTAAAATAGGATATATCAGCTTTCCAAAATGACCAAGAACTCCATCAAACTCCACCTGAACTAGGGGTTATGACAGCTGCAACATGCCTTGCTGCAAACTGTCTTGGCAAGGCAGATTTGTGCATTAGGGCTCAAATTAATCAAATTGTACAAAAATAAACATGGTTATCCATCTGCATACCTCAAGGGGGAACAACCAAGGAACAAACACTAATCAATAAGCCTCCTAAGTCCAAGATTCCACAAGTAGCCATGCTAAACCTAAAAAGCTAAAGATGCCTCAAGACTCCAATTTTGTTTTGAGACATTTAAGGGATGCATAGAGCTGGCATGTATCAGTCTATGATCAGCCAAATGAGTCAACATAAGCTTACACAACAGAGGACCTAAGCCTGCAAAGTTTGGCACAAGTCAATGGCTAGAGGAGACCCTTGATTAAAGAATTAAGACATTCAACACAATCTGATCCAAGCTGCCAAACACTATTGATGTTAGAACAAATTTGATCTACTATAAATAGAGCTCATTTGTGCTCAAATTAAGTACACCAAAGGTCCTAAACATATGCCTTTCTCAGAATCATCACTTTCACTCCCAAAACACCTTCTCTTGCAAGTCACTATCGGGTTTTGCATTTGAGAGTGATTCCAACCAAACCAATGGTTCACACACCTCACATATAACATATAGAAGTGATCCATAACACAAAATCACATCTGGAACAACAGATTCTCAAAATCACCAGCCAATTGCTCAAGTTCTTAACAGATTTGCAGTTGGGGTACCATCTCAAGTTCCATATTATTTCCATTCATTCCAAGCATTCAAACACAATCCTTTGGCACCTAGGGAAGCTGTACAGATCATTGGAACCTAGCTGTAACACCTCTAACTCAGAACTCGATCACCAGCTGCAAGAGGTAAGCATGAACTCTTCAAACTCCATGATGCATGCATATTTTACTGCACAATAATTTTGCCATATGTTCCTAATCATTTATGGAGTGATAACCCTCAATCAATGCCATGAATCAGTCGTGTATGGAATTTCATGGTGTTCATGCTGAAATTAGGGTTCTTGAGAGTTTCTTCTGATTTCTCACTCAATACTCAAAATAAATGCAATTAATCTATATGGTTGTGATCCTTGTTCAAAAACGAGCAAGATTGGTACTTGAATCGTGCAAAACCATTGAGAAATCATGGAGAAAAGTGAGAAAATGTAAATATGGAAAAATAGAGGGCGCGGGCAAGAACTTGGTGTTCTTGGTGCGCTTTTTCAAATTTTTGAATATTTGAATATTTTGTTATTTTGTTAATTGATTCAAAAATTAATTTCTCTCTGAATATTTATGTTTTTGAATTGATTCTTTTTCTCAAAATTCACTAAAATGTTTAAATATTTTATTTTACAAAAAAATACAAATTTATAATATTTATTTAATATAGTTAGAATTTTTGTAATTAATTTCATTTTTGTTGTTTTTAAACATTTTTAAATGAAATTCCCACTTTGATCTTTCAAAACCAATTGAATTTCAAACTCTCATGTAATTAAACATGACTTTTCAAAATATTTTTCAAGGTGTACAACTTATTTTTGAATATATTTGGTATTTTATATCATTTTTTTCATTTAATTTCCTTTGAAAAATAACATTTTTTATTTAAAATTAGGGTTTCCTCTTGATTTTAAATTTTAAAACACTTTTGGGCCTCTAATAGAATGTAATACCCAATCCCCTTTTAACCAAAACCATTTTGGGCCTCAGATATTGTATAAGTCCCGACACGATAAAAAACTCGGCGCGATCGCCATTTTTCAAACAAAAAAAAAACTCTTTGGGCCTCTCCTTGAGTTGTAAGCCCCATCACTCGTACAAAAACACTTTTGGGCCTCTAATAGAGTGTAAGACCCAATCCCTTTGCAAATAAACCTTTTTAGGCCTCACACATTGTATAAGTCCCTCGGTATATTTTCAAAAGTTTGGCGCGATTGTCGCCTTTGTAACAAAATCAACTGGGCTTCTCCTTGAGCTATAAGACCCATCTTTATTCATTTTCAAACTCTTTGGGCCTCTCCTTGAGTTGTAAGACCCATCCCTTTGTACAGAAAACCGCTTTGGGCCTCAGTCGTTGTATAAGTCCCGATGCGATATTCAAAACAACGGTGCGATCACTGTTAAACCTTGGGCCTCTCCTTGAGTATAAGCACCAACAATATTTTCAAAAACAACTTCTCTTTTGATATAGATTCAAATATATATGTTGTTATCAAAACTTTCTTTAATTTCTTTGAACAACTAACAATACAACATGGAAGCTTGCTCACCTGTAAGTTTTAACCGCTTTCATTTACTCGCTTCCATATATATAACTGTATTGTGGGAAGTTGCGCACTGTAAGTCTTCTTTCACATCCTTTTAAATACTTGTCGTATATCAACTGTATATATACTAGTATAACTATTTAGAGTTTTCCCTGATAACTAGGTCTAGAATTAGGTAAAGCCAGTTGGTCACTCTTGGATACAGTCAAAACTAGATCCTAATAGGATTTCCTAATACAGTCTTGCCTTCTCTTGGGCTTAAACAATATGGAACAAAGAGAAAGGCAGTATTCTTCGTGAACCTTTTCTCAGGCTGTCACTATTAGAAATTGTCAAAGAAATTCTACTCCCCAAAGTTGATCTATTCTCGGTGAATAGCTTCTCTTGAGTTTCTTCAAACCTCATAACTTTCACTAAATGATCTATTCTCGGTGAATCGCATTTCTTGAACTTTTCTTGGTTTGGGACCCACAGGCTTCCTAAAAGCATCCCCACCTCCTCTTGGGTTATGTACAAGGACCCTCAGGCTTCTTACAAGTTCTCGTGCCTTCTCTTGGGCTTAATACAAGGACCCTAAAGACCTCTTAAAGGTATAAGATAGAACTTAGTCATCCTTTGCTAGATCAGTCTTTCCAGTGTCAAATCTCAGACCAATTTAGGGTTGATTCTCATCTCGTAAAGCACCTGCCTCCTCTTGGGCATCATACAAAAGATAAAAATATTCCACACCAGTAGACTTGGACATTCTAATCCCCTTGAGTCTCAAAAACATTCTCAAGTTCCTTACAAACATAGGAAGAAACCTCGATCACTCTGGATAAATCTCATGTAGAGTTAAAACCCATGGGTTCTAAAACCCAGTCTCTCTCCTAAAAATTCCCAGCAAGGGTCAAAAGGCTGTTAATAACACTATCTCAAATCAGAACCTCAAGGTATCTAATACCCCAACTCTTCTGTGACCATCAATAAGGGTTGATTCCCCACTTGGACCTGCCTCGGGATCTCAATAATCCTCAGCAGAAGCTAGCCTCCTCTTAGGCTTTGTATAAAGACTTTTCCTCAGCGCAGTCAGCCTCCTCTTGGGCTTTGTACAATGATTCTCCCCAGGGGAGCTAACCTTTTCAGACTCTCTTATTAAGTCAATCACCTTTTTCAGACTCTCTTGTTGAGTCAATCACCTTTAAGACTCTCTTGTTGAGTCAATCACCATTCAGTACTCTCTTGTTGAGTCAACCCTCTTAGCCTCAATCTCGGGCTTTGTACGAGACAGACAAAAACACTCTTTTGTTGAGTCAATCTTTTCCAGCCTCCTTCCAGGACTAGCATAAAGTTTTCCCCTAGCAGAAGTCAACCACCTCTTAGGAAGAATGATTTCTCCAGCTTGTTCAGCCACAATCCTGGGCTTCGTACAGGACAGATAAAAGCACTCTCTTGTTGAGTCAAACCCTTTTAGCCTCAATCTTGGGCTTTGTACAAGACCTAAATCTTCATAACCTTCTCTTAAACTTGGGACAGGTATCTTCCCTAGTGGAGTCAATTCCTTATAGCCTTCTTTAGGTGCCGAGAAATAAATTCCCTAAGCTGAGTTAAACTCTTTTCAGCCTCAATCTTGGGCTTTGTACAAGACAGATAATACTCTCCTGCAGAGTCAAACTCATTTCAGCCTCAATTTTGGGCTTCGTACAAGACACTTAAAAATAACCTCATCCGAGTCAGTTAAATTTCTCATTTCAGCCTCAATCTTGGACTTCGTACAAGACATATACAAACCTCCCCGGCGGAGTCAAAAATTCCTTTTTAGCCTCAATCTTGGGCTTTGTACAAGACAGATAGAACATTTTCCCCGGAAAAGTAAAACTTTTAGCCTCCTCTTAGGCTTTGTATAATGATATCCCTAAAGAGTCAGTCTCTTTTTTGCCACAATCTTGGGCTTTGTACAAGACATATAAACACTCTCTTGTTGAGTCGGTCATCTCCAGCCTCCTCTTAGGCTTTGTATAAGGACTTCCCTAGTGGAGTCAATCAACCTCTTAGCTTCAACCTTGGGCTTTGATCAAGGCACACAAAAATCAACAATCCCCTCAGAGAAAGTCCAATTCCTCTTTAGAGATGACAAATTCTCTCTCAGTCAAACCTTTTAGCCTCAATCTTGGTCTTTGAACAAGACACAAATAAACCTTTTAGCTTCAATCTTGGGCTTTGAACAAGACACAAAATATCTTTTTCCTCCCTTAGAATAGGAGGAACTACGATTGCTCTGATTTCCCTGTTTCATAGAAACTTAGGTTCAATACCTTACCAAAAACACCTGAACATCTACAAAAACTCACTCACTCACTCATACTTCCCAAGAAACTTTACCAACCCATTAACGGATAAACACCATCAAGTATAAAGTGAAACTTAAAGCTAATATCCTATGGATAACCAGATATAGGATGAGTAATTGACAACTCCCCATTGTATAACCTGACCCCGAACTCCCCGAATCTCTTTAAAGCGTTTGTTTAGTTAAGCATTCGCGTGCAAGGTTAGTTTTAGATAGCTTCCCTTTCCCTTCCAGTTTCATGGGATAAATAAGAAATCAGAAAGTAGCACCCCCTCCTCATTGTGGGGAGAAACCCAAAAACCAGCGATAAGGTGGTCGCGTCACCGACAAAAATCGCTCGCTACAGTCAAATGGCGACTTTGCTGGGGATTCATTGTTTATATAGGACTAGGATTATAACTCCTAAGAGGTCTAGGATGTTAGTTTTAGGAATGAATATATATATATATATTATATCACTTTTCCTATTTGATATCCGTGTTTACTTTTCTGCTAATGGGACTACAGGTGATGCCGCATCTGGAAAGTTTGAGTGACACCTAAGATAAGTGATGGCATTAGACAAGTAATCTTACAGGGAGTGACTCCCAAATAAGAGACCCCAGTAGGCCATCAAATCAGTGGAGATACCCTTTGCGGATTCAATGTCTAAACGACTTCAGTTGTTGAAAGCAGATTGTTCGATTGTGGTGTCCATGAAACTGATGATTTAGTAGGCTGAAACCATGTTACTATTTTATAGTGCGGAAGCTATCGAAAATAGTTGTCACGCGATACTACCCTCATTTGAGATTACTCTAAGATATTGCAACTCGCTCGAGTGAACGAGCCTGCTGTTGTTATCCCAAGGGGGGTCAATGATTTTGAGGACAGGTACAAAAAATCACCATAGTATAACCTTTGGGGATGGGTAGAGCCATGACTTCATGACACTGAACCTTTGACCCCATGTTTTTTCTATGTTTTTGTGTGTTGCATTTATGCATTCATTTCATCTAAAAAACTCTTAAACAAAGAAAAATCTTCTTTTCTAGTCTCTCTTTTTCAAATTAAACTAAGACAATGATTGCAAATGTTAGAGAAAGAGATTGCGTTATGGATTTCGGTAAAAGGAAGACTTACAAGTATACCTTCAAGGTTCCAAAACTAGAGGATTTAAGAGGTTTGGCAAGGATGATCACTAACCCTGATCCTTTCAGAGCTAAGTACGGAGGACTGCTGTCTCTGTTAAGGGTCTATGCAATTGAAGGAATCCTCGCCACGCTGATTCAGTTCTATGATCCGGTTTATCACTATTTCACATTCCCAGATTATTAACTAGCACCAACACTGGAGGAGTACTCTCACCCGACTGATTTACCTATCACTGACCAAGCTCCCTTTTCTGGACTGGAAGAAATTCCAAAGGATCAAACCATTGCAAGAGCAATCTATTTGGACGAGTCAGAAGTCAGGACTCACATGACCATTAAGGGTAGAATCCAAGGTTTACCAGCTCCCTGTACTTTTCCAGTATAGGGAACGTGACTGCTTTCGAGAGTATCTTTGTCTTACTCACCTACGGGTTATTTCTGTTTCCCAACATTGATAAATTCGTCGATATCAATGCCATTAAGATATTTCTGATTGGAAACCCTGTACCGACCTTGCTCACAGATGCTTATCATTCTGTACACTTAAGGAATTTTTACAGTGGAGGAATGATCACCTGCTGTGTACCCCTGCTATATAAATGGCTCACTTCCCATCTACCAAAGTCTGCTGCTTTTTGGGATTATAAGAGTACTCTGCGTTGGTCACAGAGAATCATGTCTCTTACTAACTCTGACATCGATTGGTACAATCAGATCTATGACAGGATAAGAATCATTGAGCTTTATGGAAATTTCCCCAATGTACCCCTCATAGGAACTAAAGGAGGAATCAATTATCATCCAATTTTAGTTCGTCGTCAATTCGGGTACCCGATGAGACATATCTCGCATAATGTTCATCTGGAAGATCTTTTCTTCAAGGAAGAAGAAAATGACAGGGCACTAAAGACGGAAATAGTACATGCCTGGAAACATGTTCACAGGAAAGGAAGAGAGTGTATAGGAAAACTAGATTGTGTCTCTGTGGAACCTTATCTCCACTGGGTACAAACTAGAGCTCTCAAGCTAAGGATGTCTTACCTTCGTCAAGAAGTTATTCCGTTAAAGGAATATGTCCTTTATTTTATGTTTGATACGGAAAAACTCTAGGTCACCCTCAACAAAGTTCAATAGGAGAGGAAATCTTGGAAGAACAAGTACCGCATTCTCAATGTGGAGTGTAACAAAATTCAGCAACTGTTAAAAGAAAAAGATGCTCTGATCGAGATTTTAGAGCAACATGCTGTAGAGAATCAAGATGACCGAAGGAATTTTCTCGCTCCTTTCACTTGGCAAAGGAATGACAACCCGACAACGGCTAAAGAGCCCCGGTCAAAGAAAAGAAAAATACCAGAACCAGCACCTGAGCCCTCTTTAGAGAGAACTCAGGATCCATAAGTTTAGGCATTTCCTTTTACAACACTTTGTAAATTACTGTATTTCCATTTCCGCAATCTTTGAATTAAATAAAATGGGGTTTGGCCACTGTATGATATTTGCAATCCAATTGTCAATGTTTCCTTTGATTAAACAAACAATTAATATAATCATTGGGTATCATTCATCATTCTCACATAACACATTCTTCTTACCTACGAATCTCACGTTTGTGTCTCGATTCTAGAGTCAAACTGTCTCATTCGTACAATACTCGGGTCAATCGACAAAAGAAAATGGATAATCTCAAGGAAAAGAACAGAGAGTTGAGAGAAGAACTCGACACTCTGAAAGAAGATCTGAGGAAACTTTACAATGACATGCAAGCTCTGGCAGCAGCTCAGATACAAAGAACTGTGATCTCAGAGATTACATCGACACCCATAGTGGAAAAGTATGATCCTCGGTATAACATGCCTAAAGATCGTCCCTGGGGCATGCCACTCAGCTATATCCCGGAAGGATATATTCCGCCGATCATGGAAGATCCGGAAATTGTAGCAGGAACCGTTGGGCCTGAAGGTTACAAACTTCGGGAAAGCGAAGATGCAAGGGGCATGACAGCAACTCCTGAAGGTTACAAACGTCGGGAGAGAGAAGCACCAAGATTCACTCCCGTAATGACTATACCACCACCCGTGGTACACACTGTCCCAGAATGGCAGATTCCACAAACACCTTCTGGTGGAAACGAAAGTATGTACGACAGAATGAATGAGTTCCAGGAGTGATTCCTGGAAATGCAGAAGGAACTGCATGCCATTCGCGGTCAGGATCTATTCTTAAAGGACGCCGCAGACCTTTGTTTGGTCCCTAATATGAAAGTTCCACACAAATTCAAGGTGCCCGAATTTGAAAAATACAAGGGTAACTCTTGCCCTCAAAGTCATTTGGTGATGTACGCTCGAAGGATGTCAACTCAGATAGAAAACCAACAGCTACTGATCCACTATTTCCAAGATAGTTTAACCAGTGCCGCACTCAAATGGTACATGGGTTTGAACCGCACTAAGATCGTCACTTTCAGAGATCTTGGCGCTGCCTTTGTTCAGCAGTATAAGTATAACCTGGACATGGCACCGGACAGAGATCAACTCAGAGCCATGTCGTCGAAAGGCAATGAAACCTTCAAGGAATATGCTCAAAGATGGCGTGAAATTTCTGCCCAGATTTGTCCACCTATTGAGGAAAAAGAGATGACAAAAATCTTCTTGAAAACCTTGAGCTCATTTTACTACGATCGAATGGTCGCCAGTGCGCCCAATGACTTTACTAAGATGGTGGGCATGGGCGTTCGTCTTGAAGAAGCAGTCCGAGAAGGATGTCTGGTCAAAGATGCTGGACCATCAAGCAGTACTAAAAAATACGGTAGTGCTTTCCCTAAGAAAAAAGAGCAAGATATTGGTAATATCTCTCTCAGAAAGCAGAGGCGAAGATACCAGCCCGTAGCAACTGTAACTCCTGCTATCAACCCTGCACCTATCTCGATGTATCAACCTCAAGTTGCTCAGAGCCAACCAAATCAATAACCATATCAGTAAAGGACACAACAGCCTCTTCAGCAGGCTCGTCCTCAGTACAATAACAATCGTACAACGCGACCACCAGGGTTCAGCCCTATACCGATGTTGTACGCAGAACTGTTTCCACTAATACTGGTCAAAGGGCGCGTCCAAACTAGGGCTCCTCTTGCGATACCGGAGAATCCTCCTTTTTGGTTCAAAGCGGATCAAACTTGTCCTTACCGTCAAGGAGGACCAGGGCATAACATAGAAAACTGTCTCAGCTTCAAATCTGACGTACAAAAGCTTGTCAAGAGCGGGGTCCTATCCTTCAAGGATATAAATCTAAATGTACAGATGAACCCGTTGCCTCAACACGAGAAAGCTGCGTTTAATTTGATAGAGGATGAATCTAAACATAGCTATCAAATTCACGATGTACTCTTATTAAGAACCAACCTGGTCAAGATGCATTGCAGACAGAATGGATATGGTCACGTACCGTCTCATAACTATCACCAGTGTGATATCTGCTCTAAAAATGATCAAGGATGTTCTGTGGTGCAATCAGCTCTACAGGAACAGATGTATCTCGGATGGATCTAAGATCACCGAATTTGTGAGGTCAACATGACTTATACAAATTCCAACATCATTCAAAACCACGACATCCGTGCGATGAATGTCAACTTGGTGGCAATGCACTCAAGGTAAAACCAACATCATGATCTGCCACGGCACGATTATGATTCCTGTCTGATTTTCTCGGTAAACAATCAGGGATGCTCTTTTGTACAAGAGGCCCTCCAGCGTCAGATGGATCTTGGATGGATTCAGGATTACCGCGATAGAAGTCATTATCAAGTGAATATGATTCAAATCTTTGATATTCGCTTGATGAATACCAGGTTGGTGGAATTACACGCTAAGCAAGTTCAGCTCGATTTTCTGACTTCGCATGATTATCAAAACTGTAATGTGTGTCGTGAGAGTGACCAAGGATGTGCACTCGTTCAAAGGGCACTTTAACACTTGTTAAAGCACTGGTGGCTTCCGATCTATCTCGATGAAGACACACAACAAGTCAGTATGATTGATGGGAACCCTACTAGGCATCAAAATCAGGATGTTCGATCAATGGAAACAGATCTAGTGAGGTTACACTGCATACAAAGCGGGCGTGGCCGGGTGCCACCACATAACTATGAGCGCTGTAGAGTTTACTTAGAGAATAATCAAGGATGCTACCTCGTACGAGCATCCCTCCAAAGTCAGTTGGACCATAAGGAGATTCAACCATGGTCAAGCTCTGGTTCAATGTCAGACTATCATCCTAATAGAGGGAAAGACGTTGTCTTGATCCCTAAGCTATAAGTAGCCAAAGATGTATGCGCCATAATCCCTTTACTCCATGAATCAAGAGTCCCTCTTGATAGTGGAAAGGTTCTCAACCTCGAACCAATTGAGGCCGACTATGATGGTCAGAAAAATAAAAAGGCTCCTGTAGTTATCTATCTACCAGGACCATTACCGTACAAGTCTGATAAAGTTATCCCTTACAAATACGGTGCAACAATAATTGAAAATGGAAAGGAAACTCCATTACCCTCCGTCGTGAATATTGCAGACATCAGTCGAGTAACACGGAGCGGCCGGATCTTCAACAGAGGAGTTGGAGAACCTACCAGAGAAAAGGAACCTCAAACAGAAGTTCCCGATTAACCAGTCGGTCAATCCAGTGATCCCGACCTTTCAAAGAACAACGATGAGATGCTAAAGCTCATCCAGAAGAGTGAGTACAACATTGTTGATCAGCTGTTGCAAACTCCTTCAAAAATCTCTGTGCTATCTCTTTTACTCAGTTCCGAAGCTCACAGGGAGGCTCTACAAAAAGTTTTAGAGCAAGCCTTTGTGGAACAAGATGTGACAATAAGACAATTCGACATCATCATCTCCAACATCACCTCCTGCTACAACTTGGGATTCAGTGATGAGGAACTGCCGGAAGAGGGCCTGAATCATAATATGGCACTCAATACAATCTGATCCAAGCTGCCAAACACTATTGATGCCAAAAAAATTTTGCTCTAATTTAAATAGAGCTCATTTGTGCTCAAATTAAGTACACCAAAGGTCCTAAACAGATGCCTTTCTCAGAATCACCACTTTCACTCCTAAAACACCTTCTCTTGCAAGTCACTATCGGGTTTTGCATTTGAGAGTGATTCCAACCAAACCAATGGTTCACACACATCACATATAACATATAGAAGTGATCCATAACACAAAATCACATCTGGAACATCAGATTTTCAAAATCACCAGCCAATTGCTCAAGTTCTTGACAGATTTGCAGTAGGGGTACCATCTCAAGCTCCTGATCATTTCCATTCATTCCAAGCATTCAAACACAATCCTTGGCACCTAGGGAAGCTGTCTAGATCATTGGAACCTAGCTGTAACATCTCTAACTCAGAACTCGATCACCAGCTGCAAGAGCTTAGCATGAACTCTTCAAACTCCATGATGCATGCATATTTTACTGCACAATAATTTTGCCATATATTCCTAATCATGTATGGGATGATAACCCTCAATCAATTGCCATGAATCAGTCGTGTATGGAATTTCATGGTGTTCATGCTGAAATTAGGGTTCTTGAGAGTTTCTTCTAATTTCTCACTCAATACTCAAAATAAATGCAATTAATCTATATGGTTATGATCCTTGTTCAAAAACGAGCAAGATTGATACTTGAATCGTGCAAAACCACTGAGAAATCATGGAGAAGAGTGAGAAAATGCAAATCTGGAAAAACAGAGGGCGCGCAAGAATTTGGTGTTCTTGGCGCCCTTTTTCAAATTTTTGAATATTTGAATATTTTGTTATTTTGTTAATTGATTCAAAAATTAATTTCTCTCTGAATATTTATGATTTTGAATTGATTCTTTTTCTCAAAATTCACTAAACTGTTTAAATATTTTATTTTACAAAAAATCCAATTTATATTATTTATTTAATATAGTTAGAACTTTTGTAATTAATTTCATTTTTGTTGTTTTTAAACATTTTTAAATGAAATTCCCACTTTGATCTTTCAAAACCAATTGAATTTCAAACTCTCATGTAATTAAACATGACTTTTCAAAATATTTTTCAAGGTGTACAACTTATTTTTGAATATATTTGGTATTTTATATCATTTTTTTCATTTAATTTCCTTTGAAAAATAACATTTTTTATTTAAAATTAGGGGTTCCTCTTGATTTTAAATTTTAAAACACATTTAGGCCTCTAATAGAGTGTAAGACCCAATCCCCTTTTAACAAAAACCATTTTGGGCCTTAGATATTGTATAAGTCCCGACACGATAAAAAATCTCGGTGCGATCGCCATATTTCAAACAAAAAAACTCTTTGGGCCCTCCTTGAGTTGTAAGCCCCTTCACTTGTACAAAAACACTTTTGGGCCTCTAATAGAGTGTAAGACCCAATCCCTTCGTAAATAAACCTTTTTGGGCCTCACACATTGTATAAGTCCCTCGGTATATTTTCAAAAGTTCGGCGCGATCGTCGCCTTTGTAACAAAATCAACTGGGCTTCTCCATGAGCTATAAGACCCATATTTATTCATTTTCAAACTCTTTGGGCCTCTCCTTGAGTTGTAAGACCCATCCCTTTGTACAGAAAACCGCTTTGGGCCTCAGTCGTTCTATAAGTCCCGATGCGATATTCAAAACAACGGTGCGATCACTATTAAACCTTGGGCCTCTCCTTGAGTATAAGCCCCCACAATCTTTTCAAAAACAACTTCTCTTTTGATTTAGATTCAAATATATATGTTGTTATCAAAACTTTCTTTAATTTCTTTGAACAACTAACAATACAGCATGGAAGCTTGCTCACCTGTAAGTTTTAACCGCTTTCATTTACTCGCTTCCATATATATAACTGTATTGTGGGAAGATGCGCACTGTAAATCTTCTTTCATATCCTTTTAAATACTTGTCATATATCAACTGTATATATACTTGTATAGCTATTTAGAGTTTTCCCCGGCAACTAGGTCTAGAACTAGGTAAAGCTAGTTGGTCACTCTTGGATACAGTTAAAACTAGATCCCCATAGGATTTCCAGATACAATCTTGCCTTCTCTTGGGCTTAAACAATATGGAACAAAGAGAAAGGCAGTATTCTTTGTGAACCTTTTCTCAGGCTGACACTATTAGAAATTATCAAAGAAATTCTACTCCCCAGAGTTGATCTATTCTCGGTGAATAGCATCTCTTAAGTTTCTTCAAACCTCAGAACTTTCACTAAATGATCTATTCTCGGTGAATAGAATTTCTTGAACTTTTCTTGGTTTGGGACCCACAGGCTTCCTAAAAGCTTCCCCGCCTCCTCTTGGGCTTTGTACAAGGACCCTCCAGTTTCTTAGAAGTTCTCATGCATTCTCTTGGGCTTAATACAAGGACCCTAAAGACCTCATAAAGGTTTACACTATTAGAAATTGTCAAAGAAATTATACTCCCCAGAGTTGATATATTCTCGGTGAATAGCATCTCTTAAGTTTCTTCAAACCTCAAAACTTTCACTAAATGATCTATTCTCGGTGAATAGCATTTCTTGAACTTTTCTTGGTTTGGGACCCACAGGCTTCCTAAAAGCTTCCCCGCCTCCTCTTGGGCTTTGTACAAGGACCCTCCGGCTTCTTAGAAGTTCTCATGCATTCTCTTGGGCTTTGTACAAGGACCCTCTGGTTTCTTAGAAGTTCTCATGCATTCTCTTGGGCTTAAGACAGAACTTAGTCATCCTTTGCTAGAGCAGTCTTTCCAGTGTCAAATCTCAGACCAATTTAGGGTTGATTCTCATCCCGTAAAGCACCTGCCTCCTCTTGGGAATCATACAAAAGATAAAACTCTTCCACACCAGTAGACTTGGACAGTCTAATCCCCTTGAGTCTCAAAGACATTCTCAAGCTCCTTACAAACATAGGAAGAAACCCCAGTCACTCTGGATAAATTTCCTGTAGAGTTAAAACCCATGGGTTCTAAAACCCAGTCTCTCTCCTAAAAATCCCCAGCCATGGTCAAAAGGCTGTTAATAACACTATCTCAAATCAGAACCTCAAGGTATCTGATACCTGAACTCTTCTGTGACCATCGGCAAGAGTTGGTTCCTCACTTGGACCTACCTCGGGATCTCAATAATCCTCAGCAGAAGCTAGCCTTCTCTTAGGCTTTGTATAAAGACCTTTCCTCAGCGCAGTCAGCCTCTTCTTGGGCTTTGTACAATGATTCTCCCCAGCGGAGCTAACCTTTTCAGACTCTCTTGTTGAGTCAACCACCTTTTCAGACTCTCTTGTTGAGTCAATCACCTTTCAGACTCTCTTGTTAAGTCAATCACCTTTCAGTACTCTCTTGTTGAGTCAACCCTTTTAGCCTCAATCTCAGGCTTTGTACGAGACAGACAAAAACACTCTCTTGTTGAGTCAATCTTTTCCAGCCACCTTCCAGGCTTAGCATAAAGTTTTCCCCTAGCAGAAGTCAGCTTCCTCTTAGGAAGAATGATTTCTCCAGCTTGTTCAGCCACAAGCATGGGCTTCGTACAGGACAGATAAAAGCACTCTCTTGTTGAGTCAAACCCTTTTAGCCTCAATCTTGGGCTTTGTACAAGACCTAAATCTTCAGAACCTTCTCTTAAGCTTGGGACAAGTATCTTCCTTAGTTGAGTCAATTTTCCTAGCTTTCTTTAGGCGCCGAGAAATAAATTCCCCAAGCTGAGTCAAACTTTTTTCAGCCTCAATCTTGGGCTTTGTACAAAACAGATAATGCTCTCCCGTAGAGTCAAATCATTTCATCCTCAATCCTGAGCTTCGTACAAGACACATAAAAATATCCTCATCTGAGTCAGTTAAATTTCTCATTTCAGCCTCAATCTTGGGCTTTGTACAAGACATATACAAACCTCCCTGGCGGAGTCAAAAATCCCTTTTTAGCCTCAATCTTGGGCTTTGTACAAGACAGATAGAACATTTTCCTCGGAAAAGCCAAACGTTTAGCCTCCTCTTAGGCTTTGTATAATGATGTCCCTAAAGAGTCAGTCTCTTTTTTGCCTCAATCTTGGGCTTTGTACAAGACATATAAACACTCTCTTGTTGAGTCGGTCATCTCCAGCCTCCTTTTAGGCTTTGTATAAGGACTTCCCTAGTGGAGTCAATCAACCTCTTAGCTTCAACCTTGGGCTTTGATCAAGGCACACAAAAATCAACAATCCCCTCAGAGGAAGTCCAATCCCTCTTTAGAGATGACAAATTCTCTCTCAGTCAAACCTTTTAGCTTTAATCTTGGGCTTTGAACATGACACAAATAAACCTTTTAGCTTCAATCTTGGGCTTTGAACAAAACACCAAACATCTTTTTCCTCCCTTAGAATAGGCGAAACTATGATTGCTCTGATTTCCCTATTTCATTTAAACGGGAATACGCAGGCATAAGATTGCGAAATCTTAGCGAGCATACTAATAAAAAAAACTCTAGGTCCAGTACCTTCATACCAATCAAAACTTAGGTCCAATACCTTACCAAAAACACCCGAACATCAACAAAAACTCACTCACTCACTCATACTTCCCAAGAAACTTTCCCAACCCATTAACGGATAAACACCGTCAAGTATAAAGCGAAACCTAAAGCTAATATCCTGTGGATAACCACATATATGATGGGTAATTGACAACTCCCCATTGTATAACCTGACCCCGAACTCCCCGAATCTCTTTAAAGCGTTTGTTTAGTTAAGCATTCGCGTGCAAGGTTAGTTTTAGATAGCTTCCATTTCCCTTCCAGCTTCATGGGATAAATAAGAAATCAGAAAGTAGCACCCCCTCCTCATTGTGGGGAGAAACTCAAAAACCAGCGATAAGGTGGTCGCGTCACCGAAAAAAATCGCTCGCTACAGGAATGCATGGCTGGTACAATAAGTACACACCTCTAAATGCCTCATAGAAAAATATTTATCAAGAGTGTGCTAACATAGAACTCTAAAAGGTAGGAATTAGAGCCTCCTATCCCATCAAAGAGTCATCCCAAATAGACAAGACAAAGTACTTTCGTTTCCAGAATGGACACAACCTTAACACAGATGATTGTATACAACTGAAAGATGCTATTGAAGGGCTGACAAAAATAGGCCGACTTTCAGAATACGTGAAAGGAGGAAAAATATAAAGAGAAGAATCATCCAAGAGTAAATCCCTCTCGAACGTTATGGATGTTAGGACCAGCGACGAAGATAAGAAGTCTAGGAAAGGGAAACACCAATATATTTCCGCTATCACCAGAGGGGTACCATGGGCAAACATCCCATCCAAGGGAACGATGAAAACAAAGATCTTTGAGATGTTAGTTGTCCATAAGAAGGACAAAGTTACGTCGACAAAAATGCCATACCAACCAATGCTAGGGTTTAGAGACTATGGGAAAGTCAGGGGAAACCAAAAATAAATATTTTATTTAATGATAACATCTACGATCAGACATTTTGATGTCTCCCAAATTCTAATTAACGGTGTTAGCTTGTTCGATATCATGTGCTCTAAGTTATTTGAGAAGAAGGGCCTAGTAAGACTAAGCTTATGAACGTACGAAGGCTTGGATTCGCAAGCATTTAATGATATGACAACCCATCCACGGGGGTACGTCAAATTAATGATATTTGTAGGAGAATGGAAAGACGTCTAATTCATCAATTCGCAGTTCCTCGAGGTCATGTATAGGAGCACCTGCAATTGTATTCTTTGAAGGTCCTTCGGAGCCACCTTGGATGTTGTCACCTTACAGTCCATCTCAAGCTCAAATGCTATAATCTTCAACGAGAGTCGATCATAATCAATGTTGATCTCAAAGGAGCAAGGATGATATATCAAGCCTTTCAGCGAGACCAAGGAGAAGGAAAAGCGATGGAGATCAATTTGGTATCCCTAATTGGCCAGCTCAAATGCATGAACTTCCAGCCTCCTAATAGCGGTTGATCTAACAAGAAGTAAAACAGGAAGAAAAGTGGTGGAGAACCCATCTAGTTATGTTTTTCTATTTATGTTTGACGTTATTTCTATATAATCACATTTCTCAGGTGTATGATTAATTCCCAATTATTAATGAAAATTTTCAAGTTCTGAAATTTTCATTTATTTCTAATTATCTATGGCAACAATAAGTCCAGGGTAAGACTAAAGGTATCTAGGACCCAACACGAATACTCAGAAGTGATGTTGAAAATGTAGCGTGTGTGCGACCATATGAATCATATCCCCACAATGTAAAACACACACAAAGAAAGCGGCAAAACCACTAAAACGATGATAATGGTGCATCCCCTCTAGAAGCTAGCCACTTCAGAGGCCGCAGTGGTGAACAAAGCCCATTAGTCATTTCTTCAGATATAACTCTTCTTGAGAAAAGTATTCCCCTTTATAGACATACAACCCATTTCCCATTAGGAAAAGATTTTTGCTCCAGTCCTTGAGGAACAAGTCGGTAAATTTCTCCCTCTCCATCTTCGACACCTCGGACTACTGCATAGGCATCCATGTTGATATGGGTAACTAGGAAAAAACGGCCTTCAAACTGATTCAAGTTATTAGGAAAAGCCCCAAAACCGTAGACGGTTGGCACCAGGGAAATTAAACCATAACTCATTGTCTGAGTTTTGGGACCACATTGGACTCTAAAGAGATGAAAGAAAAGGGTCAAAGAAGGTCTCCAATTCAACTACTCACACCAATATTGTAATACTTTCACCCATGCCCAACTTCAAGGAGAAAAAGACCTAAAACTTGCAGGGTGAAGATACGGTGGAGCAACCATCGGGTGTTTAAGAACCTCTCTCTCGAAGCCATTAAAGGGAAGATGAAGACCTAGGATCGAGAAAACGCATTCATTGAAAGGGATAGCATAACCGCCATACTTGCTGCACATTCTTTCATTTTCACCAGGGGTCAACACACCCCAAATCGAATATGGACCAACATCCAGGAAGGCCCATTCAAGATAACCTTCTTGGGCGAAGATAGAAACATTTGAAGAGTAAACAAAATTTGCCCACAAAGCAAGAATATCTTCTTTTGATTTTTGATTCATGATGGATACTATTTTCTCTATAGCGCAGAAAAGAAAAGGAAATAATAGTAAAAAAAGAAAGACACTTCCAAAGAAATAAGAAACTGGCTCTTCAAAAGTCGTGTACAACATAATAGGCCATGTCAACATTTCAAGTCACTTACGCGCAACACTCAAGTGTTTCGGTTTCCAAGAGTCATTATGAGGGTACCGTTGAAAAGAGATTTGAAGCATGGGACATTAAAGACATAAATTTCGAAGAAACAGTAACGCCTCCTCTTGACCCTCTAAAGAAACTGAAAGAGATCGGCGGATGAGGCTGATATGACAACCCTTTAAACTGCCACATACACACAAGGGTTTGAGGGAAACTATTTCGGACCGACCGTAATGGACACCAGTCGACTATTCAAGAAGTTAAAATTCGTCTAGAACATTCACATTACATATGAACTACCTTATGGAAGGATGCAGTCAACCTAAGTCTTAGATGCACCCAACAGTTATCTCTATTGCACGATTAACTAATATCAAGTTGTTATATCTGCTCCATTATATAGAAGGAAAGCGCGCCATTTTCAGATACAAAATTTCAAATCCAATTTCCATTCACTTTTCTCTCTCACATATTAACTTGAACATTAGAGTACTAATCTTGTAGATTAACTCTTTCCCCACCTCATCGGAAGCTCAAATCTACCGTAGTTCCTCACAACTACATAATGTAATACAGAGAGAACTTGAAGAATTAAATCTGAGAAATTTGTGCTCTATAAATAACAAATAGGTCATAAGTTCAAATTCATCCTAGAAATCTGCCTTAAGTTGCTTCTATGGATGTAAATGAATATCCATGGGGACGGATATTATAATATCCGTGTCCGCCCAGTTGGATAAATATGATATCCATATTCTCCCCATATCCATGCAGATATCCGTTAAGTGGGTAATCCGTGAGTTTTACGGTATCCGTAGATATTTACAGATATCCATGGATATTATTTTTTTTATAAAAATATTTTTAACTTCTTTTAAAGACACAAAAAATTATTACCACATAACATTCATACAATTCGCTCTTAATTTAATAATAAAATTACATCACATTGATTTTCTTCTTATTCACCAAAACATAATTAAATCCAAATATAATATTCATACATTTTATTTTTAACCAAACAAATAAAAGATATTGTGATTGTGAGTTATGATGAAAGAGCGGACGACAGAGGAGTAGGAAGGGAGACACTGGTTCAACAGAGGAATGACGATACATTGGTTGGATTGTGAAATTGTTGAAGTGAGGTATGAAGTATTGAAGAGTTTAAATATGGAATGCCTAATAGAATTTGAATGAAATGTAAAAGGTTTTTCTTCAAAGAAAATTAATATATATATAAGAGACAAAATATGGAATGCCTAATAGAATTTGAATGAAATGTAAAAGGTTATTCCATTATCTTAATTTAAGAGACAAAATCTTTATTTTTAAATACTATATTTTTTTCTTTTTTCATGTCATGATTCCTTTTCTTTTTTTATATAATTATTTAATACAATTAAATTTGTATGATTATTATTCATTTTACAATTAAATAAATTATTTTGAATTTTGCATTTGTATCTAAATACATTTATATCATATCAAATAATTTTTTATTTCACGGGTCATTATCGCATCAAAAATTTTTTTTTTGTCTTTCTTTATCTCACGAATCTTTTTTTTTCTTTTTGCATCATTATTTATTAAAATTGTATAATTATTTTTCATTTTACAATTAAATAACTAATTTCAATTTTACTATATAAATACATTTTATATTGTATCAAATGAAATTTTTATTTCACGGATCACTATAAACACAATACATATTTTATTTTAATCAATAATTATTTTAATTTAAAAGATAAAATCCTTATTTTTAAATATTTAATATTCTTTTTTTCATCTCACGAGTCCTTTTTTTTCTTTATATTTTAATTTAATTGAATTTACATAATCGTTGTTCATTTTAAAATTAATAGATAATTTCAAATTTAAATACGTATATAAATGCATTTTATATTGTATCAAATTTACATATATATTTAAATATGTTTTATACCGTAATAAATAATTTTACCCGTGCGGGAGCACGGGTATCTTACTAGTATATATATAAGAAGACTAATTTTTTAAGAAGATGAAAAATGATTTTTATAATTTATTAACGGATATGAATATCCGCGGGTACGGATATCTTTAAACTCATATCCATATCCATTAACAAATAGATATTTAAATATTCATTTATTTTATCCATGGATATCCATTAAACTATCCACTCCATATCCGTGACGGATTTTATCCACGAATATCGGCGAGTACGGATTTTTTTGTCATCCCTAATTGCTTCAAAGATGATAATTTCAAACGTTGATGGGTAAAATGGTCGTGTTTCTCCATGTGGGTTGCTTGTGCTACCTGCTGGCATGTCTTTCTGTGTCATGGCTTTTCTTGTTACGGTAATATCGCCATATTTTTCAATCCTCCATGCTTGTGTTTCTCGCTTTTTATTCCCTTTCATTCTCTTTATGCGATTAACATGACTCTATTTATCTAAAAACTTGGTCACCTTTTCTTCTTCCAGTATTTTCCTTTAAAATTTCTTATAGTTCCTTTTTTTTTTTTTCCTGAATACCAAAATAAAAGAAAACGTGGTAAAATGAACTTAAAAAAACTAGACACGTTAAAATGCAACTTTTTAAAACGTCATCAAACCTATATTAAGAAGCTTTAAAACTCCATATTTCTTTTACAAATGAATGATGGGGGCATTATCTCTACTACACCTATTTTTACCATGTATACCTCAATACCTCGTTCATACACTACATGTCTAAAGAAAATATCGCTTTTTACAATAAAATGAAATTTTTTCCCAATTCCACACATGATTAACTTTTTCACACCTTCTAAGCACTTTAACTAAATAAGCCAAATAACTAGGCATAGCAACGAGGCGGGTCCGGGGCGGATTTAGTTAGCCCCGCACCCATACCCGCCGCCTTGTTATAGATCCGTCTCCGCTTTCAAGCTCAGTTGGGGGTAAAAATTTATCACCCAGACTCGCTCCCGATAGAAACGGGTTTGCCCGCGCCCCCGCCTGCAAAAAAATATTTTCTTAAATAGTAATAAAAATTAACAATTTTATTAAAAATTTAACCATTTTAATAATAAATTTGTTTCTAAAGATGTGAGTTTGAGTGAATGGTGAGAAATGACTAATGATGATTTTTAATTACTTCTTCAAAAGTGACAAAATGTGATATAAAATAATTTAAATATGGATATTAAAGTAAATATTATAAGACCGGACGGGGGCAGGGGCGGGTGCGGGTGGGTAGTAGCATCTCCCGCCCCCGCACCCGCACCCGCAATTACAAACCGGATTTTACCCGGATCCGCACCCGCACCCGCACCCAATCAAATCGGATTTTCCCCGTTAATTTCAGGCCGGGTCCGGGCGGACTCCGGAGGGCCCGAGTTTTCTTGCCATGCCTACAAATAACTATCGAAACTAGAATCTTATGCATAAAAAACATCCATGAAAGCTTCCATTAGTTCTTACAAAAGTAGAAAAAATTATCTGTACACCAAACAACATTGAGAGGTAGAAGGGGCACTACACAAACCAAAATAGAATAACCATGGTTGCTAGGATGAATGTAAATTTTGGAAAAATCTAAAATAACCATCCAAAATAGAAAAAAAAAAATATGAATGTTTTACCAACCTTTATAACATTTGATTGATAAAGGTGAGGCAAAGTGATCATTACGAGTTGTTTTATTCAGTTTCACGTAATTCATACACATTCACCACTCCATCATGATTCTAGTTTCAAAAACCTATTTATTTATTTATTTGGCTAAATTACAATTTTGATCTCCTTGTTTTAGTTTACTCACGGTTTTAGTCTCCCATTTTCTTTTTAAATAATTTTAGTCCCCTATCCAAATTTTGATCCAACTGTTCATGCACTGTTCATGTACGGTCATGCACTGTTCACCGTTTTTTTTGGGATCAAAATTGGAAAGGGGGACCAAAACTGTTTAAAAAGAAAATAGGGAGACTAAAACCGTGAGTAAACCAAATCAGGAGACCAAAATTGTAATTTAACCCATTTATTTTTATCATTTTTACAATAATGAAGCCTGCATTACATGAACATGGCTTATCCATTTGATATTAGAAATTGGATATATTACCCTGACATCTAGGAGCTTAATTTTTTTTTTTTAACAATTATTTCATGTTGGAATTCAACCTCCTTTAAGCGCAATGAAGCGTTTATAGTCCTCTACAAGTAGTGTTCTATGCATGGAAATTGGGATAATTGATTTATTGTCTATATTTGTTAAGATATAAAGTAATTTTCCAATTTCTTCACCATTTAACTCAACACTCACAATAACAAGAAATGTGGATTTTTTGCTTAAAAATGATACCTAATATTTGAAAGAAAAAGTTTAAGTTATACCTATTGCACATCTCTTGTAAGAGGTGTTGGGTTTTTTCCATTCCTTATCTCCACTTTCACCTCCAACCAAACAAGTTTCCAATCAAACT
Source organism: Lathyrus tuberosus (assembly GCA_022829125.1). NCBI lineage: Eukaryota > Viridiplantae > Streptophyta > Magnoliopsida > Fabales > Fabaceae > Lathyrus > Lathyrus tuberosus. The sequence goes on from JALAZF010000397.1 coordinate 3,920,404, forward strand.
TATGAGACAGATCCTAAAGAATACTCCTCAACACGATGATATATCATGTCAAACTTGTTACAAGGGTTCTTAAATTATATTCTTTCAACGCATACATTAAAAACAAATTTACCATAATTGATATCAATTACGACACTTGCCGTAGCTAGAACAGGCATCTCCAAAATTAGACCATTTCTTAATACACCACTCATGTTTCTAATACATCACGTGAAATTTCGTTTTTGCCCCCCAATTTCGGATGTGCACATCTGAACGCACCTTTTTTTAAAAAACGTTGTCTTTTTTCGGATGTACAAATCCGGAATGACAATTTACACGTATTTCGGATGTGCACATCCGGAAAAATGGTATATTTATTTTAAAAAATAATAATAATATGTATTTTAACAGAGTAACGATCATCCAGCAATCGTGACAAACATGACCTCTGTAACCATAAGTTATATATCCAAAAAAGGCACTGTGAATATCCGAACTCCCAAATCTATCCTCGAAGATTGTAGGACAAATCAAGATCAACAGTAAAACATTGCTTCTTTGACGTTATCCATGATAAATGACACCAGAGTCGACACAAAGTTGGTGGTACTCCTATTACCACTTGCAGAACCAATGGACTGACTTTGGGTCACAAAATACAGAGGAATTGTTTCTTCTCAGGTTCATTGCGAGGAGATAATTCAAGATCTATTTAAAATAACTGTGGATCCTTAGAAGGGAAATCGACCCGCTGGAATGATAAGATAATTTTGTTAGATTTGTGTATTCTTCATGATAGGATAATTTAGGGAGTGACGTGTGGCTTTCTATAAATCAACTGGATTTAAGCCTAAAAGGATTATATTTTACAGGTTCGCGTTGATTTTTTCTAAATGATACATACTGATGTCTATTGATGTATATGTATATATTATAACTTGTATATTAATGATATAGTTCCTCCTGCTTATTATGCACACATGCTAGCTTTCCGCCCTCGATACTACATAAGTGAAGTCGAAAATTCTGATTCTGGTTTTGCAAGTGGTAATAGGAGTACCACCAACTTTGTGTCGACTCTGGTGTCATTTATCTTGGATAACGTCAAAGAAGTAATGTTTTACTGTTGATCTTGATTTGTCCTACAATCTTTATATAATCCTTTTAGGCTTAAACCTAGTTGATTTATAGAAAGCCACACGCCACTCCCTGAAAACCAAAATGGTAAATAATAATGAGTTATTTATGCATTCAAACACTTTTCTTGTATCGTGTAAGTTAGTAAGTACTCTCATTCTTAACCTTTCACCTTTCACTCTGTAATGCATGTTTACTTCATTTACATTGACTGAAGATCTTTATCACGCTATCAAGAATCTCTCCGCTGAACTTTATACTAAAGATGTTCATTTTCGCATGGAGCTTATTCAAGTACATTTAACCTTTCATGATGCATTCATGATGTTAAATGATAGTTGTTTATATTCATGACTGTAAATCTGTTGTTAACTTTATCACAATGCCGAAGACAACCATTATATTGACGGAGAGACTTCAACCCTAGAGTTTGTTATAACTTCTGATGACATTACTGCTACTGGTGCACCAACCACATTACTTATTTTCAATAACGAAAAGGGTTTATCTCCGAAAAATATTGAGTCCATCTGTAGTGTTGGAGGATCAACAAAGAAAGATAACAGGAGCAGTGGTTACACTGGAGAGAAAGGTACATTCTCAGATTTGATATGTTTTTAATCTCATTCTCATTAGAATGTATATTAACTTGCGATATGGAGAACAAAGTTTTCTATTGCAGAGATACGGAGAACAAAGTTTTCTATTGGAGAGATACGAAGTACAAAGTTTTCTATTGGAGAGATACGAAGAACAAAGTTTTCTATTGGAGAGATACGAAGAACAAAGTTTTCTATTGGAGAGATACGAAGAATAAAGTTTTTTATTGGAGAGATACGGAGAATAAAGTTTTCTATTGCAGAGATACGAAGAACAAAGTTTTCTATTGGAGAGATACGAAGAACAAAGTTTTCTATTGGAGAGATACGAAGAACAAAGTTTTCTATTGGAGAGATACGGAGAACAAAGTTTTCTATTGTAGAGATACGAAGAACAAAGTTTTCTATTGGAGAGATACGAAGAACAAAGTTTTCTATTGGAGAGATACGAAGAACAAAGTTTTCTAACCCCTTGACTCAAGATCTTCATCATGTTGTCAAGACCTTCCCGCTCCCCTCATTCGAATGTATATTAACTTGCGATGATATATTAAAGTATGCGACCAACCGACAAAACCGATTTTTAAAAACAAAATAAAGTTATGCTATTTTCCGGATCTACAGATCCAGAATTTTAAAAAATAAAGCTATACTATGTTTCTGGATGTGCACATCCGGAACACATCAGCGTTTTTAAAAAAAATGGTGCGTCCGGATGTGCACATCTGGAATCTGGGGGAAAAACGAAATTTCACGTGGTGTATAAGAAACATGGGTGGTGTATTAAGGAATGGTCCGAAATTAAAGGTACTTAGGAGTCCTGCTTCATTTCATGCACTATAAAGTCAATAGAGATAAACAAATTCATTATTTTATGGGAACATCTTCCATCATTCTCAAAAGATACTTTAGAGATAAGTTAGCCATCTGCAAATAAATGTTAGTTTGTTTCACCTAACCTATAAGTGTTTCTTGACTATAGTTTTGCATCACAATGCTTAGAGGGCCAGTGTTTGGGACTTGGCTAAGGGTCAATCCACGGGAAATCGGGTCATAAAGTCTTAAGAAGTAGGATAGACCAACAAACAGACACACCCTAGATGCACATTAGATCAAGGTTGGCCGACTCTTAGAGATCATCTAATGACACACGCATGCACACATACGCACGTATGCACACACATGCGCGCGCGGATACACACACACACACCAAACTCCTTCCAAAATAATTGAATTTGAAAAATTTATACAAACCTTCCAAAACCCTCCTTCAATATTGTTCCATATCAAAACTAGAATTAGTTTTGATTGATGATGTAGGACTCTCGAATCAGTGATGTTGATCTCAGGCACGGTGGTGTGGGATGGATCTGCAAGGTTAGCACTACAACTTCCAAGACAGTTACAAAGTCCAAGATGAGTATAGTGAAAATGGATATAAGAAAAGTGTACCATGAATCTCATGTGTACAAACTATATATGTTGGATAATTCTGATTGGGCTTGTGCATAATTGGGCACTTATACCGAGTCTTTAGTCAACCCAGAACAATCGTCCCAAGCTGTTTTAGACGTGAATTGGTCGGGAAGTTTTTCAAAATCGTAGTCGGCCTCTAGCACTTGCGTTTTAACTTATCGAGAAGCATGAAGGGCATAGAACAGTTACAAAAGTAATGGAGAACAAGCTCATTAAAAGCTCTCCCATAATAGAAATGTTTACCTGTTTTTTTCCAAATATGTGCCTTTAGGTTAGCAGGTTATGGTGTGATGCTTCCCCTTGGGAAATTTTTGTGAACTTTAGTTCGTTTTCATTCCATAGGTGATATTTAGTCGTTGATTTGCAACTTCTTGTTTATATTGATATAGTTCATTGCTCATTTTCCTCTATATATAAGGCCTATTGACTTTTGGGAGAACTTTTCGTTATACTTGAGAATTAGTTTCTATTTGCGAGTGTACTTTATTATCCTTCTTCAAGAGAATTTCCTAGAGAATTTTCCATTCCTTGACCAAAACCTTCCATTCTACACTTAAACTTCACCATCTTCATCAGACTCTACCCCTACTAGGTACCCTTCTTACCTTGAGCTTATTTCATATCTTCAACATTTACTTTAACATGGCCAATATGAATGACCATCCCATAAGCTTTTCCAACGCTTCTGAGAGTAGCGATTATTCTCCCTTATCGAGGGAAAAAGTTTCCTCTAGTCCATATTTTCATTGTTCAATTAATGATCAGTCAAGTCTCATTGTTATAACTCTGTCTAATGATTCTGAGTAAAAGGGATTTCCTAGAGGTTCTCTTAATGGAAAAACTTCTTCAATTGAGTCTTCTTTCGAAGCTCTCTTTTATGACAAAGATGTAATGAATGATCATGCAATCAAATATATGTTTGTATCCTCGGAAGTTGCGGGAGCTAAGGTTTCTCCTACTTAAATTACCCTATAGATGGAGATTTCTTCTTTGAATCGAGAAGAATCCCACAATTTATCAAGACTTACCATTCTAATTATGGCTGAGATACGAGTAATGTTGAGGTTAAGGATCATCTGACCCGTAGAGCTCAGTCGGAGGGTTTCAGTTAGCTCAATACCTTCGAGATCTTTTGGATGAAAAAATACCTCTAAAAGGAGTCACTTTAGTGGAGCCGGATGATGCGAGCAAATATAGTTGGTTGGACTCAGAGATATTGGGAACCCCTTCTGTTTTAAGTGATCTAAAGGCTGTAAGTGCGACTGACATAGTATTCGGTCGCCCCACTGATTGTTCGGTCCTTCTTGTCAAATCAAACAAGAAGATATGTAGAAATTTTGAGGAGTGTTCCATTACTTTTTATGAGTGTGTGTTCACCTGGATACACCTACAATTGCCTTTATCCGAGTCCAAGGTGAAGGTTTTGATTTCCTGAAAATTTCCCCTTGCAGCTTCCTCCCTGTGCTTGGGCTTTCATTGGTCTTGGAAACCCTCTTTCTGTCTGCTTTTCTATCTCTTTTCCATAAAAATCTCTAGGTATAATGTTCAAAATTAAGGGCTTATTGCACTACGATAAAATGCTCCTATGTTCAGTCCTTTTTCTGAGAGATGGGGCAATTTTTGGGGGCGCTTCGTGTTGGTGAAACCCTATACTTTAAAATCCAAATCCATGCTCTATGGTATTCTTACTAGGTGTTCTCGTTTGTGCTCGAATAGATTCCCAAAATATTGGCTTTGAGTCCATTTCCACTGTGAACCCCATCCTTATGTCATCAAACTATATTCTCTTACCCCTTAAGAGGTTATGATGAAGAGATATTTAGAGACACTTTACTAAGCTATTGGTTGTGAGGAAGGGTTTGACCCTACTAAAGTGACATCTTCCTTACAGAGGAAGTGATTCATTGATACCTGCGCTCTTGTGGGCGCAGCCAGTAGTCTGGAGAGGAAAGAGATTTTTGGTGAGGGTGGAGTCATACCCTTTTATTAACATGGCAATTTGATATTTGTAGATAGAATGAATGCTTTGTAAAAGGTTTATGCAATTTACAAAGAGATTGAGACTCAGGTGTTAAAGTCTCTCCTTTAACCTGGATAGTCTCTCCTTCTCCTGTCGGCCCTACCGTTCATGTTATTGTTGGTGCTTTCCCAATCACTCTTGAGCCTAGGTAGCCCTCCTCCGAGAATGGTGTTGTGACTCCTCAGGACCAGAATTTTTCTCCTTCTTTCAAAACAAAAATGGATAGGGATCAATAACAAATTCCCCTTATTAGGAAAGATTTAGTGAAATAGACTCAGTTGTCTAGGGGTGCCACTTTAGGGTCTGCCACAATCTTCTCAAGTTGTTGGCTATGTTGCTTTCTCGAATCCTACACATTTCCCAAGAGACTATTTCCTTTATGTCCAAAGAGTTTTTTGTCCAACGTTTAGAGTTTTCCTGAGGCGCAAAAGGTGGATTTTTTTTCTCTGAGGCCACTTTTTACAATTACCAGTCTGCTTCATTATTTTCCTTTGTTGCGGTTGACCAAGGGGAAATTTTCGGCATGGAAAATCCTTCTAAATAAAGGGACACCTGAAATGGGAAGTATGAAGCTATCGAACATAAATAATCTAAGCTTCAGAAGGAAATGTCATCCATTCAGGAGAAGGTTAGCTGTTTTGAGGCTCTTTTTAAGGAGGCGCAAATTGATGGGTCTCATTCTTCTTTATCTGTCAGGATCGTTGAGCTTGAATTCTCCTTGGAGATGGAGAAAAGTCCAGGATGGACATAGCCACTACTGCGGCAGAGATGAAGTCTTGTGTCCACGTGGATTTGAAAGCTCTACAATAGAATAAGGAACCTTGAGCTAAGAACCGCGAGGCCCATGATGATCAGGTGGCTCAGTTGAGGAAGAAGATCAATGAAACCCTCTAGCAAACTCTTAAGAATGTGTATAGTACTTTTGATTATGTAGTTGACCAGATGGAAACACTTAACTCGGGCATCTCTATTCCTCGCCTACAACTCGGACCCATTCAAGGTTGTTAGAGACGAGCCTTGGTGGAAGATCTCGGTGCAACATCTCAAGATGGAGGAGCTTGATTTTCTTTCTCTTTTTGTTTTCCTTGTAATGTTAGCAGAGTGTTATGCCATTACATTCTCATGTTATTTGCACGAATAATGATATTTATATATTTACCTTTTTACTTTATGTTTCTTTGTGTATGATATGATTTATTAAATTTTCTTCATGGTCTTTTGGTTTTATTATCTAGGTCATTGTTGGATTGGTTTCTAAACTCCAAACAATATTATTGTTCATGTTTTTACCGTGATCGAACATGATTTTTATGTAAGTGGGATTTGTCCCCTTGATGTTGTCCTCTCTGGGTCTTTGAAGCTAGTTATCAGTTGTCCTCCTAATAAAATTTAACATGTTTGCCGAATTAGATAGTTTTGTCAGGTGCAAATTTGAACAACAAATAAGTTTAGTCTTTATTAGTTCCGGTCGAGAAGAATTGATGATATTCTTCAGCGTCACTAGCAACCATTCCCAACCAAAGGTTTGGTTCTTGTCCCTGGTTTTGTCCTGGTTCGGGATGGGCGTCTCTGGTTTCTACCATCTACGCTTTTGGAATGACTAGTTCCTAAGAGGGGGTGCGCCAACTACGCTTCAAACGTGTTCCGTCTAGAGGGACCCTTCTTTATAAACAGAACCCATGCCATAATTCTAAAGGTGGTAATGGTGTACTCGTACGCATAATATTTATTATAGCAAGAAGAATTATTTGATCAAATTTTAAAAACTTCCAGAGATATTTGTCTTGTTGGGGGAACTGCAGGTAAGACACGAGCAACTTCTTTCCCATTTCTTCCCTAATCGACTACATAATCTAGAAGAACAGATGTGTGTTCCTCAGATAATTGACTAAAAATATTTCGTGTCTAACAGTTTATTGATCAACTTATCTTCGAAGTAACATGGGTATTGGTATGATGTTGTGAAATTCTGTTCATGCATGGAGAGATGTTGGACCAAATGTCTAGGACACTGTATACACTACTATAAATAATAAATTTTATGACAAAGCTTTCACCTCACCTAGCCAAAAACTATGGTAAAATGTCAAGGTGCGCCATGTTTTATTTTATTTTTTAATAAATACCACATATTCCATCAGTTTCTAAATATAACCGAGGGGAAAAATAATTTAGGACATGCTTCAAATCCCACCAACAGCAGTTTATGTTTTTATTTCTTTAAAATTGGTGCATTTATTTTTATTAAATTAATGATCTATTCCTTCGTTAACCAAATTTTACCCTAAACCTAACTTATATGTAATCGCTCAAAACTTTTACAGATCATTCTTTGGGATGGATTGCAAGACATAAAAAATCTTCAATGTTCTTTGTATGTTATCAATCAAAGAAAAATTGAGAAATTTATTGCTTTCCCCGATTGACAACATTGAGAAATTTACTCCTAAACACAATCATATTGTTCTCTTTCATGTGAAAGCATTTTCCATGAAAACATTTGCTCAAGATAATGAAATCTCTCTGGGATGGATTGCAAGTGCAAGAAAAAAATTTGTCTTGGTAAGAACAGATAACTTATCAAAAATTCAAAAAGATTTGTTGTTCTCCAAGAATCCATTGTCAAAATCTGGATTTGTTTAAACAATTTATTTTAATATTCGGTGTAAACAATGTAATTTAAAAAAAAAAAGGTTTTTTCTCTCGATTTTTTATAGAAACCGAGAGGTATGTGGCACTTGGGATGAAACATATTTTATTGTATTTTTATCTGAAAAGAAACACATTTTACCTTGGTTTTGAGCAATAACCGAGGCAAAATATTTTATTGGAACATATTTCTTTTTATTTTTTATCTAAAAAGAAACATATTTTACCTCGGTTTTGAGTAATAGTCGAGTTAAATTATAAGTGTGTTTCTTCATCGTCCTCAAACAAATCTTTGTCGTCCATTTAATGAGTATCAACGCTCAATGCACTGCCATTAGTGATCTGCATGAATATTAAAATTTGATAGTAGTGAATCCACAAGAAACCCTATATGCCCAATCAGAACGCGGACACCACCAATGTATATATAGGGTACTATGTTGTGAAACCCAAACGTTGTTGTGAAAACCTCTACATTTAATCATCGTCGCAAGATATTTTACAAAGTAAAAGTGTCAGTGTGATAGATTGCAAGAGCAGAAAAATTAGGTTTATTTAATATATGGTTGGTGACAGTGTATTTACTTTGCCAAAGATTTATGGGATGGATTGCAAGACTAGGAAAACAATTTGGTTTAAGATCGGTTTCTAACATAATCTATGATCATGTAACTGCAAATTTATTTTATTTATCTAATCCTTTTTTTAATTTTATATCAGAAACAAATGCATGCAATACAAAACATTTTTTATTCCACAAGGTTCAAATTGAGCGGGATACCAGTATTTGCCACCCCATATTTATAGTGTTGAAGATGATTCAAACAGTGATGAAGAAACTCAATAAACAAATAACTAATCCCAAATTATCAACTCAATAAACATATCACTAATCCCAAGTGGTCAACTCAATAAACCGATCACTAATCTCATGTGATCAACTCAATAAAAATAATATTTAATGTTGAATTATAACTCAACTAAACAAACTAAACTTTATGCTTTAAGATATGAATGAAAGCTTCAGAGTAGCGCACAATCAACAACAAAAACAAAGACTCAAATGATAAACCCTAACACAAGGAATCTTCAATACTTGCACACACCTCAAATGCTAGGTTTGAATTTCCTTATATAGAAATGCAATATCTAGGCTTTTCTCCTTGGATAAATCTTTGATCACATAGAGGTGACATCCTCGGGAAAAACTTCTAAAAACTCACAGACTACAGGAATACTCAACACTTGAAGATCACTACTCTCCGCCTTAGTGAGAACCAAAAGAACATATTTTTCCTTCTCAAACAAGAAATTTATCATTCCAACCGTACCTTCTAAAATAGTTGTTAATACATCCTTCGGAGTAGCTTCAGTAGATGGAATGATGATTAGCTTCTCCTCACACCCGATGAAAACCGAATTAGCAGAAAGGCAATACATTCCCAAAACAACATCCACTTTCTTAAGCGGCAAACAGATAAGATCAATCTGAAAAACTCTCCCATCCACAGAAAAAACATAATTCTCACACATTAAAGGCGTTTCAACTATCTGATCTATGGCAGTAGTAACCACCATGGGAGGAGATAACGGAATAGCTTGCAACCCAAGTTGCTTCACACATTGCATCGACACAAAAGAGTGTGTTGCTCCACAATCAAATAATACAAAACAAGGATGTCCATTAACGAAACACGTACCAGCAATCAAATAGTTGTCACCCTTTGCTTTCCTCGCATCTAAGGTATAAACTCGGCCGACACTCTTCCCTTGCGTCTAATTCCTATTCTGAGGGCAATCCCTCGCCATATAACCCACTTTACGACACCGATGAAACTCCATTCCTTCGAAGCGACATCTACCAAAATGCATCTTACCACAAGTACGACACACAGAAGGTGTACTTGCCCTAGAATCCTGAGCTTGGTTTCCCTTGAAGGCTTGTTGCCTAGGCCTGGATTATTGGTTGGATCTTCCACGATCACTCTGATTCGACCTACGTGAATCTCCTTCTGCCTGCACTTTCTTCAAACTATTTTCTGCCACATAACATTGCCTTAGCAATTCCGCATAACTAGTGAACTCTCTCTGAGACACACTATGAGAAATCTCGGCCTTCAACCCAAAAAGAAACTGGTCAATTTTCCACCTCTCATCAGGAGCATACATGTCCTGCCTAGAGTAAGCAGCCATAATCTCAAATCTCTCAGCATAAGCAGCCACAGTCAAATTACCCTGTCTCAACTGTTGAAAATCAAATTCCTTCTGGGTCCTCAATGAACTAGGGATATAGTTCTACATAAAAGAAATCTTAAATTGTTCCCATACCTTAAGTACCTCTTGAATAGTCATCAGGGCTGAGGCACTCTCCCACCATCTCATGGCAGGATTCTTCAATGAATGAGAAGCAAATACCACCTTATTCTCCTCACTACAATGGACTATCAAGAAAATTCTATCCATGCCAGCTACCCGTTCATGAGCTTTCACAGGATCTAATCCACCATGAAATTCAGGAGGATTCATGCGGATGAAATCTCAGAAACTCCCACCTACAGCTTCTAGAACAACCACCTGAGGATGTAAACCTCAATTCATTTGTTGTACCATCTGCTGAATGAATTGGTTCTGATGCTGCTGTATCTGTTGCATAAACTGAGCATTCCCATCGCCGCCTAGCAGATTCGTCACTGCTGGAGTTGCTCTGGGTCTACCACGATTGCTTCTACGTCCGTCAGCCATGTTCCTAAAGGTCATACGGATAGGATTAAGTTGATCAGGCTCAATACCATAAATATAACACTTAAGACCAATGGCGACAACACGCATATGAAACGAAAAGAAACACTTATACTATTTCATGGCTAGGTCGAGGATACGACCTGCTCTGCTACCAACTATAACACCCATATATAATAACATACATCAAAGCATATATATTATACATGAATCCAAGTCTTGGTACTGAAATACCATAAGTTCCTAGTTAACACATTGTATACATTAGATGCCCTAAATACAAGGTACTAAAAGTCTATGGCATAACATATACAAGATGTCCCAAAATTCACTAAGAACTAGATCAATACAATGATCTCAAAATAAAACATCATAGTGGAAGCCATGCCATCCCAAAAGCTATGATTCGTAAGGAAAAGTCAAACCACTTTATCCTTACCCTTCGCAGAACCTGTAGTACCTGTAATATAATCAACAACATGGGGTGAGATAACAAGTCTCAGTGAGTTCCATATCTTAAGAATTCTCTCGGCTTTACAAGGTTCTAACCAATCCTAACTCAAGTCCAAGGGAAGGAACGGACTTCGAGTTCACAAATTCACAATTTCACACTATATGGAAACATGTTAAGAGTCCTGTTAACTCACATAATTATCATTATCGATAACCTTATCAAGGCTTCATTCGTACTATAACATTGGGAATCAAACCTACCAAGTAATTGTGCATTCATTCCAGAGGAGCTCGTTACTCATGGACGACACATAATAGGGGAATGGTTAGGATTTCATGATTTCTCTTACAACCGTGATTGTATTCAACATTTCTAGGCCACATACGCCTTTTGGCCTCATTTGCCTTTCTCTATACTTGACATAGTACACATGTTCCATAATAGTGTTTGTTTCTTTCTATACCATTCGATATTTGGTTACACGCTTTAGCCTTTCTTGCAAGAGCGTTATCATTAGATCGTCTACCAATTTCCTAGCCCATTACTAGGTTCTTACATAATTTGGTGTAAGTTTTCTTCACTCTTCCTGTTTTTATCTTTTAAGCATGCATATCTCTCACAATCATGTTTAACAACAATAAGATAGGCAAAGAATATTACATTTGCATAGTAGAATTACATATGATAATTCGACATAATTATACCACTTTTGGGTTTCCTCCGATTATTTAATCGGCAATAAAACCGACATTTCTCTCATTCATCATATAGATTATTCTCACAGCTTTCTATCGGTATCAAGAACACTTAAATCGGATAATCAGATCATAAGTTATGGAATTAAAAAGGAAAGAGGAACATTTGCAAAAGTCCCAGGAGCGCCCGGCGCTCCAAATATCGCCTGGCAGAGCCCCCTTCGCCTCTGCTTCGCCCAGCGAAGCAGGGGCGTAAATCCCATCTTTAAACTCAAAAGTTACATAAAATACCACGCTGCGCCTCTTAGCCATCGCCCGACGGAGCAGAGGCGCACGCTTCGCGTCGCCCGACGCTCTAAGCACCGCCCGACGCTCTGCACCAGAAGCAGAATTTCTACTTGCGTTTTCCATAGTTCCAAGGTTCTAACATCCGTCTTTTCCAAACCAAAACATTTCCAAACATCCAGAACAAGTATCATAAATGATCATATGCCTATTACGATTATACTACGCAATTTATATCAATTTTCAACCGTTAGATTCATGATTTTAGCAAGATTTACTCATTTTCTCCCAAAATCAAACCTAACTCTAGAACTCAAGAAACTCTACAACTAAAGTAACTATCAAGAACCCACCTTGATTAGAAGATGATGAAGAAGAAGATGAGATGATTCAGTGAAGAATGGATGATGATTTGGATCTTTCTCTCTTCTAGATCTCTTTCTCTTTTTCCTTCCTTTCCTCTTCCTTCTCTCTAACTTCTTTCTATCCAATGTTACTATGTTTGGAAAAAGAGTGGAAATGAAATGATATAGAGAAATATCATCAATTAGTAACACTACTAAACGTCCAAAAAGTCTCTGTAGCTCTAATTAATTAAAACCTCAGAGTCGGGAAATATTAATTTGAACGGCTCTGAGTTCAAAGTTACTCCAATTATCTTTGTAGATAATTTCTCAGAGTACACCGGGGCTCAGTTGATCACAACTTATTATTATCTAGAGCAGTTAAAAATACGGAGTATTACACACACACACTCTCTCTCTCTCTCTCTATCTCTCTCTCTCTCACTCTCTCATCAATCGCACCTTAAAAGTACACTAATGATAACTCTACTAGATAGGCCAGGTAAACTCGTAGTCAAATGCTCTTGTAAACAGGGCCGACCCAACACTGTTTGAGGCCTAAGACAAAAATTTAAATTAAATATTTTAATATAATAAAAATATTTTTAATTTAGATTAATAAATTTAAATTTTAGGTTTTTTTTAAATATAAAATTATTAAATTATCCTAATCAATTTTATTTAATATTTTGTTTTCAGTTTATAATAAAATTAACACATCTAAACACCTCGCTAATCATTTAAGACAATCATAATTGAAAAAACATTATGAAAGTTATTAAAAAAAACTTAAATTTCAAGTATTCTTTTATGTAAGAGAACTTAAAAGTTTATTAATTATAAATATGACTTTTAACAACGTTTGTAGGAGTGCAAAATGGATTACTGTACCGGGTTCAAATTTTTTTACTATTAAGTCATGGCTAAGGAAAACCTGGTCCACTCTAAGTACCGGGTTCAAAACGGATTACTGTACCGGGTTCAAATTCTTCTAGAGATGCATCATCAATCAGGGTGAGCTCTATTGGTTTCGATCCAAACCTGGTCCGCTCTAAGTAACCTTGCCCAAGAAACTATACATGTATACAACTATTCGAGCATGAGTCGTGCTAGGGAGAAATGATTTCCTAAGGCATACCAAAAAACCATACATGTACACAACCCCTCAAGCATGATTCATGTTGAAGATAAATGTTTTCCTAAGACATTCCAAGAAAAAATGGACATGTACACGACCCAAAAAGCTTGAGTTATATAAGGAAAAATTCGATCCCAAAATTGGTTAGAGATTATCTAACATGCCTCAACAAATACTCTTTTTTAATCAAGCCTGCTCTAATTTTTATGGACGTGGAGGCCTTCTCAATGTGGTGTCCAATTTCTATTGGTCCCTAGACTATTCCACTTACCCTAATTATGATTTTGAAACATATTGGAAATAGGAAAATGATCGCGGCAGACTATGTCTATCGAAATGTCTAACTGCAAGTGCACAGTGTATCGCGGTAGTAACAAAAAATATCAAACCCACAAGGACTTAATAGTCAAAATTATGTTTCCTATTACTGCGTTGTAAATTTAAGGCAATTGATTAAAAGGGTTTTGTTTGCGAATTAGGAATTAAAAAAACTTTAATTAAGGAATGAATAAAAAGCAAGGCCAAGATATGAATTCCTTTGTACCTTGGGACTCATATAAATTGCGGCATTTTGTTTTAGTTTAAGATATCTTTTGGAGAAAATACTAGTTTAAAAACACTACACACTTTCCCGTATCCCACGTTATGTTTCGAAACCGTAAATGCCATGTTGTCGCTCCACACTTACACTTTTGAAACACTTTTTGAAAACTAATAAATCCTAATTAATGTCTAAAGCATTGTCGCTGTGTTTAGAAATTAAAGATCTCGTTTTTATTGGTCGGGTACTGACCTCACATTGTCGTGTTGTTAATCGGTACCTGAGTGTTTTGAAATCGCAGATGCAGAAAATAGGTCAAGCACCGGTCTCACATTGTCACTCTGTGGACTGGCATCTAAATGTTTTAAATTACACATGCAGAAACTTTATCGGTGTCACACTGTCGTTTATTGACCGGTATTAAACGTTTTCACTTTCATGCAAAACAATTGACTGCAAATTTTAAAAACCAGAACCAGAAAAATATCAAAGGTTAAAAATTAATGCCATAACAATTTACTCAGTCCCGTCGGAACAACGGTCCTCACATCCCAGACTCTAGAAATTTAGCCAAACATGGTTGCAGAAATAAATAAACAACTTTGGGTTTTTGAATTGAATAACGACATAAGAAACGGTTTAAACTAATTAAGAGTGATGATTGAAGAAAAAGGTAAAAGCTTTGAAATAGTAACAATGGCAGAAAAATAAAGCGTTAAAGTAAATGGCGGAAAATAAAGGCAAGAAGTTAAAGGCGAGAAAAAAATGCATAAAATAAATAAATAAATGAACCTGAAGATAAAAAATGGAATATAAAGCTGAATTAATAACTTCAAATGGCGGCAAGATTAATCCAAGTTTTACACATTATGTAGGCCTAAACACAAATGGTGTGGTAGTTCCTTGATGTGAGAAAGCTACCACTTTTACAATGGTGATTTATGCCTAAAACTATGAAGGAAATAATTGCAAAAAATGCGTATAAAAATTAGACAAAGCTTGGATCCCTAAAAATGACTTGTAACTTGCAATACATAGTGATGCAATGCTGGAAAAACTGATGCCAAGGAGTGCAAAATCATGTGGAGAAAATATAGGAAGGGTGGGAAAGTTCCAAGTTAAAGTTGTTGTTGATTTTCTTGATTCGAACTGCGTGGCATTCGCCATAAAGTGTGACGATCGTCACATAGTTAATAGGCATGATTGTGGTGGCAATTGGCATGTGTGGCGTTTGCCATGTAGCTTGACTCATGCTCAACTATTCTTCTCTCTTCACTTGTGGGACCTGTGTGGTCCACGTCCTGGTTGGGCTCATGATGAACACTACGAAGCTCGCCATGTAGTGTAAAGTCTCCATTTTCTTCAATTTTGGGCCGTTTTCGTCAAGTTTCTGCATAAAATGACTTTAGCATGTATAATACCTGAAACCAACACAAAATACCACATAATACTACAAATGATGATAAATTATGTAATTTGGTGTTATTAAACTTCCCTACACTTAAACATTTGTTTGTCCTCAAGCAAACAACAAACATTTAAAACAAAGTAAGCACATGCAATGAATTAATGACATAGTTCAATCCTAATCATACATGGTTATTCAGCCAATGTCACAGTGATAGGTACTACTGGTTGACACCAAGCATACCGAAAAGACACAATTCTGGATTTCGCGGCCAAAGGATTCACTCTTATGAAAACCGGTTAAAATTATGCTACTATGGCTCAACCTAGATCACTTGTTCTTTTTCACCCTTTTTCATTCAAGCGCAATCACATGAAGCCTGTTATCTATCATACTCATGGTAAATAGACCTATTAGTGATTATGATACTTTTCCTGTCAGATTTTCAAAATTAGACAAATTATCAACAATTTTTTTTCGAGCTTTCACAACTGTTAGGCTAAATGACCTGGTGAGGGTCTCATAACTTAGAAGGCGGATTCCTATTTAGATTTATTATTATTAAGCACATGATCATTCACTTATTTTCATCAGCCTATTTACTTAGTGTGTGATTTATAGATGGTGTTGACTGCTAATATAAACTAATCAAGGGTTACTCGATAACGAGAACTTAAGGTATTGGCACAATAGGTACTCAAATTGACCTGCATATTTGAGAAGCCTAAGGTGTCGGGATGGTACCGATGTTATCGCGACTTTCCCAAGTCTTTCTAACATAGCTGGTTATAACTAATATACTTTCGGAGTGTCATACGTCATGAATCATTTGCAAATACGTTTTTTGTTGGTGCTAAATAAAGGATGAGAAATAATAATTCACAAAAACATGCAAAATTGACTCGACAGCATACTGACTCGAACAATAAAACAGAAAAAATAGAAATCATTATCAATAAAAACTTAAAAACTAAAAATTAATAAATCCTAAGCAAATATACTAGAAATCAAATAAATCTAAACTAGAAAGCAGTAAATGGAAAGCAATAAAAGTTTTCTCCCCCACACTTAAACCAAACATTGTCCTCAATGTTTCAATAAAAGGTGAAAGAAGGAAAAGTAGAACCTGATAGCATAAATGCTATTGCAAAACTCCATATCCTGATGTTCCTTCTACTGGTGTCTTCACCAACAACGCCTGCTTCGGAGTTGAGCATCCTGAGAAACGTGCAAGTTCTACAGCTGCTTCGTCAATGAAGCTTGGGAATGTCGCATGTTGCGCAAGTCGCTTATCACGGAAGTTTGGTTCGCATGCATAAGGATGAAATTATCCTCCAGGTAGCGTCGTTGGTTTCCCAACATGCGTTCCTCAGACAGTGATGTGTTTGGTTGAGTTTCCCACATTTGTACAATACGCCTATCTATTTGGGCTTGACTGGCTTGCATTTGTTTCATGTAATCTATCATCTCAAACTATTATTGGTACATCTCATAAAACAAGTTGTCACGCTCCTCATCAATAGCTTTGTCGTCTCGCAACTCTTGGAGTAACTCATCATATGGACCACTTCTGGATGAAGTACCTACAAAAGTGTTAGAGAAATGTGGTGCGGTGTGTGCATGTGAAACAGTACCATGTGAAAAATGAGGAGGGGATGAGTTATGGACCGGGGGAGTACGCTCTCTCCTATCATACTCTTCATTGGTGTCACCATTAGCAGCGACATTCACGGGAATTTCCATGGGCCCCGGCTCAGGGGCGGGGTTGGCTTATGGATTATACATCCAGTTCATCGGTACACGCACATCAGTGTGTTTCGGGTTTGGTAAAACAATGTGTTGAATGGATCTGTTATGAATCATCCTCTAGAATCCTCCCTCGTTTCTAGCCTTAACTAGGCGCATATGTCTCACGGTGTGGAGGTCAAGGAAAAGGGGTGCAGATGGATCTAAGGTAGCTAACTCGGTCTCGAACCCTAAAGTGCGGGCTATAGAACTCTGGAACAGGGGGTGATAATGGTAGTTCAAGTGTTTCTCCTTGGCCTTCCAGAAGGTAAAGTCTGTTGTCAGGGTTCTGGATACTAGTTAGCTCATGGTTTGGGAGAGTAAACTAATGGATAACTTGATTGTCAATCAGTAGTTGGTACTCATTTGGTTTCACAAGTCTCACTAATGTCTTGTTTAAGAAAAAGGTTATGTTCATCAAGGGAAATCCAACAAAGGAAACTATGTGGGTAATCTGGTCTTGGAGGCCTATATCTAAAGCTATAGTGGTTATTATCCCACCTACTCTTATGGGTTCTTTGGGATCATGTTCTAATTTGTTCATATTTGCTAACAAGAAGGCCCCAGAGTTTATTGGCCTTGATTGGAAAACACTAGATATGATAAAAAGCTCTTCTTTGGTTACAGTCTCATTGTCTTCTTGTCTCCCAAAAAAGTAATATGCTAGAATAATCTAGAAGAACCTAATGACGGGGTTATGGATTTTGGAAGCAATCATAGTGTCAGGTGCATGGTTTTCTCGCATAGTAATATTTTTCTAGAAAGTGTTCAACTCATAATCCATGAATACGTCAGTAGGAACTTTAGTATCACAATCGGGTCCATCTGAAAACCTAACAACTAAGCAAATTCCCTATGGTTAAAATGGTAGGTACGTCCAAACATCCTAAAGTGGTATAACCTCTATTGAATCCTCTTCCTCGGTAGGGATCATACTTGAAAGAACTGAGATATTCTAGTGTGAGGTTTCTATATGTGTGATGTTGCTCCCTAGAGAACTTACCCAAGCTGATCTGGTCAAACATATACCATAAGTTGTCTCTCAAACACAATTCAGATAAGGTCTGAATATCTGAATACCTAGTAGAACCAAAGGGTCTTTGTACTAATTCAACATAGTGCTTCCTCTGGTTGTCATTTTTGAAGACAACCCTCATATTGTCAGTTGGCCTCATAACGATTAGTTAGTTAGTAGGAAAAATATGGAGAAAGGAGAAACATGAAAATATTACATGTAAAGTTAGTACCAAATTTTAAAAACAATTAATTCACCTGTTATTTATTGGGGGAAATGAATATAGAAAAGTAAACAGTGGGTTGCCTCCCACGCAACACTATGTTTTATGTCTTTAGCTCGACATGTCAAGAGTGTAAACACTCATGGTGGTCCTTTCGAGGATGATTCCTCGGTCAAAATAATCTTCAGTTTATATGGCCACTTATCACACCATCTCTCGTATCCTTCACCTTTTCTTTTCTTCCTTCTGTGGGGAAGTTCTTCCTTCTTAACTTATGATGGTGGTTCTGGCTCTATCCTGAGTATCACCTTTTTAAGTTTTGGTTTATTTCTTTCATCCACCACCTCAAAGATTAACCTTCCCCTCTTAACACTAATGATTTCCCTATCTTCATGGTCCTCTAATTTACTCTTTTTATGCAGGACCTCAGATAAAGGTGCATTGCTGTGAATATTTTCCAATACCTCTATATACCTTTTGGGTTGGCAGTATACCTTAGCTTCCACAAACCTTTTCAGGAAAGAAATTGGTGGGCTATAGGAAAGAGGCATTACATAAGGTGCTTCATTCTCTATCTCTTTGATGACCCCCCCCCCCCCCTCTCTTCAGGCGGCGTTGGTGAATTTTTCTCAATCGCTACTCTTTTCTCACCAGAACATTCCTCATCCTCGTTATCACTCTCCTTAGGATTTTCGGTTTGTTTTTCGCTACTAGTTGTTACAACATTTGCATGTCTCTCAGGGGAGGGTCCTAGAGGTGTCTATGCAAGCAAGGAGATTTGAGTCCCCAATGCGTTGGTTTAAGTCGCGAGGGAATTAATCATAGTGTTCAACTACATAAGGGTTTCGTTAGTATGGATACTTTGTTTTCTAAAATTTTCATTCTAGAGAGTTTATGTCGCCACAAAGCGCCTCACCATAGATTCTAGCCTAGAGAGAGCTTGCTTCTTAATGAAATCCTCCACTAACTTTTCAAGGTCAAATGAGTGGGAATATTACGGTTCCTCATAATACTGAGAGAGGTAATTGTACATAAAATTTAGGTGATACATAACAAAAGAAATAAGAGTGCCTTAGCTTATACGGTGCAACAAGAGAGTTACGATATTGACTTAATATTAAGACCCCGACAATGGCGTCAAAAACTTGATCGCGACCGACTATGTCTATCGAAATGTCTAACTGCAAGTGCACAGTGTATCGTGGTAGTAATAAAAGATATCGAACTCACAAGGACCTAATAGTCAAACTTACCGTTTCCTATTACTATGTTGTAAATCTAAGGATATTGATTAAAAGGGTTTTGTTTGTGAATTAGGAATTAAAAAACTTCAATTAAGGAATGAATAAAAAGCGAGGCCATGATATGAATTTCTTTGTACCTTAGGACTCATATAAATTGCGGCATTTTGTTTTAGTTTATGATATCTTTTGGAGAAAATACTAGTTTAAAAACACTACTCACTTTCGCACAGCCGACGTTATGTTTCGAAACCATAAATGTCATGTCGTCGCTCCACACTTACACTTTCGAAACACTTTTTGAAAACTAATAAATCCTAATTAACGTCTAAAACCTTGTCACTGATATTAGAAATTAAAGATCCGATTTTTATTGGTCGGGTACTGACTTCACATTGTCGGGTTGTTGATCGGTACCTGAGTGTTTTAAAATTGCAGATGCAGAAAATAGATCAAGCACCAATCTCACATTGTCACCCTGTGGACTAACACCGGAATGTTTTAAATTACACATGTAGAAACTTTATCGGTCTCACACTGTCGTTCTATTGACCGATATTAAACGTTTTCACTTTCATGCAAAACAATTGAATGCAAATATTAAAAACCAGAACCAGAAAAATATCAAAGGTTAAAAATTAATGCCATAACAATTCACTGAGCCCCGTCGGAACGACAACCCCCACATCCAAGACTCTAGAAATTTAGTTGTACATGGTTGCAGAAATAAACAAACAACTTTGGGTTTTTGGATTGAATAACGACATAATAAATGGTTTAAAATCATTAAAAGTGATGATTGAAGAAAAAAGTAAAAGCTTTGAAATAGTAATAATGGCAGAAAAATAAAGCGTAAAAGTAAATGCCGGAAAATAAATGCAAGACATTAAAGGCGGGAAAATAAATGCGTAAAATAAATAAATAAATGAACCTGAAGATAAAATTTGGAATATAAAGCTGGATTAATAACGTTAAATAGGGGAAAGATTGATCCAAGTGTTACACAGTATGTAGGCCTAAATACTAATGGTGTGGTAGTTCCCCAATGTGAGAAAGCTACCACTTTTACAATGGTTATTTATGCCTAAAAATATGAAGGAAATAATTGCACAAAATGTGTATAAAAATGGGACAAAGCTTGGACCCCTAAAAATGACTTGTAACTTGCAATATATAGTGATATAATCCTGAAAAACTGATACCAAAGAGTCGAAAATCGTGTGGAGAAAATATAGGAAGGGTGGGAAAGTGCCAAGTCAAAGTTATTTCTGATTTTCAGAATTTGAATTGCGTGGCATTTGCCACGCAGTGTGACTTTCGTCACACAGTTAAGAAACATGATTGTGGGGAAATTGGCCTGTGTGGCATTTACCACATAGCTTGACTCATGCTCAACGGTTCTTCTCTCTTCTCTTGGGGGGCTCGTGTGATCCACGTCGTGGTTGGGGGTTGTGATGAACGCTACAGAGCTCGCCATGTAGTGTAAAGTCTCCATTTTCTTCCATTTCTGGCCGTTTTCGCCGGGTTTCTTTATAAGATGATTTTAACATGTATAATACCTGATACCAACACAAAATACCACACAATACTACAAGTGATGATATAATGACAAAAAAATGCAAATCAAGTCGAAATGAGTCAAAATATACTATGTGATTTGGTGTTATCAAACTCCCCTACACTTAAACCTTTGCTTGTCCTCATGCAAACAACCAACATTTAAAACAAAGTAAGCACATGCAATGAATCAATGACATAGTTCACTCCGAATCATACGTGGTTATTCAACCAATGTTAAAATGATATGTACTAGCGGCTGACACTAAGGATACCGAAAAGAAACAATTCTGCATTTCGCAGCCAAAGGATTCCCTCTTATGCAAACCGGTTAGAGTCATTCTACTATGGCTCAACCTAGATCACTTGTTCTTTTTCACCCTTTTTCACTCAAGTACAATCACATTAAGCATGTTATCTACTCATACATATGGTAAATATACCTGTTAGTGATTATGATTCTTTTCCTGGAAAATTTTCAAAATTAGACAAATTAGCAACAAATTTTTTTAAGCTTTCACAACCGTTAGGCTAAAGGACCTGATGAGGGTCACCTAACTTAGAAGGCGGATTCCTATTCAGATTTATTATTATGAAGCACAGGATCATTCACTTATTTGCATCAGCATACTTACTTAGTATATGATTTATAAATGATGTTGTTTGCTAATATAAACTAATCAAGGGTTACTCTAAAACGAGTACTTAAGATATTGGCATAATAGGTACTCAAACTTACCTCCATATTTGGGGAGCCTAAGGTGTCAGGACGGTACCGATGTTATCGTGACTTTCCCAAGTCTTTCTAACATAGATGGTTATAACTAATATACATTCGGAGTGTCGTACATCATGAATCATTTGCAAAAAAAAAATTGTTGGTTCTAAATAAAGGAGGAGAAATTATAATACACAAAAACATGCAAAATTAACTTGACATCATACTAACTCGACCAATAAAACAGAAAAACTAGAAATCATTATCAATAAAAACTTAAAATTTGGAAATTAATAAATCCTAAGCAAATATACTAGAAAGAAAATAAATCTAAACTAGAAAGCAGTAAATGGAAAGCAATAAAAGTTTCCTCCCCCACACTTAAACCACACATTGTCCTCAATGTTTTGATAAAAGGTGAAAGAAGGAAAAGTAGAACCTCGTAGCATAAATGTTATTGCGCCGCTCCATATCTTGATGTCCCTTCACCGTGGTCCTTCTGCTGGTGTCTTCACTGACTACGTCTGCTTCAGAGTCGAGCATCCTGAGAAACTTGAAAGTTTTGGAGCTCCTACGTCAGTGAAGCTTGGGATTTTCGCATGTTGCGCAAGTCGCTTATCACGGACGCTTGGTTAGCATGCATAAGGGTGAAATTATCTGCCAGGTAGCGTCCTTGGTTTCCTAACAAGTGTTCCTGAGACAGTGTTCTAGTTTCCTGAGTTTCCCACATTGGTTCAATACACCTATCTGTTTAGGCTTGACTGGCTTGCATTTGTTTCATGTAATCCATCATCTCCAACTGTTGTTGGTACATCTCATAAAACAAGCCATCATGCTCCTCATCAATAACTTTGTGGTCTTACAACTCCTGGATTAACTCATCATATAGACCACTTCCGGAGGAAGTACTTGCAAAAATGTCAGATAAATGTGGTGCGGTGTGTGCATTAGGAACAATACCATGTGAAAAATGAGAAGTGGGTGAGTTATGAACCGGGGGAGTGTAGCGAGTGATTTTTGGATGTGGTTGAGAAGAACGATCGCTCTGGTACTACAGCTCAATTCATTTTTTATCCTATTAAAGCTGATGAAGGAATGGAAATAGATGTCTCTAATTAACCCTGCTTGCATACTGAGATTAAACAGTCAAAACTGTTGGTTTACAGATGCTACAAAGATTTGGGGTTTCTCCTAGGTTATTTTGTTGACGAGGGGTGCTTTAGGTTATTGGTTAAGATGTTAGGACGAATGTATGAGAGTATGAGAGTATGGGATTTTGGGTTTTTGTTTAGTGTGCTCGCTAAGATTTTTTCTTTCAATCTTATGCCTACGTATTCCCGTTTACCGAAACAGGGAAATCAGAGCGATCGTAGTTCCTCCTATTCTATGGGAGGAAATGGTTATTTTGGTGTCTTGTTCAAAGCTCAAGACATGAAGCGAAAGGTAGTTTGTATCTTGTTCAAAACCCAAGATGTGAAGCTGAAAGTGTTGACCTTAGAGAGAATTTGTCATCTCTAAAGGGGTCTGTTTGTCACAACCGTTGGGTGACTGACTGTAAAGGAGGATTACTTTAACCGGGATTTGTGAATCCGGCAATGCCATAATTTCCTTTATAGGGGATTTTAACCTGAAGGAGAAGACTTTAACTTAGTTTAGAGCAATGCCATCTTTCCTTAGGAATTTCTCATACTAAAAGAGGGACATTGGCATGGATGTAGATGATCTAGAGGCTTGCCGCTTACAGCGATTAAATGAAGGGGAAAGAGTTGTTGATGTTTGTGTACTGTGAACGAGGCACAACTTTGATGCTAAAAGGTTGATTGGACCAACCAGTGGTTTTCTTATACAAAGCCTAAGAGGAGGCTAATACGTGTCTCGTACAAATCCCTAGAGAGAGGCTAAAAGGTTTTGACTCGACGATGGAGTCTTTTGGTATCTCGTACGAAGCCCGAGATGAAGGCTACTTGACTTAACAAGAGAGTTTTTTTGTATCTCATACGAAGCCCGAGATGGAGGCTAAAATTGGTTTGACTCAATAAGAACCTTTTTGTATCTCGTATAAAGCCCGATATGGAGACGAAAGGGTGATTGACTCAACGAGGGAGTCTCTTTATGCGTCTCGTACAAATCCCGAGAGAGAGGCTAAACGTTGTTTGACTCTGCTGGGGAGAATCATTGTACAAAGCCCAAGAGAGAGGCTAACTTCACTGGAGAAGGATCATTATACAAAGCCTAAGAGGAGGTTGTGGTTACTGTTTCAGTTGAGTGACAGGTCCAGCATGCTGATTTAAAGAGAAAATCAGTTCTTATATGAGCAACACTGTACTCAAGGATTTTGATTCGAGGATCCGGGTTATTCCTGTTCTTTAAGGAAGTGGGAAATCCGAAGGCTATTGAGACTGTCTGAGTCTACGGGTTTTCTTCCTATTTTTGAAGAGGCCACTTGAGAATGTCTGGAAAACTCAAGGATATTAGATTGTCCATGTCTAGAGTTTCATCTTTTGTACTATGCTTTGAGAAATAGTAGTAGACTCTTTGAAAGGACTGTTCTATGAAGATGATTAAGTTCTATTCCTATACCTCTAGGAGGTCGTTGGGACAATTTGTACGAAGCCCAAGAGGAGGCTGGAAACTTTTAAAAAGCCGGTCGGTCCTTGCACGAAGCCCAAGAGGAGGCTATCATTCCCAGAGGAATAGATCATTATACGAAGCCTAAGAGGAGGTTGTGAATACTTCTAAGAAGCCGAAGGGTCCTTGTACTAAGCCCAAGAGGAGGCGGGGTTGCTTTTAGGAAGCCTGTGGGTCCTTGTACGATGCCCAAGAGGAGCCCAATGCTTTTAAGAAGCCCGTGGGTCCCCAAACCCCGAGAAATTCAAGGCAAGTTATTCACAAGGAATAGATCAAGTCAGGAAAGTTCAAGAATTTGGAAGAAACTCAAAGATTCCATTCACGGAGAATACATTCATCTCTGGGAGTAGAGTTTCTTGACAATTCCTAATGAGGACAGCCGAAGAGAAGACTGTATCTGGTGATCCTATTGGGGATCTAGTTGTCTATTTCTATGAATAAACGAAACGGCGTCACCTAGTTCTAGACGTAGTTGCCGGGGTAACTCGAAATATCTATACTATTATTACACAGTTGATATGAGTTTATGAAAGAAGACTTACAGCGAAACAGCCCCACAATACAGTTATATGTTTATGAAAGCGGTAAATGAAAGCAATAACCACTTACTCGGTTGTAGAGCTTTCATGCTGTTTGGTTAGTTGTTCAACAAAGAAAGATTGAAAACAACAGTATATTCAAAATCAAAGGAGAAAGTACTTTGAAAAAGAAAGATTTGGGGAGCCCAGGGTTTTATCAGTGAGCGCACTGTTTAAATTTTGTACAGAGGGACTTATACAAGTGACTGAGGCCCAAAAAGGTTTTCTGTACAAAGGGATTTGGGTCTTACACTCTCTCAAGAGGCCCAAAAGGTTTAAAGAAAAAAGAGTGGGGCTTATAACACGAGGGTAGGCCCAGATGATTTTTCGTTTAAAAATGGCGATCGCGCCGAGGTTTTCTTTTAACGCAGAGGGGCTTATACAATATCTGAGGCCCAAATGATTTTGGTTAAAAGGGGGTTGGGTCTTACACTCTATTAGAGGCCCAAAAGTTTTGAATGGGTCTTATAGCTCAAGGAGAGGCCCAATTGGTTTTTTTTAAAAGGCAACGATTGCGTCGTTTATTTGAAAATGTACAGAGGGACTTATACAACGAATGAGGCCCAAAAAGTGTTTCTATACAAGAGGTTTGGGTCTTACACTCTAATAGAGGCCCAAAGAGTTTTAAGAAAAGAAATGGGTCTTACTACTCGAGGGTAGGCCCAGTTTTGTTTTGAAAAGGCGACGATCGCGCCGTTTGTTTTTGACCGTATCGGGACTTATACAATATACTGAGGCTCAAAAATGATTTGGTCAAAAAAGGGTTGGGTCTTACACTCTATTAGAGGCCCAAAGTGTTTTGAAAATGATTTATGAGGGTTGAATTAATCCAAAAACCCTAATTTGTTTTCAAAAATGTGTTTTAATTGAATAAAAATTCAATTAAAATGATCAAAATTGTTTAACATATGAAAAACAAATTTTGATCTTGGATTAATGCTTCAAAAATTAAGTATTGACCTACAAAATAATTAGAAAGCATTAAAAGTTGCAAAATCAAGGTGGAAAAAATATTTTAAATGTTAAAAACAATTAAAACATTAATTCTTTGCAAAAATATCAATTATATAAAATAAATAATATTTTTGGGATTTTTTTGGAAAATAAAATATTTTAACATTTTTGTGAATTATTAAAAAAAGAATCAACTCAAAATCATTAAAACTCAGAGAGAAATTAATTTTTGAATCAATTAAATAAAATCACAAAATTCAAATATTCAAATTTTGAAAAAATGGCGCTGTTGCACCCCAAAATTTGCCCTCCTTAATTTATTACTAACTGGCTTATGTTGCATTGCATTTTGCATTATCATGTGTGCATATCATTGGTTCTTAGCATGGGGTCAAGGTGCCTGAGGCAGTGCTTCAGAGGGTCAAGCAAGAGTCCTGGTATTGTCCAAGAGAGCTCAGGTGGATCATCCTCTCCTAACCAGTGCATAGATTAGGGTTTTGAGATTCTTGGGTTTATTGCTTCAATGGGCAAGCTCCTTGGGTTTTTATCATCATCAAATGACATATCTTATCTTTGTTGGAGAGGATACACATCATATTCAGAGGAATTTGGATTTGGAGACTGTGCTATTTCCTCGTAGACTGAGGGTACCACAACTAGGGTTTGATATAAAGTCAGTTTATTTCTGATTTTTTGGGCAAGACTTGATTCCCTGGTCCCTAAGTATCTAGGAATGGGAGGTTGTCCATCAGTTTGATTCAGGAGAGGTTCAATTGGCCAATGGATTGGGAATCAGGAGAATTTGGGGAAAAGTCAACAGTGAAAGGAGAAAAGTCAACTGTGGGATTTTGAGGTTCTCTTCAAGGTTTTCAAGGTCTCACATCCTCACATGGTTTCCAGGGGTCAAGTTTCATACATATTTATCAGGAATCAGGAGTTGGTACAAAGTTTCTAAATTTGGAAAGTGACCTATAATGAAAAGTTTCCATTTTTGGCAAGTTCCTGCACTGCATTCAACTTGATTTTTCACCATCAAAGAAGCTTCAAATGAATTTTTCTCCAACATGAAAGTTGAATATCTTTTTCTCCTCTTTCCAACAAGTACTAGTGGGTCTCCATATCATTTGTGAAACTCCAGTTATGATCAAAAGAAGGCAAAGTGGTTTTTAGGGTTTTTCATGGCTCCATTTTCACAACTTTGGGCATAATGACCTATAATCAATTCCATTGTTTCATGTCACTTTCTAATGTCAAAGGACAATCCCTAAGGAACATTTTAGACCTTTGAATCAAGTGGTTTCATGGTGCATGTATCACTTATCCTCCATTATTCAAAATTCCCAAATTATTTAAAAGTCATGAATCAAAAAAGTTTCAAGGCCCAATTTAAATGTGGTGTAATTATGTATTCAAATGCAAGTGATCCATCATATTTTTATTAAGTGTACATGCATGGAGGAGGTGTATCCAACATTATGCTATTTTCCAAAATTATTCAAAAACTCATTAAGCAAGTAATTACCCAAGCCCAATTCATTATCAGAGGAAAAACCTAGTCTATTTAAACCCATCCATGCACTGGTTAGGGTCACATACACGTGACATTTGGAGGATTGGAGAATTTGAACCCTAAAGCTTTCTTTCAACAAATTTCACGATCCACAAGGTCTTTGCAAAAAGTTCTTCCACAAACCTTCTCCTGGTGCTCTCTAGAGTGCAACCCAACCACCATTTACAGCCAAAAGCAAGTATACGTGTGGAGCCATCTCAGGTTAGAGTTGATTTTGATGATCGTGAAACTCATTTTTTTAAGCATGCATATTGTTGTGTGATTGTCACTGATCATGCTGATGTAATTTTTGTGGTGTTTGGACGTGTATATTGCTTGCTATGTGTGTTTGAAGTTTTATGCCCTAACCTTAACCTCTTCGTTTTTCAATATATATTGGTTATTTTTGAATTTTGATGCCATATTCGAATTCCTGACGAAAATCTGGGTGGGATAGTGTATTCGCACGTGCGTTTTGGTGTCATCTTTGTTGCAGGTGGCCGGAGAAGAGGGCGGAGCCCTAACTCCGGCGGTGGCGGTCGATGAACCAGTCCGGCAAGGGTTTGAATGGGGAAGATGACTTCTCAGCCGTCCGTTCCTTTCATCCAACAGTCCAGACGAGGCCACATGTTATTTCTTTTTATTTTTTTTCTGAATTATAATTATCAATCCCATGTTTATTACCCCACCGTTACTATCATGTACATCCAATCATGTGCTTGCAATTCGTTTACTTTTAATTTGGTTGACTTAGTGCAGCGCGTCCGATCAATCCAATGGCAAGCAGCTAGTCAACTGGGTTGACTGAGGTCCATACGTGGGCCATTTTTATTTTTGTTATTTTTCTGATAAGTTATTGGGTTGGACTTCGCTATTTACACCCCATCCCTCTGGCCCAACCACCATTCCAACGTGTTTTCCTTACTAACGCACCCCCTACATATTATTTCATTTTATTTTATTTCAATTATTATATTTCATATTTTAATTATTAAAATTACATAATTGCATTAAAAAATTACTAAAAAATTTCATGCATCATATTTATCCTTTTAATAAATTTTCCAAATTTTTTTTTTTATTTTTTTTTTTATTTTTATCATTTAAACTAATTATTTAGTTAATTTCTTTTTGCATTACTCATATCATGCATACATGAATTTGTTTATTTTATTTCTCCTCATCTATAATACATTTTTAATCTATTCTTTTTGCATCTATTAGATAACATCCTAAAATGCATTAAAACATTTTTCTTTCATTTTTAAATTTATTTCATATTGCATTTTGGTCCTTCCCTTTGGCACATTGAACCCTACTTCTCACCTGAGCTTTGCCTGATTATTTGAATGACTAACATCTTGATTTTTTGCAGGGATTTATGGTATTTGGTTTGTCTCTGGTTGAGGAACCTTGATATTTAATTTGGTAATTTTGGGAGTTATTTCTCCAATTGTTTGATTTATTTTCACTTGAGATCTGCTTATATGTGTATTTCTGATCATGCTTAAGTCCTTGTTTGAAAGGCACTTGTGCCATTTGCTTTGGGGTTGTTTCTTTGGTTTTTGAGTTCATGTTTGGATTATTACCACTATTGTTTGCCATTGTTTGATTTTCATTTGCTTTGATGTTATTTATGTCCGTTTCGTACTAACCTTTTATGTAGGGACTAAGGTAAGTCCTTTAAGGGTATGGATAAATATCCATGGTCACCCTTATCCTTTCATTCTCTCCTTCTCTCATCTTTTTCCCTTAGGATTTAGGTTGTCTTCAAACCTCACTAACCGTAGGTCACCCATACATGATGACTTTAGGATTCATAGTCCCCCTTTAGAGTTTCCCTTGTGTCTTCTCTCTTCTCATCTCAAATTTCTTTAAAAACACTTAATAAGAATAAAGTGTATTGCGCACGAGCCTTAAGCGTGGGGAATGAGAAATGAGGGGCTTCCTCTCATCTTTCTAGAGTGCTTAGTGAGCGTCCTGTCTTAGGACGATGCGTTAAGTATTCGTCCATGTGCCCTAGACTTTGGTGCAATGCAACTTAGGAACTAACTTAAGCCACTTCTGTCCTAAAAAACACAAACTAACTTCAAACCTTTTTGTCCTTCGGGACCTTCAACTTAAAGGCTATTTTCAAAAAGGGCACGTTACCTTCCGTCTGAGTCGCAAACAGGCATCGACCCTAACTGCCGGACGCGAACTTAACGTCGCTCATAAAAAACACAAAAAGAACTTGGTCCAAACTACGTTGACTCTGAATTCCCCATTGCACAAAGGGGGTACGTAGGCCTAGGACGACGACGTCCTACCGAGTCTGTCTTTGTCTTCCCCTCCCGTCTTAGCACAACCCTAGATGATAGGATAACTCACCCTTAGAATAGACAACAAGCGTGGATCCCATCGAGTACGATGGACGCGTGGGGTGCTAGCACCTTCCCCTCGCGTAACCGACTCCCGAACCCAGGTTATGGTTGCGATGACCATTCCTTTCCCTCTTCCTCAGGTTTATGCGGTGTTCTATTTCCCTCTCTTGGGATAAATTTACACGGCTGGCGACTCTGTTTTTCCGCGCCACTCTCGCGTTTGTACCTGGATGAAAATCCTGGGAGCGACAGGCGCCAAGAACACCCAAGAACACGCGCGTGTTTTGGGCTTGCCCAGATTTGCATTTTCTCTCCAATCTCACTGAATACTTGATTATATCATGTAATCCACATACCAATCAACTCGTTTCAACCTCACGATCATGTCTATGACAATTAATTTCATTTAAATTAAACATATAACAAGAAATCATGAAAATTCCTCAAGAACCCTAATTTCTACATGAAGGCTAGGATTTTTGATACACAATTCAAACAATGCAATTAATAGAGGGGAAACATTCCATGCATGATTATGAACATATGGCCAAATTATTGTGCAGCAAAAATTGCATGGATCATAGAGTTAGAAGAGATCATGCTTACCACTTGCAGCTGGTGATCGTGATTTGTGTTGGAGGTGTTACAGCTAGGTTCCAATGATCTGGATAGCTTCCCTAGGTGCCATGGAGTGTGTATGAATGCTTAGAATGGATTGAAATGGTTTGGAGCTGAAGATGGTACCTCAACTGCAAAACTGTCAAGAACTTGAGCAACTGACTGGTGATTTTGTGAAATCTGTGTTCCAGATGTTATGTGAGTGTTTGGATCACTTCTATATGATGTATGTGAGGTGTGTGAGTGATTGGTTTGATTGGAAAAGCTCCCAAACTCAAAACCCGATAGTGACTTGCTTTGGAAGGCAAAATTGGAGTGAAAGAAGAGATTTTAAGGAAAGCATCTGTTTGATGGATTTGGTGTACTCAAACTGATCACAATTGAGCTCTATTTATAGTAGAGCAAGTTTGTTTTGGGATCCACAGTGAATGGCAACTGCAGCAGAGGTTTGGCCAATGTTGTCCAATGGAAATCCAAGTCTCCTCTAGCCATTGACTAGAGGTTAGGGCACAGGGCTGTGGTTCCCTTGGTCTTGGATAAGTTTTGACTGAATTCAGTTGAGAATGGCTCAGTCCATGCCACCTTGATACTTCCATTGAATCCTCCAATCCAAAATTGGAGTCTTGTCCCTATTTTAGCAATTCTAGGTTCAACATGTTATTTCTTGTTCCAAAGACTTTGGAGGCTTGGCTCAGTGATTGTCCCCTTTAGATTCAATCCTCAGACGTGTCCAAGTGGATAGGAGCATTTGGATTTGGCTGATTTTGGCAAATCGACCAAAAGTGTAAAAATCTGCCTTGCCTTGGCAGATTTCAGCAAGGCAACTTGCCAATGTCATATCTCATGACTCAAATTGAATTTGGTAATGTTCTTGGTCATTTTGGAAAGCCCTTACATGATACAACAACTGTTTGAACATGTTTGGTTTTGATCTCTTTTGAATCCAAGTGAAAAATCCCCCTACATTTGGCAAAAAGTAGGGTAAAATCTGACTTAGTGAAATTTTCACTAAGTGTTGGAACAAAGTGACTTTTCTTGATTTTGATCACTCCATAACTCAAAATCCATGAGGAATTGGACATAGGTCAGTATGAAGCTTTTGTAGAGGGCAATGAGATCTACAAATCAAGCTTTGAATGGGGAACAATGGCCTTGTGGTTTAGGAGTTATGGTCCTCCAAAGTTGGCATATTAGTATCACTTTTTCCATAACTTATAAATTTTTCTAAGTTTTTATGGTTACCCCTTTTACAAGTTATCCCACTTTCTTTGATTTTTCTTGATGAATGATGATTCAAATCATACATTAACATCATTTTAGGGTTAAAAATCCATTTTGGTGAAAAATCTCAAAAAGTCAAAGTTGATTTTTGTGCACAGTTGACTTTTTATCAGATGAATTCCAAACTGTGCAATTCTTCATGAAATCATGTCCTTGACCTAAATCAAACTTGATGGACATGTTCCATGGGTGTCATAGGGTATATTGATTCATGTCCTAGGGCTTGGGAGCATGTCCTGGTCAAAAGTCAAAGTTACAGTTGACTTTTCCCGCGAAACCCTAATTGTGGTGCAGATGAAATTGAGACTTGTTGCTCAAGCTTCTTGGATTAATCCATTGTTCCAAATGGATCAATATGGTATATTAGAGACCCTCAAATCCTCCTTTGAGGTCTTGGCTCATGTTTTGTCCCAAAAGTCAACTTAGGGGTGAATTAGGTCAAGAAACCCTAATTCCTGATTTTTGATGAATGCATCCCCTGAGGCAAAATTGACTTGATGATTGGGTCCATGAGGTCCCATGAAGTATATTAGGTTATGTTTTCGATCATTAGCTTGTGCCCAGATAAAAATTTTCATCTGGAGGCCCTGGTCGACCAAAACCCTAATTTGGTGACACGGTCGATCTTGAGACTTAATCCACCTAGAAGGGAGCAGCCTTGTGCTTGATCCTTGAAGTGAGAGTCCTTTTGATCCATTGTGGATGTTTGAGAGGTTAGACAAGTTGAAGATCATGTCATTCCTTGATTGATCCTTTGTCTAAGGCTCTGAGAGGGCTTGAAACCCTAATTTTGATTGTAGTGAATGCTCACCCATCTTTGGGGAGACTGATGAAGTATGATGGTTCCTCCATATTGTGATGATGATTTGCACAATGATGGGAAATTTTAGTGGTCAAAATTTGGGGTATGACAGGGAGTACGCTCTCTCCTATCATACTCTTCATCGGTGTCACCATCAGCAACAAGATTCATGGGAATGTCCATGGACACCGGCTCAGGGGAGGGGTTGGCTTGTGGATTATACATCCAGTTCGTCGGTAAATGCACATCAGTGCATTTGGGGTTAGTTAAACAATGTGTTGAATGGCTCTGTTATGAATCATCAACCAAAATCCTCCCTTATTTCTAGCCTTAACTAGGCGAATATGTCTCACAGTGTGGAGGTCAAGGAAGCGGGGTGTAGATGGCTCTAACGTAGCTAACTCGGTCTCGAAACCCAAAGTGCGGGCTATGGTACTTTGGAACAGGGCGTGATAATGGTAGTGCAGGTGTTTCTCCTTGGCCTTCCAGAAGATAAAGCTAGTTTTCAGGGTTTTGGACACTAGTTAGCTCATGGTTTGGGAGAGTAAAGTAATGAATATCTTGATTGTGAATAAGTAGTTGGTACTCATTTGGTTTCACAACTCTCACTAATGTTTTATTTAAGCAAAAGGTTATGTTCATTAGGGGAAATCCACCAAAGGGAACTAGGTGGGTAACCTGGTCTTGGAGACCTAAAGCTAAAGCTATAGTGGTTATTGTCCCACCTACTCTTATGGGTTCTCTGGGATCATGTACTAATTTGTTCAGATTTGCTAACAAGAAGGCCCCAAAGTTTATTGGCCTTGATTGGAAAACACTAGATATGATAAAAAAAAACTCTTCTTTGGTTACATTTTCAGTGTCTTCTTGTCTCCCAAAAAAATAATATGCTAGAACCATCTAGAAGTACCTAATGGCGGGGTTATGGATCTGGGAAGATATCTTAGTGTCAGGTGCACGATTTTCCCACATAGTAATGTTTTTTCAGCTAGAGTTCAGCTCATAATCCATGAATATGTCAGTAGGAACTTTAGTATCACAATCGTGTCCATTCTAAAAACCTAACAACTTAGCAAATTCCCTATGGTTAAAATGATAGGTATGGCCAAACATCCTAAAAGTGTTATAACCTCAACTGAATCCTCTTCCTTGGTTACGATCATACTTGAAAGAACTAAGAAATTCAAGTGTGAGACCCCAGCTGATCTAGTCAAACATATACCATACGCTGTCTCTCAAACCCAATTCAGATAGGATCTGAAAATCTGGATACCTTGTAGAACCAAATGGTCTCAGTACTAATTCAGCATAGCGCTTCCTCTGGTTGTCATTTTTGAAGACACCCCTCATATTGTAAGTTGGCCTCATAATGATTAGTCAGTTAGTAGGAAAACAATGGAGAAAGGAGAAACATGAAAATAAGTCATTTAAAGTTTGTTCCAAAATTTAAAAACAATTAATTCACTAGTTATTTATCGGGGGAAATGAATATAAAAAAGTAAACCGTGGGTTGCCTCCCACGCATCGCTATGTTTTATGTCATTAGCTCGACATGTCAAGAGTGTAAACACTCATGGTGGTCCTTTCGAGGAAGATTCCTTGGTCAAAATAATCTTCGGTTTCCACGGCCACTTATCGTGCTATCTCTTATACCCTTCACCGTTTCTTTTCTTCCTTTTGTGGGGTGGTTCTTCCTTCTGAACTTATGATGAGGGTTCTGGATCTATCCTGAGTATCATCTTTTCAAGTTTGGGTTTAGTTCTTTCATCCACCACCTCAAAGGTAAACCTTCACTTCTTAAAAATAATGATTTCCCTATCTTCATGGTCCTCTAATTTTCTCTTTTTATGCAGGACCTCAGATAAAGGTGCATTGGTGTGAATATTTTCCAATACCTCCACATACCTTTTGGGTTTGGTGTCTACCTTAGCTTCCATAAACCTTTTCGGGAAAGAAATCAATGGGTTATAGGAAAGAGGCATTACATAAGGTGCTTCCTTCTCTATCTCTTTGACGACCCCCCTTTCAGGCGGTGTTAGTGGATTTTACTTAATCGCTACTCTTTTCTCACTAGAACTTTCCCCATCCTTATTATTACTCTCCTTAGGATTTTCAATTTGTTTTTCACTACTGGTTGTTACAACATTTGCATGTCTCTCATGGAAGGGTCCTAGAGGTTTATATGCAAGCAAGGAGATTTGAGTCACCAATGCATTGTTGTGAGTCACGAGGGACTTGACCATAATGTTCAATTTCCTAAGGGTTTTGTTAGTATGGATACTTTGTTTTCTAAACTTTTTATTCTATAGAGTTTGTGTCGCCACAAAGCACCTCATCATAGATTCTAGCCTAGAGAGAGCTTGCGCCTCAATGAAATCCTCCACTAACTTTTCAAGGTCGGATGAGTGGGAATCTTGCGGTTCCTCATAATACTAGGAGTGGTAATTGTAGAGATAATTTAGGTGATACATAAAAATATAAATAAGAGTGCCTTAGTCTATACGGTGCAACCATAGAGTTACGATATAGACTTAATATTAAGTCCCCTATAACAACGTCAAAAACTTGATCACGACTGACTATTTCTATCGAAATGTCTAACTGCAAGTGCACAGTGTATCGCGGTAGTAATAAAAGATATCAAACCCATAAGGACTTAATAGTAAACGTACTGTTTCCTATTACTGCGTTGTAAATCTAAGGCTATTGGTTAAAAGGGTTTTGTTTGTGAATTAGGAATTAAAAAAAATTAATTAAGGAATGAATAAAAAGCGAGGCCAGGATATGAATTCCTTTGTACCTTGGGACTCAGATGAATTGCGGCATTTTCTTTTAGTTTAAGATATCTTTTGGAGAAAATACTATTTTAAAAACACTACTCATTTTCGCGCAACCCGCATTCTGTTTCGAAACCTGAAATGTCATGTTGTTGCTCTACACTTACACTTTTGAAACACATTTTAAAAAATAATAAATCCTAATTAACGTCGAAAGTGTCGTCGTTGTGTTTAGAAATTAAAGATCTAGTTTTTATTGGTCGAGTACTAACCTCATAGTATCTTGTTGTTGATCGTTACCTGAGTGTTTTGAAATCGCAGATGCAGAAAATAGATCAAGCACCAGTCTCACATTGTCACTCTATGGACTGGTACCTGAATGTTTTAAATTACACATGCAGAAACTTTATCTGTCTCACACTGTCATTCTATTGAATGGTATTTAACGTTTTCACTTTCATGCAAAACAATTTAATGCAAATCTTAAAAACCAGAACTAGAAATTTAGTCGAACATGGTTGCGGAAATAAACAAACAACTTTGGGTTTTTGAATTGAATAAAGACATAATAAATGTTTTGAAATAATTAAAAGCAATGATTGAAGAAAAAGGTAAAAGCTTTGAAATAGTAACAATGGCAGAAAAATAAAGCGTAAAAGTAAATGGCGAAAAATAAAGGCAAAAAATTAAAGGCGAGAAAATAAATGCGTAAAATAAATAAATAAATGAACTCGAAGATAAAATCTGGAATATAAGGCTGAATTACCAACTTCAAATGGCGGCAAGATTGATCCAAGTGTTACACAGTATGTAGGCATAAACATTAATGGTGTGGTAGTTCCCGGATGTGAGAAAGCTACCACTTTTATAATGATGATTTATGCCTAAAACTATGAAGGAAATAATTGCAAAAAACGCGTATAAATATTAGACAAAGCTTTGACCCCTAAAAATGACTTGTAACTTGTAATATATATTGATACAATGTTGAAAAATTGATGCCAAAAAGTGAAAAATCGCGTGGCAAAAATATAGGAAGGGTGGGAAAGTGCCAAGTCAAAGTTGTTGCTGAGTTTCAGGATTCCAACTGTGTGGCGTTCGCCAACCAGTGTGACGGTCGTCACACAATTAAGAGGCATGATCGTGGGGCAGTTGGCCTATGTGGCATTCGCCACATAGATTGACTTATACTAAACTGTTGTTCTCTCTTTGCTTGTGGGCCCCGCATGGTCCATGCCATGGTTGAGGTCGTGATGAATGCTACATAGCTCGCCATGTAGTGTAAAGTTTCCATTTTCTTCCATTTCAGGCCGTTTTCGTCGGGTTTCTTCATAAAATGACTTTATCATGTATAATACATGAAACCAACACAAAATACCACATAATACTATAAGTGATGATAAACTGACAATAAAAAGAATGAAAATTGAGTCCAAATGAGTCAAAATATACTATGTAATTTGGTGTTATAAAAAAACTCATCATATATACATATCTCATGCAACCTGTAACGCCCTGTATAATATTTATCTAGAATAATACTATACAAGCATTTTATTGTGGTATTGACACCATCATAAGTGCCTAATGGCGTAATTCACATACTTGACCATTCTAAAACATAATACAATCTATGGTACAAGATACAGAAACTAGCCAAAACAAAAAATCTAAGATCAATATACAATATCCTCAATTGTATACAACAAATACATAACGGAATAAGCTCAACTAAGCTTCTCTTGAAACATCCAAGCATAGCTCCACTTGTAAATCAAACCTGTACTCAATACCTGAAAAATAATCAACAACATGAGGTGAGATATTAAATCTCAGTGAGTTCCCTATCTTATGGATTCTCTCGGCTTTACAAGGTTCTATCAATCCTAACTCAAGTCAAGGGGAAGGGAAATGACCTTGAATTCACAATCTCACACTATATGGAAACATGTCATGAGTTCACCAACTCAAAAATATCACTAATCGATAACCTATACCAAGGCATCCCTTTTCCTCTCCGCTTCTACGTCTAGAAGTCGACCCAAGTCATGGATACTTGTAATTTACTTGACATACGAAATGGATTCGGGAACATCGGCCTGTTAACCGTGAACCATCACTTCTCATGGCCTATTAACCATCACAAGTCTCTTTACCATATAGGCTCCATTTGTACTCGCACGCAGGAATCAAACCTGCCAAGTAATTGTGCACATGTTTCAGAGGAGCTCGAGACCTATGAAACGCACTCAAAACAAACGGTTACGATTACGTGATCACACACACAAACGTGATTGTATTCGACAATCACAAGGCCACAATGCCTTAAGGCCACATTCACCTTTTCTCATAATCACAATGGTTCACACATGTTCCATACTAGTTCTTACTTTTTCCTAGACCAATACTCGTCACGGATGCACCGTTCTACATCAAGTGCCCGAGCATCGCCTTCTAGGTTATCCACTCCATGTCAGAACTCGTCAAGGATGCACATCTATACATCGAATGCATGAGCGTCGCCATCCAGAGTTTCTATCACAATTCTATTCACAACCTAGAATTATAACAATCTTAACTATGCCCTTTGTTTTGGGGTAATGTTTCCTCACTCTTCCTAAATCATTTTAAGCATGCATATTCTCTCGATCATATTTAACAACAATCAATAGACAAAGCATAGTACAATTTGCATAATAGAAACACATATAATAAACCAATCATAAGTCACATCACCCTTAGGTTCCCTCCGATTTATTTAATCAGGCAATGAAAACAACATTTCTCAATCTTATCCCATAGGATATTTTCACAGCTTTGCATCGGCTATAACCATGCCTCGATCGGATTTACGATCCAAAAGATATGGAATTTCAACATATCATATACTATTATTTCATTCATTTTCCACTAAATAATAAATCCCACATCATACCCCAAATTTTCAATTTTTATTGGGTAGAGGATTGTCATAGCTTTCCAACAGTACCAAGAACACTTAAATCGGAGCCACGGTTCGGAAGTTATGAATTTTTAAAGAAAATAATTTATTTGGAAAACTCCCAGGAGCGTCCGGCAGTCAAGGTTTAGCCTGGCGGTGCCCCTTCACCTCTACTTCGCCCGGAGAAGCAGTGGCGTCAATCCCATATCCAAAACTCAAAAGTTACAGAAGTGTTTCACGTTGCGCCCCTTGGCCATCGCCCGGCGCAAGCCCGCATCGCCCGGCGCTCAAAGCGCCACCCGACGGTACGCATCAGAAGCAGAATTTTCTGCTGCGTTTTCCATGGTTCCCAAGTGTCCAAAACTCACCTTTCAACACCCAATCATTTCCAAACATAAAAACAAGTATCATCAATTTATCACAATCATATTACGACTACACTATGCAATTTATATCGAATTTCATCTGTTAGATTTTATTGATTTATCCGTTAAATCATTTTCTCTCAAATCTAACCTAAGTTCAAAACTTATATTTCTAGAACTTAGAGTGTCTAACTAGAACTCACCTAATAAACGAAGAGGAGGTATAAGAAGATGATGAATCGATGAAGAGATAATGAAGATCCAAGCTCTTCCTTCTTTTCCATTTTCCTCTTTCTCTTCTTTCTCTCTTTCTCCTTCTCTTTTCCTTTTCTTCTTCTTACCATCTTTTTCTCTTCTTTCTCTTATATATATATATATATATATATATATATATATATATATATATAATCCTTATTATATAATATAATCCAACAGGGTAAAATATCTCCAATTGATATTTTATTCGTCCAACACCAATTGATCAATTATTCGAGTTACCTTAATATACTCTCTTGAAATAATAATTATTAATCTGTCTCTTTCGTAAAATAATTGATCTCCTTAGAGTTCACCAGTTGCTCTATTGATCCCACTTAACAATACCTAGAGCACTTAAATACTCATCTGATCTTATCTGATATCCAATTGAGCATTTTGATAATATGGGATATTACACTACCCTTAGAAGGTAGTTTTAAATAAACTCATCATTTTGTCTGCCACTCAAATTCTATAAATAGGCTTCATTTTTCTATTTTTTTCTCATCTTTTTGCATTAACTTACAAATTTTCAAAAAGTATCTCTACGTCATTCCCCTTTTCTATCTTGAGTCTTCAACATATTCTCACGACACTAGGTAATACCATACTTTTTCTAGGTTTTTCCTTTCTTGTTCCATGGTGTTTATTAGAGAGCGTGACTCAACCTATGAGGTTTATAAAACCTCAAAATGATGCCAAGAGGTATGAGTTATGGACTCAATTCCCACAAAGCCTGAAATAGGATATGATTAGAGTATATTAGAGTTTCGTAGAAAAGGAGCTCTTCGGTAGTTACGAGAGTTCACATTGTGATAGTCCATGGAGTAAATCACTTAGTGATAACAACACTTAGTTAGTGTCTCCATTCTTAGGTCCGAATAGATCCACCATGGCACTCTTAATCTCTAATCAGAGCTCTTTTTGTGAAGAGGCAATGATAATTGACTCAATTTAGTTTAAAGACGGTTGGATATAGGCCTTTCAGATAAGTCCAGTGTCGTCCTACGCAAGAAATGAGACTTATTTGATATTGGAATCGTGTTTTCTGGGTAAGAAGATTTGTATGTGGAAGCCTCAAAGTGGATAGTGAATACTTTTATTTAAATACTAGGGTGATTGGGAACTTTGGAGTCGGTATTCCAGTTGCCATTATACAGACCGAGATCATGAAGATTATAAATGTTTCCTTTTACCAAAATGTATCCAAACAGATGGGAATTCATCCAAGATTTTGATGTCTTATGTTGGGGCCTCTGTGAATCTATGTGCTTTGAGGTATGAAGCTAATGATTCTGATTTTGTTAACTGCCTTGATCTTTTGACGATGGCATCGCTGATTTTTGCTGAAGTCGATGGTGATACCTTTCTGACTCTATGACGATGGTGATTAACTTAAATATATCTCAAGCCTCATCAAGTAGAAGATTCAAGGTTCCATTGAAGTTCTTATGAGATTGGTATATCTGGAAAACAAACTTGAAGCTTCATAGTTGTGAAAAAGAGGAAGTGTGAAAGCTCGACTAGTCGTGTCTATTTGAGTGACTAGAATCTTAGGAATGTAGGAGAGTATTTTTTAAGATGCTTAGGTAACTCTCTCTCTCTCTCTCTCACACACACACACACACACACGCACACACACACACACACACACAACCACACACACAACCACACTTAAAACCCTTGAGGAGCCTCTATTTACTTGATAAAATCCCTTGAAAATATTTTAAGGCCTAA
This sequence comes from Lathyrus tuberosus, assembly GCA_022829125.1. Taxonomy (NCBI): domain Eukaryota; kingdom Viridiplantae; phylum Streptophyta; class Magnoliopsida; order Fabales; family Fabaceae; genus Lathyrus; species Lathyrus tuberosus. Next base: position 3,961,261 of record JALAZF010000397.1, read on the forward strand.
CCAATTGGTTATGGAATTGTTTGATCAATTTTGAGCCAATTTACAATCAGATAAATGATTAGCCCTAATCCTCTCATCGATTGTTTTGCTTTGTAGAACTCATAATCAATTGTAATAATGCTCTTAATGATTGATAACTGCTATGTCACAAAACCTTTCATTTGTGGCTTGAATAATTGATTATTTGGGTGTAATAATCGACTGGCCTAATCAATTATCACGTTAATTTAGTCCATCGATTGTTTCCTTTTTAAGTCACATTTTTCTTGTATAAAGGAGGTCTCTCCTTAGTTGAAACCATGCCAAAATTTGGATTTTTCCTATTTCTGTATATTTTATTACTGTCTTCCTTTCTTAGTGATATTTCTTTTTCACCAAAAAGTTTTGTTGGTGCCATATGAATGAAAATTACTTGTGAAGAAAGTTTTGCAAGAGTGTCGTTCCATTGGTTGTTTATTTCAAGAGTGTGTTTCTCTTGAAGGTTCATATTTTGGTTCTAGAGATAAACCTGTGAAAAGCTATGTTTGGTTCTACAACTTAGCCTGGTAAAAGTTTTGTTTGGTTATTTAGATTCGTCGATAAAATCTCTACTCGGTTTATGAGTTCATCCCGTTGAAAATGTATTAGTTAGTTAGGGGGATAAACCAATGTAAAATATTTCGATTCTCTTGTAACGAAGGTTCTTCGACATAACCTATAATATCTCAAGTTATTATTAAAACTCTAAAGAAGATCTCTTGGAGACAGAAGTAGGCCAACATTCGGTCGAACCTCTATAAATCTCGGTGTCATCTCTCTAACCATACATCTTAACTTTCTATCATTTATTTTATCATTTGTTATTATCTTTCCACTGCTTTTTTCTGTGCTATTTCAATCATAACAAAATTAATGTTTTAAGTTAACAACTACTTAAATTAATCCCAAATTTTAAATACCAAAATTCATCCTCTCTCTTGTTCTTAGTGTCACTTGTTCAACAAATTTTGCATCTATGATGGACATATTATTCTCCTTCTAAGAGACCACTGGGGGTTAACAAGGATGGATGTGCCTCTGTGAGTGCCATCCATGGGCTACCTCTTCTCTCCCTTTACACTACAAACTAAAAAAACTAGAAGAACAAGTTTTTTTTTGGGTTAAGGGTGGTGCCCATTGTCCCGATGTAATATACAAAAATATGAAACTCATAGATTTCTCTATACTAGATTGGAAAGCCCCACATATCATGGACAATGACCCAATAAATCTTAGAAAAACGTATAGAGGGACTCAATCTTGTTGTTCTTTTGATTGACTACTTTAGGTAAAACAACATGAGCATCATAAGATTTAAAATAGGGTTAATAGTCATTTTGCCCCCTGCTATATAGGCGATTTTTGAAAAATCCCCCTGTAAAAAAAAACCCTAACATTTGAAGATTCTCTCAATTTTGACCTTTATCACATCCAGTCACCAAAAAAGCTGATGTGGCAGGGGTCAAAATAAAAATGCTGCCAAAATTACAGGGGTCAAAATAAAAACGCTGCCAAAATGGCAGGGGTCAAAATAAAAACGCTGCCAAAATGGCAGGGGTCAAAATGGCAGGTTTTTGGTGACTGGGTGTGATGAAGGTCAAAATTGAGAGAATCTTCAAATGTTAGGGTTTTTTTGCAAGTTTTTTTTTACAGGGGGGTTTTTCGAAAATCGCCTATATGGCAGGGGAAAAATGGCTATTAACCCTTTAAAATATGAATAGGCTTCATGTGGGACAAGATGTTCCTGCATGAGTACATCATCTGGCCTTCATTTGTAAGCCAAGTTTCAAGAGTAAATTTGAGCGTAGTTATGTTTAATTCCAAGGATATTTTTAGTTTAAAAGTTGTATCTTTTAGCAATATGTTATTAAGGAAGATTTGCTAAAACGTTTGTCCAAGACCAAATCAAATTAAATGAGATATAATTTCATAAAGATCAAATCTCTTGGTGGACATTTATGGAAAGAAAATCAAATGTGCATTTAAATCAAACTTGTTTGTTCTCAAATCATTAGCACATTGGAGAAAAGCCTGACATAATGTTTCCTATATAAGAAGACTCATTCTTAACATTGTAGAACAAAGCAAGAGTTCAATATCTAGCGTGTTAATGTTTCTTATTCGAGTCTTTATAATTGTTGCTATTTTATGCATCTCCATATAGAAGAAGGCATAGAGATTTTTGTGTTAGTTGAGTTGTAATTCAACAATCATTGATTTGTCTTATGTATTGATCACTAGGGTTAGTTGTTGTTCCTTTTGGATTAGTTGTATAACACCCTAGTTTTTCGTTTACTTTATTTTAATTGAGTTTAAAAGGATTTATATGATTTTATTTGAGTTTTATATTTATTTTATTAGTATTATTGATGTTGAGTAGAATTTAATTAGAATTATCACTAATTTTTATTTATTTAAATAATAGAAATAATGAGAAATTGAGGTTTGGGGAGGAAATTAGAATTTTAATTAAAATTAAGGAAAGGAGTGAAATTAGTGATAATTGAGGGGAGTTAGTGAATTAATAAAATTAGTAGGGTTTTATTTAAATAAATAAGATAATTAGAGTTATGGTTGTTATTGTTGTTGTTGTGGGAAATAGTTGTCAACCGATTCAGTGAGAGCTCTATAAGAGCAAGAGGTAGGAAAAGAGAGCTTCCATTGTCAAAAGTTTTAACATTTGCTGCAAATTTGAGGTAGGGGGAATGTTCATACAATGGGTATTAAAGCATGTAGATAGAGAGGAATCATTCTCCTCTTTGCTTTTTCTCTTTTTCCTCTTTCTCCATTGATGAAGGGTTGAATTGTGTGATGTTTGCGCAAAACCTCCATAATTAAATTGATGTGTTTCCTATTTGGTTGTATTAATTGTGCTTAGGTACTATTGTTGATATGAATTTTGTATGATTATATGTCATGATGAAATTGAAGATGTTGTTGTTCATATGCTTATATTATGTGTTGATGAAAAAGCATGATGAATTGATGTGATAGTGTTAATTCGGTGTTTTAATGTGTTGATTACCGTATGATTTGAGTACTATGAGTTGCTATGTGTTTTGGGACTGTTGGAAGTCAAATAATGGAATTTTGAGTCTGTTTCAATGAGGAAGAATTAGAGAAATTGTAGAAAAGCGCAGGTAGACAAAGAAGGGGATTGGCTGTCTTGTTTCATGCGTAACTTAAGTTTCGTAATTCTATTTGAGGTGTGGATAGTTGTGTTAGAAAGCTAACGAGATAATATTTATTTTGAAGTGGGTAAATTTGGTCTGAGAGCGCTACAACCGTAGCAGTTATCTGGTTTTTATACCAGAAGCATAGTCAAATTTCAGTCCTGCATTGGTTGTCTTGGTTCACGTATAACTTGATTTTCGTAAGTCCTTTAAGAGTAAACTTTATATCATAAAATAATAGACAAAATTTCCTACATATAAGACTTAATAAGTATCTAATTTAATTAAGTTCATTAGGAGAAATACTAGTTACAAGCCTGACAAAGCATTCTTCTCGGTCTCGGTACCAGTTTCCATTATTCGATTAAATTGTACCAATTAGGTCCCTAAGTCCAAAAAAAATTATAGTCTGATAATATATATATTCTAAGATTTGCAAAACATATTCATTGAATTGATTTCGACTCCATTTGATATTTTAAAGAATTTTTCAAACCTGAGGTATAACTAGTAGCAAACATTTAGTCCGATGTCTGCACCAGTTCCTATTGTTTGATTAAACTGTACCGATTGAGATATTAAGTTTTAAAATTAAAACCATAGTCTTAAAATAGACATTATAATATTTATAAAACATATTCATTTACTTGGTTATGATTTCTTTTAATATTTTAAATAATTATTCGAATATTATGTATGACTATCAAGAAGCATGATTTTGGGGTTGTTTTGATAAGATGCTATGTGAATTAAGTTTGTAATGTTTTAAGATACAAGCCCAATGTTTTGAAGATTTATTTATGTGAAATAATATGTGGATATCTTTAGAGTTGTATTGAATTAAATGAGTTGAGTTTTGAATTATTTGATATGCTTAGAGTTGAGTTTGATATATTTAGAGTTGTGTTGAATTAAATGAGTTGAGTTTTCAGTCATTTGATATGTTCAGGGTTGAGTTGGAGAGTAAATGAGTTAAGGTTAGAGTACGCCTTGTAACTCTTTATTTTAGAATAAAATGTGGTAGAGTTATTTGTGATCTCTGTTGAATTATCAGTAGACCTTGTTGAATTTTAATGATTGTATGATGTTATTTTTAACCTGTTGATGGGAATTGTTGATAAGTTATATATTTAACTATTATGTTGAGTTATAATTAAATTGTTGAGATGTGTGGTTCAAAGAGGAACCACTGTTGCGGCCTTATATTGGCGATGTTTATGTTAGGATGTTTAGTTCAAAGAGGAACCAATATTGTGGCCTTATATTGGCAATGTTAATGTTGAGTTTTAGGTTTGGAGAGGAACCAACGACAAGTATTAGATTTAGAGGTTTGACACGAGTATTGAATTTTTTTGTTGCATTCATGCATCATGTATATCAAAGATAGGTTACATACTTCGGTCCAGTGACGAGTCTCAGGTTCTGAGATGGAACCTGTGACAAGTCTGATGGTGACAGACTTCGGTCCAATGATGAGCCTCAAGTTCAGAGGTGAAACTTGTGATGAGTCTGATGGTTCATATGGGAGCCAGTGACAAGTGGATTAGTTAGTAACATACCGCTGATATCCCAAAACCTTGGTACCACATCCATTGAAATATAGAAGTTGAGATACATTGGATACGTAACCACATTTGTGATTGATTATGGTTCTGGATGATTTGCGTGATTGAAAACTGATATTATTTGAACTATCCTTGTTGTTTTATGCACCACTACATATATGAATGTATTTCTCACTCTTTTTGTTTTGTTTGTGTTGTTCTTTACTCCTGTGGTGCAAATACACAGGTAGAGGAGCCTTAGTTATTGTTGTGTTTTAGAGGATGGTGTAGTAGCCTTCTTCGTCATTTATCATTTTGAGTTGTTTAGTTTCCGTGTGTCGCTCTGGTAGTGTAAAACTTGGATGGAAATATCATTTTAGGCTTTGTGTTCTGTGAGTTGTTAAATTATTTATTTTTTGATTTAAAATAAATTTGGGTTGTTATTAATTATTTATGTTGCCATGATATGTTAATTGATAATTTTGTTTATGCCGAGAAAATGTGACACCCTTTTTGAGAAAAGTATTATGCATGTTTTATAAATTAAGTGTTTGGTGTTTAGGGGGTTACATAGTTGGTATTAGAGCAGGTCGGTCCATTTGGCCTAGGTTTTGTGTACTTGTTTATACCCTGGTATGAGACATGTGTGTGAAAACTGTCGATGCTTGTTTTCGTTAACTTCTATTTACTTTACTATTGCAACTGGTTTTATAGTTGGTTGCACAGGAAGAAATGGTGTAGATGTTAAAGGTTCCAAGTGTGTGAAGTTTGAAAGTAGTATACGTCCTGAGATCAAGCAGTTCATCGGATATCAGGAGATGGTCAACAAGTGCAAAATTTATGATAAGGATAGTAGATCCAAGTCTGCTCACTACAAGAGTGTGAGTGAGAAGAAGAGTGGGAGTCAGAATCGTGGTAAGCCATATGTGACTCCAGTTGCTAAAGGGAATCAAAAGTTCCAGCAGAAGGCTCTAGATGGGAGTGGAACGAGTGGGCGGGGTTTCTGATTCTCTAAGATGTTTCAAGTGTGGAGAGTTAGGTCATCGTGTTGCTGAGTGCATAAGCATGAAACTGACATGTTTCAAGTGTGGGAAGCAGGGAAATCGTGCCGCTGATTGCAAGAGTGCAGTTTTGAATTGTTTCCAGCATAGAGAACCAGATCATATCAATATGCAGTGTCAAAAGCCGAGGAAAGTGCTAGAGGCCATGTGATCTAGTGGGAAGGTCTTTCCTCAGAGTGGTGAGGAGATAGCTGGACCTGTTAATTGACTCAAGGTACGTGTCTCATAATTGGTATCTATGTAGTTGCAATCATCGATAGGGGGTAGAGTGATATGGGAGTCAGAGAACTAAATGAAGTAGTCTTATCCATATTTGTTTTTATCAAGAAATTTTTTAGGGCAAAAATTCTATAAGTGGGGAGAGTTGTAACACCTTGGATTTTTGTTTACTTTATTTTAATTGAGTTTAAAATTAATTATACTATTTTATTTGTGTTATATTTATTTTATTAGTATTATCGAGATTTGGTAAAATTTTATTGAAATTATCACTAATTTTTAATTATTTAAATAAAAGAATTAATGAGAAATTGAGCTTTTGGGAGAAAATTAGAATTTTATATAAAATTAAGGAAATGGTGGAATTAGTGAGAATATAGTGGAGTTAGTGAATTTATAATATTAACACGGTTTCATTTAAATAGATAGGAGAATTAGAGTTATGGTTGTTGTTGTAAGAAATAGTTATCAGTCGAGTCAGTGAGAGCCTTATCAGAGCAAGAGGTAGGAGAAGAGAACTTCCATTGTCAAAAATTTTAACCTTTGCTTCAAATTTGAGGTACGGGGAACTGTTCATACAATAAGTGTTAAAACATGTAGGTTAGAGATAAATCTTTCTCCTCTTTTCTTTTTTCATTTTTCTTCTTCCTCCATTGATGAGGGGTTGAATTGTGTAAAGTTTGTGCAAAACCTCCATTATTAGATTGGTGTGTTTCCATTTTGATTATATTAATTGTGCTTAGTTGATGTTGTGGATATGAATTTCGTATGATTATATGCCATAATGAAATCCAAGATGTTGTTGTTCATATGCTTATGTTGTGTGTAGATGAAAAAACATGATGGATTGATGTGATAGTGTTAATTCGATATTTTGATGTGTTAACTATCATATGATTTGAGTACTATGAGTTGTTATGTGTTTTGGGACTATTAGAACTCAAATAATGGAGTTTTGGGTCTATTTCAATGGGTAAGAATTAGAGAAATCGTAGAAAGTCGCAGGTAGACATAAAAGGGGAACAAATTACAAATTTGTGTGATAGAGTGGCTGAGGGTCATCAAACTAATGCATTTATATTGTTGGTAGAAAATTATGTGGATGAAGAGCAAAAGGTTTGGATCTGAGGACAATATTGGATCAGATGAAGAAAATAATAATGATGAGGAACATGAAGAGTTCGAATAGATCATTTTTGTAATTTTACTTAATGTATTGTATGTGTATATTCATATCAGATGATGAAAATAATTTTTACTTATTGCTGGTATATATTGTTTTGATTTATTAATTGTCAATTCTCTCAAAATAGATAAAATGTCACCCCGACCTGATAAGGGTAAGGGTACGTGAGGCACCTCCCTCGTTCATGTATGCTTCTCACCCACAGAGTCAGGAAGATCTCATGTCTATGGACATCTCCTCCTTCCATGACTATCATATGGTCCCACCTGGGAGTCCGTCTTTTATTAGCCCATTTGGGTATATTCCATCATCATACTAGTTGCAACTTAGGGGATCTAGTTTTACATATTCCATGCAGTAGCCTTCCTTCATGCAGTAGTCTGGGGGATCTAGTTTTTCACATGTACTGTCATCCTTCACGCAACAGCCGGGGGGGGGGGGGGTCTAGTTTTCCACATGTATTGTCATCCTTCATGCAGCAGTCTGGGGGAACTAGTTTTCCATATCCCATGTAGGTACCATCATCCTTCATATAGCATTCTAGGGGAACTAGTTTTCTACATCCCACCCAGGTACCATCATCCTTCATGTAGTAGCTTGGGGGATCTAGTTTCCGCATCCCACATCCCACACATATAGTTGCGCTGAGGAGTAGGATCACCCTATTTGGGAGGATGATGAGGATCATGATGCTCCACTCGAAAATCCTGCTCCAGATCCTGATGAGAATTTGGCGGTTGATGGAAGACATGTTATTCGTTCTGAGGGATCCTCGTAAGTTTCTAATTTATAATTTTTATTTAACTATATATATTTCCATTTTTAGATTTAATACTTATTCAAATTGTTGTTGTTTAGTTTCACATCGTGATGGACTGTTGCCAAAGGTATAAATTGAGTCATTCAACTAATGTATAAAAAAAGCATGGAAGTCTTTTGGAGAGCTTACCACTGAGGAGAAAGATTAATGGTTTGATAAATTTAAGGTATAATGAATTTTTATTTAAGTTATGTTATTTTGTAATTATTTTTTTTTTTGTTAAAATTATTTAATAATTTATTTGAATGTCATACAATCTTGCAGAAAAAGTGTACATAGAACGTCATGGACGAATAATTGATTAAAAAATTCAAGGCAAAACAACAGTCTGACTATCTGGCATGCTTAGGCGTGCTAAACTATGTTGGGAAGAGTAACAAATTTGTCCTGACTGGATAGGTAAGAAAGTATTTGACGAACTTCATGTCTATTGGGATACAAAGAATTTTAAGAAAAAAATCTGAAAATGCAAAGAAATTAAGAGCATCTGAAGCAGGGGGCTGCCTTAGTTCAATAAGAAGTATTAATATCAGCGAACATACTCGAAGGATAATACTTATAACTATTTTTTAAGTTATATTTTGATTTATTATATATTTTTAATTCAAGGTAATTATTTTAATTAGACAAAGGAATTAGGGAGACCCCCACATATTATTGATTTGTTTGAGAAGGCTCATACCGAAAAATCAGGGGAGTTTGTTGACGCCCGTTCCAGAACAAATTTAGTAAGTTGTTTATATCTCATTATTTTATTTAATTATTGTATATAACTAAATTGTTTAAACTATATTTAATTTAATTTTTTATGTATGTGTACGATTTGTATTAGAGATTGTTCACACAATTTTTAGTTGAATATCCTCAATGGACTATGATAGGTTCAAATATGATTGATCCAAGTGTGTGTCTTTATATTTGGAGTTTACCAACTGGCGGGAAGGGAGCTAATTGGTTTTTTTTTGTGTTGGACCTTTTTCCGCCAACTATAAAAGAGGGGTTAGAACTTTATTGCAAAGACTTAAAGATGGAGAAGGAATATCACGTCCACCAAAATTGACACCCAAATGATAGAAACAATGAGACAATTGGCTCTAACTGAGGCGAGACGTGAGATGGTGGCATGTGAGGCGGCGCTAAAGGCCGAATTGAGGAAATGAAGTAGAGACAATCTAAGAAGAAGGAGCAAATGCGACAATTTTTATCCTCACAAATGAACCATGGTTCAATGGGTGGAAGTGGAGGAGTTGGTGGCCAAGAGGACAAAGATGAAGAATATGAGTTATTTATCAATGATTGATTTTTTTTTTTTATTTATGTTTGTGGCTTGAATATCATGTGACTATACTTTTAATATTTTTTAATGATAATTATTATTTGAAAATATGATTTTTTTTATTGAATATAATTTTAATTTTTGTATTTTATTAATTATTAATTAGTTTTTTAGAAATAATTATTATTTGAAAATAATTTTAGTAATTATTAATTTTTGTATTTTATTAAATTTTATTATTTATTATTTTTTTTATTAAATAGATATCCTCCGAAATAGAAACCATATGGCAAAATTCTGGAAAAAAATACCATTAGTGGCATGTTTTTCACATCGTTACTGATAAATTTGTGGCGAGGAATTCACGTGGCTACCTAGTCCACACTAACCCATCTGCTCCTTATTTTTAGACGTTGCAGAGTGGTTCACTCTATCTTTTAGCGGTGTGAATAACATGTCACAAATTAGTGGGGTGTTTTTCACGTGGCAGTGTTTTTTAGTCTTTTTTGTGGCTAGCGACTGTTATAAATTATTAAAATTAATAATCTTAAGAGTGTTACAAAATGATAGGAAAATATGCAAGTGAAAGTTAAATTTTTAATTCAGAAATAGGTAACGCTTGTGAAGTGTTGCAGTAGGTTGTTTGTATTTTGAATCTAAAAATAGGCAACACTTCATGAAGTGTTGCAAAATGCAAAACAATACAACCTTTGAAAATTGATGTTGTAGGTGAAACAATGCAACATTTGACAAAAGTGCTGCTGTAAGAAAACAGTGTGATGTTTGAAAAGTGTTGTTATAGGCGAAATAGTGCAACATTTAGTAAAAGTGTTGCTGAAAGTTTGTGTTTAATCAAGGGTCACAACCTTATGAAACAATCAATTTGGCCTATAAATTTAGGATTCCGGATTCGTAAAAATATATTAGAAAAGTCTATCTACTTCATACAAAATTATGGAGTTCATCTTCTCTACATTCGAGTTTTCATCGATCTTATGCAAACTCAAGTATACGTTGAATTATCCTAGGTATTACTGCATAGAAATTCTAAGACACTCTGAGAGTGCTTGAAATATTATAAGGAAAGTGATTTGTTCACAATTCTAGCATCGATCCATTTAATTTATAATTTAATTTTCCATCAATCTTATACTATCTTAATTAGTGACAACTGAGACTTCCGTATATCAAGAATCAATATTCGTCATAATGAATTCGAATACAGGTATGTTTTTATTATTGGTTTTTATTGAAATTAAAGTACCATAAAAATCATAATATTAAGATCGTGAATAAAATCTTTCTAACTATTAATATCAAAACAAAGTTATTAATATTATAGTTTTCTGTATTAATTAATCAATTTTACGTATGATTGTTTTGTATATTTTAAAACACAATCATTTAAAGTTAACTAATATGATTATTGTTACCGTAGAATAATTCATAATGCAAAACGTTAAAAATATATACAATTGAATACACACACTACAACGTGTTTATAAGTATTGTCCCACATCATGTATGGTTTGACAATGTAATTCTTAAATGAAATTTATATGTGAATGTTGTACAATAGGCAAGGTTTCAATTATAGGTATATAATAACTGTTGTTTCTGTGTTATTGTTATTATGTATGTTTGTCTTCAACGGTCATTTGTTTCATTTGGTTTCATTTCATATGGAGGTATATACATATATATTGAAAATGTGATAATAGTGTACTCCGATATTTCAGTAATCATAATTATGACGTGATGTACAATATCATAGGTTATCTCAATAACATGTTACAACACTGTACATAATAAGAAATTTGCAATAACTTGTTTGTATATTAAAGCATTTTGCATGAAATAAAATTTCATTTTTGCTATTATTATTTAAATAAATAAATTGTAATTCAGAAATTATTTATCAAAGTAGAATTTATTAATCACTACGTGATCAAATTTATATAAGTTTATAATTTCAATTTTTAATTGAATTTTGATTATAAACTTCAATCTATGATTTAATTTTGTAGTGAAAATGTACAATCTAATTTGAAATTATTTGAGTTAGAAATTTGTCAAACACCAAAGTGATTAAATTTATTAAAGTTCATGAATTCAAATTATGCAGTTGAATTTTAATTTAGATTCTATGAGAATAACATGTTTGTGTTCAATGAGATATATTATTATAAGGCATATAAAGATCATTAAAAAATGGATCATGACTTATAAAGACTTCAAAATTTAGAGTCTAATGTAACTATTGAATCCCGAGATGTGAAATTTTGAGAACCTTATCACGAAGGATAAGAAATTCGAGATGTCCACAAAAGAAGAACCTCGTGAGGAAGGTTCTCCATGAATTGTTAAAACACAAACCAAAAGTTCGTCACTAATGAAGAATCTCATGATGAAGATTCTTCACAGATTGTTGATGTAACACCCATATATAATACATATGTCTAAAAATACATATTATACACAACTGTAATGTTGGTACTGAAATACATAAGTTCCTAGTGGCAACATTGTGCATACTACATGCTCAAAAGAAACTACAACTATGGCACAATATATATATATATATAAGGGTTTCCAAAATAAATTAGGAACTAGATCATCATAGAATGATGATCTCAAAAGAGATATCTACACAGCGGAAATTGTCATCTAAAACATCAAACAAGTAAGGACATCTAGTTATCTTGTCCTTACCATTCACCTACTCAGGACTACCTAAAAATAATCAACAAATATGGGGTGAGATGATAATCCCAGTGGGTTCCCTATCTTATGGGTCCACTCGGCTCTACAAGGTTCTAATTAACATCCTAACTCAAGTCACAAGGGGGAAAATGACTTGAGTTCACAAAACTTGCAATGTATGGACACATGTCACTTGAGTTCATCAACTCAAACTATCACTAATTGGGAACCATATCAAGGTATCGTTCCACGGAAAGCCTTACATCTAGGGTTATCGACTCAGGTCACAGATCCTTGTATCTTAGGTATCTTTCCCCGACAAGCCCTATGTCTAGGATTATCGACACAGGTCACAGATACTTATCTCATACTTTGACAAACACATGAATTTCAGATTCTAAGGGATATCATCCACCTTAAGAATCGTCGTTTCCTATGGGACTCCAAACCCATTTCAAGTTTTTTACCTGTATCGAACTCACTCCACTTTGGGATTCATCGCCTTTGGGATTCAAACCTATGTCATTCAAGTATCGATGCATACATCCCAATTCTTACTCTATATAAGCATCACAACTTGGGATGACACAATCAAGGGATTGTTTCCGACTATGTTATTAAATAAAACACAACATGATTGTATTCAACAATCACAATGCGATCACATTCACCTTAACATTCACAACAACAACACATATTCCATACAATGCCTAACATTCTAGATAAATAACTACTTGTCCATGACACACACCTAGGTATCATTGTGCACAAGCATTGTCATCTAAGTCATTCATTACACCCTAATTATCTTACTAATTCATTCAATTAGTTTGCTCCTAGGGTTTCCTAGCCAATACTTATGAATTTCCAATCGTATTATCATGTTCAAACATCAATTAAGACATAACATATTCATCATGCCATCATATATGAAATATAGTTTAATCAATGATGATTCCGTGCCCACACATCATAGGACAAGTTACATTACCTTTAGGATGGCTTAGGAACTATAGAAAACATGATGTTTGCGGAAAAAAAAAAAACAAAGGATACAATTGATTGCACAAGGACCACAATCAATTCCATCAATACCCAGAGCTCTCTGTTTCTGTTTTTCTTAAGAATAATTGATTATCATAACAGTACATTCGATTGCACTACCCTGATTTGTGATTTTTTTAGTTTTTTTTGAAAGGGTGCAATCGATTGTAAGATAGTGACAATTAATTGTCAATGTGTGTTTTTGTCAAAAATACCTGCTGAAACATGTTTCTATCCATTCCTAACCATCCCTAAGTTAACAACAACCATCCATAAGACACGAAATTTTCATGGTATAATACACCAATATTCATCATTCTAACAACAACAACATTCACTCATATAGAAACACAACAATCATGGAGAAATAGAAGTAAAACATGTATTCATAGAAAGCTTCATAGTCAAGAACGAACATTCATCATGAATCTTATCACTATTCTATGATTCTATCAAAACCCTAATTTCTAACTATAAAGGTTCTACCTAGAACCAAACTTGAAAATAGACGGAGAGAATTGTTGAAAGATGTTGAGATGAGATGATGATGATTCTAATTCCCTTCAAGTTCTTCATGTTTTCTTCCTTCACAAGTTTTTCTTCTTTTTCTTTACTATGTTTCTTTCTATTTCCTTTTTATTGATGCATAGCATATGGCAAATGACACATAGAGGCATGAGAGTGAAAAAGTTGGTAAGAGTGTGAGGTAGAATTATGTGGACACAAAGTGGGGTAGGAAAACATGTGGTCATAAATTGGTTACTAGAAATTGTGTTATCAAGAAGCAAATTACAAAAGTAGTAACAAATATGTTAAGTGGTACAATACTTAATATTGTAATTAACCAATTATTAATGTTATCAAAATGTCTCTTTTTCTACCAATTAATAAAATGTCACTTTAAAATAATATTAATTAAGTCAATCTGAACTCACTAGTTACTCTAATTATCCCAACTGATAACTTTCAGAGCACATAGGAACTCAGTTGATCTCAACTGAATTGAATTTGAGTATTTAAGGAAACACGAGGTATTACAGTTGAAAAACAACCTGAACATAGAATAAGCAAGAGAGTCTGAAAGGCTAAGGATCTTGGACCGAACAAAATTGATAGTCAATTTATTTCTTTTATCTAGTGGAAGAAAATAGTAATAATTTTGTTGGTAAGATTCCTATTACTCTTCAAGTGGAAGATGATCCTAATACTTATAAGGAAGGAATAACATCAAGCGACTCTTCTTGCTTAGCAGGAAGTATCATAGTCTGATGGTACACTAAACATCTACAAATTTGTATTAACGACAAAGGATGTTTTTAACAAAAAGAAGGTGTTTATCATTTGATACATATGCACTAGTAGCAAGCACAACGAAAATTAGAGCATCGTTTGCATTAGCTTCTTTGCATGACCTTATAGTTCCTCAAATGGATGTCAAAACAACATTACAATATCTGCTTCCTGGTAATGAATAAAAGATTCACCAATTAAAGGGAGACACACAACTTAGGGGAAGTTTTCAATCTTATCAAAACATGAATTCAAAGAGTTTGTCATCATCAAAAGGGGGGATGTGAGGAAAACATCTTATATCTAGTTCAATTTTGATGAAGACAAAGATTGTCAAAGAAGAAAAGGTTCAAAAGTGTCATGCACAACAATGGTGAAGTTGATCAAGAAGGTTTAGAATAGAAATTCTAGTGAAGATTTGAGACAAGTGAACATAAATAAGGCGTTCATTGCAATTTATACTATATTACTTTAAATTTCTCGTAATTTCATATCCCACTTCATCTAAAAACCTTCTTGCATCATCATGCATGATTATCTAAAAAACATTTCATCTAATTCTTGTTAGAAGTGTTTGTATAAAAATTTGTGTGAGAATATTCTGATATTCATTTGTCTCCATGTTGATTATATGATTGATCATTAGCATTTAGTTGAATGGAATTTTAGAAACAAAGAGGTTTATAACTTCCACATTCAAGATGAATGATCTTGGACTAGTTGACACACTTTTGGGAATCAAAGTAAAGCGAAATTGTGGGGGTTATGAACTTAGTCAAACACATTATGTTGAGAAAGTACTTGATAAGTTCAAACACTTACATTTCAAGAAAGTGAGTACTCCATCTTATCCTAGTATCAAAATTTAAAATAACGAGGAAGAGTTGTGGTTCAATTGGAAAATGCAACTGCAATTGGTTGTCTAATGTATTTGATGCAATGTTTCTGACATAGCATTTCAATGTTTTTGATGCAATATTTCCTACCATATTAGAAGGATATACCGATGCGAGTTGGATATCGAGTGTTGAATATCATAAATCTGCATTTGGGTGGATATTTACACTAGCTGTGGGTGCAATTTCTTGAAAGAGAAAGAAACAAATGTGGTTCACTCTCTCAACCATAGAATCAGAGTTCAAGGCTTTTGCTTCAGCTGGTAAAGAAGATGAATGGTTAAGGCGCCTTCTGTTGGTAGTTCCATGGACTAAAGACAATGTTTCAATGGTGTTATTACATTGCGGTAGTCAAGCCACTTTACCATGAGCATACAAAAAGTGTATAACAGAACGTCTAGGAAAGTAGGACTTATACATTCTTTCGTGAGAAAATTGATTAAGGATGTAATCATTTCATTCATATATGATCGAGCTATAATTTGCTTGATCCATTTACTAAAACACTGGCCATAAATTTAGTAAAGACTCCCTCGAGAGGTATGAGATTGAAACTCCTTGAATAAGGGTTCCAACAATAGTAACAACCTAATCTGAGGTTAACAAACCTTAAACTAATATTCAATGGGTAACAACAAGTCGTTGATTTGGATGTTTGTGCAACATTATGTGACAATGTTGACTATTACATATTGAGGGTTGAGCTTTTTCAAACTCTTAATGAATTTCTATATCGAGGATATGTATCTCAAAAAATAGATTCAAAATGAATTTCACCTATATGAATTTCGAGATGGTGTTGTCTCAAAATGAGAGTTGGAGTTTCTCTCATGAAAAATTCACGAAAACAGGAAAAGCACATGACTATAAATAGTGCTAGGCAAGAGATGTAACGAAGAACAACTAAAGAGTGTGTGTAAGGTAATGTCGGTTTAATCACAAGGGATAACGATTCAAAACATTGTTATCTGACATTCTGATTAGACTTTGCATAATCCTTACTAAGGTTAAGTTCAAATCGAAAGATACTTAACTATATTAACATTCTTTGTTTCTCTTTTTATTTGGAATTGATCTTGTCGTTATTAGAACAAGTGGGAGATTGTTGTAAATTATTAACAATTAATAATCTTGAGTGTGTTCGAAAATGACAAGAAAATATGCAAGTGAAGGTTAATTTTTTAATTTAGAAATACGCAACATAAGTAGTTTGTATTTGGAATCCAGAAATAGGCAAGACTTCGTGAAGTGTTGCAGAATGCAAAACAGTATAACCTTTGAAAACTATTTTTATAGGCAAAACAATGCATCATTTGGTAAAAGTGGTGTTGTAGGCAAAATAGTGCAACATTTGAAAAATGCTGTTGTAGGTGAAACAATACAACAGTTAGCAAAAGTGTTGTTGAATATGTGTGTTTCATCAAGGGTCGCAACCTTATGAAACAACATCGATTGGCCTATAAATCGAGCATTCCAGATTCCAAAAAACACATTAGAAAAACCTATCTACTTCACACAAAGCTATAGAGTTCATTTTTCCTACATTCGAGTTTTTATCGGTCTTGTGCAAACTCGAGTATAGGCTAAATTATCCTAGGTATTCATGCGTAGAAACTCTAAGACAATTTGAGAGTGCTTGAAATACTATAAGGAAAGTAATTCGCTCACGATTCTAGCCTCGACCCATTTAATTTATAATATAATTTTCTAACAACGAGATGAATATCATGCCACGAGTGCTCCTGAGACGTGTTTCAGTCACGTCGCTAATTACCATTTGTGATGTGATATTTAGGTTTGTGGCATGAATTTCAAGTGGCTGATAGTTGTTTTTTTTTGTAGTGAATTTCTCACAAACACACCAAAGTATATTCATCATCTAAGATACACGAAAAGAAGAAGGCAAATAGGAGATAACAATTCGTATTAAGAACCAAGAACTGAACAAGAATCGACATCATGGATCCGGGTACATTTTTAATATTTGTCATAGAAATTAAAGCACAATGAAAATCATGATATCAAGATCCTAAATGTGAAATTTTATAATAATTGATATTAGAGCATAATTATCGATATTATAACTTTTTGATAATGATATATTTTAAATTTTACATCAATCGTACATATAATTCATGAATGATATTATTACGTTGAGACAATTTTACACAGTAATAATTGAATGTGTTTCTTATTATTTATAGCCTTAAATGCATTTTTGTTCTCCATAATTTAGCGAGTTTTTAATTTTGGTCCTGTATTTTTTTTTGCCCGAGCCCTTATATCTCACTTTTTGCGTTTGTTTTAGTCCATCAAGCCAAAATCCGCTGGAACCCTTTAGATTTAGGGACTAAAACGAACGCAAAAAGTGAGATATAGAGACTCAGATATAAAAAAAATTACACGGACCACAATCAAAAACTCGCTAACTTACAAGGACCAACAAACTATTTAAACTACTAGGGAGCATTAAACATTGTAGGATTTCTTTTTCTAGAGCAACACTTTTGTGAGAGACACACCACATACTCACCTAAAACCTTAAGGTGATAGGTGTGTGGGTTCTCCCACTTATAAATGCTCAAGTCACCACATTTCTATCCAATATGGGACTATTATCCATAATACTCACACTTGTTAATACTTACCACTCCCTCTCAAGTGTGAGTCTATCCACAATGGTCCCCCTTAAGCGAAAGCTTCAACTGTGCAACTGCACTTACTGTTGTGTGGTTCTTACTCACCACCCTTGTACCGTCATTGACACTCTTCAACGGGACACCACGTAACCACCACGACCCTTCACTCGAACCAAATCCTCATGATACCACTATTAGGGGAAGATTTTTACTAAGGAGTATTGAACATTGTGGGATTTCTTTTTCTAGAGCAACACCTTTGTGAGAGACACGCCACATACTCACCCAAAACCTTAAGGTCATAGGTGTGTGGGTTCTCCCACTTATACTTAACACTCCTCCTCAAGTGTGAGTTTATCCACAATGCTCCCCCTTAAGCGGAAGCTTCAACTGTGCAACTGCACCCTTGTACCGATGTTGGCACTCTTCAACAGGATACCTCCTAACCACCACCTGTGGGGAGTACTTTCGATACAAGTAAGCCGGTCATTTACTCGAACCAAAGGCTCATGATACCACTGTTAGGGGAAGATTTTTACTAGGGAGTATTGAACATTGTGGGATTTCTTTTTCTAGAGCAACACCTTTGTGAGAGACACACCACATACTCACCCAAAACCTTAAGGTGATAGGTGTGTGGGTTCTCTCACTTATAAATGTTCAAGTCACCAAATTCCTATCCAATGTGGAACTATTATCCACAATACCTACACTTGTTAATACTTAACAAAACTGATATGCGTTTTGTTCAATTCCATCATGTAATTAAATTTGTGATTGGGAAATAGCCGAATGTAATAGAATTGAATACGTGCATGAAATAGTGGCAACACATTTTCTTTCAATTGATATGGAGATTTTCAACTAGGGAGCATTGAACATTGTGAGACTTTTCTTTCTAGAGCAACACTTTTGTGAGAGACACACAACATATTCACCCAAAATTTTAAGATGATAAGTGTATGAATTCTCCTACTTATAAATGCTCAACTCTTTGTCCACATACACTTGCATTGAACATTGTGGGACTTTCCTTTTTAGAGCAAAACCTATGTGAGAGACATATCACACATTCACTCAAAATCTTAAGGGGACAGATGTATGGATTCTCCCATTTATAAATGTTCAACTCTCCACATTTATAATTAATGTGAGACTCCAATTCACATTTGACATATTATTATTCTCAACACCACTATTTATGTTTAACTGACTGTGTAATACATTATCAATGCATTTTAATTAAATCCTTATATTATATGTACATAAGTACTTTTCAAATTTTCAAATATACCGTACTTGTATCTTTATTGTCACAGTTTTGATAAAATCGTTGTAGCTTAATTATACAAGTATTTTGCAAAGAATTTAAAAGATAAAATGTTATTCTAAGAACATGTATATAAATTGGAACAGTGTGATAACTATATTTGAAAATGATATGTTCCTTTGCAATATTGGATTGATGTAAATGTTAATGTTTTGTGCAACGTTGATTACCGTTTCGGTATTGCTACATACAATCAAAAGGCAAATGGTATATAGATATTTCATGTATGAATGATATAATATATATTATAATTAAACAATGAAATCAATTAAAAAATGTTTACCTACTTTCTATTTTTATATACATTATATTATATAATATATGTATGTCTTGATTATACACATCGAAGAAAATAAATATATAATATGTAAGTATGTCTTTTTAAAGACAGTGTTGAAATGAACATGTAACTGATTTTTAAATTTTACAACTGAGTTTTGATTATGAACTTCAATTTAATATTTAATTTTAAAGTGAAAAGTGTACCGTTAAATTTAAAATTATTTGATTTAGATTTTTGTTAATCACTAAAGTGGTAAATTAGTTAAAGTTTATAATTTCAAATTTACAATTGAAGTTGATTCAGATGCTACGTGTTCAATAAAATTTATTATTATAAGACATAGCAATCATCCAATAATAGATCATGACTTATAATTAATGAAATTAAAATATTTCTTTAGACACTTGTTGCTCGTATATCCAAAGATATACATAGAAGTTTTAAGTGATTTTATTGTTCATTAAAGTCTATTTGTTTAGCATCATTAGAATTTATTGAATTGTATTTAAGTTTTACCTAAAGGTGAACTTTGATACATGTTTAAAGATGATTAGTTTGAATCCATGAAATTTATTCAAAGCATTAACGTATGAGCGTGTTTTAAATGTTTGTTGTTGCTTCTAATATGATACCTTGGGCAATGCAATGACAAAATTCAATGGGCTGAACTATGTTGATTGGTCTGCAAAGACTCAATTTCAACTGATGTTATGTGTAATGCCCTGTATAATATATACCTAGAATAATATCATACAGGTGTTTTATTTTGTACTGACACCATCATAAGTGCCTAATGGCGTAATTCACATACTTGATCATTCTAAAACATCAACACAATCTATGGTACAAGATATGGAAATTAGCCAAAACAATAAAAACTAAGATCAATATACAATATCCTCAATTGTATACAACAAATACTCAGCGGAAAACTAAAACTAAGCTTCTCTTAAAACATCCAAGCATAGATCCACTTGTAAATCAAACCTGCAAACAACGCATGAAAAATAACAACAACAATGGGGTGAGATATTAATCTCAGTGAGTTCCTAACTTATGGATTCTCTCGGCTTTACAGGGTTCTAGCCAATCCTAACTCAAGTCAAGGGGAAGGGAAATGACCTTGAGTTCACAATCTCACACTATATGAAAACATGTCATGAGTTCATCAACTCAGATTATCACTAAACGATAACACATACCAAGGCATCTTTCCCCGGCCAACCCTACAAGAGAGTTCAACACGGGTCACGGATCCTTAAAAACTTAGACATCCGTTCTCGGCCAGCCCTTCCAAAGAGTTATGGACACGGGTCCCGGAAGCTAACAGAGATAACTTTCCCCGGCCAGCCTACACAAGAGGCCCTTCAACACAGGTCACTAATACCACCCACTAAGTAACTTTCCCTGGCCAGCCTACACAAGAGGCCCTTCAACACAGGTCACTAATACCACCCACTAAGTAACTTTCCCTGGCCAGCCTACACAAGAGGCCCTTCAACACGGGTCACGGTCACTTACTTAATAAACACTTTCCCCGGCCAACCTACACAAGAGGCCCTTCAACACGGGTCACGTATATTTATTAAGGGATAAAAACGGTTTCGATTACGTGATTACACTCACAAACGTAATTGTATTCGACAATCACAAGACCACATTCACCTTTCTCATAAAACATAAGGGTTCACACATGTTCCATACTAGTGTCTTATTCTCTCTAGACCATTACTCGTCGAGGATGCACACCTAGGCATCGAATGCACGAGCATCGCCATCTAGATTCTCTATCATAATCCTAGTCACAACCTAGAATCATACCATTTGTTTTGGGGTAAAGTTTCCTCACTCTTCCTAATTCATTTTAAGCATGCATATTCTCTCAATTATACTTAACAATGATTAGTTAGACATGGTATAACACAATTTCCACAAGTAAAACATTTATCACAACATATCACATAAACATCATTTTCATTCAATTACCACTAAATAATTAATCCCACATCATACTCAATATTTTCACTTTTTATTGGGTAGAGGATCGTCATAACTTTCCAACAATACCAAGAACGCTTCGATCGGAATCACGATTCAAAAGTTATGAATTTCCAATCATTTTTTAAATCACAGCAGTAGTAACAGGTTACCTCAAAATGAGTAACTGGTTACTCAAGTTCCACTGTTCAAAACAGAACCAAAATCATAGTTAGAGACACATTTTAGTAACCGGTTACTAATTTTGAGGTAACCGGTCACCAGAAACATAATAACAAGTAACCGGTTACTACGTTTATTTCTCACGTAAAACCTCAATTTTTCCTTCAGGTAACCGGTTACCCCAAAGTGAGTAACCGGTTACTACTGCACCAGAAACACAAAAACCTATTTTTAATGGTACAAACTCAAATCAATCTCAACTAAAACATGTTCCAACATAATAACAAGTATTCCCGATTATTTCCACATATAACCCGACTATATTACGCGGTTTATTTCACGTTTTATCCGTTAGAAACATTGATTTATCAATTTTATCATTTTCTTTCAACATTCTAACCTAAGTTCAAAACATGAAATTTCTAGAACTTAAAGTCTCTAACTAGAACCCACCTGATAATCGAAGAGGAGGTTGAAGAAGATGATGAAAAATGGTGATGATCCAAGCTTCTTCCCTCTTTTACATTTTCCTCTGTTTCTCTTCTCCTTTCTCTTTCTCCACTTTCTCTCTTCTTTACCAACTTTTTTTCTTCTTTCTCTTATAACAAATATATATATATATATATATATATATATAAACTTATTATATAATGTAAATTCAATAGGGTAAAATATCTCCAATTGATATTTGTCGTCTCATACCAATCGATCAGTTATTAGAGTTACTAAAAAATCCTTCCTAGAACTAATAACATTGATCTGTCTTTTTCATCAATAATTAATCTCTTCAGAGTCTATAAGTTGCTCTATTGATCTCAATTGACAATACTCAAAGCACTTAGAGGATTTCATTAATCCAATTAACCAAAGATAGAGCACGTAGACACTCATCTGATCTCATCTGACATCCAATTGAGTGTTTTGATAATATGGGGTATTACATTATGGACTTGGACATGACATTGATAATGGATGAGAAGCCCATGGCCATTACAAAGGACAGTACGGAAGATGAAATGTCTCATTTTTAAGCTTGGGAAAGGTCCAATAAGTTGTCTTTGAACTTGATGAGAATGACAATGGATGAAAATGTTAAGCCATTTATACCAAACACTGAAAACGCAAGGGAATTCATGAAAAAAGTTAAAGAGTATTCAAATTATGAAATTACTGACAAATCTGTTGTGAGGAATTTGATGAGTGAGTTGACGACTAAAATGTTTAAATGGTCTCAACCCATTCGTGATCATAGGACTCAAATGGGAAATCAGGCAGCAATGTTGAAATCCTTAGGTATGGATGTGAATGAATCTTTTCTTGTATAATTTATCATTAACTCACTTTCTCTTGAGTTTGGACAGTTCTAGGTGAATTACAACACCATCAAAGAAAAATGGAACTTTCAAGAAATTAAGGCCATGTTGGTTCAAGAAGGAGGGATGCTAAAGAAGATGAAAAATCATTCTATTCATCTCACGATTCATCATGGAGCCAATTGAAGTAAGGTCAAGCCCGACAAGAAGGACAAGAAGAAAGGCAAAGGTCCTTTACAGGTAAATGTGGATCGAGTCCAAAAGGAAAAGAAGTGTTATTTTTGCAAGGAGAACAGACACTTCAAAAAGGATTGTCCTAAAAGAAAGATGTGGTTCAAAAATAAAGGTATGTTTTATGTTTCCATAAATCTCGAATGAAATCTTATTGAAGTACCAAATAATACTTGGTGGCTTTATTCGGGTGCGACTACTCATGTGTCACATATTATGCAGAAATTCCTTTCGATTCAAACCATAAAAGGAAGTGAAAAATTTATTTATATGGGAAACATAATGAAGGCACGATTAGAGTCTGAAAAGCTGTCTTTATGTACCTGGATGTCCTAGAAATTTAGTTCTATTGCAAAGTTGGATGAATTGAATTTTAATTATAGGATTGGTAACAATGTATTTTATTTATTTAAAGATTCATACTATTATGGTTCTGGTATTTTAGTTTATGGTTTATATCGTTTTAATATTGATGTTAATTTTTTTATAAAAAAAATCTCTGTTTAATATTGAACATGTTGTTGGTAGTAAGAGGAGTACAAATAATTAGAGTTCCGCTTATTTATGGCATCAAAGAGTAGGTCATTATATATAAAGAAAGAGTAACGAGGTTAATGAAAAGGGAAATATTACCTCAATTGGATTTTGGTGAATATAATATTTGTTAGGATTGTATTAAAGGAAAATACACCAAACAAATATCTAAAATTTCGTCTACAAGAAGTAGTAAACTCCTTAAATTGATACACGCTGATGGTTGTGGTCCCTTCGACGTCCCTTCATGGGGAGGAGAAAAGTATTTTATCACTTTTATTGATGACTCCTCAATCAGTGGACATGCTAAAAGTATTCATTGATGAGGTGGAAGGCAATTAGATAGAAAAATAAAGATAGTAAGGTATGATAAACATGATGAATATTATGGAAAATATAATGAGAAAGGACAATGTCCAGGTCCATTTGAAAAGTTTCTCGAAAGTTATGGCATATGTGCACAATATACTATGCCTAGCACACCACAACAAAATGGTGTGGCTGATTGAGTTTGGTAGTGTTCGATTTATTAAAAAATGGTCAGTTCAGTGGGAGTGAGAAACCACGTAAAGAGAATATTATAGAGACACGTGGTGAATTTTCTTCACCTAAAGAATATTCTCTGGATGGTGTCCCTTTAGTTGTGTTACCGTCAGACAACACAAAGAGACAACAAATTAATATTCAAAACCCACAAGATGAACATATAGTTGATGAACTGGTTGAAAAATGATCATAAATTTGACTTGAGCATTGATGAGGATCTGATATCGTTCATATAAGCCATGGAAAAAAACAAAGAAGGTTCTTAGGTACTTACAAGGAATCAAAGATTACATTCTCACATACTGAAGGTTAGATCATCTTGAAGTGGTTGACAAATCATATTTAAAATTTGTGAGATGTGTGGACTTACGAAAATCCACGTTTCGGTATGTTTTATTTTGACTGGAGGATTAATATCATGGAAGACTGAAAAAATAGTCTATAATTGTTACTTTAACTATAAAGGCAAAAATTGTGGCAAGCTTTGAGGCCACAATTCAATCATTATGGTTGCGGAACTTCATCTTAGGGCTTGGTATTGCAGACAATATATCTAGGCAGCAAAAGATTTATTGTGATAATATTGTAATTGTCTTCTTGTCTAAGAATGATAAGTATTCCAAAGGTGTTAAACACATGTATTGAAGTACTTATCAGTGAAAGAAGAAGTGAAGAATCAAAAAGGGTCATTTGAACATATTGGTACAGATTTATTGATTACGGATCCGTTAACTAAAGGTTTACCTCCGAAGACATTTGTTGTCCATGTAGAAAGGATGAGCATCATGTAGAAGTCCTTGTTAACATTAATATATATATATATATATATATATATACATATATACACATGTATAGTTTAATGTTCGTATTGTATGACACTTGTGAATTCAATTTGTAATTATGTTCCTCAGGGGACAGATTTCGAACACGATGATCAGCAACAGGTGCGATAAGATACACCAGAAACAATACACTAAGTAGTAAAAGATGATGGATTAGAAAAGAAATAAAGAACACAATCAAATTATTTACCCAGTTCGGTGAAACTACACCTACGTCTGGGGTGCTGAGTCCACAACTCAAGAAAGGAAATTCATTGTTAGTAGCTTAGTACAATTAGAATTACAAGAAACAACAAACCCTATGTTGTTTCATGCCTCTTCCTAACTACCCAATAACTTTTTATTTAGAGCCTCCCCTAAATATGAGAACCTACTCACTTTCTTCTCTTCCAGAATCCCAGTGATAGGTGAAACAACCACTAAACCCTAGTGATCAACTTCAATTTTCACAAGATAAAGAATGTTAAAAGTTACAACTCAACTAGACAAACGTTCTATGCCAAGTTACTAAAATATAGAGGTGTACATAAACAATATTGATTACAACTCTACTAGACATGCCTTTTATGCCAAGTTACTGAAACATTGAGGTGTACATAAAGATTCAACACTAATCCTCTAAGGGAATTAGCGTGAATACAAGACATAAAACCTAGACACTCTAAGATCTTTAATGGGAGTGTCTGTCTTCCAATGCAGGCTTTGATCTCCTTATATAGAAAATAACTCTGGGATTTTTCTCTTGGATAATATCTTTGAATTCATCTAGATTTAATGTAGTACCTGTTGGATATTTGTTTTTAATTCAAACTCAAATTTAAATTTGAATTAATCTTCATTTAGCTTTCAAACAAACCATCTAATCATATTGTTTAATTAATAACAATAAAATCTTTAACAGATATTCTGCAAAAAAAAACTCTAAAACACAACATTTTCGCGCCTGTTGCACAAGGCCACGATGTCGTACAAAGATGCATGAGCACCACACCCATCATGTGTCTTTTCTGTAGCTTCATACAAATTTAACAAGTAAGACCAATCTTGAACACTTGGACACTTCTCAAAGTTGTTATTTTACTAAAATTTAGTCAATCCAAAGGGCCAATCCAATAGGAACAACAATCTCCCCCTTTGGAAAATTATGTCAAAACAACTCTTCAAAATACAAAAACACTTCTTCAAGTGACAGGCAGAAGAACTACTGGATCTTCAGAGCACTTAAGCAATAATAGCTTCCATGTATCAGAGTTAAGCACCATTAGTAGCAGAAGTTAGAAGCATTAAAATTTAGATGCTCTCAGATAGTCCCTTCAGTTTGCTCCAAACCAAATATAAAATCATGCAATCATTCACATACTTAGTAATGCCCGAATCTAGTATCTCATAGTTAGTAGAATACAATCCTACTAACTAACATGTATCAACATGCAATAATTCACATACTTAGTTATGCACACAAAAATTAGTTAGTAGTTGATATCACTTAATACTACTAATAAAGGTAGATCTGTTTGCACAGATATAGAGATCAAAACCAAATGTCCTACCTGATGCTCCAGCATGGATCACAACATTAGCACTTTCATAGATGAGGTTAGTACTAAACAAAAACCTGTTTCCTAAGCAACACAACTACTCCCTCTTTTTGCCATAATTTGGCAAAGGGAAAAGTCTTCAACCAGACAACATGCATAGAGGATAGTACTTTCATAACAAAAACCTGTTTCCTAAGCAACACAACTACTCCCTCTTTTTGCCATAATTTGGCAAAGGGCAAAGTCTTAAACCAGACAACATGCATAGAGGATAGCATGCACAAAGTCAGTCATGCAAGGTTAGTATGTTAACACAAACAAAACCAAATCATGAAAAATAGCTAGAATCAACATCAAAATATGCACAATCATAATTTTTTTTATTAAAATTACATAGATAAAATAAGCAAAAACAAAACCGGGACTACCAATTTGACTTGGTAGGATTAGAACCAGTCTTTAGGCTTATCAAGGTCTTCATTTGAATCAGAATAAGCTGCATCCATATTCCTTAGGTCCTTCACAATATCTTCTACCTTCCTTATATGCTCATCATTCATATTTTTGACCAAAATCTTCTTGGTGTCATTTCCATCAAACGTTTCAACAATTGAAATGTACTTCTTGACTTCTCTAGTCTCCTCGGCTTTATTCAACCATAACTCCAACATATCAATAACCTCCTCTAAATCTTAAATCTCATGAACAATCTTGCTTCCATTAGCTTGATCTTGATTCATTTTAGGAGAAGGATTTGTAATATAAGAGTATGATAAGGCAAGATATATGGTTCTCTTGCTTGTAACGCCAGTCCAGTTATACCACACCTGATATAACCAAGAAAAACTCCTTATTTGATGTGCCAAAGTGGTTTTAGGGGAGAGAAACTCTTTTTCTCTTTTGGCACAACTCCCTATCATTGATTGCTATAGACTTTTAAGAGTACAAATACCAAGGACACTCCATAGTATTTCAAAATGATTTCTATCCATAACTTTAGTGAGAATGTCCCTGACCAATGTCATGACATTGTGTCAGACATTATACTTATTCATCATGTGCTTTAGCCTGAATAATTTCTTATCACGACTCCCTACTGTAGAGAGTTCACCTTCATCATGAGATCAGATTACTCTTCTTTGCTCCTTGCGTACCCAAGATATTATGCTGTCAACAAAATTTTTCCAATCATCTAGATTGTCACCAGTGTAACTTAGTATGGGGTTGTCCTTGCTCATTACACCAATATTCTTCAATAGCTATACCACTTCTCCAAATGTTAATGCCTTTATTGACATCTTCCATATAAGTCATGTTCTTTAGTGATACACATATTCCCTTAAGTGTTCTTTTCACGTTGTTTGATGAAGACTTGTTATAATTTATCCTTTTCTCAATATTGAACATAATTACCAAGGCAATTTCTTTAGCATCTTACTCGACCTTCCTCTGAGAAGAGTACTCAGCTACCATCATATTTCTCATGATGTCTGGAACTTCTTAGACAACATCTTCCTCATCAACTTTGATGACATTATTAAGCAATGTATCACTGCAACTTCTTTCTTGGGGATCACCTGAGTATTCCTTTATTTTATTTGCTTCACACTAAGGAAGGTAGCTCACATCTCTCATCATGCCTTCATCAAGCCCAGTCAGCATTTGATCAACAGGCTGAATTGTCATGATTATCCTTACATTCTCATCATTTATTATGTAGACCCTTTCCATACCCTTACTACAAGAATCACACAGGCTTTTAGCTTGTTTACCATGTTTCTTGTCACCTTCAATTAGTGACTTTTGTTCATCCCCACTCATGAGACCAAGATCTTCATCATTAAGAGGAGATATATCATACATACATACATATATATATATATATATATATATATATATATATATATATATATATATCGTGTGTTCTTTGAGATCACTCTCATATTCTTGCTAACACAGTCCAGAAGGATGTTATCATTCTTACCTATTACTCTATTAACCAAAGTTTTCATATATTCTAAGGCATGATCACTATCATCAGATATTCCATTATCATCCTCAACATCTTCATGAATATGACTATCAACTTCCTTATGTACATAATATTTAGTCAACATGTTGGACAGGGTGTCTGACACATTGATATCACCATCAAGATTTCTCACACCTGATTTCTGGGAATCTTTAACTTCGAAAATTTTCATAGTCCCAAAATCAAAATTCCATCAGCATCTAGATCAGACTTGTCTGATAGAAACTCCAACGCATATACTTCTAATTCATCAAGCATCATGACATGTTGTTGATTTGACATACTTTCAGACATTTGAGAAAAACTAATGCCATTATTCTCCCTTACTCCAGTATGTTGTTTAAAGTTGGGAAGACCCCTAGCCTGACCATCTGCCTTCCCTTCTATGACACAATCCTCATGAGTTACTTCAGACTGCTGAGATAGGTGTTAGACCATCTCCATTGACATCTTGGTAGACCTTTCTTTATTCATAACATCTTTATCAATCCCGAGGTCTTACAAACTCTTAATGTATTCCTCCATATTCATAAGAACTTATTTACTATTTACACAATGTTTATTTGCATTGGTTGATGACTCTCTTCTCAGTGGAATATCTTTTGGCCTTGGAATAACCAATCTCCCCGAGCCTTTGATTATTCCCTTTGCATGATTCCCATGAGATGACTTATCTCTAGCCATGTGCATGTTACCTTCACTATACCAACTTTTACTTGAGGGACCTATGTGTTCTACGAAGCCAGTTGAAGTAGTATTGTGATTCCACTTCTTCTTAGCATGAATTTCCGTGCATCCTCTGATGTTTAAATTCAACCATTCGAAGCAATAATGCCTTGTATGTCCATATTTTCCACAGTGATGGGATATTAAAGGTTGTTTTTTGTTTCAATGAGGTGACACATGTTGAGCACGATGCTGAGACATGTGGTTCAACTTCATACCCTTAGTCTTCTTTTCAGAAGTAACAACTTTTGATGAGGGAACCTTTATGTCTTGTTCTTTCAAGCTCATTCCACAATTTACTCCTTTCATGTCTCTGATATCTCTCTAATCTCCTCATTGCTTTCATATTGAGTTATATGATCTACTTTTGAATTTAGAGATGTTACCTCCTTTTTCTAGACTTGTGATGGTTGGGGAAAGCTTACCTTCTATGCCAAGTTACAACTCAACTAGAATGTTGAAAGTTACAACTCAACTAGTCAATCCTTCTATGCCAAGTTATTAAAATATAGAGGTATACATAAACAATGTTCATTACAACTCAACTAGACAAATCTTCTATGCCAAGTTAATGAAAGATAGAGGTGTGCATAAAGATTCAACACTAATCCTCTAAAAGCATTAACATGAATACACGACACAAAACCTAGAGACTCTAAGATCTTCAATGGAAGTGATTGTCTTCCAATGTAGGTTTTGATCTCCTTATATAGAAAATAACTTTGGGTTTTTCCTCTTGGATAATATCTTTAAATTCGTCCATACTTAATGCACTATCTGTTGGATATTTGATTTGAATATCTCCAACAAGATATGATTTGTTTTTAATTCAAATTCAAATTTAAATCTTCATTTAAAACCAAATTAAAATCCATCCAACTGCCAAACAAAACATCTAATCATATTGTTAAATCAATAACAATAAAATCTTTAACAGATCTTCTCCAGAAAACACTCCAATAAACAGCATTCCGGCGCCTATTGTACAAGGCCCAAATATTGTACCAACATGCTAGAGTATCGCGCTTAGCATGTGTCCTTTCTACATCTTCATACAACTTTAGCAATCTAGACCAACTTTGAACACTTGGACACTTCTCCAAGTTGTTTTTTTATAAAATGTAGTCAATCCAAATGGTCAACCCAATAGGAACAACACAATTAAGGTTATGTTTCTGCTTAGTTTTGTTACCCGTATTATGTTGTATACGTTATTTTTAATATGTGATGATAATGGTGTCTTTGAAGAGACATGAAAGACACATAATTGTATCACTTAGGGTTACTTAAATTGGATCGATTTGTGATACATGGAAGGAATCAAGTTGAATGATAACTTGTGACCACCATGATCCGATCATTTCAATTCATTAAAATATAATGACTTGGTGCTTTCAATGAATGGTGCACAATTATGGTATAATATTGAAACATCAAGTTGTCACATGAGTCAAGTGAGATATTGTAATATTAATTTATTAATTAATTCATTAAATATGACTCATGTAAATGAAATTTTGGATTTAAATAAAATATGTCTTAATGTGATGATTGTTTGGACTTGATTATAATTAAGCCAATGAGATTTTTATTTTGAAATTCTAAATTAAAATTTTAAATCTCTCTTATCACTCTTCATGGCTATTGAAACATGACTCTTGGATTGGATGTGACCATTGGAATAAAATACCTATTGAAAATGCATCTTTAGAAAAGTAACAAGAAGTATTTTTTTCTCATTCCTTCTAATTTTTCACAAACACGCAAAAGTATTTTTATCATCAGAGATACACAAAAAGAAGAAGGAAGAGAGGAAAGGACAATTCGGATCAAGAACTAAGGATTGAACAAGAATCGACATTATGGATCCGAGTACGTTTTTAATGTTTTTCATAGAAATTAAAACACAGTGAAAATCATGATATCAAGATTTTAAATATAAAATTTTCTAACTGATCTTAGAAAATTAGTACTTCCCACCATACCATACTTAAATATTGTATTTAATTTTCTATTATTTTCCATCAATAAAGTTTGTCCTTGTTACCGCAAGATGTGTTTGAGTATATTTGGGAGAACACACAATTTGTTATAAGGAGATTTCGATATTTAAATATTAACATGACTTTGTTAGGATTATTTTATTTGATATATTTAGGCAGATCAAAGTATCTATGAAAAACGATATGCATATAAATTTCTTGACTTATTGATAAGGAGTTTTCCACCACTATATTTTTTATCTAGGGTTAACAACATAAGACACACAAAAACTAAGATAGAAAGAGAATTAAAAGTTCTGAATAATTTTTTTTCAATTCATCAAAAACCACAATTGGCTTAAATATAAGCAGACCCTATTGGGTTAAACTAATGGGTCCAGCCCAATACAAAAATAACAACAACAAAAATTACTAATAAGTCACTTATTTTAAATTATAATCCCTTATCCATTTGGGCTTCATTCTGGTTCGTATGAGCCTGCTAACATTACTATCCGGCCCAAAAAGCTCCTTAACCTCAAGGCGGGGTTTAGATATAGGTATGGGGGAATGGAAAGAAGTGGCCCATTCGGATGGCCCAATGGTGGCAGGAACCACATGCTCCAATTGGGAAGCTTTAGTAAGTGGAGATGAGTTGGGGACAGTTGGAAAGCAATAATGTGGGGAATGGGACAAGTCAGGTGGTGCATGTGGGGCAGGTAAGAGAAAAGGTTGTAAAGTGGATTTGGAGAGATCACATGGGGTAGCGTGTAAGGGCTGAGATTGAATGGGGAAAGGCTCAAGGCAATCGTGCATCTGAGATTTCACATGATGGCATCCGTTAGAATCCACTAGGTCAGATAGTGGGGTGTTATTTTCAACCTCATTAAAAGCAGTGTCTGGAGTGTGTTGAACGTTAAAGTCATTTACTTCTACCTCTGTCTCTTTAGTTGTTTCACTCTCACCCTTGTTGAATATTATCACGTTCCTCTTTCTTGTACTTGCTCTAATGTGATGATGTTCTTCTTCTCTCTCAGTAGCATCTATAGAAAGACGGTTATTGTTGTTTTCACTTTTAAAGGTAGCTTCTTGTTGTTGCGGCTTCAGATACGAAGATGTACTTGCTCTTTCATCTGCATGTTGTGGATCAGATATCATGTCATCTGGAGCTTGAAACTCAGGTGGGATAAATTGTGAAGTGAGCTCAGAGCTGTGGAAGGGACGTAGCTGTGATACAAGGATAACCGGATGGATATTTGGCGAATAAAGTAAATCCAAATGATATGTAATGTTTCCGATCTGTTGAAGTATCTTAAAAGGGCCGAAGTAGCGTTTTGCAAGTTTTTGAGAGAGACGACGTTGAACCGAAGCTTGACGATAGGGCTAAAGGCGAAGTAAAACTAGATCTCCAATGGCAAAGGTACACTATTGATGACTCAGGTTTGCCTGTTTTCCCATTTTCTTTTTACTGCCCTTCAAGTTTTGTTTTAGGGTAGTAATGAGTTCTTCACGTTGTTGTAGTGTCGTATCTACGGCTGGTACATGAAAGGAACCTGCGCTATAATGAGGGAAAATTGGAGGTGGCCGGCCGTAGAGAGCTTCAAAAGGTGACATACCGAGAGAACTATGAAGGGCCGTGTTGTGCCAAAATTCGGCTAAGTGTAAGTACTTGAACCAATGTTTTGGTTGTTCACTTGTAAAACATCGTAAATGTGTTTCCAGACAACGATTAACGACTTCAGTTTGACCGTCGGTTTCAGGGTGGTATGTTGTACTGTACTTTAAGGATGTTTCTTGTGCGCGAAACAACTCCTTCCAAAAGGTGCTGAGGAAAAGCAGATCGCGGTCAGATATAATGGAATTTGGGACACCATGCAACCGACAGATCTCTACGGCAAAACACAAGGTAAGATCCTTGGCTGAAAACTTGGTAGGAAGTTCGATGAAGTGGCAAAACTTCGTGAGTCGGTCACAAATCACCCAGATCACGATGTGGCCAAATGAGATAGGTAAATGCATTATGAAATCCATGGTTAGGTCTTCCCACACCTGATTAGGGACGGGTAGAGGTTGGAAAAGACCTTGTTTTTTTGTAAGATACTTATTCTGTTGACACACCGAACAAGTCTTAACAAAATCTTTTGTGTCTCTGTACATGCCAGGCCATAGGAAGGAAGAGGAAAGCCGAGCCAAAGTGGGTTGAAGTCCTGAGTGACCCGCAACTGGTGTGGAGTGGAATTCATGTATGATATTTCGTCGTAACTCTGCCACAGGAGGTATGTAAAGCTTGTCTTTGTAGTGTAGAAGTTCATCCTTGACCTGAAATAATGGTTGGGAAGTTGGATCAAATAGGACTTTATTCATTAGATTTTGCCCTTGTTGCTCTGTTTTGTAGTATTGCTTGAGTTGTGTGATGAGAAGTGGAATTGGTGAAGAGATTGAAAGAAACATGATCGCGTCCTCAGTGTGAATAGGACTTAGCGTATCTGCAACTTGGTTAGACTTCCTAGGTTTGTAGAAAATATCAAAGTGAAAACCCTGTAGTTTAGCAGCCCATTTTTGTTGTTCAGGAGTTTGGATAGTTTGAACTAAAAGATTTTTTAAACTTTTCTGATGCGTATATATGTGAAAATGCCTCCCGATCAAATACTGACATCATTTTTTTTACAGCTTCGGTAATGGCGTACATCACACGAACATACACCGAAGAGACTTGAAGGCGGTTGCACAATTTTTTGCTGAAGAATGCCAAAGGATGTCCTTGTTGAGACAAAATAGCGCCAATAGCGACTACTGAAGCATCTGTCTCGAGCACAAAAGTTTGGGAGAAATCTAGAATACTCAAAACTGGAGTTTCTATCATTTTTTGTTTTAATGTTGTAAAAGTTGATTCAGCTGACGTACTCCAAACTAATTTAGTGGAACTCAATAAATCGGTAAGAGGAGCGGCGAGAGAGGTGTAATGACGAACAAATCGTCGATAAAACCCGGTGAGGCCTAAAAAACCCCAGAGAGTTGTGAGAGAGTGTGGCCTAGGCCAGTTGATTATTGCTTGAATATTTTTCGGATCTGGGGTTACACCTTGACTTGAGATAATATGACCTAAGTAATCAACACTAGGAACAACAAAAACACATTTGGAAAGTTTGGCATAAAATCGATTAGATAAGAGTAACTCTAAAATCAACTTTAAATGATGAGCATGATCAGAAATGCATGAACTGTAAATTAAAATGTCATCAAAGAAAACCAGAACAAATCGACGTAAGTAAGATCGAATTAAATCATTCATTGCAGATTGAAAAGAACTAGGAGCATTAGTTAGACCGAAGGGCATAACCAAAAACTCATAGTGCTCATCAAACGTTCTGAATGCAATTTTGTGTGTGTCTTCTGCGGCTACCCTGATTTGGTGATAACCAGGTCGTAGATAAATCTTAGAAAATATAGTGGCAGAACCCAACTCATCAAAAAGTTCATCAATGGTAGGAATGGGAAAACGATCACGAACTGTTACCGTGTTAAGTGCGCGATAGTCGACGCAAAAGCGCCATGAACCATCTTTTTTTCTCACTAAAAGTACTGGTGAGGAGTATGGGCTGTTATTAGGTATGATTATACCTTCATAAAGTATGTCATAAATAGTAGTGGTCATCGCCTCTTTTTGCGAATGTGGGTAGCGGTATGGTTTCACATTAATCGGGGAAGTGTTAGGAACAATGAGGATATGATGATCATGTGGACGAGAAGGTGGTAGACCTTGGGGTTGTTGGAAGACAACAACATGAGATTTTAGTATGGATTTGATTTGGGTAGGGAGTGATTGGGGCAAGGAGTCAAGAGTGTTTGGAGTGGTTTTTGTGGGATTGTGTGGATGTTCATTTGAAGGTTGGTAAATGAGGATGTGCATAGAAGCAATCGAGTCTGTATGGAGAAGGTGGCAAATTTGGTTGTAGGACGAGTGTGTAGGTAGTGATTTAGGGTCACCTGAGATAGTGATATCCTTATTTTGATAGGTGAAAGAAATCTTTGGAATTGAGAAATCATCCAGGATAGGACCTAGTGTGCTTAACCATTCCATACCAAGGACAACATCTGCTCCTTCAATAAGTAGTAAATGAAATGGAATAAGGAATAAGGTGTTTTGTAAAGTGATAGGGACTTGAGAACAAAGCCATGTACATGATAACTTTGGGCCATTACCAACCATCACAGAAAAGTTAGGGATTGGGTTGGTTGGAAGTCTGAGGTGTTGAGAAATTCGTGGTTGTAGAATATTGTGGGTGCTGCCAGTATCAATCAGAACTGTCACAGTTAAGTCGTTCAGTAATCACGTGAATTTTTAAGTGTCTTAGGGGAAAAATGGCCACTAACGGCTTGGGGGGATAATTGGAAATAAGTGTCATCTAATTCAACTGTAGGGGAATTTAGATCCACAGTGTCAGTGGTTTCTTGTGCAATGGGTTCCTCATCGTCCACCATTAATAATAGGAATTTACCAGATGAGCATCGATGACCAGTGATGAACTTCTCATCACAATTAAAACACAGCCCTTGGGCACGCTGCTCCTGTAGCTGGGCATTGGACAGGCGTCGAATAGGTAGTTTTGGGGGTGGGTTTGAAGGTGGTTGAATGGAAGGTGGATTTTTAGGTGGTGGAGTGGTTATAGTTGGTACGTGTGATGAGGTAGTTGAACGTTGTAGGGGGTTAGAAAAGGACTTTTGAAATTTAGGCTTTGCATCTTTGATTTTGGATTCAATCAGTTTAGAAAGTCTAATTGCTTGAGAGATTGAAGCTAGCTTGTGTATAACAATTTCGTTTTGAATATCAGGTGCTAATCCAGATATGAAACAATTTAAGATTGCCTCTTGAGACAAACCAACAACCTGAGTGCCCAATTTTTCAAATGTGGCTTACAATTCAACAACTGAACCCACTTGCTTTAACTTAAACAATTCAGCTTGGTGATTAGCATATGTGGACGGACCAAAACGTAACTCCAAAGCTTTAGTAAAAGAGGGCCAATCGATTAATAGCTCATTTAGGTGCATCCATTTAAACCAACACAATACTTCACCTTTCATATAAAATGACATCATAGCTAATCTATGTTTAGGTGGAACATGATGAAACTCAAAAAATTGCTCAGCTTGAAATAACCATTCCAAAGGATTTGAACCATCAAACATAGGAAGTTCTAATTTTGGGGTACGGAAAGGGGTTAAAGGTTGGTTTTGTTGGAATTGGGTGTAGGGGATTTGATGGAACATGGGAAAATTGTAGTTCTATGTGAAGGGTAAGGTGATGGGTTGAGTGAGGTAAGGTGAATATAAAAATCTGGGAATATGAGTTGGTGTTGGTCGAAAGGGGGCAGTGGTCAAAGTTGGTTGTACGTGGGTTGTTAGAAAGGGTACCAGGGTGTAACAAAGGGGTATAGGGTGGATGCAAGCTTGGGGAATTATGAAGGGAGTTTGCATTAGTAGGGATGGTACTAGTATGGGTTATAGGTATGATAAATGAGAGGGAAACATGAGTAATACCCGAGGATGAAGCTGTTGAGGTCTGAACATTAGTGGTGTGCTGTTGTTCCTTTTGAGTAGCTAACTTGTTAAGCATCACCGTGATGTTTTCATATCTAGAGTCTGAAATCTGTTTTTCATTGTCCATACGGGTCTGAATCAGCTCCATATCTGCAGTTGTCTTGTCAAATCGTTCATCCATTTGGTGTTGTGTTTGGGTCATTGCATTATCAAGATGAACATGAGCTGTTTGGACAACTTCCTCTATGATATATCTAGGGTTTGGTGGTTTGGGAGGGGGATCCATGAATCCAATAGATGAGAGCACCAATTGATAAGGAGTTTTCCACCACTATATTTTTTATCTAAGGTTACCAACATAAGACACACAAAAACTAAGATAGAAAGAGAATTAAAAGTTCTGAATATTTTGTTTTTCGATTCATCAACAGTCACAAAAATGGCTTTAAATACAAGCAGACCCTATTGGTTAAACTAATGGGTCAAGCCCAATACACAAATAACAACATCAAAAATTACTAATCAAAATATCTATGAAAAAAGATATGCATATAAATTTCTTGACTTATCCACGTGTAGAGAGATAGACATTTAGGTCAATAAATATTTTGATGTACGGATGGATAGGAAAAAAACATACATGTAAGACTAAGGATTGGAGTGAATCTTTGCCACCTTGCCTCAATTGAAAAATCGTGATTCAACAATCAACACATTTTAATACTATTTATCTTTGACACTTTTGATTTCTTAATATTAGATGCCAATTTATTTTTTACATATCCTGCCTTCTCAATTCTCACATGAAATAGACGTACACTCTTGACAACTGCAGCTTGTAGTAAATTAAAATAAATAGGTGATATTGCACATAAATATCCAACCTTATACAAGAATTTGGAATCGAAAATCCGAATGCCGTACCGTACATATATCATTCGCGGAGTGTGGTAAAAGAAGGCAATTGAGAGGGTGAAACGTGATGAATGTCACCGTCAGTTTTTAAATTATGCTTTTAATGAATGAATCAAAATAAAGTCAGAGTAAATAAATATTCCACCACATAGGAGATAGAGCAAATTTAACAACAATCAATAAAATAGACGAAAACAGCATATTATTAGGGAACCCCACTTTTTATTACCCAGAAAAGTTGCCAAGGTGTAGCCTTATGTCCCATATTCATCACAATAGCATAAATGATCCAACACTCCTCCGCCATAGCCCTACATATTCATTTATTTGCTGTTATTACTTTCACTTTTTTTTACTTTTTAGTTAGCTCACATGCTTTCTCTGTACATATAGACTCACAGGATACCCAAATTTTCTTTATTTCCTATATGCTACTACCTTTTTGCCAATAATAGACTCTAATAATGTAAACGATCTTAATCGATTTATTACTATGTAATTACATTTCTATGTAAAAAAAGTTAGTTCTGTAAATAAATAGTAAAATGTTGTAGAGATATTTGGAGTACTTATTTTCTCTACACTTTGTTTATGTGTGGATTTTGCAGCTCTATTCTTACACTTTGTTTTATGCGTGGATTAATGAGTTTAGGGTTTATTTAGTTTTTTCATCAAATGAATTTGTACTTGTTAAAAGTATAATAAGTGACAATCTCTCTGATTGTGTAGGGTTATCTTAGAGTTTTAGTATTATTGTTTGTGTAGAATAAATTCACACAAGGATGGTGAGAAACTCTGTCTATATTTATGTGATTTCTGAGTTAATGTAATGTTCTCACCTCAACCTTAAAGTTGAGGTATTTATAAGAGCCTTTTGGGATTGGATCATAGGACACAAGGAGTAGTTATTGAAATATTCTCTCACGAGCGTAAAAGTGAAGTTGTTACTTCCCCTATTATTATAGAGAACATGACTTTCTTCCTTGACTAAGCTTCCATACAATTAGTGCTATTGGACATGTCAATTCTCATGTTTTGTGAGTGGGTAACTGGTAGTTTTATTCAAGGCCATCACAGGGCGAGTGATTTGACCAAAGGGTGAATGCTGCAAAACAGTGCCTCCTCCTTTTTCTTGAAGATTTTCCTGGTGGAATGGTCCAATGTTCAATGTCTTAAAGTTTACTGGATCCTCATCCTTTTTCTTGAAGATTTTCCTGGTGGCTATCAGGTCATCTGTAAAACGGTGCCCCATAAGTTGTATGACTTGATGGAGAATCACCTGTTGAGGGGCCTGCTAATGGAACGTGTCCATCATGAGAGCCACGCCTAAGAAGTAAATGAGTTGAAGTATAAGCTCTTTATTTCTAAGGGAAAGCTCGCCAAAAGTCAAGAGATAGTGAGGACCCTTGTGTAATACAATGAGGATTTGAAATACAAACTCACAACGGTGACGTTAAAGGCTTGTGCTCTTGCTGCCTTATAGAAGAGCCTGAAAGCAATCCCTCGAGGATGCCCTTCGCTCTAAGAAGAAATTGAAGGAAGAGTTATCCATGCTTATGTATGAATTGATGGACTTTTTGAATCAATACTTTGAGCGGGAAAATAGGTGATTAGATTTCCTTTACTCTAAGCTGGATCTATGTAAAATCGATTTATTGAAAGTGGTATGTGATGGCCAGTTGGTGGAAGAAAAAAAAGTGTCGCCTCCTAATTGGTTTAGAGTATCTATTGATGGTGGAACATTGCAAGTCCGGGGAGGAGAAGGCTCTATAGGAGGATATATTCTTCTCTCCATAAGAGAATTCCCAAAGAAATGTAGGTTCTAGAGGAGGCCTGGTGAGCATTGGGCTTATTTGTTTATGCCATTTGTGGCTTAATTTTGTAATCATGATCTTAGCAGTGTTTTGTAATTACTAATGTCACCCAAAGATATTTCTTGTACTTTTCTCCCCTGGGGTTTAATTGATGAAATGGTGGCCTTAGATGCCTTTTCCATATTTTTCTTGAGCCAACTGTTTTTTTATAATGCTTTGAACAGGGTTCTTGCTGATGTATGACTCAATA
The DNA here is from genome assembly GCA_022829125.1 of Lathyrus tuberosus. Classification (NCBI taxonomy): domain Eukaryota; kingdom Viridiplantae; phylum Streptophyta; class Magnoliopsida; order Fabales; family Fabaceae; genus Lathyrus; species Lathyrus tuberosus. Next base: position 4,001,167 of record JALAZF010000397.1, read on the forward strand.
AGGTTGTAAGGATTCCTATATAAGGGTCCAACATAAGTAATTTCTCTATGGATGGAAAGGTTTCTTCCATGATGATCCATCATAAGTTATTTTTCTCTAGGCGAAAATGATTCCTCCATAAGGATCCAGCATAGCTAATTGCCCTATGGGCGGTAAGGATTCCTCCATGAGAATCTCGTATAAGTAATTTCCAATGGGAGGAAAGAATTACTCCATGAGAGTCCAACAAAAGTAATTGCCCTATGTGCAACAAGAATTCCTTTATGAGAATCGAGCATAAGCAATTGTCATATGGGTAACTTTGATTAGATTTTAACCTCCAATCATTTATTCATATAAAAACATAGCAATAATATTCCAAAATTCATGTAACAACGTGAGGCGTCTCATTAAAAACACTTGTGTCTTACTACTTAACGAAGGGGAAAAGAGGTCCCCCCCCCCCCCCCTAAAAAAAATTGTTTGAGAAATAAAACCATACACTTAGTAGAGATGATACCTCACTTTAAACAATCCAAACGATAAATTAAAACAAAACAAATATATGGCATAACGCCTAAGAAATTAATTACCTCTAAAGGGCCTCTTCTTCTGCCACTTTCATGTTCGTTTGGAACAGGGTGGCCAATCATCACCGTCCAGAGCTATATTTTGTTGTTTTGTTTCCTGCTTCAATTCTACAACATTCACTTCCTTTGCCTCTGGTTGTTGCATGCTGACCACGGGATTAGTCACCCTCTTCAGCTTCAAACTATCTAGATAACACCTTATATAATCTCCTGGTGTCCCTAGATAACTCTAACTTGCCCATCAGGAATAAGGTACTTCCCATAGAAGTACAATATAGATAGGATGACTTCCAGATAGGGTGGAAAAATGGGTCCGGCCCGTTAGGCATGCCCTTTTTTTCCCGCACTTTAGTGCAGAGTTGGCCAAGGGTTTAGGCCCTCACCCTCTAATGTGTCTGCTCCGCCCCGCCCCATTTCTTCATGAGCTTTTGTGGGCACAAGCATTTACATAAAACTTTTTGTTTTTAGGCTTAAAAGATGCAGTGCCCACGGGCTTTCCCCACCTGCCCTCACTTTTTTGTGGGGAGGCCTAGGTTTTAGGAACACATCCTCAACTATGACCTCCCCGCCTTGTTTTTTTGCGTGCTTTTACAGGGCGGGCATGCTCGTTTGCCATCCCTACTCCCAGCTGATTAAAAGCATACTACTTTATAATCGTGTTATACGAAGAAGGTGCATCCATAACCAAATATATTAGCTTGATCATTCTTGCACTTTCATCAGACCCAAACAAAATCTTCAAGGTGATATAACCCTTCACATGTACTTGTTTGCTTGAGAATCCTACCAGTGAGTCTTGAAAAGCTTTAATATCGTCTAGGTCTAAGAGAAATATTTTAAAAGAATTCTTGCAGGGGATGTCTCCTAATTATCACACCTTACAATTATGACCATGGGGTCGTTCTCATGTGGATGGGTGCCTGATACATCCCTTTTAGAGAATGTTATCTCAGCCTATATAACTTCTTTCTTGATTGAATCATGGCTATTGGGTGAGCCTTCTATTGTCACAATTTGGCGTGTGTACCTTCTACGGATGGATATAATCTCCACGCCTCTTGAGAATCCTTCTGATATGGTGTTAAAGATGTGGCGCATGGGGTCTATATTCACAACATTGCTCAATTCCTTGCCATTATTGGATTTAAGGCTCCTAGAGGCATCTCGAAGTGACCTTCTTGGATGAGGTTATTTATCTCTTTCTTGAGCTAGTAGTAGTTTCTATCTGATATCCTTGACCATGTGAAAATTGCACCGCCTGTTGGGTTCAGGCCCCATTATGTCTAACCTAGGGGATAACAAAAATGGAATGTTGTGTGTATGGAGGACCTCACACCATATCTTCTCACGGCGAGTGTTCAACAACATGAAGTTCTCTATAGGCCTCTCACTCCATTTCAAATTTGTCTTGCCTCTGACATGTGAGGTATAGTGATCTGCAAGTTATTAGGGTTTCCAGTTGTCTGTTCCTTTTCATCTATGGCATTCTTTTCATAATTGCTCTCTTCACTCTTTATATAGCACTAGACACTGACCCGTATGATCCACGGGTATTTTAAAATGTCATATATAACATTCATATTAGTATGAAACAAATAGTTGCCAACTTGGTGCATGCTTGATAATACCATCCGAGATGTGTCTCAAGTTCACAAGTTCTTGCCAATATAGAACCAACACATTTCTTATACAAAAACAAATATGTGAATCAATATTTTTTGGTTTAAACATATTAATTAAAAAAATTTAACATGTTACCTATTACTAAAGTCAACCGATTTGCTTAACATTATTACACTCTAAGGCCTACTTTTGACGATTTGATCAAATCATCAATGGTCATCCTCTCTGTTTACATCAAATAATCTGATAGAGGAACTATTGTTGGACCACTCATTTGACTAATAACTTGAGTGAGTTCAACTTTAGTCTCATTCATCCTATAAATTTAGTAAATCATATAAGTTAATAAGTGTAAACATATTTTTTTTCTTTCAAAATTATAATATGTGCAACTTATTCATCAACTTACTTGGATCTATACTCAACAATATCTGGCACTTCATCATTCAACATCAATTAGTTCCATAAAAAGTGTTAGATACTCCCATAACTCGTGATTGTAAAAATAGTATCATTAGTTAATACTAAAACAACTCTATTAAATATAACTATATAAATTTAAACTAACTATAATATAAGATCATAAAAAATTATTACTAACCAAAGTTTTTTTTTTAACTTGCAAAGTTGAAGTATCATGACAAGTGGCTCGGATGATTGATGGCTCTCCATAAATTGATGCATAGCCTCAGCAAAATTATCCCACAAAGTGCAATGAATCATGTTCCTCATAAATTTTATATATAAATTCATGACAACAGTACATAAAACAATATAAGAAACTAAAAAAATTAAAGTGTATAACTTACTCTAAATCCTCAACAGATACATCTATAACCTTTTTTTTTTCATTTTTATCGGGCTCTTTGACATCATCCCTTTCAACAATATGTCCAATGATATCTAAATTAAATTAAATATATATTCAATAAGATAATGGTGCAGAAAATATAAATTAATAAATAAATTAAGACACAAAATATAAATTAAATAGTAAAATTTATATTAACCATACAAAGTTTTTTCCTTAGAAGCACTCAAGATTTTAGAGAAAGGCATAAAATAAAAATGATATCGAGGTATATCAAGAGCATATACTTTGAAAGTCTTGGTTGAATTCATATAAATTAAGTTTGTATTTATGTTTCGTGACTTTGTATGAAGGGTCGTTACTTCCGGCTATATATTTTTCAAACACAAAAGATGAACCTTCTACAATTTGATCCTTGAATAGAGGAATCAAATTCTTTCTTATACTGGCATGATTTTCCTGCATTATTCCAAAACAAAAAATATGTTAATTAAAGAACTAATTATAACTTAAAGACATATTATACAATAATAATTTGTACCATATCATCTAGAATATCATTTGAATACTTCCATCTTCCCTAGAGTTGTGGCGATCTGGTATTTCCCAAAAGTGGATAAGTCAAACCTAAATGAAAAATCAACATTTCCAGGTTTAATTTCACGAAATTTATTGTACTTAGTGCTACGAAATTTAGTGCTACGGCTGAAACAACTACAATATAAAATATTGAAAAATATTAAGTGAATATATATATATATTCAATTTAATTTGACTTTATCTAAGTTATACTCTGGTCTTTGTTTGATATAATTGTAGTTTAGGATGTACTCTCACCGTCTCAAATTATAAGTCACTTTATTAAAAAAATTTGTCCCAAATTATAAGTCACTTTACATTTTCAATGCAATATAAATGACATCTTTTCCAATATACCCTCAAATATTTATTATTATTTATTCTTTCAACTCTTTTAATTTCTCTCTTCTATATAATTATGAGGAGCATTACTGTAAAGTTATATATAATTTGTCTTTCCCATAAAATAATAATTAAATTTTTTAATTTATGTGAAAAATAAAAAATGTCTTATAATTTGGGACGGTGAGAGTTGAAAGAGAATTTTTTAAGGTTGTGGCAAGTTATAAGTGTAGCATAATGAGGTTACTTATATAGCACAATTTGGATGTAAAGTCAACGAGACTCATAATTAGAGTCTATATGACCTAAGACATAGTTGTGTAATGATTTTCTTCTTTAACAATAAAAATATAAAGTGTAAAATTATTTAAATTTATTTTATAAATTAATAATACAATTAAAAATAATAAATAAAATATTAATTAATTACAATCTCTCTCTCTCTCTCTCTCTCTCTCTCTCTCTATATATATATATATATATATATATATATATATATATATATCTGTCGATGATAGGAACCACATGCTTCTTTCAAATGCTATCTTATATTTATATGTAGATGTCCATGTTTGCAGGCGAAATAATTAGACAATCCAGAAAAATGGATGTGGAAATTGATTTGGAAGGATTTCAATTATATTAAATGTGTAGTCATATAATATTATCTCTTTGTAGCCATTTAATTTTTACTTGAACAAAATATTTGGAGTCATCTCAATGTTTTGTTATAACAAAATTATTTTGTATATATTAAAAATATAATTAAAAATATTGAAATTATTATTTAATGTCAGTTAAGGATTATAATAAGTAAGGTTTGAATACCTTTTCTTTAAAATATTTATTGAGTTATCATTAATAAATGTTTTGGTGTAAATATTTTTTTAAAATATATTCATATAATTTTTTATATCGGTTCTAGTTAGTCATATCAATGTTATCTTATAACAAAATTATTCTCTATATATTAAAAATAATAAAATTATTATTTTATGTCAATTAAAGATTATAATAAGGTTTGAATACATTTTCTTTAAAAATTTTATTGAATTATTATTAATAAGTACTTTGGTGTAATTTATTTTTAAAAAATATTTATATAATTTATTATATTTTTTCTGTTTTTTATGCAAAAAATATAGCTATATCAATGTTATCTCATAACGAAATTATTTTGTATATATTAAAAATATAATTAAAAATAATAAAATTATTATTTTATGTGAATTAAAGATTATAATAAGTAAGCTTTAGGTCTTGGACAGGAATACGAAGGTGTGATTTTCGGTAGGGAGTGTGCGATTTTCGGTAGGGTTTTGTACACGGCGGCGGTGTCTGAAAATTACATTTCCCCAAATCCAAACGTTGATCTGTGAGAAATCTCATCTGAATGTTTGGTTCAAACTCCTATTCTTAGGAATATGGACCTTCAATCAGTGAGGTGACTTGCACGATTATGACATTTGAGGATGGGGAGGGGGAAGGGGCGTCCTAAGAAGAAGAAGGTGTTGTCCCCCCTTGTCCGTACTCTGAAGATGGAGAAAGGAACGGAAAATGGAAGCTCCTCGAGAAGCATGGCGAGTAGTCAACAAGAGTAACCGGAAACAACTAAAGAACCCACTGTTGAGCCAGCAATCACGGTGGAAGATGAAGGGGTAAAAACCAAGCAAATTTCAGATGAAGAACAACCCAAGAAGTTATGGGTTGATGTGATAAGCGGGAACCGAATTGCGTCAAACGGGATGGTGATTGAATACACAGCTCCCAAACTGGTGGATGGAGAAATTGAAGTAGAAATTGAAGACACAGATGTGGAAACTGAAATGAAGTTTTGGGAATCAGCCTTGATTATGTATGCGATAGGTCGAGACCTGAGCATGAATGCAGTGAAGCAGTTTATGAGTAAGTTCTAGAATTTCGTCAAACTCCCTGACATGTTCTATCATGAAGAAGGGTATTTCATTCTAAAATTCCATTCGTTTATTGAACGAGACATGGTTATGACTAGAGGTCCCTTCACCATCCAAAATGTTCCTATGGTCCTGAAATAATGGAGTTCTGGGTTTAATTTCAAAAGAGACATGCTGCGAACACTCCCCATTTGGATTAAACTTCCCCATCTTTCATTGCATCTATGGGATGCCAAGAGCCTTGGAAAGATTGGCAGTGCACTAGAGAGGCCTCTTTTCACTTATGAGTGCACGACCAACAATCTTAGGGTTTCGTATGCAAGAATCCTAGTAGAGATTGATGTCACCCAGAAGCTCGAGGAGTCAATCAACATCAAGGATAATGAAGGGGAAAAGCTGACTCAAATGATTGAATACGAATGGAAACCAAAGTTTTGTGAAAGGTGTCAGAAAATTGGGCATATATGTTCAGACAAGGTCAATGTATCTAAGAGAATGTAGTGAAAGATAATACTCAAGTCCAGCTGAGCAATGTTAATGATAGTCAGCAGAGGCCAGTCCAAACACCTAAAGAGAATGTGCAGCAAGCTGGCCCATCTTGAACTCAGGTCCAATCTAGTAGAAAAAACAAAGGTAAGAATGTGGTGATTGCTAAAGATAAGGTTGATTGTCATAATGAATTTGAGACTCTTGGAGTTTGGAATGACTCTAGTGTCCAAGAGGGTGTTCCATGATCATCTCTTGGAATGTGAGAGGAATAAACAAAGCTGGGAAGAGTAGAGAGGTGTTTGCTAGAATAAGTAAACTCAACCCAGCTTTGACTATCTTAGTTGAGACTAGAGTAAAATCTCATAAGGCTCAGGCCATTAGGAAAAAATAAGGTTCTAAGTGGAAGTACCTGGACAACTATGAGATGCATCATAATGGCGGGATTTGGGTCCTTTGGGATGATTCTAGAATTAAGGTGCACAAGATCAGTAGTTCTGACCAATACATACACTTAGAGATTTAGAATTTGAAGGAAGGCTCAAAGTATTGGTGCACAACAGTCTATGGCCTAAACACCCTTGAAAGGAGGAAAAGATTGTGGAGGGATATTGAAGCTATCAACCCCCCTGGTTAATGGTTCATAATGGGTGATTTTAAGGAGCAGTTGATCTACCAGAGAGCCAAGATTAGCTGGATAAAAATGGGAGATGGTAACAATCAATTCTTCCATGTTGCCCTGAAAAGTAAGAACCAAGCTACCAAAATGAACTTTCTGGTTGATAGTGGTGGCAGGGTGTGTAGTAAGCAAGAGGAGATGGAGGAAATTGTCCTGAATTTTTATGATGAGTTGGTTGGCAAATCAGTAAGACCATGTCAAAGTTTCTCTTATAGAGTGTATCGTCGCTCAGGAAAAAGTTTCCAGCCAGTCTTCTAAGGGTCTTTCGGTCTTTTCTAGATGCCCCAGGTGGGTACTCTTGTTTCTGAAGGAAGCATTTGATATCGTGATACCAAGGTTTGTCATTTATGACTGCTTCAATCGTGAAGATGTAAGCGGGCCGTTCAAGGCGCATTATGTCAATCTTAGGTATGTCATTCCATTGACCTACACTCATCATGGAAGAGAGAGTGGCTAAGGCATCAGACATGTGATTCTCTTCACGAGGGATGTGATGAAACTCGATTCTGTTAAAGAAGGGTAACAACCGTCTCGCATAGTCTTTGTAAGGAATCAGTCCTGATTGATATGTGTTCCAATCTCCTTTGATCTGATTAATAACCAGGGCTGAGTCACCGTATACATCCAAGTTTTTGATCCTTAAGTCGATTGCTTCTTCGAGACCCATGATACAAGCTTCGTATTCGGCCTCGTTGTTTGTACACTTGAACGTCAGTCGGGCGGTGAAAGGAATGTGGGTACCCTGAGGTGTTATGATGGTTTCCCTAATTCCGTTTCCATAACGATTGACAGCTCCGTCAAAGATTAGTCCCAATTGGGAACCTGGTTCTGGCTCTTCACTGGGTAGCGGTTCATCGCAATCTTTCATTTTTAAGTACATGACATCTTCGTCTGGGAAGTCAAACCCGACTGATTCCTGATCGTCAATCAGTTGATGAGCCAAATGATCGGCTAAAACATTTCCCCTAACGGCTTTCTGAGCATGGTACTCGATGTCATATTCTGATAACAACATCTGCCAACGGGCAATCCTTCCCGTAAGAGCAGGCTTTTCAAAGACGTACTTGATTGGATCCATTTCTCAGATTAACCAAGTAGTGTGACGAATCATATACTGGCGAAGACGTTTGGATGCCCAAGCCAGAGCATAGCAAGTTTTCTCGAGCATAATGTACCGAGTCTTGCAGTCAGTGAATTTCTTGCTCAAATAGTAGATGGCAGACTCCTTCCTTTTTGTTTCGTCTTGTTGGCCAAGTACACAACCCATCGAGTCTTCCAAGACTGTTAGCTAGATAATCAGTGGTCTTCCCTTCACTGGTGGTGATAGAATCGGTGGGTTCAACAGGTATTCCTTGATACTGTCGAAGGCGGTTTGGCAGTCTTTTGTCCAAATGCAGTCCTGATTCTTTTTTAGTAATTTGAAAATCGGCGCGCATGTCGCGGTCATGAGGAATATTAATCTAGAAATATAATTCAAACGTCACAGGAATCCCCTGACTTGTTTTTCAATTTTTGGAGAAGTCATTTCTTGAATGGCCTTGACCTTGTCAGGATCAACCTCAATTCCTTTCTGGCTGACGATGAACCCTAAGAGTTTTCCTTAGCGGACACCGAAGGTGCACTTGTTGGGATTCAAGCGGAGTTCGTACTTTCTCAATCGTTTGAACAACTTTGACAGTTGGGTCACATGCTCCTCCTCTGTTCTAGATTTGGCAATCATGTCATCGACATATACCTTGATTTTCATATGTATCATGTCATGAAACAGAGTAGTCATGGCCCTTTGATAGGTTGCCCCGGCGTTCTTCAACCCGAACGACATTACCTTGTAACAAAAAGTACCCCATGGGGTAATGAATGAAGTTTTCTCCATGTCTTTCGGCGCCATTTTTATCTGATTATAGCCCGAGAATCCATCCATGAAGGAGAAGACTTTGAACTTTGATGTACTGTCAACCAGCATGTCAATGTGTGGTAAAGGAAAGTCGTCCTTTGGACTAGCCTTGTTTAGATCTCTGTAATCTACACATATTCTGACCTTTCCGTCCTTTTACGGAACTGGTACGATGTTGGCTAACCATTGAGGATATTCTGATGTGGAGAGGAAACCTGCGCCAATCTGTTTCTGTACTTTCTCTTTGATTTTGATGGCCATGTTTGGATGAGTCCGGCTCAACCTCTGTTTTACTGGCGGATATTCTGATCTTAACGGTAGATGATGTTCCACGATGCTGGTATCCAACCCTGGCATGTCCTGATAGGACCAAGCGAATACATCGGAAAACCCTTTGAGAAGCTTTATCAAACTTTCTTTGACAGTTGGACTGAGTAGGGCCCCAATCTTGAATTCTTTTCTCTCTTCCTCTGAGCCCAAGTTGACCATTTCCAATGACTCTTTGTGAGGTTTAATGGACCTTTCCTCTTGTCTGAGTAATAAGGAGATCTCCTCTAGAATTTCTTCGTCATTTTCTTCTTCAGCCTCAAATACCGGGAATTCAAAGTTGGGAGAAGGCATCGGATCATACGTTTCAATGGGGTTTAAAACAGGCAATCTGCAATGACGTGATAATTTGTGTTTAGAAGAGATAGAGAGAATGCAAGAGTGTGTGCAGTGTATTTTTTTTTACTGGTTGTTTTTATTATTTTTTGTTTTTTAGGATTACCATTTTCTGAAAAAATGAAAAGAGAAAACAACAATTAACGCGGAAATTACAGAACGACGTTTATTTATTTATGATTTTGTCGATTCTTGAAACTACAACCCTATAAAACAAAACTCAGTCGCTTTGGTTAAAGCGAAGAGGGATATTTACAGAAAGTGAGCCCTATCAAAACATCTGTTTCACCTGGGCAGGGTGAAAGGTTAAGATAAAGACGACAATTACTTTGACTTATGAACAATCTTCGGAACATCGACAGCAACCCATTGGCGGCGAACTTCCCGGTGAATCAGAAAGTCTGGTACCTTCTTTCTTGATTTGTCTTCATAAATAACACTGATTTCTGGTGGAGCAGGATCATTGGAATCTGTCTCCCAGGCAGAGTTGTCGTAGGAGGATTCCTCTGTTGTATTTTGCATAGTATTTGTGCTCTCAGGTAAATCTCCTCATCCAGTTGGCTGGATGTCTTCGAGCCTGATACGAGAGTTTTCAGGAGCGGTGTATTTGACCATGAAGTCGTATTTGCCACTCGGTTATCCCAAGGTGTCCCACACTTATTTGGAACTGGAGGAGTCATCCCTTTCGATGACGTTGACCCCGGGAAAAGCATAGTTGATGAACTCTTGTCCTGCAAACTTTGCGAATTCATCGTCGTGCTGGATATTTTTTGAATGCCCTGAGTGTTGATCCCATGACATGGTGGGGACGCAAGTATTTTTTCCAATGACGCTCAGCTGATTTTCATTGTTCAGCTGATTTTCTTGCCCCAAGTCTCCTGGGTATGGCTGCCAGATAGGCAGACCATCCATCGGGCCATAGTAGTCGTGGTCAAAGTTGTATTTCATCGGAGTGTCTTCCTCTAATGAATTTGGTGGAGCACGACATCCTTCTGGATCACAATCTCCGTATATCATTTCGACGTCTGACCTCGGTATAAATCTCGGACTTTGTACGGGATAGCAAAATGGCGTAGGCACCTCTTCCTGAGACATATAACCGTCCTCATTAAGATAGGACATCCATTCCTCATCTGTGTCGGAGGAATCTCCCTCGTTGATGGTATGTACTTCTTGAGACACTAGGTGAAGGAAACCTCCACTGTGGAAGAAGTTCTGAATGGGATGAAGACTTTCATCGTTAGCAGCTGTCTGGGTACAGGTTGCAGAAAAACCAAGACTCTTCTTTGTTTTATTATCAGTAGGAATGACAAGCTGTCCCCATCCCTTTGCATTGTTACTCTCGATTACTTTGAGAGCATCTTTGTACGAGGAAATCGATGTTCCTTTTTCTGATTGATTCTCATTACTCACCGAAAGGGCTTGGAATTGAGTTCCAATAACCTCCTCGGGTTCTACACAAGTGGACAATGACAGGTTACTCACGATAAAGGCTTGTTCTCCACAAACTGTGACGAGTTGGTCATTCTTGACGAACTTCAGCTTCTGGTGAAGTATCGAAGTGACTGCCCCAGCCTGGTGTATCCAAGGTCTTCCTAATAAGCAACTGTATGTTGCCCAGATGTCCATGACCAGGAAAGTGTGAGGTCCGATAGTTATGTGAAGGTCGACTTCGCCGATAACTGTTTTTCTGGACCCGTCAAATGCTTTGACGACGACCTCACTGCTTCTCATCGGAGATCCTTTCAATGATAGTCGCATCAGAGTGGACTTCGGCATGACATTGAGAGCCAATCCAGTGTCTACCAGTACGCTAGCTAAAGCATCGTCCTGGTAGTTAACTGTGATATTGAGCACCATGTTGTGACTTTTGCCTTCTTCTAGCAATTCTTCATCACTAAGCCCCAAGTTGTTGCAGGAAGTGATGTTAGAGACGATGCTATCGAACTATCGTATTGACACATCCTGTTCCACAAAGACCTGCTCTAAGACTTTCTGTAGAGCCTCTCTGTGGGCTTCAGAACTGAGCAAAAGTGATAACACTGAGATCTTTGAAGGAGTTTGTAACAGCTAATCAACAATGTTGTATTCACTCCTCTGGATGAGCTTCAGCATCTCATCATCGTTCTTTGAAAGGTCGAGATCAATGGATTGACCGACTGGTGGATTAGGAACTTCTGTGTGAGGTTCCTTTTCGCTGTTAGGTTCTCCAACTCCTCTGTTGAAGATTCGACCGCTCCGTGTTACTCGAATGATGTCTGTAATATTCACGATGGAGGGTAATGGAATTTCCTTTCCATTCTCAATTGTTATTGCACCGTATTTGTAAGGGACCGCCTTAGTTGATTCATACGGTAACGGTCCCGGTAGATAGATAACTACAGGGGCCTTCTGATTTTTCTGACTGTCGTAAGTAACTTCAATAAATTCCTGGTTAAGAACCTTTGATTCTTCAAGTAGAGGGATGATGGTACAAACATCCTTGGTCCATTCGCGATCAGAGATCACGACAACATCCTTAATCTGATCAGCAAAATAGTTTGGTGTCCAGTTGATTGATCCAGAACTTGGACACGGTTGAATTTCTTTAGGAGCCAACTGATTTTGAAGGGCTACTCGCACGAGGTAACATCCTTGATTATTTTCCGAGCAGACTCTACAGCGCTCGTAGTTGTGTGGTGGCACCTGGCCACGTCCGCTTTGAATGCAGTGTAACCTTACCAGGTCTATTTCCATAGATCGGACATCCTGACTTTGATGCCTAGTAGGGTTCCTGTTTGTCACACTGATTTGTTGCGTGTCTCCATCCATATAGATCGGAAGCCACCAGTGGTTTAACAAGTGTTGCAAAGTTCTTTGCACGAGAGCGCACCCTTGGTTACTCTCACGACATACTTTACAGTTCTGATAATTATGCGGAGTCAGGAAACCGAGCTGGACTTGTGTAGCGTGTAACTCCACCAAGCTGGTATTCATCAAACGAATATCGAAGATTTGAATCATATTCACTTGATACTGATTTCCATTGCGGTAATCCTAAATCCATCCAAGATCCATCTGATGCTGGAGGGCCTCTTGTACAAAAGAGCATCCCTATTTGTTTACCGAGCAAGTCTGACAGGAATTGTAATCATGCAGTGGCAGATTATGATGTTGGCTTTGCCTTGAGTGCATTGCCACCAAGTTGACATTCATTGCACGGATGTCTTGATTCTGAATGATGTTGGAACTTGTATAAGTCATGTTAAATCCATGAACTCGATGTTATTGGATCCATCCGAGATCCAATTATTCCTGTAGAGCTGATTGTACCACAGAACATCCTTGATTGTTTTTAGAGCAGATATCACACTAGTGATAATTATGAGGTGGCACATGGCCGTATCCACTCTGTCTACAATGCATCTTGACCAAGTTGGCCCGTAATAAGAGTACATCATGAATTTGATAGTTGTTGTTGGACTTTCCCTCTATCAAATTTACCGCAGCTTTCTCGTGTTGAGGCAACGGTTTCGTGAGAACATTAGGATTCGTATCCTTGAAGGATAAGACCCCGCTCCTAACAAGCTTTTGCACATCGGATTTGAAACTGAGACAATTTTCTATGTTATGTCCCGGTCCTCCTTGATGGTAAGGGCAAGTCTGATCCGCTTTGAACCAAAAAGGCAGATTTTTAGGTATTATAAAAGGAGACTTGGTTTAGACATGCCCCTTGACCAGTAAGAGTGGAAACAATTCTACGTACAACATTGGTATAGGGTCGAACCCGGGAGGTCGTGTCGTACGATTGTTGTTATATGGAGGATGAGCCTACTGAAAAGGCTGTTGTGTCCTTTGCTAAAATTGTTGTTGAATCGGTTGGCTCTGAGCAACCCGAGGTTGATATGTAGGAATAGGCGCAGGGTTGATAGCAGGAGTTACGGCTGCTACTGGTTGGTACCGTCGCCTTTGCTTTCCGAGAGAGATATTGCCAATATCCTGCTCTTTTTTCTTAGGGAGAGCACTACCGTATCGTTTTGTACTACTTAATGACCCAGCATCTTTAACTAAAAGTCCTTCTCAGACTGCTTTCTCAAGACGAACTCCCATGCCCACCATCTCGGTGAAGTCGCTGGGTGCACTGGCAACCATTCTGTCGTAATAAAATGAGCTTAAGTTTTCAAGAAGATCTTTGTCATCTCTTTTTCCTCAAGAGGTGGGAAAATCTGGGCGGCAATTTCACGCCATCTTTGAGCGTATTCCTTAAAGGTTTCCTTGTCCTTTTGTGACATCGATCTGAGTTGATCTCTGCCCGGTGCCATGTCTAGGTTGTACTTATATTGTTGAACAAAGGCTGTGCCAAGATCTTTGAAAGTGCCGATCTTAGTGCAGTTTAAACCCATGTACCATTTAAGCGCGGCACCGGTTAAACTATCATGGAAATAGTGGATCAGTAGCTCTTGGTTCTTTGTCTGAGCTGACGTTCGCCGAGCATACATCACCAAATGGCTTTGAGGGCAAGAGTTACCCTTGTACTTTTCAAAATCGGGTACCTGGAATTTGTGCAGTACTTTCACATTGGGGACCAAACAAAGGTCCGTGGCATCTTTTCAAAATAAATCCTGACCGCGAAGGGCTTGTAGTTCTTTCTGCATCTCCAGGAACTGTTCCTGGAACTCATTCATTCTATTGAACATACTTTCGTTTCCACCAGAAAGTATCGGTGGGATCAGTCCTTCCGGGACAGTGTGTACCACGGGTGGTGGTATAGTTATCATGGCAGTGACTCTAGGTTCTTCCCTCTCCCGAAGTTTGTAACCTTCAGGAGTTGCTGTCATGCCCCGGGCATCTTCGTTTTCCCGAAGTTTGTAACCTTCAGGCCCAGCGCCTCCTGCTGCGGTTCCCTGACCTTTAGTGATTGGCAGAACATATCCTTTCGGGATATAGTTAATAGGCATGCCCCAGGGACTATCTTTAGGCATGGTATACCGAGGGACATAGTTTTCCACTATGGGCATTGATATGATCTTTGAGATCACAGTCCTTTGTTGTTGCATCTGAGCTTCTGCTAGAGCTTGCATGTCATTGTGAAGCTTTCTCAGATCCTCTTTCAGAGTGTCGATCTCTTCCCTTAACTCTCTATTCTCTTCCTCGAGATCATCCATCTTTTTCTGTCGATTGGCCCGAGTATTGTATGAATGAGACAGTTTGACTCTAGAATCGAGACGCAAACGTGAGATTCGTAGGTAAGAAGAATGCGTTATGTGAGAATGATGAATGATATGCAATGATTATATTAATTTTTGTTTAATCAAAATAAACTTCAACAATTGGATTGCAAATATCAAACAGTGGGGAAACTCCATTTTATTGAATTCAAAGATTGCAGAATGGAAATACAGTAATTTACATAGTGCTGCAAAAGGAAATCTAAACTTATGGGTCCTGAGTCCTCTCTGAAGCGAGCTCAGGTGCTGGTTCTGGTACTTTCCTTTTCTTTGACTGGGGCTCTTGAGCCGTTGTCGGGTCGTCATTCCTTTGCCAAGTGAAAGGAGCGAGCAAATTCCTCTGGTCATCCTGACTTTCTACAACATGTTGCTCTAAAATCTCAATCAGAGCATCTTTTTCTTTCAATAGTTGTTGTATTTTCTTACACTCCACACTGAGAATACCGTACTTATTCCTCCAAGACCTCTTCTCCTGTTGAACTCTGTTGAGAATAACTTGAAGTTTTTCCGTATCAGACATAAAGTAAAGGACGGGGTCCCTTAACGGAAGAACTTCCTGACGAGGGTAAGGCATCCTCAGCTTGAGATCTATAGTTTGTACCCAGTGGAGATAAGGTTCCACCGAGACACAATCTGGTTTTCCTAGAGACTCTCTTCCTTTCCTGTGAATGTGTTTCCACGCATGCACTATTTCTATCTTTAGTGCTCTGTCATTTTCTCCTTCCTTGAAGAAAATACCTTTCAGATCAGCATTACGTGGGACATGCCTCATCGGGTATCCAAATTGACGACGAACTAACACTGGATGATAGTTGATTCCTCCCTTAGTTCCTATAAGGGGTACATTTGGGAAATTTCCACAACGGTAATTGATTCTGATCCCGTCATAGATTCGATTGTACCTATCGATGTCAGAGTTGGTAAGAGACATGATTCTCTGCGACCAACGTAAAGTATTCTTTTGATCCCAAAATGCAGCCGACTTTGGCAAATGGGAAGTGAACCATTTGTACAGCAGGGGTACACAACATGTGATCATTCCTCTGCTGTACAAATTCCATAAGTGTACAGAATGATAAGCATCTGCAAGCAAGGTCGGTATAGGGTTTCCAATTAGAAAAATCTTAATGGTGTTGATATCAACGAAGTTATCAATGTTGGGAAACAAAAATAACCCGTAGGTAAGAAAAACAAAGATGATTTCGAAAGCGGCCATGTTCCCTATACTAGCAAAGTACAGAGCTTTCTTTATTAAGAACTGGGCTGGAAAACCCTGGATTCCACCCTTAGTGGTCATGTGAGTCCTGACTTCTGACTCGTCCAAATAGATTGCTCTTGCAATGGTTTGATCCTTTGGAATTTCTTCCAGTCCAGAAAAGGGAGCTTGATCAGTAATATGTAAATCAGTCAGGTGAGAGTACACTTCCAGTGTTGGTGCTAGTTGATAATCCGGGAATGTGAAACAGTGATAGACCGGATTGTAGAACTGGATTAGGGTGGACAGGATTCCTTCGATTACATGGACCCTTAACAAGGACAACAGTCCTCCATACTTGGCTCTGAAAGCCTCAGGGTTGGTTATCATCCTCGCCAAACCTCTTAAATCCTCCAGTTTTGGAACCTTGAAGGTGTACTTATGAGTTTTCCTTCTACCGAAATCCATTAGCAATCTCTTTATCTGACATTTGCAATCATTGTCTTAGTTTAGTTTGAAAAAGAGAGACTAGAAGAGAAGTTTTTTTTTGTTTTTTAATGTTTTTTAAATGAATGTATAAATGCAGCACACAAAAACATAGAAAAAACATGGGGTCAAAGGGTTGGTGTCATGAAGTCAAGGCTCTACCCATCCCCAAAGGTTCATACTGGTGATTTTTTGTACCTGTCCGCAAAATCATTGACCCCTCTTGGGATAACAACAGCAAGCGGATTTCCAGCGAGCTGATGTATCTTAGAGTGATCTCAAATGAGGGTAGTATCGCGTGACAACTATTCCCGATAGCTTCTGCACTACAAAATGGTTTCAGTTTACTAAAAACCTCAGCTTCTCAGATAACCCAATCGACCACACTACTTTCAACAACCGAAGTTGTATAGGTAACGCATCTGTAAAGGGAGTCTCCACTGAGTTTGATTATCGACCGGGAACTCTTAACTGGGATTCACTCCCCGTAAGATTACATGTATAATGCCATCCCCTATCTTAGGTGTATACTCAATCTTTCCACATGCGGCATCACACGCATTCCCATTAGCAGAAAAATAGACACATATATCAATTAGGAAAAGCAGTATATATTTGTCTTAATATCCTAGACCTCTAGTCTTATGATCCTATACAGACAATGACTCCCCAGCAGAGTCGCCATTTCTGTGACACTTTGAGAACTTAAGGTTTCATCCCTTGGGAATGCAAGAAAGAATGCCTCCCACTGTGGTCGCCATTTTTCTGTAGCGCGATTTTTGTGGTTTCAAATCACTATCGCTTTGGTACTACAGTTCGATTCATTTTTTATCCTGTGAAGCTGATTAAGGAAGGGAAATAGATGTCTCCAATTAACCTGCTTGCATACTGAGTTTAAACAGTCAAAACTGTTGGTTTACAGATGCTATCAAAATAGGGGGGGTCCTTCTTAGGGTTATTTTCTTAAGAATACAAGTGTCTGGATTATCTATGAGGCTTCTGGTAAGGTGTTAGGTCAGATGCTTTGTATAAAGGTACGGGATTTTAGGTTTTTGATTAGTGTGCTCGCTAAGATTTTGCAATCTTATGCCTACGTATTCCCGTTTAACGAAACAGGGAAATCAGAGCGATCGTAGTTCCTCCTATTCTACGGGTGGAAAAAGGTTGTTTTGGTGTCTTGTTCAAAGCCCAAGACGTGACGTTAAAGGGTTTTGTATCTTGTTCAAAGCCCAAGATGTGAAGCTAAAGGGTTTTGGCTGAGAGAATTTGTCATCTCTAAAGAGGAGTTGTTGATGTTTGTATGCTGTGAGCAAGGCAAAAATTTGATGCTAAAAGGTTGATTGACTCAACCGGGGTTTTCTTTATACAAAGGTTAAGAGGAGGCTAGAGGTTTGACTTTTCTGGAGGAAAATGTTCTTTCTGTCTTGTACAAAGCCCAAGATTGAGGCTAAAAGCGATTTTGACTCCGTTGGGGAGAATGTATCTTGTATAAAGCCCAAGATGGAGGCTGAAAGGGTTTGACTCAACAACAGAGTACTTTTATCTGTCCTGTATAAAAGCCCAAGACGGAGGCTAAAAAGGTTGACTCGACAAGAGAGTCTTGAACAGGTGATTGACTCAACAAGAGAGTCTGAAGGTTGTTTGACTCAACAAGTGAGTCTTTTATACTCAACAAGAGAGTGATTTGTGGTCTCGTACGAAGCCCGAGATTGGGGCTAAAAGGAGATTACTCAACAATAGAGTCTTTTATACTCAACAAGAGAGTGATTTTCTATGTCTTGTACAAAGCCCAAGGCGGAGGCTAAAAAGGGTTTGACTCAACAAGAGAGTCTTTTATACTCAGCAAGAGAGTGTTTTACTATCTGTCTTGTACAAAGCCCAAGAC
The DNA here is from genome assembly GCA_022829125.1 of Lathyrus tuberosus. NCBI lineage: Eukaryota > Viridiplantae > Streptophyta > Magnoliopsida > Fabales > Fabaceae > Lathyrus > Lathyrus tuberosus. The sequence continues at coordinate 4,019,499 of JALAZF010000397.1, forward strand.
GGAGGCTAAAAGTTGACTCAACAAGAGAATCTTTTATACTCAATAAGAGAGTGTTTTTCTATCTCGTACTAAGCCCGAGATGGAGGGTAAAAGTTGACTCAACAAGAGAATCTTTTATACTCAACAAGAGAGTGTTTTTCTATCTCGTACTAAGACCGAGATGGAGGCTAAAAGTTGACTCAACAAGATAATCTTTTATACTCAACAAGAGAGTGTTTTTCTATCTCTTACTAAGCCCCAAATGGAGGCTAAAAGTTGATTCAACAAGAGAATCTTTTATACTCACCAAGAGAGTGTTTTTCTATCTCGTACTAAGCCCGAGATGGAGGCTAAAAGTTGATTGACTCAACAAGAGAGTCTGAAAAGGTTAGCTTTTCTAGGGGGAATCATTTTGTACACAGCCTAAGAGGAGGCTAACTTACTGCTGAGGATTATTTAGATCCTGAAGCGGGTCCAAGTGTGGAGAACTCTCATGAGAGAGACTGGGTTTCAGAGTGATCAGTGTTTCTTCCTATGTTTGAAAGGAACTTGAGAATGTCTTTAAGACTCAAGAGGTTTAGACTGTCCAAGTCAAGAGTTTTATCTTTTGTACAATGCCCAAGAGGAGTCACGGGCATTAAGGGATGAGTATCAACCCTACAATGGTCGGATTTTTGACGTGGGAAAGACTGCTCTAGCAAAGGATGATTAAGTTCTATCTTATACCTTTAAGAGGACGTCAGGGTCCTTGTATTAAGCCCAAGAGAAGGTATGAGAACTTCTAAGAAGACGAAGGGTCCTTGTACAACGCCCAAGAGGAGGCGGGGATGCTTTTAGGAAGCCTGTGGGTCCCCAAACCAAGAGAAGTTCAAGAAATGTAATTCACCGAGAAGAGATCATTCCAGGAAAGTTCGAGGATTTGGAAGAAACTCAAGAGATGCCATTCACGGAGAAAAGATCATCTCTGGGGAGTTAAAGTTTCTTTAATAATTTCTAAGGGTGGCAGTCTGAGAAAAGGTTCACCAAGAATATTGCCTTTCTTTTTGTTCCATATTGTTTAACCCCAAGAGGAGGGAAGATTGTACCTAGAATCCTACGGGGGATCTAGTTTTGTTTGTATTTAAGAGTGACCAACATGGCTTTACCTAGTTCTAGACGTAGTTGCCGGGGAAAACTCTAAATAACTATACTAGTATTACACAGTGCATATGTGACAAGTATATAAAAGGATGTGAAAGAAGACTTACAGTGAAACAGCCCCACAATATGATTTATATACATATGAAAACGGTAAATGAAAGCGGATAAACACTTACCCGTAGTAGAGCTTCCATGAGGTTTGGTTAGTTGTTCAACAAAGAAATTAAAGACAGTTTTGATGACAACATATATTTTAATTCAAAATCAAAGGAGAAAGTGCTTTGAAAAGATTGTTGGGGCTTACAGCTCAAGGAGAGGCCCAAGTTTTAATGATGATCGCACCGTTGTTTTAAAAACTATACAGAGGGACTTATACAATACGTGAGGCCCAAAAAGTTTCTATGTACAAGGGGTTGGGTCTTACACTCTATTAGAGGCCCAAAGATTTTGAAAAGAAAAGAAATGGGGCTTACAACACGAGGGTAGGCCCAGATGATTTGGTTTTTGAACTGGCGATTGCGCCGAGATTTTTCTTTTAACGTAGAGGGACTTATACATGTCTGAGGCCCAAAATGGTTTTGGTTAAAAGGGGATTGGGTCTTACACTCTATTAGAGGCCCAACGTTTTTGTTTTTGAAAAGGAATGGGACTTATAGCTCGAGGAGAGGCCCAATTGGTTTTGTTAAAAAGGCGACGATCGCGCCGTTGTTTTTGAAAATACAGTGGGACTTATACAATGACTGAGGCCTAAAAAGTGGTGTATTTACAAAGGGGATGGGTCTTACACTCTAATAGAGGCCCAAAGAGTTTGAATAAAGATGGGTCTTATAGCTCAAGGAGAAGCCCAGATGATTTTGAAAAGGCGATGATCGCGCCGTACGTTTTGACGGTATCGGGACTTATACAATACACTGAGGCCCAAAATATTTTGGTTTTCAAGCGGGGTTGGGTCTTACACTCTATTAGAGCCCCAAAGTGTTTGAAAAATGATTTGTTTAGGGTGATTATGATCAAAACCCTAAATTAGTTTCAAAATGTATTTTAATTAAATAAAAATTTAATTAAAATGACCAAAATTATCAAACATGTGTGAAAAACAAGTTGTGATCTTGGATTAATGTTTGAAAAATCATGTTTATAACCACAAAATGATTGAAAATCAATTAAGTTTGGGAAATCAAGAAGGAACAAATATTTCGAATGTTAAAAACAAATAAAACATTAATTCTTTGCAAAAATATCAAATATATGAAATAAATAACATTTTTGGGAATTTTTGGCAAAATAAAATATTTTAACATTTTTGTGAATTATTAAAAAAAGAATCAACTCAAAATCATTAAAATTCAGAGAGAAATTAGTTTTTGAATCAATTAAATAAAATCACAAAATTCAAATATTTGAATTTTCAAAAAAGGCGCCAAGAACATGGCAAGAACACGCGCGTGTTCTTAGTTTGGCCTGATTTGCATTTTCTATTCAATCTCATTGAATACTTGATAAAATCACACAATCCACATATCAATCTGCTCGTTTTCACCTCACGATCATGTCTATGGTCTTTAATTTCATTTATTTTAAGCATGGAATAAGAAATCAAGACAAAACCTCAAGAATCCTAAAATTTGCATGAAGGCTGAGAATTTTGATACAGATTCAAACAAAGCAATTAATTGAGGGGAAACATTCTATGCATGATTATGAACATTTGGCAAAAGTATTGTGCGAGGAAATATGCATAGATTAAGAGATGACCAAGTTTAAGCTTACTTTAAGGTCGTGACAGCAAGTGCAATGTGATTTTTGAGTTGGAGGTGTTAAAGATGAGTTGTGATGATCTGAACAGCTTCCCTACACCATATGGAGTGTGTTTGAATGCTTGGACTTGATTGGAAAAGGATGGATCACTTCATGGCATCTCAGCTGTAACTTGGTTAAAACCTTGAGCAACTGGCTGGTGATTCTGAGAAATCAGTGTTACCGTTGTTGTTTAAGTGTTTGGATCACTTATATATGATGTTTATGAGGTGTGTGTGTGTGATTGGTTTGGTTGAAATAGCTCTCAAACTCAAAACCCGATAGTGACTTGCTTTGGAAGGCAAATTTGTAAGTGAGAAGGTGATTTTGAGGAAAACATCTGTTTTATGGCTTTGGTGTACTTAAACTGAGCACAAATGAGCTCTATTTATAGTAGAGCAAGTTTGTTTTGCAAGGAATAGGGAATGGCAACTGCAACAGAGGTTTGGCAAATGTTGATCAATAGGAATCCAAGTCTCCTCTAGCCATTGACTAGAGGTTAGAGCACAGGCTGCTGGTTCCCTAGTTCAGAGATCATCCTTGACTCATTCAGTTGGAAATGGCTCAGTTCATGCCACCTTGGTGCATCCATTGAATGCTCCAAAACAAAATTGGAGTTTTGTCCCCTCTTTAGGGTTTTTTAGGTTTGGCATGCTATTTTTAGTTCCAAAGACTTGGAAAGCTTATGGATCAGTGTTTGTCCCTTCTTGGTCTCCCTCTGAGGTGTTTAGATGGATAAACTTGTTTGTCATTTGCACAAATTGCTCAAATCGAGCAAAATGCACAAATCTGCCATGTTATGACAGTTGCAGCAAGGCATATTGCCATTGTCATAACTCTTAGCTCAAATGGGATTTGATGGAGTTCTTGACCATTTTGGAAAGCTCTCATATGATACAACATATGTGTGATCATAATTTATCTTGACACTTTTTGGATTCAAGTGAAAAATGCCCCTACATTTTGAAAAAAGTGAAACAGATTCTGACTTAGTGAAAATTTCACTAAGTGTTGGAAAAAGTGACATTTCATGTTTTCAGCCATTTTGATACAACCATAACTCAAAATCCATGATGAATTGGAATGAGGTATAGTTGACACTTTTAAAGTATGCCATGTGTAACACCCTTTTCTACCCCCACAAATTTTGCAGCAGAAACAACTCAAATATCAGAGTAAAGTATCAAAATCACTTCAAGGGTGCACATTTCTCATTTAAATCAAATTAATACACTTGCCCTATAAACAAAAGGGTTTTCCTCAAAATAACTCGAAAGCCTTCACATGGCAGCGGAACTCAAAATTCTCAATTAAAAGGTTTTCATCAAACATCGTAATAGTTCAAAAAGGTTTTCAACATATAAAACCATATCATCAAATGACAACAAAATAATGAAAAACATAGTTCGACTCAAAGGACCCCAACTTGATGTTACACTATCAGAGCAAGACCCTCTAAATCGACCAAAACCAAATAAACTTCAAGATCCTCGAAAGCATCCACAGTTAAACCTGATCACCTGCACATTACCCACGTGGAGGCAACATTCAAACAGGCAGGGTGAGTAATCACAATTCATAATAATCATTATAAAACAAGATATACATAAAATGGCATTATCTTCATATACAACATCTTCAGGGTCATCACAAGGAAGCATCAAAATCACGAACAACATCATAAAATACAACAATACCAATTAAATGCAAATGCACAACAAGACTCATGCATGTGGTACCAATCGTCATAATAGATGGACACTAGGCCATCAACCCTCCAAAGATCCCCGTCAATAGGATTGATCCCGTAATTGGAACCGGAGCACGTCATAATTACCTCATATCCACACAATGGGAATGAAGCGTCGTCACAGAGTATGCATATGAATGTATGATACACAACATCACTAATCATCATCATCTAATAAACATCATAATGTGCATCACCATTCATCAATTCTCATATATGTCATGTCATCACATATTCGTCAAATAATCACCAAAACATCATCATATAATCATCATTAACATCATAGAAAATCATCATAGAAATCACAGCATCAAGACATCACAACAGCACAACAACATAAACAAAATTTCACGAACAACAACAGTTCACTCCAGGATTCGCCTAGCGAACCTGTTTGCTGTGGCCTTCGTTTAGCGAAGCGGCCAGCGAACCTCACAGACCCCACACTTAACACTAGAACACAATCATCTGTCACACTCACCGGTTGACTTGCTTAGCGAACTTCCTCGCTGATTCCTTCGCTTAGTGAAACTCCCAGCGAAGCCCACCTTTCCTCTCCAGAATCATCTCAGTACTCCCTCCCACGTTGTCGTGCATTCGCTGCGCTGCTTGCTTAGCGAGCCTTGGCGAACATTTGCCTAGCAAACATGCAATTACAGCAAATCGCTACTACACCTCAGTAGCTCCGTGTCACTCCCGGGATTTTCATCCTAGTACAAACGCGAAAATGGCACCGAAACAGAGTCGCCAGCAATGTGTATTTATCCCAAGAGAGGGAAAGGAAACACCGCATAAACCTGGGGGAAAGGAAAGAGCATGGTCTTGCGACCAAGAGAATTATATTCGGGAGTCGGTTACGCGAGAGGAAGGTATTAGCACCCCCACGCGTCCATCGTACCCGATGGGATCCACGCTTGCTTGTCTCGATCAAAGGGTGATAAAAAAGGATACTGGAAAAAGGAACTGCTAGCCGGAAAACTGGAAAAGGAAAGGAGAGAGAAAGAGAAACAAATGTAGGGAAAATAAAAGAAGTGCTCGCATGGGCCCTACCCCACTGCCTACGTATCTCATCGGGAGCATGAGAATCAGAGCGACGTAGTTCCCCTCACTAGGGAAATTTGTTTGTGTTTTTTAGTGGAATACGTCAACGTTCGCGTCCTAGCAGTTTAGGTGTTACAGCTCGCTGTAGGGAGACTTAGGCGTTACCTGTTTGCGGTAGAACGGAAATGACGCATCCTTAAGGAATAAGAGATAGGAAGAGAATTCCCGAAGGAAAGACGTTATTGTTTGTTTTTGTCTTTTAAGAGTTTTTTCATTTGTTTGCATATGATAGTGTATCCAAATCTTAGCCATTGGAATGTGTACATTCTCACATTCCAAGATGGAATGAATAAGAAAGCACACTAAGGGTGAAGAAGACCCCCACACTTAGTTCCAATTGTCAAGGTTCAAACACACTAGCATACTTGTGTTTATTAAGTGTTTTTGTTGATTATGAAATGAAGAAGTGTTTTTTGTTTGTACCTTCAACAAGTATTGCATTTAAGTCCCTCATACAAGATCAAATGTCTAACACATTGACCCAATATGGGGCATATGCTATACATTCTAAGATTACAAGAGAAGACCCCTTTATAATCTTTTTTTTATATGAAAGGCCTAAATGCAATAAATGCCTACCTTTATTAGATGTTTTGAATTTTCTTTGAGATGAGAAGATGAAAGACTCAAGAGAGGAGAGAAAGGTAAAATCTATGTGAACTAGGACTCAATCCTAATTGATTAGTTAAGGGAGTGATCCTAAGGGTTTGTGAGGTTTAAAACCTAAATCTAAAGAAGGAATGAATTAAACAATTCACTTCTAAAGTAGAAGATGAATTGTAACTCAAAAGGGAAAGTAATGAGTTAATCAAAAGAAAAAACCTAAGTGCTTAACAAAATACAAGATTTGAATTGTAAAAGAGATGAAAGGAAAGAAGTTTGAATGTGGATTCCTTATCCACACCCAATTTCAACTTACCAATGCCCCTACATGGTTAGTGAACATGTATAAGAAATACAAGAAGTAAAATAACACTTAATGTACCATAAAACTAAAAAGAATGAGATGAGAGATCAAATCCTAATGTCACAACCAGAATGTACATCATATTGAAAACAAGAGAATATCATCCTACCAATTCAAATGAATAAGCAACAATCACCATCCATTAACATTTAAACATGTTATCAAAAGAAAGGATAGATGAAAGATGAAAAGAAAGAGAAGACACATGCATAAATGGGACATGTAATTCAAGGATCAGAATGGAACAAAATGGAAAATGGCTTATACACATCTCAAATTATTCATGGATCAAACATCAAGACATTCAAGAAGTTATACAAGGAAAAGAATTGAAATAGGAGTTCAAAAGAAAAGATGCAAACCAAAACATGTTAAGGATGCACAAAGTTCAAAAGGGAAATGAACATGCAAAGATGACCTATAATGTGTACCAATGATCTATAATGTCACAAGAATAGCTCATACAATATGCAAATGATCATACAAATATGCACAAAAGAACTCATGTAAACATGCACAAAAATTAGAATGATATGACATGTTATTATACTTTAAATGTGATGCATCAAACAAAAATACAATGGAGTTATGAAAATTATGCAAGCATGGTATTGGAATTCCTAAATCATAAGTGAATCATACATCAAAATAGCATGTGAAAATTCAAGGCAAAATGATGTCAAGCAATGCAATTAGGTCAAATTGAAACATCATGCAAAGTAGTGCAAAAATGAACATCAAAACATGCCATAAAATGATCTAAAAAATCAAACAAAAATCCTCTAACATGTTTCAAAGTGTCAATGAATCAATTCAAAAAGAACCAAGTCCAAACCATTTATGAGGAGCAAGAACAAAATTATACCAATTGATATACCACATTTAGAAAATACATAAATGAAAATTCAAAGAAAATTGTACAACAGGGGCAAAAATGTCATAAAATCATGAAATAAAAAATTCAAAAATTTTCTAATTGTCTTAATGATGTTCATGAATTTTTATAGAGTTTTATGATGCATTTTAGTATTTTTAGAAAATAAAAAGCAAATGTGCATAAAATGTAGAAAATAAAAATGTAATGAAAACAACAGTGGGGTGCAAATATAGTAAACCATCAGTTCAACATGTTTGGGCCTTGGAAACATAGGGTGCAAATATCAAATTGGTTGAGGTCCATTAAACACGCAGAACATACTAACAAGCATGGAATCTCAGTCAACATGAGTCAAACAAATGATCACCATTGGATCCAGTCAAGTCAACAACTAAGTCAAAGTATACAAGATCAACACACACGCGTGAGGGAACACATTATCTACAATGTACTGCGCCGCATGATGTTTAAATGAAAATAAAAAAAAACACGTGAGGAGCATACTTGTTTTTAATGTGCTGGCATGTTTTGGAACGCACAATCATGAACATCAAACGGTCTATATTCAAACTGCACATAAAACCCTAAAATAAGAACGCCGGCCGGAGAGGGACCTCCGGTCACCTTCTCCGGCGAACTACCACCGTCTGCAACCTCAAATTCTCCAGAATTTCACAATCAATATGCCAAAATGAAGAGGAAGTAATACACATCATGATTCTACCAATGAAATCATCAAACCATTCACATACAGCAAGAAACAAGCATGAACATGTTGCCCTAAGTTTTTGGTTCTAAGCTTCTAAGAAGCTCTATCAACTAGCCAGAGTTCAAATGCTTCTATTAAGCTCAAATCATCATAAAAACAACAAAATAAACAAGTAAACGTGAGAGAAAAGTTTGTGAGCTTTGGAACCTGATCTTGCAGTTCTTGTAGAGTTTGAGAAAACCAGAGGAAATACTTGCTCTTCAACCTTGGAGCTTCAAAAATAAGCAAAATAAATGCTATATCTTGAGAGAAAAGAAATTCAAAGCTTGTTGAAGTATACTTGAGGAAATCGTGTGGATTCAATCATGCTCCATTGATGATGATAAAGATGAAGCAGATGAAAATCTGGTGCAAGAGAAGAAGTTTTGATGAAAAAGAGTGAGAGAATCAGAGAGAAAAGTAGAGAGTGTTTTGGAGTGAAATGAGAAGAATGAAGTTGAAAATGAAATTTGAGAGTGAGGTTGTCATTTATAGTGTGGGTTAACTATGGTTTAATGAGTGAGTCAAGTGAGTCACAGTTGAGTTAAGTGAGTCATCCCTAACTAACTGAGTCAAGTTAGTTAGGGAGAGCAAAGCTATGGTGATGGAAACTCATGATAAACTATGGTGGAGGTGAAAAGAAATGCAATGGCACGGCTTGTGTAAGTGAAACTTGCTTAGCAAGTTGTTCCTTCTATTTTCATGCAAGGCACGTGCTCATGTGCATGGACATGTGATGAGTGTGCTTGGTTAAAAGAGGAAAAGAAATGTTTGATGTATGTCTGAACCACATTGCATGTCAAAGCCAAAAATGCATCAGTGTAATGTAGGGTAGTTTGATGATGTTTTTCTTTCTACCCAATGGATGATTTGGTGTGTTTTTGGGCTCATTTGAAAGAGGGGATATAATGTTACAAGTTTGGTGTGAAAAATAAAATGAAATGATGCTTGGAAGAGGTTGGAAAATGACTCATAACACACAAGTTTGGAAACTGGTTAGGGGCGGGGAAATGAGGTTGGCTGGCAATGTATCTTGGCATGGAATTTCAACAAGATCATCGCAACTTGAGACCATTATATCTGCCTCATAGCTTGATCAAATCAAATTTTGCCCAACATGAAGAGGACATTACAAGGAACATTTTTGATGTTGACAAGTTTTGCAAATGAAGCCTCTAACCATGAGAAAAATAGGTGAACATTTGGCCCACCAACTGTTTGTAAAAAGACATGCGCGTGACCTGAAAATCCTTGGTCATGACCTAGTTTTGAACCTACTTTGCCCAAACTTTGGTCAATCATATCTCACTCAATTTTTATCCAATGGAGATGTTCCACATATGGATTTGAAGCTTGAAACAAGATCTTTTGTTGTGGCCGAGTGGAATTTTCATTTGATGCTCCAATTTTGAATGGCCTTGGTTCAAACTCTGATGCAAAATGGCTCAAAATTACTATTTTTGGAAACCCTACTTCTTCCAAAAATGGAAACTTTCCACATCTTGATTTTTTCATGATTCTTTTGGAGTTTCTTGATCAAATTTTGTACATTGGTCACATATAACATAAATTTCATGAATTTGGCCTCAAAAAGTCAAGAGTTGACTTTTTCCACTGATTATTTGACTTTGCCCCAAATTTCCTGACTTTTGATCTTTCTTCCAATTGAACCACTTCTAAAACCAATTGAGAGGCAATTGTCCATACACATACACTTAAGAACATGTAGAATACCTTGACATCAAGTTTTGTCCCAAAAATCACAGATACCCTGATTTAATTGGAAACCCTAATTTTGGTACCCTCCTCCTAGGAGAAAAATGTGCAGTCTTCAATTTCAAATTCCTCAGAGTATGTTGTGTATCCTCTTAAAGGATGATGAGATATGCCACTTGAGGATGATTTTGAACCAATGACCTATCTCTTTTGAGGTTTTTTCCTTCATTTGGTGAAGCTCTTGCATAGTGAAAGATGTAGTGCTTCAATCTCCTATTGAATCTCACTCTCTTGGGGTTTAGGATGATCATTTGAGATAGTATGAGACATGAAAGAACTCTTGGCTTGCCTTGAGGCAACTTGTTTGACCTTTTATGCCTTGATTGATTCCTTGATTGTCCCTCTTTTCACCTTATCACATGCCTTGATGGTAAGAAGGATGCTATGCTTCATTTTTCTATGTTAAAGATGCAATGCAATGCTAATGAGATGGATATGATATGATATGATAATGCTATGCTATGATGCAAAAAGGGAGAGCAAATTTTGGGGTATTACAGCTGCCCCTATTCAAACGCTGTAGACCTGAATGCCTGAAAGCAATTGCTTTCAGACGTTCAAGGTATATAGTGATTGAATACCAAAAATAACCAAAAATTCGCTCTGGAAGATGAAGAACGAAAGGGATATAAACCCAACAAGACCGCTGGATTGAAACTTCAATGAAATGTTGTCGGAGAAATCTGTCTTTTGAACGACGCCCGATGACTACTGGCTTGCCATACTGTTGATGGACTTTCGACAATGTCCTTTTGAACTACGCCAGGCGACTACTGGCTTGCCATACTGTCGATGAACTTTCAACCATGTCTTTTTCGAACGACGCCAGGCGACTACTGGCTTGCCATACTGTCGATGGACTCTCAACAATGTCTTTTTCGAACGACGCTAGGAGACTACTGGCTTGCCATACTGTCGATGGACTTTAGCTGCTCTGCCAATCTGTCGTTGGACTTTCTGCCAAACTGTCGTTGGACTTCTGCCAAACCGTCGTTGGACTTTCACTAATTTGCGCTGGATTTCTGCCAATCTGTCGTTGGACTTTCACCAATTTTTGTTGGATTTCTGCCAATCTGTCGTTGGACTTTCACCAATATGTGCTGGATTTCTGCCAATCTATCGTTGGACTTCAAGGATTACTAAACCGGCTTTGGAATCTCACAATTACCATCTTCAGATGGACTTTTACAGCTTTGCCAAACTGTCATTGGACTCTTAGTGCTTACCAAACTGTCGTTGGAAGCTTTGCCAAACCGTCGTTGGACTTTGGTGCTTACCAAACCGTCGTTGGAAGCTTTGCCAAACTGTCGTTGGACTTTGGTGCTTACCAAACTGTCGTTGGAAGCTTAAAATTGGCAAATAATCACTCCACCTGCTGGAATAACATGAACAAACTGTACGCATGCCAAAAATAAATTGGACTTTGGATTGTAAATGAGCATTGCTGAGAATTACACCACTTGCTGGGTAATATCATATGCTGACACTTTACTGAAGAAGAGATTCCCTCGATCTATTTAGACCTTGTTGGGGAAAACCACAACTCAGTTGGGGAGTATAGCTGACAAGATTCAATGCTGAACTCTGTGGGGATACCTCCATCAGAGATACAACCTTGCTGGGGATCAGGGCTACTCTGTCGGAGATATGCAAATCTTGGTTAGAATATTCCACCGCAACATGCTGAGAAAGAGTCCCTAGAGATCTGCTGGAGAAACCCAAGGCAATTCCACAATAGTCTGCTGAGGGATACGACCGTCAAGCTTAGGATAAGTACCACAATGCCCCCTGTTAGGCGAACCTCCTATTTGACGATCCCGCTGGGGATAATGAGTTTGTAACAAACTCTGCTGGGGAAAATCGCTTTAAAGCGTCTTGTGCTGGGGATGCCCTTTGAGAGGATTTTACAGAAGACCAAACGTCTTCAAACTCTACTGGGGATAACAGATCGGGAATATCTTTGGCTGGGGAGATAACATGCCCCATGCTCGGGAACGTTAACAACTCCGCTGGGAATTATTCTTTGACAAATTTCACATGCTGAAACCTGCGGGAAATATGACACTACCGCTTGCTGGTAAATCCTGCTAAGAATAAACTGCAAGAAACTTCGTCTCTTAAGAGGATTTTATAGAAAACTAAGCATTTTCAAACTCTTAGACGAACACCCTGTCTCTAACTTCCGAATATTCGCTCTTGAACTGCCCTTTGCATCGTCTGCAAGGTACCGGAGGATTTGCACTCGTTGTTGACATGGAGTGCTCACTGCATTAATAACCGTTATCAACACAGAAAAATTCCATCTTCGACCGCCGTTGCCGTCACGAAATTCGGTGGGAAATCTTGAATGAGAAAATCGACTTAATAAGATGCAACAGTATCAAGTCATAGCAAATATCTGCTCGTAGTTACGATCGTGCTGCTTGGATCGATCGTGCTCATTACCTGCAACAGAAAAAGAATATGTACACGCCCCAGGATATTGTGTGGTCTTTTGAGTCCCTCATCCAAGGTTGTCCAACAAGCAAAGTAGTTTTAATTGTCTTTGCTGTGCATGTTTTTGCAAGGCCAAGATATTTTCAAAGTAATGTTTTATAATAAAAAATCGGACATTTTTGCAACAAAATAGTAAAAATGAAAATAAAAGCTTGTGACTGAATATTCCATTTTATTGATGAAATGCCAAAAATTGGCGAATTTACAATCAGAAGCAAACCCCTGAAAGAGGCGATTGCTATAAAATTGAGAAAAGAAATCTATCCTAATGATAATGCGGAAATTGGATTCCAACTGATATAGCCAGTATGTATTCCAACTCTCTTGACTATCTTCGCCTTCGGAAGCTCGTGGTCAGAACAATTTCTCCTTCGGAAACTTTGCTAGTTCGCTGAAGAGTAGAGAACGTACAGATTAATTTAGACTGCAGTCATTCGCTTTAATCCCTCTTTTGCGTGGACCGCCTTTTCAGGTTTTCAATCCACCGGGATACCCTTTTTTGCCTAAGTTGCCCTTTCGGGTTTTCAACTTACCGGGTGTACAATTTTTCAATTATATCCCTAATTTTTGCCCGAACCTTTATTCTATTTTTGGTTCGCCGGGATGCCCTTTTTTGCCTGGATTGTTTTTTTTCTTTTATCCAGCGGGTCTCTTTATATGAAGTATTTTTTAACTGCATCTGAATTAACAGGGGATGAAAAGTCTTCACCATCCATGGTTGTCAGCAACAAGGCTCCACCAGAGAAAACCTTTTTAACCACGAATGGACCTTCATAGTTAGGAGTCCATTTGCCCCTGTGATCTGTACTCGGAGGAAGTATTCTCTTGATTACCACATCTCCGACCTTGTAAACTTGAGGTCGAACCTTTTGATCGAATGCCCTCTTCATTCTGCGCTGGTATAGCTGGCTGTGACATACTGCTGCTAATCGCTTCTCCTCAATAAGGCTCAGCTGGTCGAATCTGGCTCGTACCCATTCAGCTTCATCTAGCTTAACGTCCATTAATACTCGGAGAGAGGGAATCTCCACTTCTACCGGTAGAACTGCCTCCATACCGTATACAAGTGAGTACGGTGTTGCCCCAGTGGACGTGCGGATTGATGTTCGATACCCATGCAAAGCTAATGGTAACATCTCATGCCAATCTTTGTACGAGACAACCATTTTCTACACAATCTTCTTGATATTTTTGTTGGCCGCTTTGACCGCGCCATTCATCTTCGGGCGGTACGGAGAAGACTTGTGATGCTCGATTTTGAAGTCCTGGCAATAACTCAACCATTATCTTATTATTCAAATTAGAACCATTATCAGTAATGATTCTTTCGGGAACTCCATATCGACAAATGATATCTCGCTTCAAGAAACGAGCCACCACTTGCTTAGTGACATTGGCATAAGACGCTGCCTCAACCAATTTAGTGAAGTAATCAATGGCGACCAAGATAAAACGATGGCCGTTTGAAGCAGTAAGCTCAATTTTCCCTATCATATCAATGCCCCACATTGCAAAGGGCCACGGAGAAGACATGATACTTAACGGATTGGGAGGAACGTGCACTTTGTCTGCATAGATCTGGCATTTGTGACACTTGCGAGCATACTTGCAGCAATCTGACTCCATGGTCAACCAATAATACCCCAATCTCAGCAATTTCTTAGCCATCGCATGTCCTCCGGCATGGGTACCGAAGGAGCCTTCGTGCACCTCGATCATCAACAGGTCTGCTTCGCGTCTATCCATGCATCTGAGCAGGACCGTGTCAAAATTCCTTTTATACAACACGCCATCTTTGTTCAAGAAGAAACTACCAGCTAGCCTTCTTAATGTCTTCTTGTCATTGGAAGATGCCCCAGGCGGGTATTCTTGATTTTTCAAGAAGCATTTGATGTCATGGTACCAAGGCTTATCGTCAGACACTACATCAACCTCAAACACAAAAGCAGGCCTATCAAGACGAGATACATCAATCCTGGGTACAAAGTTCCAACCATGCACTTTGATCATCGAAGATATAGTGGCCAAGGCGTCTGCAAACTTATTCTCATCTCGGGGAACATGGTACAACTTGACAGTTGTAAAGAATGTCAGCAATCTCCTCGTATAATCTCTATACGGAATCAAATTCTGCTGATGTATGTGCCAAGTTCCCTTTACTTGATTGATTACCAGTGCTGAATCACCAAAGATATCGAGGGTCTTGATTCGTAAATCAATAGCTTCCTCGATCCCTAGTATGCAAGCTTCGTATTCTGCTTCATTGTTGGTACACCCGAAAGTTACTCGGGCAGTGAAGGGCATGTGAACACCTTCTGGCGTAATGCGAACTGCACCAACTCTGCACCCATTCATATTAACCGCCCCGTCAAACATCAAACTCCATTTGGATTCAGGGTCAGGCCCCTCCTCCAAAAGTGGTTCCTCGCAGTCTTTCGCTTTGAGAAACATGATGTCCTCATCAGGGAAATCAAATCTCATGGGCTGGTAATCATCAAGTGGCTGTTGTGCCAGATAATTTGACAGTATACTTCCTTTTATTGCTTTTTGCGAAGTAAATTGAATGTCGTACTCTGTCAGTACCATCTGCCACCTTGCAACTCTGCCTGTGAGCGCTAGTTTCTCAAAAATATACTTGACTGGATCCAACTTTGAGATCAACAGGGTTGTATGTGTGAGCATATATTGTCTCAATCGCTTGGCGGCCCACGCGAGTGCACAACATGTCTTCTCAAGCATTGAATAACGCGATTCACAATCTGTAAACTTCTTGCTCAGATAGTAAATAGCATTCTCTTTCTTACCCGTCTCGTCGTGTTGACCGAGAACACAACCCATGGATCCTTCGAGCACTGTCAAGTACATAATCAGTGGTCTCCCTTGAACGGGAGGTATTAGAATCGGAGGTTCTTGCAAATATCTTTTTATTTTATTGAATGCATTTTGACAATCATCGTTCCACCTGACCGTTTGATCTTTTCTTAGCATTTTGAATATCGGTTCGCAGGTGGCAGTTAGGTGAGATATGAACCTTGAAATGTAGTTCAATCTCCCCAGAAAGCCGCGAACTTCTTTCTCAGTTCTCGGTACAGGCATATCTTGTATAGCTTTCACTTTAGCAGGATCCACCTCTATTCCTTTTTCACTGACAATGAAACCAAGCAATTTTCTGGACCGCACGCCGAAAGTACATTTGTTAGGATTCAGTCTCAACCTGAATTTCCTCAACCTCTCAAACAGCTTCTTCAAGTTGATCAGATGTTCCTCTTCTGTCTTTGATTTAGCAATCATGTCATCCACATAGCACTCGATCTCTTTATGAATTAGATCGTGGAATAACGTCACCATTGCTCTTTGATAAGTTGCCCCTGCGTTCTTCAACCCAAAAGGCATTACTTTGTAACAGAAGGTACCCCAAGGGGTAATGAATGTAGTTTTCTCCATGTCTTCAGGCGCCATTTTTATCTGATTGTACCCGGAGAATCCATCCATAAATGAGAACACTGAAAACTGAGCGGTATTATCAACCAGCACATCAATATGCGGGAGTGGAAAGTCATCTTTAGGGTTTGCCCTGTTGAGATCTCTGTAATCCATGCACATTCTAACTTTGCCATCTTTCTTCAGCACTGGTACTATGTTGGCCACCCAAGGAGGATAGTTGGTTACTGCCAGAAAACCTGCATCCAACTGTTTCTGTACCTCTTCCTTGATCTTCAAAGCCATTTCTGGTTTCGTTCTGCGCAGCTTCTGCTTGACCGGTGGATAGTCCTCTTTCAATGGTAGTCTATGCACAACTATGTCTGTATCCAAACCTGGCATATCTTGATATGACCAAGCAAAGATGTCAACGTATTCACGTAGCATGACTATCAGCTTTTGCTTTACATCAGCCCGCAGACTCGCACCAATCTTGATCTCTTTCTTGCTTTCTTCTGACCCAATATTGATAACCTCGAGAGCTTCCTGATGAGGCTGAATGGTCTTTTCTTCCTATTTCAACAGTCTAGCTAATTCTTCCGGGAGTTTATAGTCTTCATCACTTTCTTCCTCGGCTTGATAGATCAGATTGTCGAAATCATACGTGGGCATAACAGAATCATTTTCAGAGGAATTCACAGAATCAAGTCTGCATGATTGGATTTATGCTTTATTTTAGATTATTTTGCTTGAAAGCAAAAGAAGAGAAAGTGCATTATCATTTTTATTTTCTTTGTGCAAAAATAAAAATAAAGAAAGAATAAAGGAACACAAATTTGTAAACAAAAACGTCCTTTTATTGATATTTGAACATTATATGAGAAAATATGGTGGCCCTACAAATGGATCCTCACACCTTGGGCAGAGTGTGGGATTTTATGCATTATGAAAGACAAGAATTATTACTCTGAATGGTGTACAACACGAACGATTTCTTCACTAGACCAGTTTTGCAATGCTTCGCCCGGAGCCAGTGCATATACCCATCTGTCCAAATAATCTGAGCTTTCAGCGCCATCTTCTATTGCTGAGCAGGACTGATTGGGGTTGATAATTCCTCCACTGTTGAAACTGATTGGCCCACGAAATCGGGGAACTGGCGTTCGGCCCGGCTGGTATCCAATGCCAAACTTATCTTCTTTCACGAACACGTCAATAGCCTTACCCCAACCTTGGGCATTTCCGCTTTCGACCACTTCTCTGGCCTGCTTGTATGACGTAATTGATGCACTCGGCCCACCTGCCACATTCGACACCACTGCTGCTGAAGTAGATTCTGGTAAGTTATTGATATTCAGGGCTTCGAAAGACTGGCACAGGGTTTCATGAATTTCTCCATCCATTTCCACATATTTGAAAGTGGATAGATGACTCACGAATATATCTTCCTCGCCGCAAACAGTAACCACTTGACACTCGAACACATATTTGAGCTTTTGATGTAGTGTGGAGGTAACTGCGCCTGCTGCGTGAATCCACGGTCGGCCCAACAAACAGCTATAAGCAGGCTGAATGTCCATAACATGAAAGATCGTCTTGAATATCTGTGGACCAACCTGTATTGGTAGTTCTACCTCTCCAAACACCGATCTTTGGGATCCATCAAAAGCTCTCACAATCAGATCACTAGGTCTAAGAATCAATCCATCTACTTCAATCTTCATCAGGGCCTTTTTGGGTAACACATTCAATGAAGAACCTGTGTCGACTAGCACATGTGATAGAACAGCCCCTTTGCATTCAAGTGTGATGTGCAGCGCTTTGTTGTGATTACATCCATCTAGAGTCAAATCCCTGTTCGTAAACCCTAACCCGTGGCTCACATTCACATTAGAAATTACTCCCTCCAACTGATTCACCGTAATCTCTCGTGGAACGTATGCCATATTCAGAACCTTCAACAAAGCAGCCCGGTGGCATCTGAACTCATTAATAGGGATAATATCGAGATTTTAGAGGGTGTCTGATTAAGCTGATCAATGATCTTGTAATCGCTCTTTTTGATAATCCTCATAAATTCCTCAACATCATTATCAAAATTGACTTTAGGGTCCTCTTCCTGAGCAGGCACCTTGTCATCAACAACCTGTTTTCCTTTTGCTCTTGCAGCGGCTTCAGCCTCTTTATCATTCCTTAAAGTATGAGGAGCAAACAGCTGACCACTTCTGGTGAAACCACTTGGTCCACTGACATTCTCAACACTGGTACCAACAGCTTCTGCTCTCTGTTGACTTCCTCCTTGATGAGTATCGGTTCCATATTGCCACGGAACTGCCCTATTAGACACATAAGCAGCCGATTCAGGAACTATAATCGTAACTGGTCTCGGCCTCTCGGGCACGATGATAGCAACAGGCTCCTCAACAGGCACCTCTATCTCAACTGGATTATAGTAAATAGTAATGGCAGAAACATCTTTCTCCTTCTCTATCTTATCAAACTGAAGTCTTCCTTCGTCCATAAGATCCTGCAGTCCAACTTTCAACTTACTGCAGCCATTAACCTGTTTTGAACATTCTTCACAATCAGAGCCACATCCAGGAAATACCTTTCCTTTTAACAAACTATCTTTTACAATCAACAACGGAGTCTTTACCAAATTCACATCGGTAATCAGATTCAATCTCTCACCATCAGAAATAGCATTCATGCTTGCCCCTCCATGATGGGGCATCGGATTATCACGAATATTCGGCGGCTTAGAGAAATTAATAGCCTTTGCGTCAATCAAGTCCTGAACCTTATGGTGAAAAGTCCAGCACTTCTCTATCGAGTGACCTTGTGCACCAGAATGAAATTCACATCTAGCGTTGGCATCATAACCTTGAGGCAATTTTCCGGAGTCTAGCGGCCTCATAGTCCGAAGTTCCACCAACTTCTCTTTGAGCAGTTGTGGTAACAAGGCAGCATATGACATAGGAAAGGGATCAAACTTACGGTCCCTTGGTCTATTATTCTGGAATCGGGGTCTACCTTGCTGATCTGGAGCTTGTTGTCCAGTTGGAACTGGAATGGTTACAGTATCCACCTGATGATAGGACTGATTCCTACCTCTGCCCCCTCCTCTATGCACAGCACTGGACTCCCCTTCTCTTTTCCTTGATCCGTTGGCGAAGGGTTTCCTCGAAGCACCAGTCCCACTGACGTCTTGAATCTTTCCCAATTTCAGCAGACTCTCTATTCGTTCCCCAGCAACAACAATGTCAGCAAACCCTGTGGAAGGACACGCAGCCAATCTATCCAAATACGACCCTTGGAGTGTGCTCATGAACATATCAGCCATCTCACGGTCCCCCAGAAGTGGTTGAACTCGTGCAGCCAATTCCCTCCATCTCTGTGCGTACTGCTTAAAGCCCTCCTTAGGATTCTGAGTCATACTCTGCAGCTGAGTACAATTAGGTGCCATATCCAAGTTATATTGATACTGCTTCAGAAACGCAGCGCACAAATCTTTCCATCTCTTTATATGAACCCTATCCAGCTTAACGTACCATTCCAGGGAGGCGCCTGACAGGCTATCCTGGAAAAAATACATCCAGAGCTTCTGATCATCAGTATAAGCGGCGACCTTGCGATTGTAAGCTTGCAAATGTGTTTTGGGACAGATACTGCCATTGTACTTATCCAAAGCAGGAAGCTTGAACTTGGGAGGGATTCGCACACCCTGCACGAGACCCATGTCTTCTACATCAATTCCTAGAGGATTTTGGCTCTCAATAGCCTTGAGTCTTTCATCCAGCCCTTCATACTTCCGGTCGTCATTGTAGAACCCCATGTCATTGTTGAATGCAGTGAATTGGTCATCTTGACCATCCTCATTGTTATCAAATCCCAGATGTACCCCACCAGTAGGGATTGTGCCACCAGGAGGAGTGCGCACAGTGCGATTTGGGATTTCAGTTTCCAGCCTCTGGATAGTGGTTCTCATAGCTTCTTGTCCAATCCTCATGTTTTCTTGACCGGTTCTCAGCTCCTGCTGACCTTGAGCAATCCCCTGCATAAGGTTCATGAACTGTTCCATCCTTCCCCTCAAATCAGCTAACTCAGTCTGAACTTGCTCCATAACTCTTGCTTGATTGCGTCGGGTAGAATATCGGTGAACTGGGGTATCAGCTATCATGCCTGAAAACCAAATAAAGGTTAGCAGGCACCTGGAAAAAGAAAGAAAACCTGCAATGCAAAATGATATGCCATGCAAGTGCAAATGCACAGTTATGTTTGTCATTTCAAGATACTTTTCATATCCTGATTCCAATCGTAACCACAAATTCCTGACGACCAAAAATCATGATTAGTGAGTTTTTCCTTGGAGAGATGCTCATATACGGCAACCACAAATATCTGATGACCAGAAATAGTGATTTTGTAGTGTGCCAGTGTGCAGATATCTTATCATTTCACATATATCTGAAGACCAGAAATTTTGAACAGAAATAGCTTATTTCATACAAATTCCCAAAAATTTCAAGCACATTTGTCATAGTTTCAGCAACAGAATAAGAAACAAGCAGTCAAATGGATCCATCAACAATTCTGATGGTAACCATTGCAAATTACAAAGAAATGACAAAAATCCTTAATCTAATATCTCTACATCTTTCAGCTTCTGACTGGAATACTTAATCTCTTCAAACAGGACGCGGGTACGCTGATGATGCGGCTTCTCAATCAGCTCTTTGATTACTACATCCCTTTTTTCCAATGTATCCTCTAATGACCCCACGTGCATCAGCAATGCTTCATCTTCATTGGCTCCTTTGCGCCTCTTAATTCCAGCTTGAATTTTAACTAGCTTCAGATCTTTCGTGACCTCTTCAAGTTCTTTGTTGGCAGTTTTCAGCTTATCTTCAGCGTTCCTTACCTGTTCTTGGCTTTTGTCAAGGTCTTCTCGATGCTTTCTTCTTGCTTCATGTGCTTTCTTCAGCTCTTCATTTTTATCTTTTAACTGGGTCAGCAATTCAGAGTTCTCAATTCTGACTTCATCCCAAGCTTGACGGAGTTTAGCTAACGAATCCTTGCTTCGGGCTAGAGCCTGCTTTGTAGTCTTGTGAGCCTGACTAGTATCATCTGCTCCCAAGGTAAGCTTCCAGAAGTATCGAGCTCTGTCATCAAAATCTTCTTCTTTGTCCGCCAAGGTTTTCTCCGCTTTCAATGCTCTTTTTTCCAACTCTTTGTTGTCAGCTAGGGCTTTCTAAAGACATCTGCTCATTCCAGAGTTCTCTATCTGCAGCTCTCTAACCATTTTCTTCCATTTCTCGCACTCTTCAATAGCCACTATGGTGGGCTGTTCTGGCTGTACTGAACATAAAAGAGGTCCTCTTGAAAAGGGTAAAAGCAAATCCTTTACTTTCATCTCGATCCATCTGTCATATTCAGGATAAGACCTACAATCTCCTTTTCCAAAAACCATTTTTCCAGTTTTATGCTTATCCTTCCAAGCGTTCACTACTTCTACCACCTTATCATCTTTAGTTCCTGTAAAGAACAATGATTCTTCCACATCTTGCTCTGTAGGAGGATCCCTGGAAGCATACCCGAACTGTCTGATGGCCAAAAGTGGATTATAATTGATCCCTCCTTTTCTGCCAATCAGAGGTACATTTGGAAAACTTTCGCACCTTGTGATAAGCTCTATTCTCAACAACTGATGATCGAACCAGAAAATATTATCATCAGTTAAACCTATCATTCGCTTAGACCATTTTGCAACATCTATGGTTTCCACAAAGGCACCTGTTTGGGGAAAATGCTTGAAAAGCCAATGACACAGCAGTGGAGTGCAACAACTAACAGGGCCCTCTTCTTTTCTCGTTCTTGTAATGCACGGAATGATAAAAATCCATTAATAAAGTAGGAACTGGATTTTTAAGAATGAAAACTCTCGTAGCTTGCATATTCTCAAAGTCTTGCTGATTGGGAAAAAGAACTAGACCATATATGCAAAGAGCCAGAATGGAGTTGTAAATCGCCCAGTTTTTAGCATTAGCAGCCTCTTGGGCTTGATCAGAAAGGAACTCCAGATGAAATCCGTCAACTCCGTTTTTGTTACTCACACCACTTTTGATCACGGACTGATCCATTTGCATTGCAGCGGCAATTTCTTTTGCACTAGGAGAGCTACCAGAAAAGAACGGTATTGCAGACATGATTGGAATCCCCAAAATAAATGAGAATTCTTCTAGCGTTGGCATCAAAATGTAATCTGGAAAGAGGAAACATCTCAGCAAAGGCTCGAAGAATTGCAGCAGAGTGTGCAAAGTATCATGTTCATACTTCGTGATAGTACAGACCATCTTAACCAAATTCCCATACTTCTTTTGAAACCTATCAAGAACATCCGGGCCGGCCATATCTATAACTTTGAGCAATAAATCCAAGGTAGGGTCGGGAAACTTGTAAGAAACATTGTTTTTCCTTCTCTCGTCATTCTCTGTTGAACCCATGGATTGGAATCAGAAGTGTATTATGCACCTGAAAATGACAAACATAACCATTATGATATGGAAATGCAATGCAAAAGAGCAATGTGATCGGGTAATCAGGTGTCTGTGCTGGACGGTGTGCGGTGTCAGTGTAGCTCTGGGAACATCATGGAACCATAAATAGAAACCGTCTGAATATAATAGGATGAACCCTCCCTTTGTGTACTGTCAACAGAAAACCGGGTATGTAGGAAGTTATGGTTACCTGCAAACCTGCAAACAACCCCCCTTCTCACATGTGGGTACTAGGATGTTCAATATCTCGGGCTCTCAGGTCGAAGAATGATGATACGTTCACCATTTCTGGTTTGGCATCATCATCAATCGAGGAGGCCTCAACTAATTCTCCAAAATGAAAGGTCCTCAGTTTCTGACACTGAGGTCGAGAAGCAATAATACATTCATCCCTCGGGGCATAGTACTATCGCCAATCGAGGAGTGCCTCCACTGATTCTCTTTCAAAAAGGAAATCCTATGGCAAGTTCCCAGCATTGGGTCCTCGGGTCGAGAATGTACAATGGGTTTGCCACAGAATGTGGTCTGCCACTGTCACATCTTGGGAGGAGTGCCGCAACTGAGTCCTCGGGAATGGTCACCAGAGTCGACAGCTCTCTAGATCAATACCCTAACATGTGCAAGACACACACGTCGGAATGCGTCCCAAGATAGCCTCGTCTGGCTGTGAATTTCGAGAATAACCAACGCACTCCAGACGGCACGTAGGTCCCACTACTCTCCACTCTAATCCTAGGTGTATACTCAAGCCTGTGTAATGGGCTTATCTCTCAGAAATCCCATCCCGCCAAACAGAAAACAGCATAGTCCAGCACAACAGTAATAATATGATATGTAATGCTAAAAAAACCGTAAATACAGTAATGTACAGTAAAACAGTAAATAACCATACAATAAAACGGTAAATACAGCACAACAAAAACACCCAATGAAAGAAAAGCAAACAAGCGCTAGGATTGACTCGCTTAGGATGGACCAGCAATAGGTCAACCTGTCCCCAGCAGAGTCGCCAGCTGTCGCTCCCGGGATTTTCATCCTAGTACAAACGCGAAAGTGGCACCGAAACAGAGTCGCCAGCAATGTGTATTTATCCCAAGAGAGGGAAAGGAAACACCGCATAAACCTGGGGGAAGGGAAAGAGCATGGTCTTGCGACCAAAAGAATTGGATTCGGGAGTCGGTTACGCGAGAGGAAGGTATTAGCACCCCCACGCGTCCATCGTACCCGATGGGATCCACGCTTGCTTGTCTCGATCAAAGGGTGATAAAAAAGGATACTGGAAAAAGGAACTGCTAGCCGGAAAACTGGAAAAGGAAAGGAGAAAGAATGGAAAAGGAAAGGAGAGAGAAAGAGAAACAAATGTAGGGAAAATAAAAGAAGTGCTCGCATGGGCCCTACCCCACTGCCTACGTATCTCATCGGGAGCATGAGAATCAGAGCGACGTAGTTCCCCTCACTAGGGAAAGTTGTTTGTGTTTTTTAGTGGAATACGTCAACGTTCGCGTCCTAGCAGTTTAGGTGTTGCAGCTCGCTGTAGGGAGACTTAGGCGTTACCTGTTTGCGGTAGAACGGAAATGACGCATCCTTAAGGAATAAGAGATAGGAAGAGAATTCCCGAAGGAAAGACGTTATTGTTTGTTTTTGTCTTTTAAGAGTTTTTTCATTTGTTTGCATATGATAGTGTATCCAAATCTTAGCCATTGGAATGTGTACATTCTCACATTCTAAGATGGAATGAATAAGAAAGCACACTAAGAGTGAAGAAGACCCCCACACTTAGTTCCAATTGTCAAGGTTCAAACACACTAGCATACTTGTGTTTATTAAGTGTTTTTGTTGATTATGAAATGAAGAAGTGTTTTTTGTTTGTACCTTCAACAAGTATTGCATTTAAGTCCCTCATACAAG
This sequence comes from Lathyrus tuberosus, assembly GCA_022829125.1. Taxonomy (NCBI): domain Eukaryota; kingdom Viridiplantae; phylum Streptophyta; class Magnoliopsida; order Fabales; family Fabaceae; genus Lathyrus; species Lathyrus tuberosus. The sequence goes on from JALAZF010000397.1 coordinate 4,044,015, forward strand.
ATCAAATGTCTAACACATTGACCCAAGATGGGGCATATGCTATACATTCTAAGATTACAAGAGAAGACCCCTTTATAATCTTTTCTTTATATGAAAGGCCTAAATGCAATAAATGCCTACCTTTATTAGATGTTTTGAATTTTCTTTGAGATGAGAAGATGAAAGACTCAAGAGAGGAGAGAAAGGTAAAATCTATGTGAACTAGGACTCAATCCTAATTGATTAGTTAAGGGAGTGATCCTAAGGGTTTGTGAGGTTTAAAACCTAAATCTAAAGAAGGAATGAATTAAACAATTCACTTCTAAAGTAGAAGATGAATTGTAACTCAAAAGGGAAAGTAATGAGTTAATCAAAAGAAAACACCTAAGTGCTTAACAAAATACAAGATTTGAATTGTAAAAGAGATGAAAGGAAAGAAGTTTGAATGTGGATTCCTTATCCACACCCAATTTCAACTTACCAATGCCCCTACATGGTTAGTGAACATGTATAAGAAATACAAGAAGTAAAAGAACACTTAATGTACCATAAAACTAAAAAGAATGAGATGAGAGATCAAATCCTAATGTCACAACCAGAATGTACATCATATTGAAAACAAGAGAATATCATCCTACCAATTCAAATGAATAAGCAACAATCACCATCCATTAACATTTAAACATGTTATCAAAAGAAAGGATAGATGAAAGATGAAAAGAAAGAGAAGACACATGCATAAATGGGACATGTAATTCAAGGATCAGAATGGAACAAAATGGAAAATGGCTTATACACATCTCAAATTATTCATGGATCAAACATCAAGACATTCAAGAAGTTATACAAGGAAAAGAATTGAAATAGGAGTTCAAAAGAAAAGATGCAAACCAAAACATGTTAAGGATGCACAAAGTTCAAAAGGGAAATGAACATGCAAAGATGACCTATAATGTGTACCAATGATCTATAATGTCACAAGAATAGCTCATACAATATGCAAATGATCATACAAATATGCACAAAAGAACTCATGTAAACATGCACAAAAATTAGAATGATATGACATGTTATTATACATTAAATGTGATGCATCAAACAAAAATACAATGGAGTTATGAAAATTATGCAAGCATGGTATTGGAATGCCTAAATAATAAGTGAATCATACATCAAAATAGCATGTGAAAATTCAAGGCAAAATGATGTCAAGCAATGCAATTAGGTCAAATTGAAACATCATGCAAAGTAGTGCAAAAATGAACATCAAAACATGCCATAAAATGATCTAAAAAATAAAAAAAAAATCCTCTAACATGCTTCAAAGTGTCAATGAATCAATTCAAAAAGAACCATGTCCAAACCATTTATGAGGAGCAGGAACAAAATTATACCAATTCATATACCACATTTAGAAAGCACATAAATGAAAATTCAAAGAAAATTGTGTAACAGGGGCAAAAATGTCATAAAATCATGAAATAAAAAAGTCAAAAATTTTCTAAATGTCTTAATGATGTTCATGAATTTTTATAGAATTTTATGATTCATGTTAGTATTTTTAGAAAATAAAAAGAAAATGTGCATAAAATGTAGAAAATAAATATGTAATGAAAACAAGAGTGGGGTGCAAATATAGTAAACCATCAGTTCAACATGTTTGGGCCTTGGAAACATAGGGTGCGAATATCAAATTGGTCTAGGTCCATTAAACACGCAGAACATACTAACAAGCATGGAATCTCAGTCAACATGAGTCAAACAAATGATCACCATTGGATCCAGTCAAGTCAACAACTAAGTCAAAGTATACAAGATCAACACACACGCGTGAGGGAACACATTATCTACAATGTACTGCGCCACATGATGTTTAAATGAAAATATAAAAAAAACACGTGAGGAGCACACTTGTTTTTAATGTGCTGGCATGTTTTGGAACGCACGATCATGAACATCAAACGGTCTATATTCAAACAGCACATAAAACCCTAAAATAAGAACGCCGGCCGGAGAGGGACCTCCGGTCACCTTCTCCGGCGAACTACCACCGTCTGCAACCTCAAATTCTCCAGAATTTCACAATCAATATGCCAAAATGAAGAGGAAGTAATACACATCATGATTCTACCAATGAAATCATCAAACCATTCACATACAGCAAGAAACAAGCATGAACATGTTGCCCTAAGTTTTTGGATCTAAGCTTCTAAGAAGCTCTATCAACTAGCCAGAGTTTAAATGCTTCTATTAAGCTCAAATCATCATAAAAACAACAAAATAAACAAGTAAACGTGAGAGAAAAGTTTGTGAGCTTTGGAACCTGATCTTGCAGTTCTTGTAGAGTTTGAGAAAACCAGAGGAAATACTTGCTCTTCAACCTTGGAGCTTCAAAACTAAGCAAAATAAATGCTATATCTTGAGAGAAAAGAAATTCAAAGCTTGTTGAAGTATACTTGAGGAAATCGTGTGAATTCAATCATGCTCCATTGATGATGATAAAGATGAAGCAGATGAAAATCTCGTGCAAGAGAAGAAGTTTTGATGAAAAAGAGTGAGAGAATCAGAGAGAAAAGTAGAGAGTGTTTTGGAGTGAAATGAGAAGAATGAAGTTGAAAATGAAATTTGAGAGTGAGGTTGTCATTTATAGTGTGGGTTAACTATGGTTTAATGAGTGAGTCAAGTGAGTCACAATTGAGTTAAGTGAGTCATCCCTAACTAACTGAGTCAAGTTAGTTAGGGAGAGCAAAGCTATGGTGATGGCAACTCATGATAAACTATGGTGGAGGTGAAAAGAAATGCAATGGCATGGCTTGTGTAAGTGAAACTTGCTCAGCAAGTTGTTCCTTCTATTTTCATGCAAGGCACGTGCTCATGTGCATGGACATGTGATGAGTGTGCTTGGTTAAAAGAGGAAAAGAAACGTTTGATGTATGTCTGAACCACATTGCATGTCAAAGCCAACAATGCATCAGTGTAATGTAGGGTAGTTTGATGATGTTTTTCTTTCTACCCAATGGATGATTTGGTGTGTTTTTGGGCTCATTTGAAAGAGGGGATATAATGTTACAAGTTTGGTGTGAAAAATAAAATGAAATGATGCTTGGAAGAGGTTGGAAAATGACTCATAACACACAAGTTTGGAAACTGGTTAGGGGCGGGGAAATGAGGTTGGCTGGCAATGTATCTTGGCATGGAATTTCAACAAGATCATCGCAACTTGAGACCATTATATCTGCCTCATAGCTTGATCAAATCAAAATTTGCCCAACATGAAACTTGAAGAGGACATTACAAGGAACATTTTTGATGTTGACAAGTTTTGCAAATGAAGCCTCTAACCATGAGAAAAATAGGTGAACATTTGGCCCACCAACTGTTTGTAAAAAAGACATGCGCGTGACCTGAAAATCCTTGGTCATGACCTAGTTTTGAACCTACTTTGCCCAAACTTTGGTCAATCATATCTCACTCAATTTTTATCCAATGGAGATGTTCTACATATGGATTTGAAGCTTGAAACAAGATCTTTTGTTGTGGCTGAGTGGAATTTCCATTTGATGCTCCAATTTTGAATGGCCTTGGTTCAAACTCTGATGCAAAATGGCTCAAAATTACTATTTTTGGAAACCCTACTTCTTCCAAAAATGGCAACTTTCCACATCTTGATTTTTTCATGATTCTTTTGGAGTTTCTTGATCAAATTTTGTACATTGGTCACATATAACATAAATTTCATGAATTTGGCCTCAAAAAGTCTAGAGTTGACTTTTTCCACTGATTATTTGACTTTGTCCCAAATTTCTTGACTTTTGATTTTTTTTCCAATTGAACCACTTCTAAAACCAATTGAGAGGCAATTTTCCATACACATACACTTAAGAACATGTAGAATACCATGACATCAAGTTTTGTCCCAAAAATCACAGATACCCTGATTTAATTGGAAACCCTAATTTTGGTACCCTCCTCCTAGGAGAAAAATGTGCAGTCTTCAATTTCAAATTCCTCAGAGTATGTTGTGTATCCTCTTAAAGGATGATGAGATATGCCACTTGAGGATGATTTTGAACCAATGACCTATCTCTTTTGAGGTTTTTTCCTTCATTTGGTGAAGCTCTTGCATAGTGAAAGATGTAGTGCTTCAATCTCCTATTGAATCTCACTCTCTTGGGGTTTAGGATGATCATTTGAGATAGTATGAGACATGAAAGACCTCTTGGCTTGCCTTGAGGCAACTTGTTTGACCTTTTATGCCTTGACTGATTTCTTGATTGTCCCTCTTTTCACCTTATCACATGCCTTGATGGTAAGAAGGATGCTATGCTTCATTTTTCTATGTTAAAGATGCAATGCAATGCTAATGAGATGGATATGATATGATATGATAATGCTATGCTATGATGCAAAAAGGGAGAGCAAATTTTGGGGTATTACACTCCGCAACCTCCAAGCACCTGCGATTACAGCCCCAAATGACCCAAAAAAATCCCTATAATAGTTCTAATGACTCACAGAGTTTAAAGGCCTAAAACCTACATCTGTTAGGTCGATTCAGGACAATACGGGAAACCTTAATTTCCTTAAACCTTCAAAACTCTCAAGCTTCATATAAACTCCATAAATCCCTTCACCACAGGGTTGAAACAACAATGACTAGGAAATCAGCCCCAAGGTCTATTTTACCCGATTAGATTCAACTCTTATTAATTGATTCACAAAATACCCTCAAAATCATCAGTTTACCTCAAAACCCATAAACCCTCATAAACTTCAAAATCCCCAAAAATCCACTTTAATCGCATTGAATCCTATAACGAAAACAATGAAAGGCAATTACTCCCCATACCTTAGATTGTCGATCATATGAGTTCTCTCTTGAGCTTTTGGAAACCTTCACGAAAATCCTCGCCTTTTTCCCGTTTTCCTCAGAGCTCTGCACTTTCTCCTTATTTTCAAGATCTAAATGAATCCTAATTCTCCTCAATTCCTCCTTTTTGGTTAATTTAACTCTTGGGCCTCAAATATGGGCTTTCCCATACTACTCCCACTAATACTCCTCAAATGTCCATCTTACCCTTAATTCCTCTAATATTATTTTAAATTAATAATAATACTAATATATTCATATTATATACTATTATTTAATTAAAATAACCAAAACTTCACAAAAACACCGACATTGACACAATCCACCAAAAATCACAGAAATTCACGAATATAATATTTAAATAAATTAAATAAATATTCTTACGAAATTTGGGGTGTTACAACCCTCCCCCACTTAAAGGATTTTTGCCCTCGAAAATTACCTCAAGGAAATAGAGTCGGATACGACTCCCTCATCTGATCTTCACGTTCCCAAGTCCAACTTTCGCCAGCTGGTCCACCCCACAACACCTTCACCAAAGTTATGTCTTTACCCCACAGTTGCTTCATCTCTCGACCATCGACACGCACAGGCAATGCTTCCACAGTCAGGTTATCCCTCACCTGTACATCATCCATCTGAATCACATGCGACGGATCCGGAATATACTTCCTCAACCGAGACACATGGAACACGTCATGCAAATTCGCAAGTGATGGCGGTAAAGCAATTCGATGGGCTACCTCTCCTATCACATGGAAAACGTGGAGTGAGCTTCCTAGACTTCAAAGCTCGACCCACACCAGTCACTGGAATCACTCTCAAAAGCACATGATCTCCCTCTTGGAATTCAAGTGCTTTCCTCCTCTTATCATGATAGCTCTTCTGACGACTCTGCGAAGCTTTCATCCTCTCTTGGATCTCCTTAATCTTCCCAGTCATCTCTTGCACAATTTCAGGTTCGAGTACAGCACTCTCGCCCGATTCATACCAACACAACGGAGTCCTACACCTTCTCCCATACAAAGCTTCATAGGGCGCCATTCCAATACTAGCATGAAAACTATTATTGTACGTGAACTCAATCTACAGTAAATGGCTATCCCACGATCCTCCATGATCCAACACACAAGCCCTCAATAAATCCTCCAAAGATTGGATAGTCCTTTCTGTCTGACCGTCCGTCTGCGGATGATATGCAGAACTCATCCTCAACTTGGCACCCAACGCATCTTGCAAACTCTTCCAGAACCTCGATGTAAACCTCAGATCTCTATCCGACACAATACTCGAAGGTACCCCATGTAACTTCACAATCTCCTCAATATACATCTCGACTAGCTTATGCATGGAATGATTAATCTTCATCGGCAAGAAATGAGCCGACTTAGTTAATCTATCCACGATCACCCAAATTTAATCATTTCCCTTAACAGTCTTCGGCAATCCCACCACAAAATCCATGGAAATACTATCCCATTTCCATTCTGGAATCCTCAACGGCTGCATCATACCTAAAGGCTTCTGATGCTCAACCTTCGACTTCTGACAAGTCAAACACGCATAAACAAACTCCGCAACATCCTTCTTCATACTTGGCCACCAAAACAACTTTTTCAAATCTTGGTACATCTTCGTAGCACCGGGATGAATGCTCAACCTACTTCGATGTCCTTCTTCCAGAATGCTCTTCTTAATATCTGGGACATCTGGAACACACACCCTATCTCTGAACATCATCACACCATTTTCGTCAATCCGGATTCACCTCCGTTACCTTGGTTAATCAATGTCAATCGGTCAACCAACTTTAAATCAGATTGCTGCCCCACCCTGATTTCTTCCAGAATACTACTAGTCAACTTCAACATTCCCAACTTCACACTGTCAGGAGTCGCTTCATATACTAAACTCAAATCTCTGAATTGTTCAATTAATTCCAATTCTTTCACCATAAGCATCGACATATGCAATGACTTTCTGCTCAATGCATCGACCACTATATTTGCTTTGCCCAGATGATAACTCAAATCAAAATCGAAATCCTTCAACAACTCTAACCACCTTCTCTGCCTCATATTCAATTCCTTCTGATCAAATAAGTACTTCAGACTTTTATAATCACTGAACACTTCAAATTTAGAGGCAAACAGATAATGTCTCCGAATCTTCAACACAAACACCACAGCGGCCAATTCCAAGTCATGCGTAGGATAATTCCTCTCATGAACTCGCAATTGTCTCGAAGCATAGGCAACAACTTATCCATTCTGCATCAATACTCCACCAAGACCCATCTTCGACTCGTCATAATACACCACAAAAGATTCACTTGGATTAGGAAAAATCAACACTGGAGCAGTAGTCAATCTCTTCTTCAATTCCGCAAAACTCTCTTCACAAGTTACATCCCACACAAAAGCTTGACCCTTTCGAGTCAACTGAGTCAAAGGTAATGCCAACTTAGAAAAGCCTTCAATAAACTTGCGGTAATAACCCGCTAATCCCAGAAAACTTCGTATCTCAGTCGCAGACTTCGGAGTCTCCCACTGTAACACGACATCAATCTTAGAAGGATCAACAACAATCCCTCCACTCGAAATCACATGGACAAGGAAACTCACTTCCTTCAACCAGAACTCACACTTCGACAGCTTAGCATATAACTTCTTCTCTTTCAACACTTGCAACACAGTTCTCAAAGGCTCGGCATGTTCTTCTTCAGATCGAGAATATATCAAGATATCATCGATAAACACCACCACAAACTTATCCAAATACTCATGAAAAATCTGATTCATATACTCCATGAACACACCAGGTGCATTGGATACACCAAACGGCATCACAGTGTATTCATAGTGACCATACCTCATCTTAAAAGCCGTCTTCGGAATATCATCAGGCTTAACTCGAATTTGATGATAACCAGGCCTTAAATCAATCTTGCTAAACACACAAGCACCTACTAGCTGATCCATCAAATCGTCAATTCTCGGAAGTGGATACTTATTCTTGATCGTCACTTTTTTCAACTGCCGATAATCAACGTACAACCTCATAATTCCATCTTTCTTCTTCACTAGCAACACCGGAGCACCCCACGGAGAAACACTCGGTCGAACAAACCTCTTCTCAAGCAATTCTTCTAGTTCTTTCTTCAATTCCCTTAGCTCCAAAGCTGACATCCGATAAGGAGCCATTGACACTGGACTCGTACCTGGTACTAAGTCCACTGCAAACTCTACTTCACGCTCTGGATGCAAATCACTGATGTCATCTGGGAACACCTCTGGAAATTCACAAACAACAGGCAACTCCACACTCACAGCTTCACGGTCAATTTGCAACGATGCAAACATTGCAAACACCAAAGCTTCGTCTTCCACAAGTTCGTCTACTTGCTTAGCAGATAAGAACATCAACTCCCCACTATCATCAATCTCAGGAAACTCTACAGTCTTGTTATAACAATTGATATGAACCCAGTTGAACTCCAACCAGTTCATTCCAAAGATCACGTCAATTTGGTGCAAGGGTAGGCACACCAAATCCATCACAAAGCTCTTCTCAAAAATCGTCACAGGACATCTTAAACACACAAGGGTAGTAGTAACAGAACCATTAGCTGGAGTTTCTATTACCATATTACCATTCATATCAGATAACTTCAAACCCAATCTATTAGCACATTCAAGCGAGATAAAAGAATGAGTAGCACCAGTATCAATAATAGCAACCAATTCGATATTATTAATAAAACAAGTACCTCGAATCAGGTTGTCCTTCTCTGGCACCTCTGCACCACTCAAAGCAAACACTCTGCCACTGGTTTGAGCAACAGTCGCAGTCTTCTTTGGCTTTTGACATTGAGTACTGATATGACCCTTCTCCCCACAATTGAAATAGGTCGGACCCTCATCTTTGTAATCAGTAGCTCGATGACCCTTCTTACCGCATCTATAGCACCTCAGCACATTATTGGTGCACACATTAGCATGGTGACCTTGCTCGCCACACTTATGACACTTTCCAGAAGTGGGAGCTGCTCCCCCACTTGCATTTTTCCCATCTGAAGCCTTCTGCTTCCCTTTGTCAGCTAAAGTTGTATAAGGCTTACCCCTATACTGCCATTTCTTCTCACTCAACTGCTTGTAGTGACCAGATCGAGCTCGGCTGTCCTCATCGTAGATTTTGCTCTTGTCCACCAACACAACATACCTGCAGATCTGCTGATACCCAATACCCTGCTTAATCTCTGGTCTCAGCCCATTCTCGAACTTGAGACACTTGGATATCTCAGCATCAGCAATATTGTAGTGCGGACAAAACTTCACCAAAGCCTCGAAATTTACGGCATACTCTGCCACAGTCATATCTCCTTGCTTCAGCTTAAGGAATTCTACTTCCCTCTTGCCACGAGCATCCTCTGGAAAATACTTCCCCAGAAACTCCTACTTAAACACAACCCAAGTTATCACAGTGCCAACATCTGAAAGTCTCTGACGGGTGTTATCCCACCAGTCCTCAGCTTCTTCTTCTAGCATATGCGTTCCGAACTGAACCTGTTGCTCATCAGAACACCCCATCACCCGGAAGATCTTCTCGATCGCCTTTAGCCACTTGTGTACACTTGCTGGATCAAGCGTACCCACAAAAGTCAGTGGATTGTTCCTTTGAAACTTCCCCAAAGCACGAAACTCATCAGGAGCTCCACCATTTGGATTCAGCTGCGCCACCACATTAGCAACTGATTCCAACGCATTAGTAATCACACGATCGTTTCTCCCAGCCGTCCTGCACACCACCAACAAGGTTAGAAGAACTAAAACATCGACATTGTACACACACTTGTCGACTGACAGGGGACTGACAACACGTAAAAACCTGGCCGGACGGACCGACCTGCTCTGATACCACTAATGTAACACCCTTTTCTACCCCCACAAATGTTGCAGCAGAAACAACTCAAATATCAGAGTAAAGTATCAAAATCACTTCAAGGGTGCACATTTCTCATTTAAATCAAATTAATACACTTGCCCTGTTAACAAAAGGGTTTTCCTCAAAATAACTCAAAAGCGTTCACATGGGAGCGGAACTCAAAATTCTCAATTAAAAGGTTTTCATCAAACATCGTAATAATCCAAAAAGGTTTTCAACATATAAAACCATATCATCAAATGACAACAAAATAAGGAAAAACATAGTTCGACTCAAAGGACCCTAACCCGATGTTACACTATCAGAGCAAGACCCTCTAAATCGACCAAAAGCAAATAAACTTCAAGATCCTCGAAAGCATCCATAGTTAAATCTGATCACCTGCACGTTACCCACGTGGAGGCAACATTCAAACAGGCAGGGTGAGAAATCACAATTCATAATAATCATTATAAAACAAGATATACATAAAATGGCATTATCTTCATATACAACATCTTCAGTGTCATCACAAGGAAGCATCAAAATTACGAACAACATCATAAAATACAACAATGCCAATTAAATGCAAATGCACAACAAGACTCATGCATGTGGTACCAATCGTCATAATAGATGGACACTAGGCCATAAACCCTCCAAAGATCCCCGTCAATAGGATTGATCCCACAATTAGAACTAGAGCACGTCATAATTACCTCATATTCACACAATGGGAATGAAGCGTCGTCACAGAGTATCCATATGAATGTATGATACACAACATCACTAATCATCGTCATCTTATAAACATCATAATGTGCATCATCATTCATCAATTCTCATATATGTTATGTCATCACATATTCGTCAAATAATCACTAAAACATCATCATATAATCATCAGTAACATCATAGAAAATCATCATAGAAATCACAACATTAAGACATCACAGCAGCATAAACAAAATTTCACGAACAACAACAGTTCGCTCCAGGATTCGCCTAGCGAACCTGTTCGCTGTGGCCTTCGCTTGGAGAAGCGGCCAGCGAACCTCACAGACCCCACACTCAACACCAGAACACAATCATCTGTCACACTCGTCGGTTGACTTGCTTAGCGAACTTCCTCGCTGATTCCTTCACTTAGTGAAACTCCCAGCGAAGCCCACCTTTCCTCTCCTGAATCATCTCAGGACTCCCTCCCACGTTATCGTGCATTCGCTGCGCTGCTCGCTTAGCGAGCCCTGGCGAAAATTCGCCTAGCGAAGCAACGGTTCGCCTAGCGAACCTGCGATTACAGTAAATCACTGCTACGCCTCAGTAGCTCTACAACCTCCAAGCACATGCGATTACAGCCCCAAATGACCCAAAAACATCCCTATAACAGTTCTAATGATTCATGAAATTTAAAGGCCTAAAACCTACGTCTGTTAAGTCAATTCAGGACACTACGGGAAACCTTAATTTCCCTAAACCTTCAAAACTCTCAAGCTTCATATAAACTCCATAAATCCCTTTACCACGGGGTTGAAACAACAACGACGGGGAAATCAGCCCCAAGGTGTATTTTACCCGATTAGATTCAAATCTTATTAATCGATTCACAAAATACCCTCAAAATCATCAGTTTACCTCAAAACCCATAAACCCTCATAAAATTCAAAATCCCCAAAAATCCACTTTAATTGCATCGAATCCTATAATGAAAACAATGAAAGGCAATTACTCCCCATACCTTAGATTGTCGATCCGATGAGTTCTCTCTTGAGCCTTTGGAAACCTTCACGAAAATCCTCGCATTTTTCCCGTTTTCCTCAGAGCTCTGCACTTTCTCCTTATTTTCACGATCTCCACAAATGAATCCTAATTCTCCTCAATTCCTCCTTTTTGGTTAATTTAACTATTGGGCCTCAAATATGGGCTTTCCCATACTACTCCCACTAATACTCCTCAAATGTCCATCGTACCTTTAATTCCTCTAATATTATTTTAAATTAATAATAATACTAATATATTCATATTATATACTATTATTTAATTAAAATAACCAAAACTTCACAAAAACACCGACATCGACACAATCCACCAAAAATCACAGAAATTCACAAATATAATATTTAAATAAATTAAATAAATATTCTTACGAAATTTGAGGTGTTACACCATGAGAGCTACAAATCCATCTTTGGATCAGCCCAAATGGTTGCTTGGATCTCAAGTTATGATCCTTGGAAGTTGGTACCCTAGCCACCTTGTTCCATAACTTAGAAAATTTCTAAGTTTTTTATGGTTACCCCTTTTACAAGGTATCCCACTTTTCTTGATTTTTCTTGATGAATGATGATTCCAATCACACATAACATCATTTTAGGGTTAGGGAACCATAATTGATTGAAAAATAAAAAAGTCAAACTTTGACTTTTGGGCACAGTTGACATTTTATTTGATGAATTCCAAACTGTGCGATCCTCTATGAAATCAAGTCCTTGACCTAAATTAAACTTGATGGATTGATTTCATAGGTGTTATAGGGTGTATTGAATCATGTCCCAAGGTTTGGGAGCATGTCTTGGTCAAAATTCAAAGGTACAGTTGACTTTTTCTGTGAAACCCTAAATGTGGTTCGGATGAACTGGAAACTTGTGGATCAAGCTTCTTGGATCAATCCATTGTTGCAAATGGATCAATGTGGTTTACTAGGGACCCTCAAATCATGTCTTGAGGTCTTGGCTCATGTTTTGTCCCAAAAGTCAACTTAGGGGTGAATTAGGTCAAGAAGCCCTAATTCCTGATTTTTGATGAATACATCCCCTGAGGTTAAATTGACTTGATGCTTGGGTCCATGAGGTCCCATGAAGTATTTTAGGGTATGCTTTGAAGCATTGGCTCATGCCAAGAGGAAAAATTCCAACTGGAGGCCTTGGTCGACCAAAACCCTTATTTGGTGACAATGGCGATCTTGAGGCTTGATCCACTTGGAATGTTGCAGCCTTGTGCTTGATCCTTGATATGGGAGTTCTCTTGATCCATTGTGGATGTTTGAGAGGTTTAGACAAGTTGAGGATCATGTCATTTCTTGATTGATCATTTATCTAAGAGCTCTGAGAGGGCTTGAAACCTTAAGTTTGATTGTAGTGTATGCTCACCCATCTTTGGGGAGACTAATGAGGTACGATGGTTCATCCATATTGTGATGATGATTTGCACAATGATGGGGAATCTTAGTGGTCAAAATTTGGGGTATGACACTCTAGGATCAAACATTGGAGTTCTAAATTACTTAGTTTTGCAGGTAGGCTTCAATTGATTAACAATGTAGCCTTTTCCACATCTAGCTACTGGTTGCAGTGTATTCATGTACCAAAGGCTGTCATCAAAAGGATTGAAGCAGTGTGCAGGTCTTTCCTTTGTTCAAACAGTGATGTTATTACTAAAAAAATCTTCTGTCTCTTGGAAGAAAGTCTGTCAGACCAAATCTCATGGAGGGCTAAATGTCATTTCATTATCTGAGTGGAATCAAGCCAGTCTTGCCAAGTTGTTATGGAACCTTTGTGGTAAGAGAGATAGTCTCTGGATCAGGTGGATTCATAGCTATTATTCAATGTATCAGAATATTATGTTAATGCTTGTTAAGAAGTCAAGCTCTTGGATTTTAAAAGGGATACTAAACCTGAGGGAGAAGCTGCAACAGGCTGAGGAATGGACATTTTTTTTGGAGGCTAACAAGTTTAGTACCATGTGTATTTATTTGGCCATCAAGGAGCATAGTGAGATAGTTGAGTGGAGAGGTTTAATGGTCTCAAACCTTGCCAGACCTAGGGCAGTCTCCACTTTGTAGCTTGCCTGTCACAGGAGACTTGCCACTAAGGATATGCTTTTCTCATTTGCATTAATAATAGATGACAGGTGCTATTTTTGTAATGAAGTAGAAACAGTTCACCACCTGTTTTTTGATTGTATTGAGACAAAGGCGATTTGGAATGCTATACTTGCTTGGTTGTAAATCCAGCACAGTGCTACTAATTGGAGTGTGGAGCTTCCTTGGTTGACTATGATGTGTAAGAAAAAAGGGTGGAAAGTTATGGCTTTGAAGTGTGATGCTGTAGAAAGAGTCTATGCCATATAGAATCATAGAAATTCTGTCTGTTTTGGGGATCCTAGTCATAAGGATAAAATTGTTGATAACACTTTGAATGTAATCATTCCAAGACTTTGGCTCAACCCTAAGATTAGGAAATTTGTTAGTTTGCTTATGATTCCTTAGTTGGTTTTTGTTGTTTTGTTGTGCCTTTGTGGCTGGATCTTATTTGATCGCCTTTGCTTGTAACTGTTTTTTTTTTGCTTCAGTAATATATTTTTGCTCTTTCCAAAAAAAAAAGATTATAATAAGTAAGGTTTGATTAATGTTTCTTTGAAAATTTTATTGAGTTACTATTAATAAGTGATTTTGTGTAAATTATTTTTAAAAAATATATTAATTTAATTTTTCATATCGGTTCTGTTTTTCATATAAAAAATAAAGTCATATCAATGTTATCTCATAATAAAATTATTTTGTATATATAAAAAATATAATTAAAAACAATAAATTGTTATTTTATGTCAATTAAAGATTATAATAAATAAGGTTTGAATATCTTTTCTTTGAAAATTTTATTGAGTTATTGTTAATAAGTGTTTTGGTGTAAATTTTTTAAAAAAAATATTAATTTAATTTTTATATCGGTTCAGTTTTTTATATAAAAAATATAGTCATATCAATGTTATCTCATAACAAAATTATTTTATATATTCTAAAAATATTAAAATTATTATTTTATGTCAATTAAAGATTATAATAAGCAAGGTTTGAATATCTTTTCTTTGAAAATTTTATTGAGTTATTATTAATAAGTGTTTTGGTGTAAATCTTTTTTAAAGAATATATTAGTATAGGTTTTTATATTAGTTACTTTTTTCATATCAAAATAGAAATAATTTAATGTTTTTCATTTAATGTAAAGTAATAATATATATTTTAACACAATAAAAAATAAAGTGTAAAAATAAAGTAAGGTTTCAACACCTTTTTTTGAAAATTTTATTGAGTTATTATTAATAAGTGTTTTGGTGTAAATTTTTTTTAAAGAATATATTAATATAATTTTTTATATCTGTTCTATTTTTCTTAGAAAATTTATAAACAATTTTAAAAAATAAAGTGTAAAAATTATTTAAACAAATATTATAATTAATTACAAACTTATTTATATAAGGTTTTGGCTTATAAACATTTATTTGTAACAAAATTTAACAATTTAATTAGAAATAATATGAATGTCATTAATGTAAAAACTTTTGCTCTATAGATAAAAGCAATTATTTAAGTTATTATGTGAGTTACTTTAAGAAGCTATGCATGCAAGTATTTGCATGTGATTGTGATGTCATCTCCAAAACCTATATAAGTACACTATACACTTATATATACTTATATACATAGGTTAAGAAGGGATAATTGGCTTTCTAAGGTTTTCTATCAGACCTTGTTCCTTTTAGTACAATAAATATTATGCACACGTCACTACCTCCTCCATGGAAGCAACATGCCTCTAGGTGATAAACTCATTAAAATGCCCCACCCTCATTCCATTTTGGAATACTCATACGACATATCTTGGTTGGGGTAGAAGACTTTGATAGTCATCTCATTGGATCATGCGACATAATCTCTTAAAGATTCAAAGCCGCCTTGGCGAATTTTGAATAGGATGGTGGTAGGCATCTTTCTATGCATGTTCGCTGCAAGGTGATGGACTAGTTTCTTAACTAGGTCCTAGTACCTAGTGAAAGAGAGTCATGACAGGCTCATGTACCATATTAATGTTGCATCATTGAAGGTTCCTGAGAGAAGCTTTCATTTTAAGGAATCAGAGGCTCCAATAATTACCATCTATGTGTTGATGGTGGCGACATTATTTTGGGGGTCACTGCTTCCATCAAACTTGGCCAATGAAGGAGGCTTGGAATTATTAGGCATCAGTTCACCCCATATTTCATTAGAGAGAGGTTAGAGGTCCAAAACCTTAGTCTCTTCAAGAGGGCCAGCCTCATGCTGACGCTTCTGGGTGTGAAGTTCGTTGTCCTTCATAATCTAATTTTGGTGACATTAATCATCCATGGTGGCACACATTTCTAGTATGAGTTCCTCATAATCTTTGAAACTACGATTGGTCATAGTTTTTACATGCTAGTTCACCATATTGGATAGAGGGGTTAAAGGTGTGGATAACAATCTGACTATCTGATGCAATGGTGGCCATATGAGTTTTACCAGGGTCCATAGTGGTGCCAATTCTACTTGCTTAATATATAATGAGTGACAACTCCTGATTGTATAGGGTCGTTTGAGGTTTTTAGGCTTGATGTTGGTGTAGATAAAGCTCACACAAGGATGATGAGAAGCTCTGTATCTAGATGATTTCTAAGTTAATTGAATGCCCTCATCTCAACCTTATGGATAAGGTATTTGAAGAGTCTTTTAGGACTAAATCTTACGACCTAGATAGTGGTTACTAAATTATTCTCTTAGGTGAGTGGGAAGTTGAGCTGTTATTTCCCTTATTATCCCATACAACATGGCTTCCTTCTTTGAATAATCATCCATATTGTGGGTGCTCTAGGACACACCAATTCCCATGTTTCGTGAGTGGGCAACATGTAGTTTATTCAATCCCGTCATATGGAGAGTGATTTGACCAAAGGAAAAATGTTTCATAAAATGGCAGGATGATTCAAGCAACGAGCGTGTAGAAAGCTTGATTAGGGAAACATGTTGTATCGTATATCCTTAGCGAGCTTCTCCATGCCTCCTTTGGGCCCTTTACAAATATATCGCTACGAAATCATATTTAAAAAAACCTTGTAAAAAAATAGATTATCCCTTAGTCAGGTGTAATTTTCTTTTTTTAATGTCATGTGTCTATCCACGTGAGTCGTTAATGAATTTAGTTTCAAAATAACCATGTTTTCCAACAAAATTTCCCAAATAATCATGATTCCCCATTAATTTCCAAAGTACCCATGTTTCAAACAAAAATAATTGTGACACAGAGCACATGCCAATCCAATTGGTGACTCCATTGAATAAATAAGAGCTCTAACCAATTGAATTGGCGACTGCATCATGTCTAGCCAATTGAATTGGCGACTATATACAAGCACTTGGAGGAGTCACCAATTCATTTGGCTTATATGTGTTGGATACTTTTTTTTAAAATTTTAATAAAATTAATTAATAAATAAATAAATCGAATAAAAAATATTAATATTTAATTTGAATAGGATTACATACGAGAATATTTTTACTCTAACGACAACGACCCACTTTATCACACATGCCACAGGCTCCACACCCCTGGGTACCCAACTAGTTAGGTCGAACATGTATAAATCTATAGGGAATTCTCTTTATCCCTTCTCTCTTTATTTCTATTACTTATTTTCTTTTTGTTATGTACCTCTCTTCTTCATCATCTTCTTTCTATCTTTATGTCACTATCTTTATGTTCATTTATCTATATTAATATAAATATTTTCAAAATCAAAGTTTTTATATATTGATTTTGATTTTTCGAATATTAAAATTCACCCCTCTTTTCTTTTGAGTCACTTGGTCAACAATGAGGTTCACATATTACGTTAATATTCCACCTCAAAGCATTTTTAAGAGTGTTGATCTAATATTGAATTGTTCAAGAAATTTAGAGTTATGGCAAATAAACAATGTGAAAGAATTCTAAAAATTCTTAGGATAGATAGTGGAGGTAAATACACATGAAAAGAATATTAAATATATTGTGAGTCAATTGGAATAATGCATAAAGTGGGATCACCTATACACCATAGCACAATGAACTTGTAGAAAGAAGAAATATAACTTTACTTGACATGATAAGAAGTATGCTCAAGCAAAAGAAATAAACAAACAAATTATATGGGTGAAAATGTGTCCACAACAACTAATTCTATCAATACATGTCCTACTAAACAACTAGAAAAAGTGCTAGAGGAAGTTTAGAAAAGGAGAAAGCATACAGTTAATCATCTACTATTGTTTGGTTCTTTGTGATATAAACATGTATCTGAGACAGAAAGGAAGAAAATGGATGATCGACGTGAACCTATAATATTTGTAGGGTATCGTCAAACAAGTGCTTATAGACTATAGATTCTACTCAAAGAAATAATAAAAGTAAGTAGAGATGTGGTAGTGTGTGAATTAGAATCTTAGAATTGGTGTAACAAAGCAAAGTTGCACAACTCTAACTATTCCACTTGTGATTGATGAGTAATAAGAAGAACAATATGATGGGGAAAATGAATAACTAGGTACAAAATCAATTCAAGAAATAAGTATCTCGCAAAGGAATATGTTTATGTCAACTAGGTTGGCAAACCATGAAATTCTACATGATAATGGAGTAAATGATGAAATTTTATCACTTGACAAAAATCTATGGGTAGTAGTCACCAACGGTCCTTTTATCCCAAAAGGCGACAATGACACTGTTAAACACCCAAAGGATTGGAGAGATGATGAAATAAAAAAGGCCTCATATGATTTGAAAGCTAGGAACATACTTATCTCAGCTTTAAGTGTAAAATTAATATACTATATTTCACATCATAAGAGTTCAAAAGCTATGTAGTACGTTGTTCAAACCCTTTATGAGAGAACTGATGATGTTAAGGATTCTAAGATCAACATATTAACAGGGGAGTTTGAACTTTCTTGTATGGAACCTAGAGAATCCGTGGAATCCATGCAGACTTGCTTCCAACATTTAATCAACAAACTAAACAACTTAGGAAAGTCTGTTTATAAATTATATTAAGGTCTGTGTGTAGGGAATGGCAGCCAAAAATTACTACCATAAAAAACTCTAACGATCTTAATACATTGGACATCACAAAGTTGTTTCGGAAACTTGCCGAACATGAGAATGATATGAAACGACTCGTGGATAGTGAAGTGAAGTCGAAAAAGAAAGATAAAGGTAAATAAGAGAAAAGGGATCTTTCTTTGAAAGCCTTTTCATCTAAAGCGAAGAAATTAAAGGAAGAAAGTGATAATTCTTACGAAGAGTCTCCTAAAGAAGAGGAGATTTGGTTATTTGTTAAACGCTGCAATCTATACTTGAAAAGAAACAAGCTAAAGTACTCTGACAAAGGTTTGATAAATTTCAAGAAGACTCATCCACATAAATGAAAACACAAGAAAAAAGATGATGATATCACATGTTATGAGTGCGGAAAATCGGTACATTATGGAACTACTTGTCTAAGTCTCACAATGCATTGTAAAAACAAGGATAAGGAATTCTACAAGACGATATGAAAAATTGAAAAAGGTCGTAGAGCCTATATCGTGTGGGAAGAAGAGGATGAGATCTCCTCCTCATATTCCTGCTCAAGCTCGGATGATGAATGAGATAACTTATGTTTAATGGCACAAAAGAAAAGAGAAGTCTCACATGTATATACTTCTTATCCTGAAAATGATCCTTCATATAGAGTATTGTCGAAAGCGTTTGATGGTATGTATGGGGATTCTTTAAATTCTTTTAAGAAAATTTCTCTCACAAAGAAAACCATTTTAAAACTTGAAAAAGAGATTAATGATCTTAAAAGTGCTTTAGATTCTTTAAAAGAGGCGCATGCATATCTAGTTAATGAGCGTTTTAATGTTTATGTCACTTTAGTTGAAAAGGTAGAAAAAGTAGAATGCGTTAATTGTCCAATTTTAAAACCCGTAATTGAAAATCTCAACGGATAATTAACACATGCTATTTTACCATCTACTACTAGTTCTACTTCCTCAAGTGATAGGGGTAATGTTTTTTAAAAAACTCTCATGTTAATAGAAGAAATTAAAAAAGTAATTCATCTAAAGTTGTATGTCATTAATATGGTAATAAGGGCCACATTAAGCCGCTTTGTTATATTAGGAATGTCCAAGTTCCCAGTGATAAAATGACATGGATACCTAAGTGTTCCTTAACTAACCCCAAAGGACCCACTAGTTGGCTACCTAAGTTGCCTATTTGATTGTCTGTAGGAAAGTCGTATCTCTAAAAAGGGTATGGTTCCTAGATAGCGGATTCACAAGACACGTGACGAGAGACGCCTCAATACTCATCAAGTTTGATGAAAAACAAAGCAGTCACGTTGTAACGCCCAACTTATTATTTAAATGTTTTATTTAATTGTTATGTAATTTAGCCTTTATACGAGAATTGTGGTATTTTTGGAGTGTATGGGTAATTTGTTAAATTACCAATTACTGGAGTTAAGAGTTGTGGGAGCAGATAAATGGTATTATTTTAATTATTACTTAATTAAGTTAAATATTTATTTAATTTAAATAAATATTTAATTAATTAAATAAAAAATGGGTCAATTTTGTGATTTATGAAAAGTAGAGTGCAGAAGGAGACAAAATTAGATTTATTTGTGCAAAAACCATAATTTTGAAAAGTAAGTCCATATAAATCCTAAAAGTTGTGACAAAATTAGGTTAAAACCTAATTTTATCACAACGAGAAAGAGGCAGAAGCTTTCTGGTAGATTTGGAAGAACGTGAAGCTGGGAGCAGGGGATTTTTAGGAAATCAACCTTACGCCAGATTTGAGGTAGGGGGAATTGTCTACATTTAGATAATTTCTGGCTTGCAGGATATTAGGGGTTCTTTACCCTCTTATCAGTGCCCTTAGGGAATGTTATGGGTTTCCCTTAATTTTCTTTGTGTACTGATGAGCTACTATGTTTCTTGTATATTGGATTCAGTTGTTTTGGATTGTTTTCATTTTGTGTTTTGGATTATTTTTTTGATTTGGTTGCTATTGTGTTTGAACTTGCCCTGGGGTTTCGAACGACTCTTGTAGGGTCGTTTGATTCCCCATATTTGTAATTTTTTTATTTGAGTTATGTTCCCAATTGTCTTTTCTAAGTGGACCATTTTTTCTGAAATTTTCCCTAATATTACAGAACAAAATTTCCCCCGGTACCACGACGCGAGAGGTGGCAGATCTGTGTCGCGAGGGCTGTACCTGTCGGCAAAAACTAGGCCGCACGGGAAAGTCGGCGGTCAGAAATGACGAGATCGAAGCTGCACAGTGGTGTCGCGGAGATGGGTCGTGCCGCGAGGCGACATTAAGGGAGTCGCGCTACACGGCGGCGGCGAGAGGGTCACGCGATAGAGAGTTGTAGCGGCGGGTCATGCGATTTATGGTGATTTTGAGTTTTTTGACTTTTCGGGCAATTTTGAATTTTTTCGACATTTCAGGCATTTTTTATGTTTTTCAAGTTTTTGAGCATTTCCTTAAAATATTGGAGTTCGGGAGCTTTCGGTGACATTTTGGAGAAACTTGTGACTTTAGAGTCCTTTTTCTGACCTTAGGGCCATATTGAGTAAATTAAGTCCAATACTCGTCCTTACACAATTGAGGGTCTGACACAAAAATAGTAAAAAAAATTGAGAGTTTTGAGGAAATGTTGAGTTTTAGAGTGTTTGAGAAAATAATGAATTTTTGAGAAACTATGGGTCCTTGGGACTTTTGTGTATTTTTAGTAGTGTGATGAGTTGAGGTAATAATATAACTTTACTTTTTGTGATGAATAATTATTTTGTTTTTGAAAATATATTTTTGAGTTAGTAATCCAGAGATGGATTACAATGATGGCCTTGTATGGCGTTTTGAGATAGTAATCCAGAGAGGGATTACGGTGATGGCCTTGAAAGGCATTTTGAGATAGTAATCCATAAATGGATTACAGTGATGGCCGTTTATGGCAAATTATATGTTCAAGAGTGGAATCTTTTGTGAATAATTGAGATTTGTATCATGTTATGATTTTGAGATGATGATGTTGTTGTATGTTATGTTGTTGTGATCATGCCTTCATGTATTTCAAGGATAAGTAGGACTGCAGTCTATTGATGACCTGGTTAAGAGAGGGACTATGGCGGTCTCTCGTCCAGAGAGGGACACAGTTCATAGAGGAACTAGACACATAGGAATATCAGTAACATACCTCTGATCCCAGTGATTTTGGTACCACATGCATATGAGATAGAGATGGTGGCATTGCATTGTATTTGCATTATGAAATGTATAATTGTGTATTTAGTGTGGTTTGAGAATATTGTTATATTTGTAAATCTTGTTATATTTACTATTAATAATTTTTAGATGTATTCTCACTCCCTGTTTGTTGTTGTGGCGTTTGTGCTCCTCGGTAGTATAGATAATAAGGTACAGGAGTAGCTACTGAGTAGAGGATGACATATATGCTCCCTTTAGCTTTTATCATTGGGTCTTTCAGGAGTTGCTCTGATATATAGCATTGGGGATGGGATGTCTTTTCGTCATTGCATGAAGTTTTTGTTTTGTTTCGTTGGAGTTGTTGTTGAGAATTATGTTGAACTTTGTTTAATTTCTGTTGCATATTTGCATGACTATTTTTTTTCCAGTTTATGTTTTTGTGACACTCTAATACTTGATTTTATTCAAACTATTTTATTTAAATGTTGAGTCAGGGGATTAGGGTGTTACATAGTGGTATCAGAGCAGGTTGGTCTGTTCGGCCAAGTTTTGTGATATTTATCTATTTCATAGTACATGACATGTGTGTGAAACACTATCGGTGCTCATTTTTTTTCGTACCACTTTCCAGAAGGAGCGGGATTGAAATAAGTGTGGGAGAAGATGTGTCTTCTGTTAGATGTTCTGGAGTAGAGAGATGGTTAAGTGTGCCGCTAATTGCCAAATTGCAAGTTTTTTTTGGATGGAGTTGTGTTGTTTCCCAAGCTCGAAAAGTGTTCAGATTGGAGTTTCAATGTGGTGGTCAAGTTGAGATGTCGTCGAGAGAGGACAATCAAGTGATCGCGATGTTTACTTTCTTGAGAGTGGAATGCGATGTTGTGGCTAGTGATATGCTTGTGGTGTGTGTATTCCTTATGTGTTCCTTAGGAAATATTTTACTTATCGTCGAAGTGAGAAGTTAAGATCGCCATAGAGATAGTATCTGATACTAAACTTTTGTCGATGGCACAATACTAGATGTCTGCTTCAGAGTTGGTTGGGCTAAAGATTCAATTAGAAGGAATGCTTGAGAAGAAATTTGTTAGACCAAGCATATCGCTTTGGGGAACTCTTGTGTTGTTAGAAAAAGAATGAAAGTATGAGATTACGTGTTGATTATCGTCAGCTGAATAAGGTCACTATCGAGAATGAATATCCTCTTCCAAGGGTTGACAACCTTATGGATCAGTTAGTGGGTGCCTGTGTTTTCAGTAAGATTGACATGAAGTCGGACTATTATCAGATTCGAGTAAAGGATGAAAATATTCTAAAGACCGCATTTAGAACACGAGACGGTCACTATGAATACTCAATGATGCCATTCGGTGTGTCTAATGCTCCTGTGTGTTTATGAAGTACATGGATAGGATCTTCCATCCCTATTTGGATTAGTACGTAGTGGTCTTTATTGAGGACATTCTTGTTTTTTCTAAATGAGATGAAGATCACACTGGATATCTTCATACTCTACTTCAGGTTTTGAAAGAAGAAAATGTATGCCAAGTTATCTAAATGTGAGTTCTGGTTGCGAGAAATAATTTTGATGGGCCAATTGATTTCCTGTGGCAGTATAGTTGTGGACCTACTAAGGTAGATGCAGTGCTGCAGTGGGAAGCACCAAAATCGGTTACAGAGATCAGAAGTTTCTTAGGGTTGGCTGAATATTATAAAAGGTTTATCGAAGGTTTTTCCAAGTTATCCCAATCTTTGACTCAGTTGATTCGAAAGGGTTAATCCTTTGTGTGGGACATGATACGTCAAGAGAATTTCCAAGAATTGAAGAAGAAGTTGACAATGGTGCCAGTGTCGATATTGTCATATCCGAAGGAACCTTTGGTTGTATGTGATGCATCCAAGATGGGATTGAGTGGTGTAATTATACATAATAGGAAGGTTGTAGCTTATACTTCGCGACAGCTGAAAGTTCATGAGAGTAACTACCCTAATCATAATTTAGAGTTGGCAATTGTAATTTTTTATGTTAAAGGTGTGGAGACACTACTTGTATGGTTCTCAATTTGAGGTATTCAGTGACCATAAGAGTTTGAAATATTTATTTGATCAGAAGGAGCTGAATATAAGATAGAGAAGGTAGTTAGAAATCTTGAAGGATTACGACTTTGGTTTGAACTACCATCCTGGTAAAGCCAATATTGTAGTATATGCTTTGAGTCGAAAATCCTTACACATGGCAACCTTGATGGTTAGAGAGTTGGATTTAATTGAGGAGTTCAGAGATTTGAGTTTGGTATGTGAGGTGGCTGTAGATAGTGTGAAACTAGGAATGTTGAAGCTGACTAGTGGGTTCCTTGACGAGATTAGAGGGAGTCACAATTGGATGTGGCCTTAGTTGTTCGTTTGTCATCAGCTAATGAAAACGAAGATTTTAGAGTCGATGAGAATGGGATCCTTAAGTTTTGGGATAGAGTTTGCGTACTTGATATGCCAGAACATAAGAAGACTATTTTGGAGGAGAGTCACCAAGCAGTTTGAGTATTCATCCTAGGGCTACCAAAATGTACCAAGACCTTAAGAGAATGTTTTGGTGGTCAGGAATAAAAAGGGATGTTCAAAAGTTTTTATATTCATTTTTGACTTGTCAGAAGTCAAAGATTGAGTACCATAAGCCTTTTGGCCTAATACATCCGTTGAATATTTGTGAATGGAAGTGGGATATGATATCAATGGATTTTGTAACTGGGTTACCGAATACTCTGAGAGGGTTTGATTCAATTTGGGTGATTGTAGATATGCTGACTAAATTAGCACACTTTATTCCGATTAAGATCAGTTTTCCTTTTCATAGGTTGGCGGAGATTTAAATTGCAGTGATTGTGAAGCTTCATGGTATTCCATCCAGCATCGTGTTGGATAGAGATTTGAGGTTTACTTCCAGATTTTGGGAGAGCTTACAGTCAGCTCTTGTTTTTAAGCTAAAGTTGAGTTCTTTGTATCACCCGCAGATCGATGGTCAGACTGAGAGGACGATTCAGTCTTTAAAGGATTTGTTGAGGGTTTGTGTCTTAGAACAAGGAGGTGCTTAGGACGGTTTACTGCCACTTATTGAATTTACTTATAATAAAAGCTAATATTCGAGTATTGGTATGGCACCTTTTGAAGTATTGTAAGGGTCCAGGTTGTCATACCCAAAATTTTGACCACCAAGATTTCCCATCATTGTGAAGATCATTATCACAATATGGATGTAACATAATGCCTCATCAATCTCCTCAAGGATTGTTGAGCTTTCACTACAATCAAGAATTAGGGTTTTTGAGCCCTCTCAGAGTACTTAGACAAAGGATCAATCAATAAATGACATTATCTTCAACTTGTCTAACCTCTCAAACACTCATAAAGAATCAAGAGGTCTCCCATATCAAGAATCAAGCACAAGGTTGCAACATTCCAAGTGGATTAAGCCTCAAGATCGCCAGTGTCACCAAATTAGGGTTTTGGTTCACCAAGGCCTCCAGATGAAAATTTTCATCCGGGCATGAGCCAAAATTTCAAAACATGATCCAAAATGCTCCAAGGGACCTCATGGATCCAATCATCAAGTCAAATTAGCCTCAAGGGAAGCATTCATCAAAAATCAGGAATTAGGGTTTCTTGACCTAATTCACCCCTAAGTTGACTTTTAAGACAAGGCATGAGACAAGACCTTAAGACATGATTTGAGGCCCTTAAATACACCACATTGATCCATTTACAACAATGGATTAATCCAAGAAGCTTGATTCACAAGTTTCAAATTCATCTGGACCACAATTAGGGTTTTAAAGAAAAAGTCAACTGTACCTTTGACTTTGGACTAAGACATGCTCCCAAACCTTGGGACATGATTCAAGACACCCTAAAACACCTATGGAATCAATCCATTAGATTTGAATTAGGTTAAGAACTTGATTGCATAGAGAATCACACAGTTTGGAATTCACCTGACAAAAAGTCAACTGTGCCCAAAATCAAGTTTGACTTTTTGGATTTTTTCACAAATATGGGTCCCCTAAGTCAAAGACAAGGTTAATGTATGGTTTTAATCACCATTCATCAAGAATAATCAAGAAAAGTGACGTTTCTTGTAAAAGGGGCAACCATAAGAAACTTAAATTTTTCTAAGTTATAGAACAAAATGGATTTGGTACCAACTTTGCAAGGTCATAACTCCCAAACCCTAAAGCCTTTTTCTTCCATCCAAAGCTCAAATGAAAGTTCACATGGCATAATTAAAATGTGTCAACTACATCAAATTCCAAATGCTCATGGATTTTTGAGTTATGGATTGATCAAAATCACAAAAAGTGAAAATGACCACTTTTTCCAACACTTAGTGAAATTTTCAAAATGTCAGAATCAGTTTCATTTTTTACCAACTTTGAGGTCATTTTTCACCTTGATCCAAGCTAAAACAAGTCCCTTTATAGACATAAAAGTTAAAGTATGTCATGAGAGCTTTCTAAAGAGTACAAGAACTCCCATTGATTCAACTTAATCAAGGAGTTATGAACCTCACAACATGCCTTGCTCAAACTGGTTTTCAAGGCAGATTTGGGGCATTTCTTGTGCCACACGATTTCCATTTCAAATTCTGTCATCTTGCAAACTTTGTCCTCTTCCAAGATCAGAGGGAATCTTGATGACTCACTTGATATTTTCAAGCTTGGACCATTGAGTAAAGGATCCTATCCTTTGGCATGTGATCATTCAAGTTTCAATTCCAAAAACTTCAACTTTGTCATTTTGAATTGATGTGGTGCTTAGAGCTGTCATGAACCTGAGCCTATCAGTCCAATTGAGTCAAGTTTGTTGCAAAGATCAGAAGAGCTAGAGCTACCAAGACCAGCTCTAGTCAATGGCCAAGTGAAGACTTGGTACCTTGGCATTTAAGGAAGTGATACATGGGCATATCCATTGGATAATAGAGTGATCCCTCATCCAACACTATTCCTTCAAAAACAAAACTCCTCTACTATAAATAGAGGTCATTTCTGATGATTCAAACGACACCAAAACAATACCAAAGCCTTGTATTCTCACTCTCCCTCTCTTACTTCATTTTCAAGCCACATTGGAGCAATTTGAGAATTCTTGAAACCAGAGCAAAAACTACTCAAATAACCATCCAAACACATCATAAATCATCCATTGGAGGTGTTCAAACCTTCATCCACATTGCACAACCTCAAAATCAGAAAGTCAACCTCCAAAACCTCAAATTTTGACTTTTCTATATTTTACAAGCCATGTCTTGATTCAGTCACTTTCAAAACCAAACAAAACTTCAAAAGCACTCCAAATATCATCCTCAAACTGTCCCAACAGGTTTCTCTCAACTGTAACACCATTTGAGTGAGTTACCATTTTGGTCACTTTTGCCACTTTTGCAAGAAAGAGCCAATTCTTGTTCCTGGGGTTTCCAACTGGTTTTTATCATCCTAAAGCTTCTAAGGGATCAATCAAGAGTGTCTAAAGCATTGGATTACTTCTGGCACAAGGATCTTGACAGTTAGCACAAGGAGCTTTAAGAGGTAAGTGCATCACAACTTAACCTCTTAAAATATGCATTGCTTTGATGTCCATTGATCATAAACATGTCATATATATCAAATGTGTTATGTTTGAACCAATTTATCATGCTATTGTTGCTTGTATGATAAGATAGCATAGAACTTGCAAATCTTGGCCTATTTTGAAACCACTATCGGGTTTTAAAATAGAGGCATCTTTAGAAAATTCTAAAAGCACCATTGGATTCCTCATAAAATTCTAGGCAGGATCCATCTAAATTTCATCCAATTCCATGGAGAATTGAGGAAGTTATGGCATTCTTGCAAATCCACCAAAACTTGGTTTTTTGCCTTGGCCAGGCCTAGAATTCAGGCCACCCATATATGTTTATGGGGTGGTTTTGCTACACGGATGTATCACCACCCCAGTGGTAGAAGCGTGCTTGTGTTTGGTTAGAGGTCATGGGTTCAAGACCCACCTAGACCATTTTGCTATTTCTCTCATATTTTGCTATTTTTCATATTTTTTATGTTTTTTATTAGTTAATTCCAAAATAAATTTCTCTCTCAAATTTAATTATTTTTTATTGGTTCTTTTTATGAATATTCAAAAATTGTTGAAATATTTTATTCCACAAAAAAAAAATTGAATTTATATTATTTATTTAAAATAGTTTAAATTTTTGTAATTAATTTCATTTTATTTATTTTCAAACATTTTAAAATGAGATTTCCACCTTGATCATTCAAAATAAATTGAATTTCAAGCCTTCATATGATTAACCATGATTTTATAAATATTTTTCAAACCTTACCACTTGTTTTTAAATATATTTGGTATTTTATATTTAATTTCCTTTGAAAATAATATTATATTAATTAAAATTAGGGTTTCCCTCAATTTTAATTTTTCAAACTTCATTTGAAACCCTTTTGGGCCTCTTGATAGAGTGTAAGTCTCATCCCTTTGTAAATAAACCTTTTTGGGCCTCAGTCATTGTATAAGTCCCGATACAATTTTCAAAATAATGGTGCGATCGTTGTTTTTCATCTAGGCATCTCCTTGAGCTATAAGTCCCATTTCTTGTACAAAAAATAAACTTTTGGGCCCCTGATAGAGTATAAGACCCATCATTTTTGTAAATACAATAATTTGGGGCTCAGTCATTGTATAAGCCCCTCTGCGATTTTTAAAACTACGACGCGATCGTCGCCTTTTCAAAAGCGATCATTTGGGCCTCTCCTTGAGTATAAGCCCCAAACTTCTTTTCACAACCAACTTTCTTTTTGATTTAGATTCAAATCTTAAGTTTCATCAAAACTTTCTTCAATTTCTTTAATAACTAACCATACAAATGTAATTACAATGCTGGAGCTTGCACACCTGTAAGTTCTACTATTGCTTTAACATACTGGTTTATATATTTCATCTGTATATATATGCCTGTATATACTTACTTAGAGTTTTCCCTAGCAATTAGGTCTAGTTTTAGATCAACCCAGTGGTTACTCTTTCAACATATGTCAAAACTAGTTCCCCATAGGAAATTCCAGATACAGTCTTGCCTCCTCTTGGGCTTATACAATATGGAACAGAGAAAGACATTATTCCCGGTGAAACTTTTCTCAAGACTGTCACAACTTAGAAATATTTGTACAGGAAATTCATTTCCCCAGAGAGGATTATTCCCAGTGAAACCTCTTTTGAATTTCTTCAAACCCTAGAACTGTTCACTAAGGAAAGGATTATTCCTGGTGAAACCTTTCTTGAACTTTTCTCAGGTTTGGACCCACAGGCTTCCTAGAAGCATCCCCAACCTTCTTTTAAGCTTTGTACAAGGACCCTCAGGTTTCTTAGAAGTTCTCAGCCTCCTCTTGGGCTTGGTACAAGGACCTGAAGACCTCCTACAGGTATAGGTCAGAACTTAGTCATCTCTACTAGTTCAAATATTACAGAGAGTCAGAACATCAGACCAGTCAAGGGTTGATTCTCATCCCTTAAAACATCAGCCTCCTCTTGGGCATCATACAAAGATCAACCTCTTCATCCCAGTAGACTTGGAAAGTCTCATCTCCTATTGGATCTCAAAGAAACCCTCAAGTTTCCTAAAAGCACATGAAAAACCCTGATGACTTCATCAATCTCTAGCAGAGTTAAAGCCTCCATAGGTTTTAAAACTCAATCTTTAAACTTTCATTCTAAATTCCCCAGCTAGGGTCAATGTACCATCAATAAAACTCTAACAGAATCAGAACCTCATGGTCTCTGATATTTTCAACTCTTCTGCACTCAGCAAGAGTTGATTTCCCAATTTGGACATGTCTTTGGATCTCAATAATCCTCAGTAGAAGTTAGCCTCCTCTTAGGCTTTATATAAGAAATTCCCCAACCATCCTCCTCTTAGGCTTTGCATAATGATTTTTCCTCAGCTGAGTTAGCCTCAACCTTGGGCTTTACAAATCATATTCTCCAGCCGAGTCAATCAAATCTTTTAGCCTCAACCTTGGACTTTGTACAAGACAGATAAAACCTCTCCCCAGTGGAGTTAATTCTTTTAGCCTCAATCTTGGTGTTTACCTTGGAAATTGGTAAACAACCGCTGACCTTCTAAAACAATAAAGTTCTAGTAACTTACAGGATCTATCAGATTGATCCTAGGACATGTGCTATAAGTGTATTTAAAACGTTTCACAAATGCATAAAACAAACATTTCGACCATGCTGGCAGACAAAAAGGGCGTTATGAAACGTAAATAAAAAGTGATAAAAGGCAGGAAAGTGTTTAAGTCGAACAAGAAACTTAGAGAAAACAATGTAAAAGCAAATTCAATGAAAACTGAAGTTTAAATGGTAAAGAAAATGCATAAAGTCTTGAATGAACTGCAGAAATGTAAAGGCTTGAAAGTAGAAGCTTTATAATGTAAGAACTGTAAAGTAAAACTTTGTAATGTAAAATGCTTAGAAGTAAAAGACTGAATTAAAGGACTTCAAAGTAAAGGATCTAAGATAGAAACTTCAAAGTAAATTGCAATGTAATAAAAGATAACGGTGATTACAATCACGTACATTCTCGCCTCACTCTTTTCTCTACACGCTGGATACTTTGAGTGATTACAGACTTACTTGTACAACACGATTTTTTCACACATTCTAACTCTAGAACTAACCTATTTATAATACTCTAAAATAACCACCATTTGATGGTTTACTCCTCGAACACGCCACTTGGCACTTTCCATGTCTTCAACTTCTGGATATTCGCCACTTGTCCTCTTTTCAAATTCAAATAGTAGAACTTCCCTCCAATAATTAACCGTAACTGCAGCGCATTATCCAGTTGAATGGATTCCCTGGACTTAGCAATATTTGAAGTCTCAAGACCTCTTCCTTCGACTCAGGCTTTCACCAAGTGTGGTCGAAGCCTTCTTTCTTTCAGCCTATTATTTTTAAAGAATAACTTCGACTTGGCCAAGAATAACTTCTTTAAAGCCCAATTTATTTAAAAACAAGTAGCGTCGAATTAGGAGCCAACAAATTGCCCCCCAAAAATGTCCTTTCGCTAGTGTTGGTAGGAAGGTCATTTTTTTGATAAAACAATCTTCGACGCCTGCTTATTCGACTATGAAAAAACATGGTCATAACTAACCAACCCACGATCTAGAAACTATTCAGTTTCTTTCAACCACGTTTATGACGTCATATCATGATGGTGAATCTTCAAACGTCTTTTAAGTCGTATCTGTGATCAGTCTTCATCATTACCTTTTCTTGAAACTAGACATTTCACAGTCTGATCATAACTACCACTACTCAAAAAATTTCAAAAGAAGACACGCGTCCCACTACAGTGTTTTTTTTAATAGTGGATTCACAATCCTTTTAACTTCGGATTCACAGTCCTTTTAACTTCCAAACGCCTATAAATACCCTTTTTCCCCCACTTGCAAAACTTTTGCATTCTCAGAGTTTCTTGCAACTTATTTCTTCATTCTTCGAACTTTTCCTCAAGAGAAAAAAAAAACCAGAACACAGCTTCCTTTCTTCTCCACAATGGCGTCCTCATAAACCGTTCCTCAAGGAAAGAAAAGTCAAAAGGGTAAGGCCATACAGTTCAAGCAATCTCTTTCACCGTTTTCGAACCTTCTAGGACCTAAGGTGGTAAAGAATCACCAATTCATGCCATAACCTCGTCTTGCAGAAGTGAGATGTATCTATAAATCTCAGGTAATGATTCCTCTTATCATCTCTGACAAACCTTATGCTTTATCTGGCCCCTTAGCCGATGTTAAGGCTACTGATGAAAAACTTAGTGAGTTTTTTCCTTCCTACCATAAATCCAGACCATTAAGGCAAAAAAGCAATCCTAAAATAGGTGAAACTTCCCCTGATAGACCCACTCTAACCAAGATGAACCTTAGATACCTCCAAGATGGCACTAGATTGGTGAGAGTTGTTAGCCCGTTGAAAGATTTTGACCTTTGGATGGCCAAGATGGAGAAGGTCAAAACCGAGCAATGGAAAATAATAGGAATTTATGACTTGCTCATGCTGTCGAAGACTAACATTCCTTATTGTTTAAACTTGCTGGCAGCATCCCTCTATTTTTGGGATAGTACCCACTATACTTTTCATCTTCCCTGTGGGATGGTCACCCCTACCCTCTTCGATGTAGCTGCCATCACAGGGCTTCAACCAGATGGCATTGCTTATGACCCTGAAACTGATGCAGAGGATACTATAGGAATATCCAATTCCAAACTTACCTATACCCATTTCATAAACCACCACTTCAAACGCGACACTGTCGAAGTATCTGATCAGGAACACATTGCATTCCTCACCACGTGGCTGTCTAGGTATGTTTTTTTGCCCCAAATCCCTACAAGTGGCTAAGAAATATCTAACTCTAGCCAACCAACTCCACCACAACAGAGGGGTTTGCCTTAGTGAATTAATCCTGGAAAATCTCTATGAATCCATTAGCGAAGGGGCATCTCGACTTAAAGATTTAGAGGCCCAGGGCGCTATACACCTGAATGGCCCCCTTTGGCTGCTTCAATTATGGCTTAACGCAACCTTTGAAGCCAGCCTTCCCAGGAAAGGGGAAGTCGATGAGAACTCCACTGAGATCAAAGAGAGGAGGGTCGAAGGGACTCGGCTGGTAAAACTCACGCCTAATGATGACGGGGAAACTCTCAAAGAAGCCTTCTCCAGCTATATTATAATGTTTTCCAAATGGTATGAGTTCACACCTAGTATGGCTCCTTTTGCTGAAAGAAGATGTGGCCCTGAGTGGTTCACAAGGCTATTCCCCAATTCGACAAAAAAGCTCCATACTGAATCTGTTCCATTCTAGGAAGCTTTCTTGATTCCTAGATTTATTATCCATCGACTGAATCTTGGAAGAGATTTGGCAGCCTTGATTGCTTACCAACCAAACCTTGTCTCTCGATAATTTGGGTTGGCCCAAATTTTCCCTAGATGTCTATATGAGAAAAAGAGCCATGTCGTTCTTCATACTGCCAGCTTCGATGAAGGAGGTGCTGCAATTCACTTCGACCGGTTGAATGCTCGAAAAGCAGTACTTTCCCCTGTGTACTTTCAACGCAGTTTTTTGTGTACTCAACCATTTCACGACTGGTGGTCGAAGCACTATAATGAACAATTTCTTGATGTTGCTGCTTTCTCCTCTTTACTTGACCAAGCTTTCCTTAATGTGCAGGAGAAAACCAGGAAGAGTAAGTTCACTCATATCAAAGAAATTCAAGCCTTCCAAAGGTACTTTGAACCTGTCTATCGACCAGATGATATTAGTCGAACCGTTCGTGAGGCTGCTGTCACTTTGAAGGAGAAAGTTCTACAAAAAATGGATAATTTTAAAATCCCTTCAAACGTTCCTCTTGAGAAGCGTTATGAGGTGGCTTTTGAACTCTTTCCTCCAAAGTTCCCTCGACTGCCTAACGCTGACTTTGGAGTGGCACTTGCCCCTCCATTTCCAGACTGGTTTGTCTATGATGATTCCATAAAAATCCTTCGACAACAGTCTCAATCGAAAGCAAAAAGGGTGGTTGCAACTAAACATACGCTGGACAGTTTCAAAGGACACCTTCATATAAGGATCGAGGGTGTTCATATCGAATCCGAAATATATGAAGGTTTGAGGCTCTTGATTTGTGATTTTTAACTAACCACTTAATTATTAACTTGTAATAATTATCTGTCTTTTCAGCTATGCCCAGGAAGACCAAACCAGCTAAGGGTGATGTTGTACAGGCTGAAGAAGAACCTGAAGGCACAAAGGTATTTTATATCCCTTGCCTAAGTCTTCTTTGTGTAATTGCCTTCTATTGTTTGCATCAACTTTTTAGATTGCTCGAAAACCTCCAACGCCTCAAAAGAAAACCAAGAAAGGTGCCCAAACAATCATCCCTTTAGATGCTGATGATGAATCTCCTGAGGAGGGCATAGCTAAAAGGAAAAGAAAGCTTACCAAAGCTTCTGGAGCTACTGGCCAACCTTCCTCGAAGGCAGCCAAAATTCTTGAAAAGACACCTACCACTAGTGGTGTCGAGAAACAATCCTCCAAGGTCGCGTCGAAATCGCATGCTGGCACTCATGAGAGTGAAAACTTAAGCCCTGATGTTGCAAATGCTCAGGTATGCACACCATCTTTCTCATAGTATTTGCACTCTTTCACTCAAATCTCCTTCAATCTTATTTTCCTTACTGGTGGTTTCAGGCTGATGTAGGTGATTCTAACCCACAACAAACTACGCCAACCTCTGCACCAACTCTTCTAAATAGCCAAGGTGAGCCAACTTATCACCCCACTTCTGACCTTGGTTCTGGGTACAACTCAATAAGCGAAATTAACCAACCTATCCTCCTTACAGTTCCTCCTTCGACAGCGGACGAAACAGACAAAAACTCGCCTGCCAAGACCACCACTCAACAATCCCAGACACATGGCTCTGATCTTGAAAAGGATGATGTTTCCAACAAACAACCTCACACAGAAACCATTGCCATGGAAGCAGAGAGGACGCTGGTTGAAGAGGAAACTTGCCTTGAAAATGAACCAGGCAATGATCACCTCGATCAAACTGCCAATGAACAGACGGACAATATGGGGAATGACGATGATCAAGACGATGACAACCAAAATGATGAAGAAGAAGAAGAAAAGGTCGAAGATGAAGAAGAACAAGAAGGGGATGGAGAGGATGAAAGAGAGAGAACTGAGAGGGATCAGACCACTTCACCTGAGGCTGAAAAAAGTCCTGTAAAAAATCCAACTCCTAAGGCTACAGGCACTTCTGAAGACCCACTGGCTATCCTTAGATGGTCGAATCCTCGAGAATATGCCAAAATGATACTCAGGAAGAAGTACAACTCCTCAGGTAAAAGCCTTAGTACCTCGACCACCCCTGGGGGTTCAGCTCCAGATGACTTTGTTGGCCCTATTCTTCAGCAGATTAAAGACAAGTTCTTCAGGGGAGACATCCACAGTATCTTAAATGCAGATCGAATTGCTTCTCTCTTTCTGAAGGACACCCTCCAAAAACTGGACCTCTCGACCCTTAAAAAAGAGGTATCTGATTTCCTTATAGAGTTAACTACCTTAATAAATCAGATGTCTGAGGACTTCAAGCTTCTTCCCACCATTCAAAGCACCATTGAAAATACAACTACACTGGAACATTTAGCTTGGGATGAAGCGCACGCATCAGAGGCTAAAGTCGAAGATCTGGAAAATGCCCAAGCAAAAAGGCAGGAAGAGATGCTGTCGAATCAAAGGGATATTGACACATGGAAACAACAAATCATAGAACTGTAAAACAAGATCTCCAATGCTGAAAAACGCAATCTTGAGCTGAAGGACTTCGACGACATTGAACTGGCCAAAGAGCTGAAACGCACCATGGACTTCATTGACGATGCTCAACATCTTAAAAAGAAACTTTCGGCAGCCAAGCTCGACAAAGCTCTATGCGAGACACGCCTTCAGACTCACAAGGTCAACTTTCTTCAGTTAAAGTCGAAGCTCCCCTTTTGATCATCTTATGACTTTTGTTTATAGTTCTTTTTTATCATCATTTTTTCTGGCCCTATTGAGGCTTTATGTAATGACAATCTTAATGCCTCCTGGCATCTATTTAAATGCCTTCCCTTTGCTGTTAACTTTTTGACTTGCAAACTCTTTTGGAAATCATGGCACATTTTCTTTTAATGTTTTGTTAATGGCCTCAAACTTTTCTAATCTTTGTGATTAAGGCACTCTGCCTCTTTTCTTGGGAATCATAAAAACAACGCAGCTTTTAACGGGCTAGTGCTCCAACAGCACAAGTCTTTATTCCATTAATAGAGTAACCCTAGGGTATGTTGTAACAGCCAGGCCGGGACTCCCCCACAGACACCATGCACTGCTACTCACAAGCCAAATCACTAGCCCCCTTCACTACTAGTGTTTTTGCCTCCCATGGGAATCGAACCGCGTACCTGGGGATAAGTACCACGTTCAATGCATTCCCACTACCAATTGAGCTAGTAGCTCAATTGGTAGTGGGAATGCATTGAACGTGGTACTTATCCCCAGGTACGCGGTTCGATTCCCATGGGAGGCAAAAACACTAGTAGTGAAGGGGGCTAGTGATTTGGCTTGTGAGTAGCAGTGCATGGTGTCTGTGGGGGAGTCCCGGCCTGGCTGTTACAAAAAAAGGGAGTCCCGGCCTGGCTGTTACATATGTTTCCAAGAGTAATTTTACGCGTTTCCATTATTGACTGGCCAATCCTTACAAGGCCTTGACCCTATAAAATCCTCTTCTCATGACCATATTTTGCACTCACTGAAGCAAATATGAGTACTTCCTCAAAGAAAGCAATGACCAAGAAGGTGGCTGAGGAGACAAAGAAGGCTGAGGCAGCGACTACTGCCAGCAATGGTACTTCAACTGGAGCAACCTCTCGCGCCAAGAAGCGAGAAACTAAGATGAAGGTCCCCAAGAAAGGGCGTTCTAAAGCACAAGATTCTGATAATGAAGCTGATGAAGACTATATCACATTCCTCAACTCTATCAATTGGAGAGACTATGAATGATTCTTCTCCTGGGTTTCGCGTTATTGTACTTGTTTCTTTTCCTTTGTATGCCATTTTGGCTTTATCTAGCCTATTTTGGCTTTTACAATCTTAATAAAACTTATGTTCTAAAATGAATCTCTTGCAAAATAGGCTTATATTTTTTCAAATATTTCCCATTTACCCTTAAGATTCTCAGATCACCCTCAATCTCCTAAACCTCATAAGCATTATTACTGAATGTCTTAATAACTTGAAAAGGACCTTCCCACTTAGGAGACCACTTCCCTAAAGATCTGGTCTTCCGATCCATAGGCAGGATCACTTTCCACACCAATTCCCCAGCTAAAAAGGTTTTAATCTTGACCTTTTTGTTATACGACTTCTCCACCCTTTTCTTTTGCCTTTTCAGCAACTCCAACACATGGAGCCTTTCTTCGTCTAAATCCACTAACTCATCAAGCATCATATTCCAATAAGACTCAAATGGGATCTTATGATGCCTTTGGATCCTTATGGACTGAAGATGAATTTCCACGACAAAACTGCATCATGACCAAATGTCAGTCGAAATGGGGTAGTATTAGTTGCCTCTTTTGGGGACGTTCGACATGCCCAGAGTATTTGGTCCAATTTCTTATGCCAATTTCTTGGCCTTTTTCCCACATGCTTTTTTATCAACCCAATAAATACTTTATTGGCCGCTTCGACTTGGCCATTAGCTTGAGTGTAATAAGGTGTGGACGTCAAAAGCTTGAATCCCATTTCTTTGAAAAATTCTTGCATTTTTCGACCAGTAAAAACTGATCCTTGGTCTGTTGTAATTGTCTCTGGGATTCCAAACCTATAGATGATGTGTTTCTGAATAAATTCAATCACATCTTCCTGATCAACATTTGGTAAAGGGATAGCTTCGACTCATTTGGTAAAATAGTCAATACCCACCAAAATGTACTTATGATTTTTTGATGATGCTGGTCTGATTTCTCCAACCAAATCCAAAGCCCAACCTCTAAAAGGCCAAGGTTTCACTATAGAGTGTAATTCACTTGCAGGGACGTGCTGAATGCCAGTGTGAACTTGACATTCCTGACAACCCTTAGCAAATTCGATACAATCTTTTAACATGGTAGGCCAATACATGCCTAGTCGAAATAACAACCATTTCATTTTATGGCCTACCTGATGTGCCCCACATGCCC
The DNA here is from genome assembly GCA_022829125.1 of Lathyrus tuberosus. Lineage (NCBI taxonomy): Eukaryota > Viridiplantae > Streptophyta > Magnoliopsida > Fabales > Fabaceae > Lathyrus > Lathyrus tuberosus. The sequence continues at coordinate 4,081,704 of JALAZF010000397.1, forward strand.
CACTATGGACAGTTGAAAGGGCCAAGTATGCTTCTGCCTCACTAAGGCACTTAAGCAATACTCCCTCGGGAGTTTTTTTGAATAATTCATTACCCAACAAGACATAACTCAAAGCTTGATACTTGATTTTTCTTTCTGTCGAAGATATTGGATTCTTTAAGTAATCTACTATAGGTTTTCTCCAATCCTTGTCAGTTATGCTATCAACTGCCAGAATTGCGAAATTGTCTTCATCAGCGTATCCAAGCTTAGTTTCTTCCAAGTCTGATGGGGCTAATCCTACTGACACCACCTTCCCTCTGACTTCGATTGCATCTTGAAGTTTGTCTTTCAAAATTTTATACCCTGATGCAATCTGGGCCAAGTCATTAGCGACCTGGTTTTCCAATCTAGGGATGTGTCAAAAACTAACTGCCTCGAACTTCTTCAGCAGTCGATTGACAACTACAAAGTACATAATCAAGTTTTCTTTTATGCACTTGTATTCCTTGGTAACTTGTTTTATGACCAGCTCTGAATCTCCCATTATTTCGACATGAGTTGCCCCCAATTCCAACAATACTTCAAGTCCAGCAATTAAAGCTTCATATTCAGCTTGGTTGTTAGAACAACGACCTTTAATTTTATACTTAAGTGTTGTTAGAATTTTATTAGGAGAAATAACAAGCACTCCTATGCATGTCCCTTTTTTGTGGCTTGACCTGTCGAAGTATAACTTCCAAGGTTGCACTTCAAGATAGTTCAGAGGGGTCTCATTTGGAGAATGGCCAACTATAAAGTCTGCCACTACTTATCCTTTAACAGCTTTTAAAGGCTTATAAGTTAAGGAATATTCAGTTAATGCTAATGCCCATTTTCCAATTCGACTATGCAAAATAGGTTTGGACAACATATGTTTAATAGCGTCATAACAAGAAGAAACATAAACATCAACTGGTTTTATATAATACTTCAATTTTGTACAAGAGTAATACAAACATAAACATAAATTTTTCAATCATGCTATACCTAGTTTCTACATCATTTAAAACTCTACTAAGGTAATAGACGGCCCTTTGGACACCATCATCATCCTCTTGAGCTAACATGTTCCCTAAAGTTCTATCTGACGCAGCTATGTATAATCTCATACTCTTATTGCCACAAGGTGGTGAGAGAATCGGGGGCTAACTCAGGTACTCTTTGATCTTGTCGAAGGCTTCCTGTTGAGCCTGCCCCCAGTCGAACACATCCTTGCTAGCTCGAAGCAATGGCGAAAAGGCTTGCGTTTTCCCACTCAAGTTGGATATAAACCTCCTCAAGAAATTTATTTTGCCCAAGAGAGACTGCAATTCCTTCTTTGTTGATGGCGCTTTTGCTTCCATAATGGCTTTGGTTTTATTCTGGTTAATTTTGATCCCCTTCTTGTGGATCACAAAGCCTAAGAAATCCCCTGCATGCACACAAAAAGCACATTTGAGAGGATTCATTTTAAGACCATGCTTTCTCATCCTTTCAAAGGAATGTCGAAGATGGCTTAAATGATCTTTTCCTGAAAAAGACTTAACAACAATATCATCAATATAGATTTTCATAAAAGTCTCAATAAAATCATGAAAGATCGAATTCATTTCTCGCTGGTAAGTTGCCCCAGCATTTTTTAGACCAAAAGGCATTACTACCCATTCGTAGGTGCCTAATGCCCCTGGACATCGAAAATCAGTCTTTGGGACATCTTCCTCAACAATGAATATTTGGTTATAACCAGAATAACCATCCAACATACTCAAGTATTCATGTCCTGCAGCAGAATCAATCAACATTTCTGCCACAGACATAGAATATTCGTCTTTAGGGGTTGTAGAATTTAGATCTCTAAAATCTATACAGACCCTTAAAGAACCATTCTTTTTAATGACTGGTACAATATTAGCTAGCCATTCGACGTACCTAGCTGTACGGATGAACTTGCATCTAATTAACCTTTCAATTTCCTCTTTGATCTTTGAAAGGATTGTTGGGGAAAACCGTCTTGGATTTTGCTAGACTGGCTTTTTCCCAGGTATGATTGGCAACTTATGTTCAACAAGCTCTCTCTTCAAACCAGGCATTTCATCATAGTCCCAAGCGAAGCAATCCTTAAATTCCTTCAATAGTTGTACCATTTCGATTTTGAGTTGTGGGTCAAGGTTAGAACTAACATAAGTAGGCCTTTTTACTCCCCCTTCACCCAAGTCAATTTCTTCCAAAGGATCTTGTGCCAGCATTTTAATGTTATCTGACACTGGATTCTTTTCAAAATCCAAAGGCTCATTATCATAAATAACATCAAGCCTTTGATTTTGGTATTCGATTTGAGACCCATCAGGTGGTTTAGCCTCAAAGTCCTTACCAGGCCCTACTTCAAAAATTTGAGTTTTGGCTTCGATAGCCATGTGGTTGTGTGCAGCCTCCAAGGCCGCTTGTAATTTAGATTCGGCCACATAGGCCGAAATTCTTTGTAGTGCATCGAATTCAGTCATTGTTACTGAATTCACTTCCCCAGCCTGTGGGGTCTACAGGATCCCCATAGTATGGGACATTGCCTTCTTCCCTTATGACCTCTCTGTCCCATCGAAATCCCTTCACTGGGTACAAGTATAATGAGCAAAATGCATGGTCATATGGGGTGAAATCAAATTCTGCTGGAGTACAAGGCACAATATACGCCAATTTTTTGTCAAACTCAACACCATCAACATGATTAACAGGCACCTTAAAGTACCCTTGATCACCTTCAATGTTTTCTACTATGCCATCATGCCTCCAGATTGTGATCTGCTGGTGCATTGACGAAGGTACTGCTCCAACACCATGGATCTATTCCCTCCCCAGCAGAAGGTTATAGTTAGCTTTGCTTTCGACTACCATAAACAAGGTAGGTCTTGTTACTGTTCCCACAGTTAAATCAACCTACAGAACGCCAAGAGTGGTCCCAATTTTCCCTTCATAGTTAGAAAGGACCATGTTGTGGGGCTTAAGATCAGAGTCGAATTTACCGATCTTGCTTAGTAGGAAATGTGGCATTAAATTGACTGTAGCCCCACAATCCACCAAGATTTTATTCACATCCATGTTCTCTACTTTCCCTGTAATGTACAGAGGTTTCAAGTGCCCTTTCATGGCCTCAGTTGGTCGTTCAAAGAAAGCACTCTGTTCTTCGACACAACCATTGTTCATCACATAGTAGCACATAGGTTGGTGCGCTGCCATTTCGGCCTCAGCGTTGGCATCCAAGTTTTCCACTTCACTTATCCTATCATATTCTCTTGGCATCACCGAAACCACATTAACAATGATGTTTAAAGAGGCATCAGAGTCAGAATCAAAGTTGTGAGTCAAATCTTCGTCCTCAGCTGCTTTGACTGCAAACCTCTCAGCGTCTTCCTTCTTGGAAGTAAATAACCTACGCCCCCAGGCATCTTATCTGTTATTTTTGTCCCAACATCTTTATTGCTAGCAGGCGGAACGTTGGTACTAGTTTCAGTTATGTCTTTGGCCTGAGCTTCTCTCAAAGCCTTCCTTCGTCTCTGTTCCCTTCTCCACCGGGACCTGGACATAGGATTTTTGCCTTTGTAATTCTCAAAAATATAGGCAGCTTTATTGGAGGACTTGAATTCTTTCCGGTAGTCCATTGAAGAACCTCTAGCCACGTCGAAATTCTTTCATCTCTGTTTCCCTTTCCCTGCTGCTTCAACTAGTTTGACCCACTTTCCAGTTGGTACCTCACTGATAGGCTTGAAAGTAGCCTGCTTAGACCTTGGCATCTGTGGCCTTTGGCCATATTGTTTTTGAGTAGCTTTCCTTGGGTCGAAACCCCCTGGCCTTTGGGCAGCTCTTTTCTCACGTCCAGATTTGGCTTTTTTCCCCACTTGGAGGCTACGAGCAGCCTCTTTGTCAAAGATAGCACTGCACCTAGGACATAGCATGACTTCAAAGTTTTTTCCTTGGCACATATGGAGAAAATCAACAATGGTTTCATCTTCTATGGGATAATCCAGCTTGTTACAGTCTTCTTGACGAACCTGTTCATCAACATCCATGGCCTGTCCATTAGTAACTTCGACCATGTTTATGTCAATTTCATCTTTTAAGCGCATTTTGGAGAAGTTGACATCAAGGCCTTCAGCAGCCTCATCCATCTGTCTGAAATGGTCAGCAGTCTCTTTTGGTACCATCTGCAATTTTGATGCTTCAGCTTTGTCATGGATCTCGACTGTAGCCTCAGCGTCGAACCTTTGAACTTCAGAAGATGTCCTAAAGTAGTGTTCAGCAGCCATACATATCAAATGCTCAAGCTGGCAGCCATCCATTTCCTCGACTTCTCTAATGAACACAACATCATTGGTAAGGTCCTCAGTAACCTCCACCACTGTGGCATCTCTGCCAAGAGCTTCGTTGGTGTTAACACTATCTGAGCTACTGTCAGATTACTCAACTAGTTCGACCATGTTAACCTCATCGGGCTCTGTGTAATTTGCTTCAGCTACTTCAAGAGGGTTGGTCTCAATTTTCATCTGGGACTTAGTCTTCTCCCCAAATTTGAGTCTGCCTTCTTGAATAGCATCTGCACCAGATCCCTGAAAAGAAAACATTGAGAAGTTTTATGACCCAAATAATTATGGTATTTACAAAAGCCTCTCTTTTTTCTTTGCTCTAAAGGTGGTATTTTAGCACCAGGAGGCACTAGTATTTGACCATCCTTAACTAACAAATCAAAAATTTCGTCACATTTAGTGATGTCGAAAGTGTATGTTTTCTTTGGGAACCTATCATTCTTTTCGGTTTCGACAGGGTTTTTCCCATTTGAAGGGACTAATAATTTACAAGAATAAGGAGGACCTTGCTTAAGTTCAACAAGATCTATTTCACTTTCGTCGAACTTAACAGGCTTGTCATACAACTCTTCGATGCCCTCCTGGTATTCGACGTAAGCTACCTTCTTATTTTTGTTCACCCTAGCTTTTTCATCCTTGTGACACTCCAGCTGTCGAACTCTGTCAGCCAACTGGGCCATATCCCTCAGATACTGGGTGTCCAGTTTTTTCCTGATAGGGTAATCAAGGCCACTAGCGGCCATTTCGACAAGTTCATGCTCAGGCACTTGTGTAAAGCACCTAGCCTTGAGTAGTCGAAACCTATTCAAGTAATCATCTATTGGCTCATTGAACTTTCGTTTCACGCTAGCCAATTCCTTCAAACTAATTTTAGTCTGCCCAAGTAAAATTGCTCATGGAACAAACGTTCTAACTGGGTCCAATTATAAATCGAACCAGATGGTAACGTAGTGAACCACGTGAATGCATTTTTAGTGAGGGAACTAGGGAAATACTTCACCCTTAGACTCTCATCATTCGCAATCTCACCAGCTTCGATCAGGTAGCGCGCCATATGTTCGACGGTAGATTCTGTAGTATCTCCTGAAAACTTAGTAAACTTTGGTACTTTCGTCCTGGGGGGCAATTCAACTTGGAGTATATAGTCTATTATAGGCGAAGTGAAGTTTGGCATAGAAAAACCCATATCCAGGCCATTTCGAGCCATTATTCTCTCGACCATGGTTGCCAAAGCATGTTCTCTGCTGCTACATTATTACATCGAACCTGATTCACCACATGATCAGCGTTTTTATTTCTGTTTACTAGCACCATCCTTGGTTCCTCCTCTTCAAGTATAGGTATTTGATTTCTAGGAGGCTCCTCCCTAGGTGGTTCGACCAACTCTGGATTCACCAGATTCACTTGTTGAGCGTTTTCCCTCATCTCGACTCCTTGATTTTGGTGTTGACAGGAGTAGGCATTCCCATGAATTCTGCTATACGCGCCATCTGGGCTGTCATCATTTGATTGGTTTGAGTAGTATTCTGGATCAATGGCTGGAAAATCTCTCCCATCGTCTGAGACAAAGTATGTACCATTTTCATGTTGCTCTCATCCATCTGTTGCCTCAAATATGCTGCAGATTCATTTGTTAAGTTGGGTCCTTGAGCAGAATATCCCAAACCTATGGACTGGCTGTTTTGACCCATGTTAATTCTAGAACCTGACTCCTGTAAAGGGGAAGATATCACATTCTCTGAAAATATTGGGGGTGTAGTACGCAAATTCTGCATCATTGCCGTTGGCATGCCATAATTCCTAGGCAAAGGCTGTGAAAATCCTGGGGGAGGAAATTGCCTAAACGTCGAAATTCCTCCTGGTGGAGTCTGAGGATTTATCACTGATGGGCCAATGTACTCCAGGACTGGCTATGTGTAAGTCCTCACGTATATCGCCCCTGTTACCGCTGTCGAAGGAATTGGCTCTGTCACCATGGTTGATACTGTTGGCCCTCCTGATGAAGGAACCGGAGTTGGTGCCACGTTGCTTCTTGGTAATTCTTGAGGATTGATGGTGCTGTTTTGAACGCTTGAACTGCTTGGTGGAGGATTCGTCCCAGCAGAACTGGGATTTGGAATTCCTTGGCCAGACGCCATTTTCCTCGTGTTTCTTCTCTTTGGTCTATATTCGTTTGAATTAGCTACCTTTCCACTTCTCAAGTGCATACAATGAAGTTTGTCACAATCTCGACCAATGAAACGAAAAAATTTCAAAAAGGCAGTTATAAAACTTCCTTTTGACAGTTATTTGAAAGTTACAAACTTCCAAATACACGTTTAACACTGTCCCACTGGGCGTGCCAATTTGTTTACCTTGGAAATTGGTAAACAACCGCTGATCTTCTAAAACAATAAAGTTCTAGTAACTTACAAGATCTATCAGATTGATCCTAGGACATGTGCTATAAGTGTATTTAAAACGTTTCAAAAATGCATAAAACAAACATTTCGACCATGCTGGCAGACAAAAAGGACGTTATAAAACGTAAATAAAAAGTGATAAAAGGCAGGAAAGTGTTTAAGTCGAACAAGAAACTTAGAGAAAACAATGTAAAATCAAATTCAATGAAAACTGAAGTTTAAATGGTAAAGAAAATGCATAAAGTCTTGAATGAACTGCAGAAATGTAAAGGCTTGAAGGTAGAAGCTTTATAATGTAAGAACTGTAAAGTAAAACTTTGTAATGTAAAATGCTTAGAAGTAAAAGACTGAATTAAAGGACTTCAAAGTAAAGGATCTAAGGTAGAAACTTCAAAGTAAATTGCATTGCAATGAAAGATAATGGTGATTACAATCACGTACATTCTCGCCTCACTCTTTTCTCTACACGCTGGATACTTTGAGTGATTACAGAGTTACTTGTATAACACGATTTTTTCACATATTCTAACTCTAGAACTAACCTATTTATAATACTCTAAAATAACCACCATTTGACGGTTTACTCCTCGAACACGCCACTTGGAACTTTGCATGTCTTCAACTTCTGGATATTCTCCACTTGTCCTCTTTTCAAATTCAAATAGTAGAACTTCCCTCCAATAATTAACCGTAACTGCAGCGCATTATCCAGTCGAATGGATTCTCTGGACTTAGCAATATTTGAAGTCTCAAGACCTCTTCCTTCGACTCAGGATTTCACCAAGTGTGGTCGAAGCCTTCTTTCTTTCAGCCAATTATTTTTAAAGAATAACTTCGACTTGGCCAAGAATAACTTCTTTAAAGCCCAATTTATTTAAAAACAAGTAGCGTCGAATTAGGAGCCAACACTTGGGCTTTGTACAAGATAGACAAAACTTTCCCCTGAAGAGTCATTTCTTTCAGCCTCAATCTTGGGCTTTGTACAAGACAGACATGGAACTCCCTAATATAGTCAAACTTTTAGCTTTAAACCTTGGGCTTTGATCAAGGCACATAAAACCAACATTCCCTCAAAGGATATCAAGAGTTCTCTCTGTAGGAAGACATTTATCTGTACATCACACATCAAAACAGACAATAAAAAAACCCTAATTCCAGATAACTGTTGTAAGTGGCACACTTGCTGATTCAAAAAATCAAAGTTGTGGTCCCTCTTTTATCCTGGTAAACTTCCTCTTTCATCTAATTGCTGTAAGTGGCAGGCCTCTTGATTATTTACATCCAAGCCCATGTCCCTCTCTTAGCATGTAAAGACTCCTAAGGGAAAATGGCATTGCTCAATACTGATTTAAAGTTTCTTCCTTCAGGACATCTCCCTTATAAAGGAAATTGTGGCATTGCTGGATTCCATACATTCTAGTTAAAGTAATTCTCCTTTTATAACTAATCCTTCAACAACTGTGATGAATAGGTGAGATATCTCCCTTTAGAGATGACAAATTTGTTCTCAGTCAACCCTTTAGCTTCAATCTTGGGCTTTGAACAAGACACAAATACTCATCTAGCTTCAATCTTAGGCTTTGAACAAGACACCAAACATCTTTCCTCCCATAGAAATAGGAGGAACTACGATTGCTCTGATTTCCCTATTATCTTTACGGGAATACGTAGTCATAAGATTGCGAAATCTTAGCGAGCACACAAATCAAAAAAACTTTAGGTCTAGTACCTTTCCAAAAATAACAGAAAACCAAAAATAATAAAAAACACTCTCTCAACATTCCCAACCTATAACAGTAAATACCAAAAAGTATTTAAACATGCCACACAAAGTCTATGGATAACCATATATACATTGGGTAATTAACAACTTCCCTTTGTATAACCTGACCCCAGACCCCCCAATCTCTTAGCATTTATTAAAGAAAACATTTGAGTGCAAGGTTAGTTTTAGATAGCTTCCCTTTCCTTTTCAGCTTCATAGGATAAATAAGAAATCAGAAAGTAGCGCCCAATTCCAACCAATGCGATAAGGTGATCGCGTCACCGACAAAAATTGCAAGCCACACAGGTGTAGGACTCCTTTATGTTAGTATGAATCTGGAGAGAATGTTGTTCTTGGATTAGAGATCATTCAACAGACTACAGAGAAAGTGAAGATGATCTAAGAGAAAATGAAGGCATCTCAAAGTATGAATACGAGCTATCATGATAAGCGGAGGAAGGCCCTCAAATTTCAGGAAGGAGATCATGTGCTTTTAAGAGCCACCCCTGTGACTAGTGTTAGGAAAGCTTTGAAGTCTAAGAAGCTCACCCCTTGTTTTATTGGTCCTTATCAGATTTCCAGAGGTTTGGAGTTATTGCTTATATGGTGGCCCTGCCACCGTCTCTTTCAAATCTGCATGATGCTTTCCATGTGCCTTAGCTTCAAAAGTATATTCCCGATCCGTCACATATTATCTAGATGGATGATGTCCAAGTGAGAGAGAATCAGACTGTAGAAGCATTGCCTATCAGAATTAAGGATCGAGAAGTGAAGCAGTTCAGAGGGAAGGAGTTTGCTTTAGTGAAGGTGGTTTGGGGAGGGCCTGTTGAAGGATATCTGACTTGGGAATTGGAGAGCCGGATGAGGGAGTTCTATCTGGATTTGTTATTGTCAGATAATTTTCAATGATGAAAATTCTTTTAAGTGGGGGAGAGTTGTAACGTTACAACTTATTATTTAAATATTTATTTAATTATTGTGTGATTTGGCCTTTATATGAAAGTTGTGGTATTTTCGGAGTGTAGGGGTAATTTGGTAAATTACTAATTACCGGAGTTAAGAGTTGTGGGAGCATGTTAATGGTATTATTTTAATTAATTTTTTGGTAATAAATAAAATAATAGGAAGTGAAGAAATATGATCAAATAATAATTTAATTAATTAAATAAAAGAAAATGGTCAATTTTGTAATTTATGGAAAGTTGAGGGTAGAAAGAGAGGGAATAAAATTTCTTTGGGCGAAAACCATAATTTTGAAAAATAAGCCCATATAAGTTTTAAAAGTTGTGACAAAATTAGGTTCTAACCTAATTTTGTCAGAACATGAAAGAGGGCATAAGCTTTCTGGGAGATTTGGGTGAACGTGAAGTTGGGAGAAAGGGATTTTTTAGGAAATCAAACTTACGCCAGAATCGAGGTAGGGGGAATTGTCTACATTTAGGTGATTTCTAGCTTACAGTATAGTGAGGGTTCCTTACCCTCATATCAGTGCCCTTACGGAATGTTATGGGGTTCCTTTAATTTTCTTTATGAATTGATGAGCTACAATGTTTTCTTGCATATTGGATTCGGTTGTTTTGGATTGTTGTTGTTTTGTGTTTGATCGTAGACCCAATTAGGGTATTTGGGATAAATCCCCTCAAGGTGATAACCTTATAATAGGGCATAACTTTATGATTTTTTTTTTGTTTTGTTGATTTGGTTGTTATTGTATTGGAACTTGCCTCGGGGTTTCGAACGACCCTGATAGGGTTGTTTGATTACCCAGATTTGTAATTTTGGATCAGAGTTGTGTTCCCATTTGTCTTTTCTGAGTCGATAATTTTTTTCTAAAATTTTCACCAAAATTACATAACTTAATTTGTAGGCCTATTTTACAAGAAAATCACTTTTTGGAAAAACTTAAAACTGGAAAAATACTTTTTTATTGAAAAATCGGAAAATTTTAGAAATTTTTAGAAAAAAAATCAGTCGGGAAATGGGGTCGGGCGGCAGTGATGCGTCGAGGTGGTAGTGGTGGTGGATATGCGCTAAGAGGGATACCCCAGTCGGCGACGGCCGGCAATCGCATGACCACAGCCGCGTGGTGGTGTCGCGGTGAAAGTCGTGTTGCAAGGCGGCGACAAGGGAGCTGCGTTGCACTTCGGCGACGGCGGTGACCAAAGGGCCGCTCGATAGCGGGTCGGGCGGTGGGTCGCGCTGGACGGTGGCTGGTCCATGCCGGACTGAGGCGTCTAAGCCACTCCGACTAGAAAAATGTGGGTTGACGCGGCGCTCTTCTGTGGCCAGTCGGCGACGACCGTTATAGACCGGTCCCTATTTTTGGTGATTTCGAGTTTTTTGACTTTTCGGGCGATTTTGTGTTTTTCGACGTTTCAGGCATTTTTTATGTTTTTCGAGTTTTTGATCATTTCATGAAATTTTTGGAGTCTGGGAGCTTTCAGTGACATTTTGGAGAAACTTGTGACATTAGAGTCCTTTTTGTGACCTTAGGGTCATTTTTTAGTAAAATAAGGATAATGCTTGTCCTTACCCTATTGAGGGTCTGACACAATAATAATAATAAGTTTGATAGTTTTAAGGAAATGTTGAGTTTTAGAGTGTTTGAGAAAATAATAATTTTTTGAGAAACTATGGATCCTTGGGACAATTGTGTATTTTGAGTAGTTTGAAGAGTTAAGCTAATAATATATCTTTACCTTTTGTGATAAATAATTATTTTGTTTTTGAAAATATATTTTTGAGTTAGTAATCCATAGAGCGATTATAGTGATGGCCTTGAATGGCGTTCTGAGATAGTAGTGAAGAGAGGGATTACAATAATGGCCTTGAAAGGCATTTGGAGATGGTAATCTAGAAATGGATTATAGTGTTGGCCGATTATATCGAATTCTAGGTTCAATAGTGGAACCATTTATGAATAATTGATATTTGTGTCGTGTTATAATTTTGAGAAGATGTTGTTGTTGTATGTTGTGTTGTTGTGATCATGCATTCACATATTTTGAAAATAGGTAGGACTTCAGTCCAGTGATGGCCTAGTTCGGAGAGGGACTATGGTGGTCTCACGTCATGAGAGGAACACAGTTTAGAGAGGAACCATAGACATGGGAATATCAGTAAATACCTTTGATCCCAATTATTTTTGTACCACATGCATATGAGATAGAGATGGTGGCATTGCATTGAATTTGCATTATGAAATGTTTGATTGTGTATTGAGTGTGATTTGAGAATATTGTTATATTCGTGATTACTATCTTGTATTGCTGTTATTCACCATTAATAATTGATAGATGTATTCTCACCCCCTGAGTAGGGGATGGCGTCTATGCCCCCTTTAGCTTTTATCATTGGGTCTTAGAGGAGTCGCTCTGATATGTAGCACTGGGGATGGGATGTCTTTCCTCTATTGCGTGATGTTTTTGTTTTGTTTCATTTGAGTTGTTGATGAGAATTATGTTTAAATCTGTTTAATTTATACTGCGTACTTGCATGACTATTTGTTTTTTTAGTTTATGTTTTGGTGACACTCTAATACTTGATTTTATTCAAACTATTTTATTTATATGGTGAGTCTGAGGATTAAGGTGTTACACACGTCACGTGTGAGGACAACAAAAGAGGTAAAATTTTAATAGAAGGTTATGTGGGAAATCCCTCCACAATCACCATAGAAGGTGTGCTTTTAGTTAAAGGGCTTAAACATAAACTACTTAGCGTTAGTCAATTATGCGACAAAGGGTACTCTGTGGTTTTTGATACTCTATGCTTCTTAATTGAGCATAAGGAAAGTGAAGACCTTGTCATTTAGGGTTCTAGGATCGATAACATTTATATACTTGATTTGGATGATGTGTCAGTGCATGGAGTTAAACACTTAGTCACCAAGAGTGAATATTCTTGGTTATGGCATAAGCGTTTAAGCCACGTGCATTTTGACATATCAATAAAATAACATCCAAGAATCTAGTGATTTTTCTTCCAAAAATTACATTTTCAAAAGACAAACTAAGTGAAGCTTTCCAAATGGGAAAGCAAACGAGAGTGTCATTTAAAACGAAAAAGGTTGTTTCAATATCAAAACCTCTCGAGCTTCTCCATCTAGAGTTGCTTCTCAATCAAAACCTTAGGAGGTAATTATTACGGGTTTGTATTTTTGGATGACTATTCTAGATTCACTTGGATGTTATTTCTAAGCCATAAGGATGAAACTTTTAAGGTTTACATTAATTTTGCAAAGATTTTCCAAAATATTTTTAGTTTTAAAATCATCACACTCCGTAGTGATCACGGTGGTGAATTTGCAAACCATCAATTTCAAAACATCTGTAATGAAAACAGGATTGTTTGTAACTTTTCATGTTCGAGAATTCCACAACAAAATGGTTTTGTTGAGCACGAAAACTGAGTTTCAGAAGAATTGGCTCAAACCATGATTAGTGAAATGAGCTTGCCTGAGTACTTTTGGGCGGATGCGATTAATACCGCGTCCCATGTCTTAAAAAGTATGGTCATTTGACCAACTCTAGAGAAGAACCCCTATAATCTATCTAAAGGTATGAAACCAAACATTTCTTAATTTTTCATTTTCGGTTGCAAATATTCATTTTAAATAAAGGAAAGGACAATCTTGGTAAATTTGATTGCAACAATAAACCAACGCATAAAACTATAAAATAACACAAGAGATTGGTAACCTAGTTCGGTGAAACCACGCCTACGTTTATGGGGCACTCTACCCAGGAAAGGAAATCCACTACTTTGAATTAGAACAATTAGTCTTATAAGAACCCCAAACCCTATGAATTTTTATGCCTCTCCCTAATCCTAATGACTTTCTATTTAGGTCTCCCCATAAATATGAGAACCCGCTCACTTTCTTCAATCACTAACCCCTAGTGATCAACCTCAATAACAAGACTTATTATTGTTGAATTTACAACTCTACTAAACAAATCAACTATGCCAAATTACTTAAACATAGTGGTGTATAATAGTAGATTCAACAATAAACCTTATGAGGGCAATATCGTGGAATACAAGAAAGAAAAGACTCAAACACCCTAGAGACGAAGAACTTATTCTTGTGTACAAACTCTTATTAAACAAAGAGAATTGAGTCTCCTAATATAGAAATGTCTTCTAGGCTTTTTCTCCTTGGATATCTGCATTTAATTCATCTAGAATAATAGCTGAATAAGTTGGAATTTATTTTATCCATTAATATCTCCAACGAAAGATATGATTTAATGTATTTCAAATTCAAATTTAAATCACATTTAATTTTGATTTGATCTTCAACAACTATCAAACAAATCACACAAACATCTCCAAATAATATGCATCAAATCTGATTGAATCTCAACCAGAATTTTTGCACCAAACAACATCTATCATGGCTTACTGACAAGAGGTAGATGTTTGCACAGCAGATATACTAGAACACCGTGTTCCATATATTGAAGTAGAAAACCAAAATTAACTCCTCTCCATAACTTGTAGATCTTCTGTTGTATAGTGAATTTTGGATAGAGAAATATTAAACCAAAACTGCAATACCATCAGTCTGTTGTCAGAGACCATGTGTTGCAGCCCACATGTTGGGACATCTTGTTCAACATGGGTCCCTTATGCACCAGAACTAGCTTGTGCAAACTCCATGTTGTTTTTCATAATGAAACCAATTCCAAAAGTACCAACACTCTCCCCCTTTGGAAAATTTTAGCAAAACAATTCTTCAAGTAGAAAAACAGCTAAGTATCAAGGATATACTTAGACACAATATTAGCAAAAGAACCAAGCATACATCAGTAGCAGCAGAAGCAACACATAACATAGCATAATTCATAAATCATGAAGTAGTTATACACATACACAATGTCATGAGTTTGCTACACACAAACATTTATCCATAAACAAACAACATGTAATCATTAAAGATGAGTCAATAGTCAAGAGTCATAAGTTACTACTAACACAAGAAAAATGAGCGCACACAGTCAGGGTCAGATGCCAGGCCAGATGCTTTAGCAAGTGTGAACACATAAACCATATCAGTTAGTACCACAGAGATCAGTCAGTACTAAGAATAGCAGGATATTTCAGGGTCAGCATAAGATCCTTATATAAATAAAAAAATCAATAGTCAAGACAGTAGTAGTCAATAGTCACACTAGTCCACATACACACCAAAGTTAGTGGACATGACTTTTTTCTCTTAATTTTATCAGCAATCACTACATTGGGTTGTTGCTTCAAGATGATTCAAGTGATTAAGCAGGGAAAGGCATTGGGAAGTTTCACAGCATAAGAGTCAACATGTTTCATTATCTAATCAAAAACATGTTCACCAAAATTCAGTTTGGATTTTCTCCCAATTTGAAAAATAAAATTGGCCAAGACAGATGTGATGCTTGAGCTATGGTTAGTGGTTTCCCAGTTTTATGCACCAATTATATTCAGCACATCATATTTTACACTAAAACTTCTAGAGGAAAGTAAGTTCTTCTTTGGCCATTGCTGGACTTGATTAAAAGTGATTTTTCTAGCAATCATGTCAAAAGAGGGAACAACATCAGATTTAGCAAGTCTTGCTTCTACCTAGATAGGCATTAATGAATTCAAGTGATAACTTCATACAATATCCTTTAACATAAACTTTCCAGAATTCTTTGCTCACTTCCTTAGTGCAATCACGTGACAAATTTATAATAAATTTCATGAAAAGCTTCTCATAGCAGAGATCAATGTTTATAATAGATTCCTTTATCAAATTCCATATTTCTTGACAGTGAAGAGTATCTTTACTCATCTCCTTTTCTAAAGTAATTCCTCTTTGGCACATAAACTTCAACTTCTTTACACTTTCTTCAAAGTGAAAGGACACATTGTCTAAATGAGCAGCATGAGTATCCATAGGTACCATTTTTCCTCCAATATTCTCTTTGGAGGAGGGGCACACGATGTCTATGACATCGTCTTCAACATCTATTTTTGTGTCACTTCATACCACAAGTTTCCTTTTAAGAGATTTCCTTGAAGAGGCATTTTCTTTAATTTACCTTTGTTGGGGAGTTCCGTTGTTCTCAATTCAAGTGTTCCTCTAGGATATTTTGAGAGAGACCTTTTTCTTCTTCTCAGTTTCATCAGCCAGAGTTATAGTCATTCTTTTCTCAATGGGTTCTTCATCAGTTTATGTTTCTTCACCAACATCAACAACCTCCACAACCTTTACTTGAGTGTTTTTGTCTTGATGTTTGGTAACACTTTTAATGAGGTTCTTCATTATGAGGGCAATGGATGAAGACATCATCCTCAACCACTTCAACATTCCTTTCCTATTGTCTCTCATCTTCCTCACCAAGAGAATCCTCATTACTCACTTTTGTATTCACCTTATTGACTCCATCAGATGTCTTACTCAGAACTTCAACCTCAACATTATTTTCTTCTTGAGCTTCATGAATGCCATTCTGAACACTCTCAGTATTTGTTCTTTAGAAGAGCCCTATTCATCATTCCCATCCAATTATTGTTCAGAAAGGCATCAAATACACGAACATCCATAACTGAATCAATAGGGTGATAAGCATATGACTCACTAGATGTTGGAATTGATGTTGCAACATTAGATTCAACATGCAGATCTTGAGGTGATTTAACATGTGGTTCCACACCTTGTTTCTTACCATTTGTGTTACCAAGATAATTTTTATTTCCATTGGGGTTGGGTTCATTTTTTTCAGCAACACTCACAATTTTAACACTATTATTAAAAGAAGTCTCTCTTTTTGAAGTACTAACATTTTTCAGAAGAGCTCTTCTATTTTATTCCAGCATTCTTTGAATCTTCTATTGAAATGTCTACTAGAACAATTATCTTCAAAGGTGTTGGGTCCAAGATTGATTGTTTTGAAAGAAAGAAAGCGAAGTAAAAATGCTATCACAATAGATCAAGAGAAAATGTTTGCTAAGGAACAAGGAGTGGATGTGAGGAAAGTTTGAATTTGAAAAGATTTAGCTCACTTTAAGTGCTGTAAATGCCACATGAAAGAGAAATGTTCCTTTTACATTTTCACAGCTCCCTTAAGTTAATAGCCATAAGTTTTTACACATGCAAATGTCAATCGTGCCCTTTTTCTTTTCAGACCCATACTTTCTTTGAGGGATAACTTGACACTTAATACATTTAGTGGCTTTCTTTCTTAGTTTCATCATAATTCCAGGATTTATATATTGGATAACATCTCCAAACATTTGGGTTGACCCTCCATAACTCTTGGTTATCATGTGTTTTTTTATTATCTCATGGGATTTCAATTGTTTCTCCTATGTTTCCCATGTGTCTTGATTCCATACTCAATGGAGAGGTATGATGCTAGAGCATCAAGTGGGACATCTTGGTCATCTTGCAATCTTCAAAATTCTCAATATTTTGATGCAACATTTTGGTGTCATCTTCCAAGAAAGTTGAGGGTTGGCTCCTGATCCACTTATATTAGTTGTCCTTGGATCTTGGCCCCTTAATTAATACTTCGTGATCTTTACTGGATATAATATGTTCAGACTTGTAAAAATTCACACTCATCCCCTAGCCACATACTTGATTCATGCTAATTAAGTTTACAATTAATCTTTATACCAGCTATACATCATCAAGGCTAGGGAGACCAGGACAACAAGTTTGCCTATGCCTTTGATTTTTCTTATAACTCCATCACCAAGAGGCACATAAATGTGTTTTTAACACCTCAATATAACCCATTTCATCAGTCAAGTGCTGAGAGTATCCACTATCAAAATATCAATCTACTCTTTAAGATACTCTAGGAAACTCATGTGGTAAGAGACACTTGAACATTTCCTTGAGTTTCTACACTTTTTTTGCTTGAGTTTTCTTCCCTTTCCTTTTGTTTGGCCTAGTCTTATTGTATAACTAAGGATATCCATATAGTTTATAACAAAAAGGTCAAATATGATCATATCTTCCATAGTGGTAACACCTCCTATATGAGTTCTTATTGCATATGTTGATAGGAAACCCATTTTGAACAAGATGTTGGTACATGTGGTCCTTTACCAGGAACTCAATATTATTTTCATGAGAAACAAACTTCTTAAAGGGGATGTTTACTTTCTTATTTACCGCCTTCTTTCTTTCTGACATGGCTTTTAACATATTTGAACCTTTGTTAAACATATTAACAAATTCAAGTTTAGCATTCAGCACATTGATTTCTTCTTCCAGACAAGTGATTGTTGAGACAAACTCTTTTTTTTTTCATCAAGCACACTTATGGTTTTCTTTTGATTCTCAACTATTGTGCAAGCTTATTTCCACTTGGTATGAAAAAGTCTGAAGGTTTCATCTAGCTCTTCTTCAGACATGTCTTCATCACTAGATTTTTCCTCAGACTCATACTTTCCAGTGAAAATCGTTACTTTGTTGGCAGTTTTAACTATCATCATCAGATTCAGATCAAGTGATTGTCAATCCCTTTTTATGTTTCTTTAGGAAAGTAGGGCATCTAGTTTTGATGCGACCAAAGCCTTCACATTCAAAGAATTTTGGTCCTTTTCCTTTAGAATAGTCTTCCTCTTTGCTCTTGTACAAGGGACAATTGTCTGACCCTTTACCTTGCACATTTGTACGGCATTGTCTGTCCAGCCTTCTTAAGGAATTGTTAAACTTTCTTCCAATATAAGCTATTGAAAATGAGAAACTTTCTTTAGTATCCATATCACCTTGATCTTCATTCTCTTGGGTGTTAGACACAAAAGTTATACTTTTGTTCTTATTTTCTGATCTTCCATTTATCGCCACTTCAAAGGTTTGAAGAGAACCAATGAGTTCATCAACCTTTAAGGTATTTAAATCTTGAGCTTCTTCAATAGTTGTTACCTTCATGTCAAACTTTTGAGGCAAAGATCTATGGATCTTTCTGACCAGCTTCTCTTCAGACATCTTCTCTCCCAAGGAAAATGAATTGTTGGCAATATCATAAAGTCTGATGTTAAAATTAGATATGGATTCATCTTCCATCATTCTTAGCGTCTCAAACCCAGTTGTGAGAAGTTACAGCCTAGATATATGCCCTTTAGATGTGCCTTCATGAGCAGTCTTGAGGATCTCCCAAGCTTTATTAACTTTAATACAAGTGGTGTTGAGTCTGAACATATTTTTATCAATACCATTGGATATAGAAATCAATTCTTTATCATTTTCAAGAGGTTTATCATCATCATCCTTAGACCAATAAGCTTCAGGATTCAAACTTGTTGTATCATCTTGACCAATAACCATAGGATGTTCCCAATATATAATCAGAACCTTCCGAGTTTTGTTTTCTAAGGATTTGAGAAAATACATCATCTTGGCTTTAAAATAGTCATAATTTGTTCCATCCAAAACATGTGGTATATTAACAGAATCTCCATCCTTAGTGTTGTCCATTTGAACATAAAATATCCTCCTTGGAGCTCACCTAAACATAACAGGGTGTCTGCTCTGATACCAATTGAAATTATGTTCCACAGGGGACAGATGTTGGACCATATGTTTGGATAACTTGTCCAACTTCTTAAACAAGTTTAAAAAACAGATTGACAACAATAATAAATCAATGCAGAAAGATGTAAGATAACATAAGAGATTGGTAACCCAGTTCGGTGAAACCACATCTATGTATGAGGGACACTCTACCCAAGAAAGGAAATTCACTACTTCGAATTGTAATTATAGATTGCACCTAAGAAGGGGTGAATTAGGTACTTTGAAAATTTTTCGATTTTTATCTTATGTTGTGTTTTCTTTCCTGATTATTTTCTAAGTTATGAAAGCAATAAATTGCAGAAAGTAAATGACACAAGGATATATCCTGGTTCCCCTCACAGTCCGAGAGTACTCCATTCCCCTTTCAACATGAAAGAGATTTTTAATATTGTTGTGACCTATACAAGACTTATCCTAGTCTTCCTATCACTAACAAACCAAGAGCAATCCTCTTGGAATTTTACAAAAGTTCACTAAGAGAACGATCATCTCTTTTAGTAAACCTCTTACTTCCAACAATCCTGGACTACAAGGATACAAAGATGAAAAATTTAAGAAATGATAAATTGCTTCTTGCTGCAATTTAATGTTACAGAAACAAATAAACAACAATACTTATCCCCATTTGTCAGTACCAAAAAGGATGGGAAAAGACGTAAAATTTGAATTTAGAAAAAACACATGTAAAACATAAAACATTTGAAACACATGCACAACACATAATTAACAAAACATTGAACATAACATAAACCTTAGAACGAAACGTAACAAAGGTCTTAGAACATTAAAACAAAACATAACATAGGCCTAAGAGCAAAGTGTTTAGAAATTTTAACATAAAGAAAGAACATAATGATAATACTACTAAAATGCAATACAAGACATCTAATCACTTTCCAACATATCATTGTTTTCTTCTTTTTCCTCTTCCCCTTCTTCTTCACTTTCCTCCCCTACTTGAGGTTTTCGGCGATGGGATTTGGTAAGTTTTTGCAAAAGACGCTTTATGGAAGCCATTTCAAATGTGTGTTCTTGGTGATTCCTATTCATAGTTGCCTGAATAAAACACATTTTGTTGTAGATAGCTTCATTAGTGTAACCGCCTTCCGAAGCTGGTGGAGGAGCGTTTAAAAAATAATCATCTTTGTACACTCCATTTCTATTCTTAATGATCCCTGTATTCCGAAGACATGTAGAACTATTTATCTCACACTCTTTTGAAGTCATATTTATCTTTGGTTCCCTCTTTAAAGATAAATCACTTGATTCCAAAATTTTCGAAATAATTCTAGCATACGGAAGTCCTCCACTTAAGGTTTGTTGATAAAACATGTGATACATGATGGTGTATGCCCAATTAATTTTCAGCCCATTCTTGATAGCAAACATAATCTGCAACTCCATATCACTGATCTCAGCATGATTCGAATGCTTCGGCAGCAGTACATAAGCAATAATGTAGTGAAGCATTCGATCACTAACAGTCAAATTTTTTGCAAATAATAAAGCCCGAGAAGATGCAACATTTTGGCGACTCAAAATTTCAGCTTGACTTATCCGAGAAATTCTGAAATAATAATCCATTTTATTGTAGTTTTTCCAATCGACAAAATCTAGGGTATAACCTTGATGAATAGGCTGACCCTCATGAGATAAACCTAAGCATTTTCCAAAAGTCTCTAAATCCATACATATTTCTACATTCCTAACCTTTGATGTTAAAATATGATCATCAAATTCATCAGTACCAACATGCAGATTTAAGAAAAGTTCCTTAACTAGGTCAGGATAATAAGGATCAATTTCAGATACTAACTCATCAATACCTTGATTTTTCAACAGATCTGGAAAAGCAAAGCTATGCTCAGGAAAAGATAATAGATTTACATACTTTACCGACATTAAAAGCCGATTCCTGAAGTCGAATGTTAGCCTTCTGGACTTTGTTGTTAGTGCATGCTCTTCCTCTTGGTTTGAGCTAGCTTCTCCCATTTTTAATTTTCCTTTATCTTTTCTTGAGGGAGCCATGGATGAATTTGGAGAAGAAATATGTGGTGAGAGAATAGATTCTGAGAAAATTGGGTTATAATGAAAGGTGAGAGGTTTAAGAAGAGTGTTTTGTAGAGCGGGTTGTTAAAGAGATTTAATGTGTGTGGAAGAAGTTGGAAGGAAATAATAATGAGAATTAAAGAGAGTGTATAATGAAGATTTCAATGAAAATGTTGGAAGTGACTTTGACTTATTCAAATCAGCACTTAAATGTATAAGACAAAAGCATTAGAAGACAAATAAGTTAGTAACATAAATGTTTCATAATAATAAAAACGTATTTTTCCAAAATGCTCCAGGGTTAATCGATTAACCCAAAACCAGTGTAAACTGGTTAATCGATTAACCAAGAAAAAAATTTGAAGATACACACAGGGTTAATCGATTAACATACTTATACATGCAAATGGTTAATCGATTAACATACCTCAAAAAACAGCAACTCCGTATCTTTTAGTATGTCATGAAAACCACTTTGACATGTTATTATATGATATATTGCAACTTTTAGTTAATCAAACATGTCATAAAAAATATTTGAAACACCATGTAATATGAAAATAAGAAAAACTTACATATATTATAAATTTTAAAATTGCTAAAGATGAAATTTAATGAGTACCTTAGATTCATTATTGATTATAATGAATAAAATTTGAAGAATTATATGTCATCTTCATCTAGAATGTCAAGTTCCCTTCGAATTTTGAAAAATCATTCTTTTGAGAGCAGTTTTGTGAAGATGTCCGCTAGTTGGTTATGACTATCCACGAAGGAGACTTCAACATCGCCTTTAAGCACATGATCTCGAAGAAAATGATGTCGAATGTCTATGTGTTTAGTTTTTGAATGCATAACTGGATACTTTGTAATATTTATTGCACTTGTGTTGTCACATCGAAGTGGTATGCATCCGAGATTTAGTCCGTAATCACTCAATTGTTGCTTTAGCCAAAGAATCTGAGAACAACAACTTCCCACTGCTATGTATTCGGCTTCTGCGGTGCTAAAAGCAACACATGCTTGTTCTTACAAGACCAAGAAACTAATGCATTTCCTAGGATGTGACAGGTTCCACTTGTACTTTTTCTATCAGTTTTGCAACCTGCATAATCCGAGTCAGAATAACCAACTAAATCACATATACTACCTTTTGGATACGATAATCCGACGTTCATTGTTCCTTTTAAGTACTTCATGATTCTCTTCACCGAGCAAGATGTGATTCCTTTGGATTGACTTAAAACCGTGCACAAAGACAAACAATAAACATAATGTCAGGACGGCTTATCGTAAAATATAATAGTGAACCAATCATACCTCGATATTTTGTAATATCAACTAAAACACATGATTCATCTTGATCCATATAAGCTCCGGATCCTATAGGTGTAGACATTACTTTGCAATCATCCATGTTGGATCTCTTCAACTCTTTGCAATACTTGGCTTGGTTGATGAAGATGCCATCCTTTAGTTGCTTGATTTGTAATCCAAGAAAATAATTCATCTTAATTACCCATCATAGACATCTCGAATTCTCTTTGCATCATCAATGAGAATTCTTCACAAATTTATTTTTTTATTGATCTGAATATGATGTTGGCAACGTAGACTTGAACTAATAAAGTGTTGTCCTTAATTCTCTTAATGAGCAAGGTCTTATCAACTTTACCCTTTTCAAATCCTCTTTCACAAAGAAAGCTGCTAAGTCGATTATACCACGCCCTTGGTGCTTGCTTTAAGCCATAAAGAGCTTTCTTAAACTTAAAGACATGTGAAGGATTCTTGAAGTCTTCAAATCCTAGGGGTTTTTTGACATAGACTTCTTCATTGATGTAGCCGTTCAAGAATGCGCTCTTGAAATCCATTTGGTATAACTGAAAATTTAACGGATAGCTTCTAACCTTGCAACCGGAGCGAATGTTTCTTCAAAATCAATTCCTTCCTTTTGATTGTATCCTTGGGCCACCAATCTTGCTTTGTTTCGAATAATTATTCCATTCTCGTCAAGTTTGTTCTTAAACACCCATTTGGTACCTATGATGCGTTTACCACTTGGCCTAGGAACAAGTTCCCAAACTTGATTCCTTTCGAATTGGTTTAACTCTTCTTGCATAGCAAGTATCCATTCGTCGTCACTTAAGGCTTCATCAACTTTGGAAGGTTCAATTTATGAGACAAACTCCATAATCAAGCATGTATCTTTGAGATTGAGTCTAGTTGTAACGCCCTGACTAATATCACCAATGACTTTATCAATTGGATGATCTCTATGAGTTCTCCAATCCTTAGGTAGATCATTATTATTTGACTCGTGTTGAATTGGTTCTTCTTGATGCTTCGGTTGATCATCATTGTTTTCTTTGAAAGTATATTCCTTAGGAACATCTATATTATCATCATCATTATCACACAAAACAATTTCCTCCTTGGAGGGGTTAGATTCATCAAATGAAACATGCATAGATTCTTCAATTGTTAAAGTTCGTTTGTTATATATTCTATATGCTTTACTATTAAGAGAATAACCAAGAAAAATACCTTCATCGAATTTCTTATCAAACTTACCGAGATTGTCTTTGTCATTATTTAAGACAAAGCACTTGCATCCAAAAATGTGAAAGTAAGCAATGTTTGGTTTCCTTCCTTTGAAGAGTTCATAGGGGGTCTTTTTCAAAATAGGTCTAATAATTACTTTATTACTTACATATCATGCCGTGCTCACCGCATCCGCCCAAAAATATTTTGGAAGATTTGAGTCGCTTAACATTGTTCTTCCAAGTTCCACAAGTGACCTATTCTTTCTTTCCGCCACTCCATTTTGTTGTGGAGTTTTTGGTGCTAAAAAATTATGATTGATTCTTTGTTCTTCACAAAACTCTTCAAAGGATGCATTTTGAAATTATCCACCATGGTCGCTTCTTATGGAGGCAATTTTTAGTGATTTCTCATTTTGAATTTGCTTTTCATACTTCTTGAATGCTTTGAAAGCATCATTTTTCTGCACTAAAAAGAAAGTCCAACAAAATCTAGAAAAATCGTCAATAATAACCAATGCATAAACATTGCCTTCGAAGCTTCTTGTTCTTGATGGACCAAATAAGTCCATGTGCAACAACTGTAGTGACCTTGTAGTGGACACCACATTCTTAGATTTGAAAGTCGATTTGGTTTATTTTCCCTTTTGACAAGCATTACATAATCTATCTTTGACAAACTTTATCTTAGGCAATCCAATAATAAGATCATGCTTGACTAACTTATTTAAATGTTCCATATGAATGTGAGCAAATCTCTTATGCCAAAGCCATGAATTATTATTGTTTGCCATGAGACATTTTACCTTCAAAGACACATCATCGAGGGAAATCATGAATATATTATTAATTCTTTTACTTTTGAGTTTTACCTCATGTGTGACTTCATGTTCTATCAAGCATTCATTCTTGGCGAACTTAATCTTGAAGCCTTTGTCACAAAGTTGGCTTATACTTAAAGATTGTGCTTTAGTCCTTCAACATAAAGAACATCTTCAATGAATGTGAAAGGTGGTGCTCTAACTTTTCCTACGCCAAGAATCTTTCCTTCGTTGTTATCTCCATAAGTAACATAACCATTGGCCTTAGGCACTAGATTTAAAAATTTGTTAATATCTCCCGTCAAATGCTTCGAATAACCACTATCAAGATACCATAAATTAGAAGTGGTTTTCAAGCATACCTACAAAACAAATTAAGTTTTGTTAGTTACCCAAATTGCCTTGGGTCCTTCATAATTAGTACCTTTCTTTACCCACACATAATGTCCACTTGCAACACTAAAGTTTCTAACATAGCAAGCATTAGGTGTATGGCCAACAATACCACAATAAAAACAAGTAGGAACAAAATTGCTCTTATATCTAGGAACATATGATTTCTTTTTAACAAATCTTTTCCTTTTAGGATAAGGATGCACAATTTTGGCTCTAACTTTCTCTTTTGGAGTTTGATCACTAGCGTTAACAAAGATAGTTTTACTTGAACTTGGTTTACTAAATTTTGAATAACCAAGACCACTTTTATCATTAGAGTATCTTTGTTGACTAAGAACACCCTCCAAACCAATTTGTCCTTTTTCATATCTTTCTAAAACTCTTTTTAGTTGGACAACTTGAAAAGAAAGATATTCACATTTTTTGCATACAAAATTTTGTTTTTGTTCACTAATTAATTTTTAATTTTTCATCTTTGTGATCTTTTTCCATAGTCTCAATTTTATTTTCTAGAGACGTAATTTCTTTCTTTTGAGATGATATTATTTTGTATAGAATTTTGCATTCGTTAAGAATTTCATCAATAGCCCCTTGAGCATCGTTATCATAAATGGAAAATTCAGTACTAACCTCTTCTTCATCATTGGAATGGTGTGAAACCATCAATGCTAGATTTGCACATTCGTTGCTATCCGAATCTGATGGAGAACTTATCTCATTATCATCCCATGCAATGTAGGTTTTTTTGTTCTTATTTTCCTTTTTATTCTTGAAGCCATCTTTCTTGAGAAGTTTCGGACAATCCGTCTTAATATGGCCTTGTTTACCACATTCATAATAAGTGACATCGGATGTTGAAGTAGAAGCCTCCTTTTTCCTGAAATGTTTCTTTCTTTTTGTATAATTGAAATATTTATCATTTTTATTAAAGAATTTACCAAGTCTCTTCACAAGAAGTATGAAATTAGCATCTTCTTCAGGAGCATCATCTGATTCTTCTTTTGATTCAACTTTTAAGGTAATACCCTTGGATTTCTTTTCTTGATGTTCATGTTTTTCCAGTCGTCCAAGTTCTAATTCGTGTTCTTGAAGTTTCCCGAACAATGATGTAGAAGTCATAGTTGAAAGGGTTTTCTTTGTCGGATATTGTCGTCACTTTTGGTTGCCATTCTCTGGTTAAAGATCTAAGAACTTTAAGATTCAATTCATCATTAGAAAATGTTTTACCAAGTGCAGTCAACTGATTTGTTAAATGTACAAATCTTTTCTGCAAAGAAGCAATGGATTCTCTAGGCTGCATTCGAAACATTTTATATTCTTGACTTAATGTATTCAATCTTGATCTTTTAACTTCAGTGGTTTCTTCATGAGTCTCCACCAAAGTGTCCAAAATTTCTTTTGTAGATTTACATTGAGAAATACGGAAGAATTCAACCATACTTAATGCACTTTTTAGTATGTTAATGGCTTTCTTTTCATTAAGAACTTTCTTTTTATCATCTTCATCATAAGAACTTTTAGTCTTTGGAGTTCCGACACCATTTAAAACATTAATTGGTTCATGTGGGCCGTTTTCGACGGTTTCCCAAATTCCTTCTCCTCGTGCTTCTAAATGTGCCTTCATGCGTATTTTCCAGAAATCAAAATATTCGCCAGAAAATAGTGGGGGTTTGTTGCTACTACCACCATCCTTGAAAACCGGATTTACGCTTGTGGAAGCCATACTGGATCTGTAGGAACAAGTTACTTATAACCTGCTCTGATGCCAATCGTAATTATAGATTGCACCTAAGGGGGGTGAAATAGGTACTTTGAAATTTTTCCGGTTTTTATCTTATGTTTTGTTTTCTTTCCTGATTATTTTCTAAGTTATGAAAGCAATAAAGTGCAGAAAGTAAGCGACACAAGGATATATCCTGGTTCCCCTCACAGTCCAAGAGTACTTCAGTCTCCTTTCAACATGAAAGAGATTTTTAATATTATTGTGACATATACAAGACTTATCCTAGTCTTCCTATCACTAAAAAACAAGAACATTCCTCTTGGAATTTTACAAAAGTTCACTAAGAGAACAATCCTCTCTTTGAGTGAACCTCTTGCTTCCAACAATCCTGGACAGCAAGGATACAAGAATAATTCTGAATTTTTATACAAGATTGTGATATGTAGAATAAACTTATCAATCTATTGATTGATCTTTTCCTTTGAACAAGAAAATCATCAATGATATACAAGTGTTCAATATTGTATGGATGAAACTATGTAGATGCAAGTTTAAGGTTAATGCAAGAGTTTCTTCCAAATAAAATTCTGGTTTTAGAACACTTGTGAGAAATTTGAAAGATGGAGAGAATTTCAATGCTTTAAGAATTTGTAAAAGGAGGTGGTTTTAAATTCTGAAAAAATGATAGTGTTTATATACACATAATGCAGCTATACAAATGACTGCAAAGAATAAAAGTTTTCCATGTTTCAAAATCCACATTTTAAAATCATTTGACTGAAAAAATGAAGTAGTTTTTAGACACTGCTTCAGTGTTAATCGATTAACACATTTACACTACAAAATGGTTAATCGATTAACCGCTTTGTAACGCACCAAAAATTCAAAATTTTCAAAGGTTCATCGATCAACAAATTAACACATGAAGTTGGTTAATCAATTAACCAGTGTCTAGAATTGAAAAATATTTTTGAAAATGATATGAAATGCAATGATTTTCTAGAACCAATATTTTAATGAATCATGGCAAGTAGGAATTATCTTTTGAACACTGGTATATGCAAAGACAAGTTGAGTTCATATACCTTATCATTCATGATCAATCACCTAAATCTTCAAGATTTTTGATTCACTTTGAAACTTGAGTTGTGCTACTAGTCTTGAGCCATTTCCTTTTTGAGAGCTTCACTTGGTTGTTGAATGTTGTTGTATTCATCCAAACATATCGAGTAGCTTGATTCTACACGAATTAGAACATTTAGTCTTATAAGAACCCTAAAATCTATGAAGTTTTATGCCTCTCCATAATCCTAGTGACTTTCTATTTAGGTCTCCCCCTAAATATGAGAACCCATTCATTTTCTTCAATCACTAACCACTAGTAATCAACCTTAATAAGAAGTATATTGATTGTTGAATTTACAACTCAACTAAGACAAACCAGCTATGCCAAGATACTGAAACATAGTAGTGTACAATAGTAGATTAAACCATAGTCCTTATGAGGGCATTAGCATGGAATAAAAGAAAGAAAGAAATGACTCACACACCCTAGACACAAAGAACTTAATCTTGCGTACAAACTCTTATCAAACAAAGAGAATTGATTTTCTTTATATAGCGATCTCTTCTGAGCTTTTTCTCCTTGGATATCTGCATTTAATTCGTCCAGAATAATATCTAAATAAGTTGGATATGATTTGATCCATAAATATCTCCAACAAAAGATATCATTTTTATATTTCAAATTCAAATTTATATCACATTTAAATCTGATTTAAGCTTCAACATCTATAAAAAAATCACACAAACATTGCCAAATAATCTGCTTCAAATCTGATTACATCTCAACCAGAATTTTCGCACCAAATAACATCTATCAAGGTCTGCTGACCATGGCCATATGTTGCACAACAAACATGCTAGAACATTGTGTTTCACATGTTGCACCAGTATATACAAACTAAATCCTCTCCATAACTTGTAGATTTTTTGTTTTAGAGTTAATCGTGGATAAAGAAATACTAAACAGAATTGAAATACCATCTGCCTGTTGTCAAAGACTAAATGTTGCAGCCCACATGTTGGAACATTGTATACTACATGTGTCCCTTCTGCACCAGAACCATCTTAAGCAAACTCCATATCATTTTTCATAATGCAACCATCCCCAAATGGACCAACAATGAAGACAAACAAGAGACCTCAAACCAGCTGCCTCAAGATTGGGCGATTGCAAAAGATCATATGTTGGATCAAATACTATGAGATATCAAAATAGGTGTAAGTACTAGATCTTAGGCTAATAATTTATGTAATTATTCTTCTTTACTTGTGATATCTATGCAAGAAGAACTTGTCCAATTTAAATGCAACAACATTTGAGACCTTGTTTCACGTCGAGTTGATAAAACCGTCATTGGCACTAAATGGGTATTTAGGATCAAAATGGATGAAAATTGTGTAATTACTATAAATAAAGCAAGGCTCATGGAAAAAGGGTGTACTCAATCTGAAGGAATAGACAACAAGGAGACTTATGCTCTTGTAGCTTGTCTTGAAGCTATTTGACACCTTTTGGCATTCACTTATTGCATGGATTTTAAACTTTATCAAATGTATGTTAATTATGCTTTTATTAACGACTACATAAACAAAGAAGTATATGTCTCTCAACCTCCTGGTTTTGTTGATCACGATAATCTTAACTATGTTTCTAAACTCAAAAGAGCCCTTTATGGTCTCAAACAAGCTCCAAGAGCTTGGTATGATCGCCTTAGTGGATTTTTAATCAAACAAGGCATATTCTTGTAGTTCAAATATATGTCGATGATATTATTTTCGGTTCTACTGACGAATCTCTTTGCTAAGAATTTTCAAGTTTGATGTAGGGTGAATTTGAAATGTCTCTCATAGGAGAGCTCACATATTTCTTAGGATTTCAAAATTAAGCAAGCCGAAGAAGGAATCTTCATAAGCCAAACGAATTATTGTTTAGAGCTTCTCAAGAAGTTCGATATGCAAAATTTGCAGAGCATCTCAACACCTATGGCTTCAAACGTGCTAATTGACAATGACGAGAAATGAGTGAAAATTGACATCACCAAATATAAATGTACTATAGGATCCTTACTCGATTTAATGGTGATTAGGTCAGATATTATGTTTAGAGTGTGTATGTTTTCTAGATATCAGGTGTCACATAAGGAATCCCACTTTAAGATCATAAAAAGAATTTTGAGGTATCTTAATGGAACCTCACAACACGATCTTTGGCTTCCCAAAGGTAGTGCATGTATGTTAGTAGGTTTTTATGATCCTGAATTCGCGGGGTGCAAGTTGAATAGGAAAATCAGTAGTGGTATTTGTCAATAATTTGGAGGTTGTTTAGTTTCTTAGCACATTTAGAAATAGCATATTATTCTCTTTCTACCGCTAAGGCTGAATATGTAGTCGCTGGTAGTTTTTGTGCGCAAGTATTATGGCTAAAAAAAAACAATTCCAATGTGGATAAAGCACAAGTATTATGGCTAAAACCTCACTAGGAATCTGGTACTTCACACACGAACTAAACATATAGGAATCGAGTACCATTTTCTTTGAGATCATGTTGAAAAAAGGGACATTATTTTTGAATATGTTGACACAAAAAAATCACCTTGCTGAGATTTTTACCAAACCATTATCATTGAAATAGATTGGGAATCTTAGATTCCTCGTGCTTTAAATAGATTGTGATTTCTGTTTTGTTTCCTTTGCTGTTTGTATTTTGTTATTCACTAAGAATCTCTTGTAACTTCATTGGTATTTCTCTATAAATCTTATATCATTGTATGCGTGTTTGTTATGCATACATTCATTGGTTTTCTTATTACATTCTTTATTTCGTTCATTCATCTCTAGCATGCTTGCAGTTTTTCATATTTGCATTTAAATTATTTTTAAATGCGTGTCATTAATTATGTTCATTTGAGCATTAATATACGTGTTCATGAATTATTTAAACCTACATTCATAGTAGTTTTGATCACATAATATTTCGTTAAAATGTTGTTGCATGTCTATTTGCATGTGTGTTACATGTAGCATGTCTA
The DNA here is from genome assembly GCA_022829125.1 of Lathyrus tuberosus. Taxonomy (NCBI): domain Eukaryota; kingdom Viridiplantae; phylum Streptophyta; class Magnoliopsida; order Fabales; family Fabaceae; genus Lathyrus; species Lathyrus tuberosus. The sequence continues at coordinate 4,112,404 of JALAZF010000397.1, forward strand.
TCTTTGTTTTTTGTATATAATATCTGATGTTATATATTCTACTTAGCTTTTTATCACATGTGTTCATCTAGAAATTATCTTTTTTTTTTTGCTGGTTATTTGGTGTTTAGACACATTACCACCTATCTCTTTTTGATCTTGTCAAAGGGGGAAAAGTTGTAATTTCTTTTTTCTTGCTATGTCATAAGACAAACAAGTTTCCAAGTAAATAACATGTACCATTGGTACTTTTCCCATTGAATTCGCACCTGACAAAATTGGTATCGGTTGAAGTTGCATGTCTCTAATACATTAAGGGGGAGAACCCTAATACTTTTTGGTGAAATTAAACAGAAGGATAGTTATAACAAACATCCACTACTACAAAATGCACAAACAACAACGCCCAAGTCACCACGGTTCTTCCAAATACTGTGGTGATATCTCTAAACCTAGGTGCTAACTTTATATTATATTTTTTAATTAAAATTTTATAGGGTATAATAACGGTTGCAAGTATAACCGATATGATGGAATCAATCTTTCATGGGTTCGAACCTCAGCTGTGGCAAATTTTTTTTTCATTTAACGTTAAGGCGTTCCTTTCTTTTTTATTTATTTTTAAATAAGGGATATCACTACGGCTATTATGGGTAACCGTCGTGATATAGTTTGCTATTATTTTAAAATATAAAATATAATTACGGTTATATTTTTAAACCGTAACGAAAAGTAATATTTTTTAATATATAAACGAAACTATCTGTTGCCTAGTTCATAACAGTCGTTTCTCTCTAAAGAAAACCCTAACACAACCCTCTCCTCTCATGAATCTTAACCAATACTGTTACAAGTGAATGGAGAAAAGAAGCTTAAAGGATATCTGATGGGAGCAACGTCCAGCGCAAACTCCTACGACGACGAATATGGTATGTTCTCCTGCTCTCTTATTTCTACTCTTCTTCTGGATGCTGATAATGTTTAGAATTTAGGATTATTTTTTTAGGGTTTGGTTTTAGGATGTTGTGGAAAACATTATGTTATTGATGTTTTATGGTTAAGTTTGATTTTTGTTCTGTTTCCTTGTAGATACATGGTGATGATGGTGGTAGCAAGCGTATGGTGGTAGCAAGCGTATACTATGGTGATGTTTCATATGGTTTTTGTTGCCATGAAGAAAAATATAAGAAGTATGAAGTTATTGTATAAACTTCATCCACCTTAGATTTTTTCTTCATGGAATCACAAACTAGATGAACTTGATATATCTTGATTTATTACAGTTCCACGATTATTTTCAATAAGAGGTGCGTTATTTACTCAATCTATCTTGATTTGTTACCGTCCCACTTGGGGTTTTGTTGCTTAAATAATATATGATTTTTTATTGTGTTGCATGGATTTGTTGTATGTTGTTGTTGTTGACAAATGTTCTCAAAACAAGAACAAAACATTGCCAAGTGACAAGATAGAGGCTTCTTGTGACTTAGCAATGTTTTGTTCTTTAAATTCTTATACAAGTTGACAAGTTTAGTTTATTATATACTATGTATATTGTTTGTTTCACTAACCTTTTAATGAAAATGCAATCATTTATATTGACATAGAAACTTATATTCTGAAAATTAAGATGTATTTGAAAACCAACCTATATCAATCAATATTTTTCGAATCACATCTGTCTTATTTCAGCACATTTTATGTTCCTTAACACATAATATATGGTTCAATGGTCTGTTTGCTTCAATTAATCGATATTTACAACCGCGTTGATAAGCGACGATGATGAGGTAAACTATAATAAAAGATATTTATGCATTGAAGGAATCAGACCATTGAACCGTATATGTGTTAAAGAACATAAAATATGCAAAATGAGACAGATTCAATTCGAAAAACATTGGTGTGTTTAAGTTGGTTTTCAAGAATAGTTTAATTTTTCAGATTATATATTTTTTTGCCAATTTTAATGGTTGTATTTCTTTAAATAGGTGTATGGTAAACCAAGCAATATACATAGGTACTTTCCACGACGGTTATCTACATTAACCGTGATCTAATGTAATTTATTTGCTGTTACTGGGTTTCGAACCCAGTTCCTTATCTATCACATCGGTTTTTAAGCATAACTGTTGTGATATACCGCGCACTTTCCAGAATACAGCAACGGTCTCAGGGTCGTGATTATAAGTAGCGCATTTACCACAACACTCTACATAACAACGCCTTGATCTTCGTTATTATATGTATTTTTCAATCGTTGTTAAAGGGGTTTTCCGTAGTAGTGATCTAATGTCATTCTCACATAAATTTCACAAACAACAACAATAATTGTAATACAAATTCATGATGCTCTATATTCCTCCTCCAATATGCATGCCGTATTAGGTTTTTGGACATCAGAGGTGCGTTACTAATTTATCCATGTCTCTGGTTCCTCTATGAACCATTTTTCTCTCTGAACCTAACCTCATTGGACCAAAGTCCTACCTAACTCCAATATACATGTATGCATGAACATGCCAACATAATTCACAAAACTCAAAACAATATAAAATATACTCAAAAGTCATACTAAAAAAGATTCTTCTCTTAATCATAATTTCGCCAATATATGACCAACATCGTAATTCCTCTCTGAATTACTCATCTCGAAAATTACATCTCAAATATTTATATTAAAAATCGCAATAGTCATAACAGAGTAAAATTATGTTATTACTCAATAACTCAAATCAACTCATAAAATACTCAAAACACATCAACAGGGTAATAATTTATTTATTTATGCTCACAACTAATCAAAAGAGAAACAATTCTTGTCTTTGACTTAACAGAGTTCTCAAGACAAACTCTAAACATCTATATAACAATCTCTAGAACTCTAAATGATAAATATCTCCAACTCAACTCTAAAATATTATAATTATAAAATAAAGCCCCTCAAATTTAACTATAAATAAGTCTGACAACTCTAAACATGTTAGAGTTATTCAAAACAAATAAAAATACTACTCTAAAGTACTCCAAAATACTTTAAAATACTCATTTGACAACTCTTGCATGGTCAAATAACTCTAAAGGACTCTATTGGATTATCGACCTTAAATAAAAATATTACACTAAATTAGGGGTGTTCGTGGTTCATGAACTACCCTGAATCAAACCACATTTATGGTTCAATTCATTTTATAGTAACCATTTCTATAAATATATAGTTAACTGCTAAAATAGTTTCAATTCAGTTTCAAACTAGTTTATTACTAGTTTGTGTTTATGAACTAGTTTATAATCAGTCTGCAATTATAATTTTTTAATTTGAAAAACAAAGTTAATTTAAAAAATATATATAATAATTGAAAAATTTATTCAAAAAAATAGTAATTTTTTATTTTTCTAAAAAAAGTAAAATAAATTCGGAATAAATTATTTTCATTTTATATAAAATTTTAGGAATTTTTTTTTTATTTTTTGAAAAAAAATAGCTGAATAAAAAAAATATTTTTCAAGATTTTTTTTAAAATTTTTTTAATTTTTCGAAAAAAATTAGAAAATGGAAAAAAATTAATTTTTTATTTATTTTTGGAAAAATAAAATTCAGAATAAAAAAAATTTTTGATTTTTTTTATTCCAGAATAAAAAAGAAAACATTTATTTTTTTTTCATAAAAAAAATTTAAACTTTATTTAATTTTCAAAAAAAAAATCCAAAATAAAATTTTTTTTTAATTTTTTTCTACTTTTCAAAAAATAAAATTTAGAATTAAAAAAATTTAAATTTTTTATTTATTTTTCAAACAAATAAATTCCAGAATAAAAAAAAAATTATAAATTATTTTATATTTGGAATTTAAAAATTTTTGGAAATTTTTTTTTTTCGAAAAACAACTTTCTGGATATATATATATTTTTTAAATATTTTGGAAAAATATTTTTATATTTTTCGAAAAAAAATTCCAGAACAAAAAAAAATTAAATATTTAAGAATATTTTATAATTTTTTAATAATTTTAAATATTTTATATTTTTTTAAATATTTAATTTACTTTTCAAAAAAATAATTTCTATACCAAAAAAATTATTTTCAGAATAATTTTTTTTTTTATTTTACAAAAAAATAAATTTTCTGATTTTTTTTTTTTTTTGATTTTTTTTAATTTGTTGAAGAAAAAAATTTCAGAATAAAAAAAATTGTTTTAAATTTTTCAAAAAAAATTAAAATTTTCCAAAAACAAAATTTAAACTTTGGGAAAAAATCATTTTAAAACTTTTTCTTAGCATAAATTTTTATGAAAAAAAAATTTCAAAAATAAAAATTAATTTTGCAACACTGTTTTTATTAAAAATTATTTTTAATTATTTTTTGGAAAAAAATTAGAATAATTTTTAGGAAAAAAATTTATTTGGGGAATTTTTTTTTTTTTGGATTTTTTCTAATTTTTTTCACTCTTGATAATTTTTTTTTTTAATGAAAAACTTATTTATATAATTAAAACAATTTATAAAAGAAAACTAGTTATGAACCGGTTTTAAACTGAATCAGAATTGTTTTAATTAAATGGTTCAGTTTTGTTATGGTGCAATGAAATTTAGTTTAGTAATATAGTTTGGTTAACAATATTTTTGCCCACCCAAACTCTAAATACATGCTTAATATGTCAAAAGACTCTAACTTAACTAAGTGTATCCTATATTCTGATCTTCAACTCTAAACAACTCTAAAGCAACTCTGTCGACTTTATAAAAACACTAACAAAATAAAATAATACTCTTAAAGTCATACAAAAGGTAACGAAAACGTCACCAAAATCACCAACTACTCAAAACTCAACCGTCTTGATTCAACTCTAGAAATCTCAAGATTAAAACTCTAAGACAGAATATCTGACTTCAAAATAACACCAAAACTTATAAACATATGATAGAATTATTAAACTCTTCAGTTTGAAAGATAATTAAATCCTCCTTCTAACACAACTAAAGGCACCCCAAATAGAGTTATGAAACTCAAGTTACGCTTGAAACATGATGACCAACGAATGACTGAAATTGACTACGTCTCTGGTATAAAAACCAGCAAACTTCTACTGTTGTAGCACTCCTGACCACACCTCAAACAGGCTTACGAAACTCAAGTTATGCATGAAATAAGAAGATCAATCCCCTTCTATGTCTACCTGCGATTTTCTACAGTTTTCTCCCTATTGAACATATTTGAAACTTGCCTGTTTTACCTATTTGAGTTCTAACCACCCCTATAAATACACACATCATACTCCAAATAGGTATACCTTGATTCAATTATTATTAAGAAAATTCGCCCCAAAAGGGCACAACACAGATTATCATACAGTCAACAAGGCAAGGCAGAAATCCAAAAATAAACAGTTATTCCTGACCTTATATAAGTATCAAAGGATTCAAACCACAATAATTATATATTTTCATATCATAACAATAAGGATAGAGAGCAATACATCAATCAATCAACCTAAGGATTTTGCCCAAATTCTTTTGGTTCACATACAAAAGCAACAAAACACAGAGAATAAGATAAAGAAGATAGGTGGGTAAGGATCCCTCATTATTCGACTGCATAAATCATCCATGAGTATATAGTTTCTCCCCTTTACCTTAAGGTTTGAAGATCGATGATTTTTTTTACTTTGAAATTTTTCCTCGCTCAATGAATTTTCCTAGGTTTGTCTCTCTTTTTTTCCCCCTCTTTTCCCAACTTTTGAACGTATGTACAAAAGTCCCCGATGTTATCTATTTATTCAACCTAAAAAACCCCTTTTAATTCTTTCACCCCTCAATTCTCTTAACACCATCACTAACTCTATTTTTCTAAAAATCTAATTATCTAGTATTTAACATAATAATAATTCCTTTAAATAATTATTCTATTTTAATTTAATAACTCTCTAATTAAATTAAAATATCACAATTATCTATTTATTCTAATAAACTTAATTCTCAAATAATTAATAATTCTAATTTTTCCAACAACTCTCACCACACCCTAATTATGACTCAAAACACCCCTCACTCACTAATTTCTATTTCTTTGTTATTTCTAATATTAAATAAATATAATCGAATAACAATAATAATTCTAATTAAATTTTAATCTACCGCTAAACTACTAACCTTCCTTTTTCACTACGTTTAATATCATAAGTCTCTACCCACAATTCACCAACAAAATTAATTAACTAAAAAAATACTCCTAACATTCTATTAAAATTAAATATTAAAAATTGGGGTCTTACAACACTCCCCCACTTAAAAAAGTTTCACCCTCGAAAATTACCTAAAGGAAACAACTCAGATCCTCCCACCACTTATTTTAAACCCACATGCGGCCTCATGCTGGATAGCGGTTAAAGCAAAAAGAGTGCCGACAGTATTTCACACACATGTCGTAACCCAGGATACAATCAAGTTCAGAACTAGGCCGAATGAACTGACCTACTATGATACCAACTATGTAACACCCTAAACCCGATGCGCAATTTATAAAATAAATCCGAGTATTTTTTCCAAAAGGGTGTCACATATCTCTTTCACACAAACATGCTTCACAAAAACATTTCTAAGAATATGCAACCGATAATTCTCAAAACATGATTAACTGAATATCTCAAATTAAAGTAGTCTAAACTCAAGCATATGGGAAATTAGTCCCACAAATCTCAAAAAAAAAAAAAAATTAAACGATCATGTCCCAGTGTTACATATCAAAGTGAGACAGTATAACTAAACAAAACTTGAAAAATAAATAAAGAAGAAAGCAACATGCGCCATTCCACAACACAACAGCTACTACTCGCTACATGTATCTACAACATATGCATAACAAGCCACACAACAATAGAAATGGGGTGAGAACAACTTCACAAATGTCAATGGTGAAGTTAAACAGCATGATAGTTATAACAAACATCTAATGTCATTCTCATATAAAGTTCACAAACAATGTAACACTCCAAATTAGATTAATTGATTTAATTGAATTATTCAGATTTTTATTTAATTATTTAATGTTTGATGAGCCTTTAAAAGAAATTCGGTGATTATATGTAATGTTGTGGTGTAATAGTAATTGTAGGGTGTGGTGATAATATATGAGCTTGGTAGAATAATTAGAAAATAACTAGAATATTAGTATTTTAATTAATATTAGAAATAAATAAAAATAGAAATTTGTGGATTTATATTAAAAATTATTTAATTAATTATATGATGAGAAAATAGGAGATTGAGGGAAATTTAATTTATTATTAATATGAGTTTAATAATCGAATAATGAGAGTTTGGGGTGATAGTGTGAATTAAAAGTGTTGAGGGATAATGAGGTAATTAAGAGAAGTTGTGTAGAAAACCCTTGGTATATATTCTAAAAAGGTGAGGGAGAGTTATGTTTCATCCAATTCTTAGAGAACTTAAGAAAGAGGCAAGAGGATAATTCTAGAGCTAGCAGAGGAGAGGAAGATCATTGGAGAAGAGCTCGCATGCTGGAGTTCTAAAGGGATTTCACTATGAGTGTATTACATGATTGAGTAGAGAAGAGAGACCCTTACTCTCATTAGGGATTGTGTTTATTCTATTATGATTTGTTGTTGTTATGAGATAATATGAAAATTTGATGATTGATTGTGTTGTTAATTTTTGTGATTGAATTTGTGTGTGTACGGTTCTGTTTATGAGTATGTGTTGATATGCCAGTGTTGGAATTTTGAAGCTTTGAGCATGGACATGAATTTGATGAAAGTGATGAATGAATTATGTGTCTAATTTCATGATTAATGATGTTAATCTATTGGATGTTAACATGTTTAATATGATATATTTATTGTGTGTCGAATTCTGAGCGTTTACCTTTTTTACGGAATCAAAATTGGAGGCCCGGGAGGCTACCAATGGTGAAAAAATGCAGAATTCTGCATTCGGTAGCGGTTCTGCATTCTACTGCGAGCCGACGGTCAACAGTTTTGCGACAGTCCACCTGTCAGGACTAGATTGATTTTCTTCAAATACAGTTTTGTTAATAACTTGAGTTTCGAGACTAGGACTAAATTACGGTTCGAAGCGTTGGAAAGCTAATGTACATAGCTACATTATGATAGTGCCTTGTGAGATGAATTTCCAAGTTTGAATGATGTGTATATGTCGTGAAGTGTGTGTAGAATTTTGTGACTTTCTGTATTTACTTAATGACACTACTACGGAAAACCCATTTAACAACGGTTGGGAAAGATATATAATTACGCGGGCCCAGGCGTTGTTATGTAGAGTGTGGTTGTATATATAATACTTATAATCACGGCCCAGTAACCGCTGTAATATACTGGAAAGCGGGCGCCCTATCACAACGGGTTTTCAAAAAGACTGTTGTGATAAAAATAATGGTCCTAGATTCGATTCTCAGCTGTGCTGTTCTGATATTTATTTTTTTCTGGACAGCGTGCGAGATATTATAACGGGTACGATATATAACTGTTGTTACATTTTCTGCAGAATTAACAAATATTATCCTTCTTTTATAACTAATTCCATTTTTTACCTGTATTATTGTTCAGAATATCACAGCAGAAAATACAACTCACATTTGTGATGAAGTTATCATAATAATATTAATTTTATCATATTCATAATATCACATAATTGTATAATATTCAATACACCATAACATCATCACATGAATCCAAGGTAACCAATACATCAACCATTACACCATCAGTCAACATACAAACCTAATCAACTATAACCTGTTTCGTCATTGTTGTTACAACAAATGCAATGAACACTACAAATAAAAAAATCCAGGTAATCTCCAAGTGTTTCTTCAGGATCTTCACCTTCAACTTCAATTTGTCCTCTTTGGCTTTGTAGGTGTTAACCATCTCCTTCTCCTCATTCAAGCTCTTTACTAGTGAAGAAATTATTTGTTTTGCCCTAGGATCCATCTACTCATCCAACCAAGCAAAGTGAGAGCATTTTTGGTATCCTTGAATCTTATACATCCCATAACCATAGAAACGACGGGTTGGGTTTTAATCGGTCCATGTCGTCATCAACGGAGCGTCGAGACCACACTTGCATACGTACATGGAACGACTTGAGGACCTGCTTCCATGGTTACAACCGGACTGATGAGACATTTTAATGGAAGGATTTGATGGAAACTTGAAGAAAATGGGTGAGAAGAAGACAAACCGTGACTGGGGGAAAAGAAGAGGAAAAGTGACTGAGAACATTAATCAACATTAATCAACAACAACAACATACAACAACATACAATAACACAAGATATTATGTAATGTTTCAAGAATGCACCTTTTTTTTAAATATTCGTGGATCTCGAACAAATTATGAAGTTCATCTAGTTTATGAAGTTATGAAGAAGAAGTACAAGGTGAATAAAGTTTACACAATAGCTTCATACTTCTTGTATTTTTCTTCATAGCTACACAAACCATATGTATCATAGCCAAAGTATGCGCTTTGTTAAGATGGTGAAGACCAATCTAAAAAAATGAGAACATTCACCAAATGAAAAAATGAGAACCCATTGTTAAGTTTAATGAACGAACCTCAAGTTAGCGATTAATGAAGACGAATCTAAAGGCGTATCTGAAGTTTGAAGTATGTTTAAAGAGTGAGATGGATGTTAAAGTTATGTTACGAGAGAGAAGAGTGAAATACGTTAGGGTTTTCTTTTGAGAGAAACAACTGTTATGTACTGAACGATAGATACTTTCGCTTATATACTAAAAAATAAGACTTTTCATCACGGTTAGAAAGAAAAACCGTGATGCAGTTTTCAAATTTTACAACAGTTATATTGTAAAACCGTGGTTAAATAACTTTTAAATTTTTATTTATAAACCGGTTGTGTTGTAGTGCAGTACAATTTATATGTCCTCTAACAACAGTTGGTTTACTTCACCGTTGTAAAATCATTTACAATTTATTTTTTAAATAGTGGACTTAAGTGACACACGCTTAGAGTACTCTAAAAAATGAAAAAAATGTAGTTGCTAAGAATCAAAGCTTGCTACACTTCATTTATTACTACAGTTTTTTAAGACAACCGTCATTAAATTACTGTTTATAAATCCAGCTACCACTGGGCGCAGAAATTTTAACCTAATGCAACAGTGTATATGAATGCGTTGTAAATATGGCGTTGTTGTTTGCGCATTTTATAGTAGTGTGATGACTTTATGTTATAATGATTTAACATAATTGAATTGTTGTGAATATCAAATTGATGAGGTGTTGATGTTTGGTGTTGTTTCTTAATTGTTGTAACATTGTTTAAATGTTGCATGTTGAGAATGAAGTTGTGCATAATATTGATAAATGCATAATGATAATTTTGGTGATTATTTTGGTGATAATTTTGATGATTATATTGGTGATTATTTTGGTAATAATGCATGTTGTTAAGAGTCATACATCATGGTGTATGGACTTTAGTCCAATTTTGGTGTGCTCTGGTCTAGTGGTATGGATTTAGGAGCGAGTATCTAATTTTAATGAGGAATTATTGAAGCGTTGCTTATGGTAATAGCAATGAATTTTGGTGTGCTCTGGTCCAATGGTAGGGATTCCTGAGCGAGTAGCTAGTTCCATATGGGATTCGGTGAAGCAATACATATGATGATAGTAAGGATTTTGGTGTGCTATGGTGCTATGGTGGGGATTCAGGAATGAATAACTGGTTCTAGATGGGAATAAGTGAAGCATTACTTATGGTGATAGTAACGATTTTGGTGTGCTCTGGTCCTATGATGGGGATTCAGAAGCGAGATGGATCTATGTTGTCCATGAATGGTTCTGTATGCATAATGAGTCAGTTGTGGAGTATATACATGTTTGCATATGTAATTGATTGCTCATGATGTTGTTGATTGGTTGAGAATACTTGGCGTAGTTAATGAATTATTGTGAATAGTGTATATACATAATGAATGTGCATGCTGTTATGAATGTGTGTGAGAATATGGTGTTGTTGACTATGTATTGAATGAGTGTTATGGTGTATGTTATCTTCCTTAGCATTCTTTACACTGTTTATAATGAATGTTGTTTCTCACCCCATTTGCTTCATGTTGTCCACCATGGACATCTTGTCAGGAGTGATCCTTGTTTCTGTGTGTTAGAAGGTGGTTTGTTGGATATACTATTTGCTTGATAATACATTATTGGTTTAGTGCTATGATCGTGTAACATCGAATGCGAGAGTTGTTTTTTCGGAGTTGTTGTTGCCTTTGCTATTTTGGAGTTTATAACTTATTTATGAAGTAGTTTTGAAAATTGTTTTTTCCATTGCGTGGTTTCAAATGTTTTGATGTGTTTTTGAAGGATTTTCATTGGTGACACCTTAAGTTATCGTATAATGCTTCATTTATAAGTTTCGGGGTTTAGGGTGTTACATAGTGGTATCATAGCAAGTCAGTCCATCCGGCTAGGTTTTTGTAATGTTGTTTGTTCCTTAGTACGCGACATGTGTGTGAAACACTATCGGTGCTCATTTGTTTTTCTAACTGCTTCTTGGCAGGAATGGGATTAAAACAAGTGGGGGAGGAGTTTATGCTTCTCTGAGATGTTTCAGATGTGGAGGATTGGTTCAATGTTCAGTTGATTGCGACAGTGTATGTTGTTGGATGAGTCAGTGTCATTTCCAGAGTTTGAAGCATGTGAAGAATTGTGTGTGTCTGCCAAGCAATTGGATGAATTCATGAAGGATTATGTTGAGGTTTTTATGATATTAGCTTCTATGAAGGCTAAGTGCGAAGTTGCGAATGGTGAGTTACCAAGGGTGTGTGATTTTTTGGAAGTGCTTCCAGACGATATAAGTGATTTGCTGCCACAGCACAAAGTTGAGTTTGTTATAGACCTAGTACCTGGTACTAGTCCTGTGTCGATGGCTCCTCATAGAATTTCTACTTCAAAGTTGAGTGAAATGAATAAGCAATTGGAAGATGTGCTTGATAAGAACTTTTTTTGGCCGAGTATTTCGTCGTGGGGTGCGCCGATATTGCAAATCAAGAAGAAAGATCATAGTATAAGGCTATGTGTTGATTATCGACAATTGAATAAAGTGACAATCAAGAATAAGTATCTGCTCCTGAGGATTGGTGATTTTATGGATTAGTTGGTTGGTTCTTGTGTGTTTATCAAGATTGATTTGTGTTCAGGTCATCATCATCATATTCGTGTGAAATCAGAAGATATTCCGAAGACTACTTTCACAACGAGGTATGGTCATTACGAGTATTCAGTAATTTCATTCAGGTGTCTAATGTGCCTGGAGTGTTCATGGAGTACGTGAATAACATATTCCATCCGTACTTAGATCAGTTTGTGGCTGTGTTCATCGATGACATCTTGATATATTCGAGTCTGATGAAGAGCATGTGGAGCATCAGAGGGTTATTGTGCATACTTTGAAACAGAAGAAGTTGTATTCTAAGTTATCCAAGTGCGAGTTCTGGTTGTGAGAAGTGAGTTTCCTTGGTCACGTGATTTTGAGTGGTGGTATTGTTGTTGATCCATCGAAGATTGATACAGTGTTGCAATGGGAATTACTAAAGTCTGTTATGGAGATTAGAAGTTTATTTGGGTTGGCTGGTTATTACAGGAAGTTTATCAAAGGATTTTCGAGGTTAGCATTTCCTTAGCCTAATTTGACTCAAAAGGGACAAGCCCATGTTTGGGATGTGCATTGCAAAGAGAGTTTTCAAGAGATCAAGAAGAAGTTGTTGTCAGCTCTAATTTTGATTTTGCCAAACCCAAGTGAGTCATTTGCTATGTATAGTGATGCTTCTAAGATGGGGATAAGTGGTGTGTCGATGTAAAATGGTCAGCGTGTGGAAAACGCTTCTAGACAGTTGAGAGTTCATGAAAGGAATTATCTTACGCATGATCTAGAGTTTGCAGTTATGGTGTTTGTGTTGAAGATTTGGAGTCATTATCTGTTTGGATCCAGATTTGAAGTGTTCAGTGACCACAAGATTTTGAAGTACTTGTTCGATAAAAAAGAGTTGAATATGAGGAAAATGAGGTGGCTCAAATTTCTGAAGGATTGTGATTTTAATTTGAGTTACCATCCAGATAAATCCAATGTTGTAGTTAATGATTTAAGTAGAAATACGTTGCATATGTCGATGCTTATGGTTCGAGAGTTGGAATTGTTTGAGCTATTCAGAGACATGAGTTTGATATGTGAAGAGACTCCTAATAGTGTGAAGTTGGGTATTTTGAAGCTAACCAGTGGTATCCTTGAAGAGATTAGAGAAGGTCAGAATATCGATGTGGGATTGGGTGACTGGCTTGCGTTAATCAATCAAGGTAAGGGTGGTGACTTTAGAATTGACGAGAATGGTGTGATGAAGTTCAGAGACAGGGTTTGTGTACCAGATGTGCTAGAACTTAAGAAGAGTGTTCTTGAGGAAGTTCATAGAAGTGGTTTAAGCATTCATCCTGGTGCCACTAAGATGTATCAAGACTTGAAGTAATTGTTTTGGTGGCCAGAAATGAAGAAGGAAGTAGCTAAATTTGTGTATGCTTGTTTGACTTATTAGAAGTAGAAAATTGAACATCAGAAGCCATTGGGTTTGATGCAATCGCTGAGTATTCCATAGTGGAAATGGGATAGTATTTCCATGGATTTCATGACAAGTTTACTGAAGACAACGAAGTAATGTGATTCCATTTAGGTGATTGTTGATAGGCTGACTAAATCAGCTCATTTCATTCTGATTAAGATTAGTTATCCATTGCAAAAATTATCTGAGTTGTATATTGAGAATATTTTTAGTCTGCCTGGCATTCCGTCGAGCATTGTGTCAGATAGAGATTTGAGGTTCATGTCATGGTTTTGGCAGAGTTTTCAAGATACATTTGGTACTAAGCTAAATTGAGTTCTACTTATTAACCTCAGATAAGTGGTCAGATGGAGAGAATCATCTAATCCTTAGAGGATTTCTTAAGGGCTTGTGTGGTACAACAAGGAGGTGTTTAGGATAGCTACTTGTCGCCGATTGACTTCACTTAAAATAATAATTTCCATTCGAGTATTGGAATGGCCCCGCTTGAGGCATTGTATGGTAAGAGATGTAGGACACCTTTGTGTTGGTATGAATCAGGAGAGAGTTGAGTGATTGGATCTGAGATAGTGCAACAAACTTATGAGAAGATCAATATGTTGATGTTAACATACTATGCTGATACTATGCTGATGTTAAAAATTTGTGGCTTTATATTAGAAATTATTTAATTAATCATATGATGAGAAAATAGGAGGTTGGGGGGATTTAATTTATTATTAATATGAGTTTAATAATAGAATAATGACAACTTAAGGTAATAATGTGAATTAAAAGTGTTGAGGGCTAATGTCTCTGAAACATTCATACACAGCGGAATAATGACAGCTTAAGGTAATAATAGAATAATGACAGCTTAAGGTAATAATGTGAATTAAAACACACGGATTTAGGATGCCACATCAACTGCTCAACTTAGCATGCATATTATAACAATGTCATAATATAAAATAATATCAGCATAGTATGTTAACATTCATACACAGCGGAATAATCAACTTAAATTGAAACATATTTTGTCATACATAATGTCTCCAATTAGACCAATAACAAAATGTAACCGAATTAAAAGACTCTAGCATTCCGACACCCCCGGTGTTACAAACTCAGAGCAGACGTGACTCGATAACTCACACCAGAAGACCTCGTCTTCACCACTCCACTTGACGACTACTCCTGCGTATCTGCACGTTACCCATATGGAGGTAACATTCAAACAAAAGGGGTGAGATTCTCAATCAATCAAAAGAATAAGATGATATAATATGCAAGTATAAATCATCAAGTAATTCACCCATATCATGACATTCAGCAACAATTCCACACTTAACGCTACCACAAATATGCATTCAAAAAACACTGCAACACAACTATCAAGAAAATGTAATGAGACACCTACTAGACTCAATGCATGTGGTACCATTTTCGACCCCTGTTTCATGATCATAATCCCAGTCGGGACGTCGATTAATCGCTCACACCCCACATGAGCACACGACAATCGTGATTGCTCACACCCCACATGGGAACACAATCACCTCAACAACAACAACCACATTGATTCCATTTAGGAATCTGGAAAACGCTCACACCCCAATGAGCACACACTATCCCTCAACTCATGCACATTTTTATGCACCTTCAACGATAACATGCAACACGATAAGTGTGAATACATGACATACCATTGTTACATCACATCATCAATCAACAATCGACACACATTTTATCAAACATACTTCATTGTGTCATACGACCACGACACACCTATGCATCATTTAGTCATGCATTTCAGATTATCACATCAAAATCAACAAAACAAGCATATAATACTCGAATACATGCTCACAACATCACAGCAACAAAGCAACATTCACATAATATAAATTATACAATTTTTCCACTAATTTTCAACTAATAAAATATTATTTTTAACTCCCAGGTCGCGCTAATCGCGCCCCACCCGCGCTAACCGCGCTACCCACTGCCTCGAGGAGGAGAGATTTTTCCAGACCGCGCTAAGCGGGCTCTGCGATTTTTGCAGAAAACCCTGCGATAACAACATCTTCTCACCTGCGATTTTCTACTCTAAATCCGATTTTTAACATCAATTTCACACAAATTATGCATCTATAGTCTACACCTAACTATGGCTATCCAAACAAAAAATCAAACAATACTAATTCATCCATTCCAATCACATTCCCATGAATTTTACCAAAACCTTCATTCAACCCACAAACATCATTCTTATGGATTCAACCTAACGATTCTACCCACATACATATATCATCAAACCCTTAAGAGATAAAGAATTCCCACCCTTACCTTAGGATTCTTGAAATCTTCCCTTAACAATGGAGCCCTGTTTCTCTGCCCTAGCTTCTTCTCACCCTTTCTCCTTTCAGCTCTTCAACTTTCGCTTCTTTTCATTTATCTGAGAATAACTTACATTCTCCACTCTTTACATACCCCTAAATATGATTCGCCTCTTTTACCCTTACTTATTCCTACGAATTTACCTCCTTACCCTTCCATTTTCCTTATTATCCAAATATTATTTTCTAATATTATTATTACTATTATCTAAATATTATTATTATTATTACTTCACCAATTCAATAATAACAACAATATTCTTTGATAATTTAAATAATAGTATTAATCAATTAACCCTTTCCTCCGACACCTTATCCTTCATATTTCTAAGGGCACTACCCCACCCTAAGGGTAACCCAAACTTGACCAAAAATACCCAACACACACTTCGTACAACAATATTCAATTTAATCACGAAAAATAATTAAATTAAATTGGGGCGTTACAACTCTCCCCCACTTAGAATATTTTCGTCCTCGAAAATTTACCTCATGCGAACAACTCCGGATTCGACTCTCGCATCCTGCTTTCCAACTCCCACGTCATATTTCCACCAGTTGCGCCTCCCCACACTACCTTCACAAGGGCGATCTCTTTGCCCCTTAGTTGCTTTACCTCGCGGTCTTTAATTCGTACCGGTAAGGCTTCAACCGTAAGGTTATCTCTTACTTCCACATTATCCATCGGAATCACATGCGACGGATCTGAAATATACTTCCGAAGCTGCGACACATGGAACACATCATGCAAATTCGACAAATGGGGTGACAACGCCACTCTGTAGGCAACAGGTCCAACCCTTGCAGATATCTGATACAGACCAATAAACCGAGGAATAAGCTTCCTCGACTTCAATGCACGGCCAACACCGGTCACTGGAGTGACTCTAAAAAATACATGGTCTCCTTCTTGAAACTCAAGGTCTTTCCTTCGCTTATCATGGTAACTCTTATGCTTACTCTGTGAAGCTTTCATCTTTTCCCGAATCAGCTTCACCGTTTCGGTAGTTTGCTGAACAATCTCAGGTCCAAGCACTACACTCTCACCAGATTCGTGCCAACACAAAGGCGTTCGACACCTACGACCATACAACGTTTCAAAAGGCGCCATTCCAATACTGGAGTGATAATTGTTATTATAAGTGAACTCGATCAACGGCAAATGACTATCCCAAGTACCTCTTTGTTCTAGTACATAAGCCCTCAACAGATCTTCCAATGA
The DNA here is from genome assembly GCA_022829125.1 of Lathyrus tuberosus. Classification (NCBI taxonomy): domain Eukaryota; kingdom Viridiplantae; phylum Streptophyta; class Magnoliopsida; order Fabales; family Fabaceae; genus Lathyrus; species Lathyrus tuberosus. The sequence goes on from JALAZF010000397.1 coordinate 4,129,601, forward strand.
CCGGATAGTTCTTTCCGTCTGACCATCCGTCTGCGGATGATAGGCCGAACTCAATCTCAACTTCGAACTTAAGGCTTCCTGCAAACTCTCCTAAAATCTAGAGGTGAACCTCGGATATCTATCTGACATAATACTCAAAGGAATTCCATGCAACTTCACAATTACACGGATATAAATCCCTGCCAACTTCTGTAAGGAAAAACTGATATTAATCGGAATAAAATGCGCCGACTTTGTCAGTCTATCCACTATCACCTAAATCGCATCATGTGCCCTCAGAGTATTGGGTAACCCCGTAACAAAATCCATAGAAATACTGTCCCATTTCCACTCTGGAATATCCAACGGTTGCATCAAACCAGCATGTTTTTGATGTTCTACTTTCGACTTCTGACAAGTCAGACAAGCATACACAAACTGCACCACATCACGTTTCAGTCCAGGCCACCAGAATATTCTCTTCAAGTCTTGATACATTTTTGTAGCTCCTGGATGAATACTCAAGCTACTCCTGTGGCTCTCCTCAAGAATCATTCTTTTCAACTCAGTATCATCAGGAATACAAATCCTATCACGGAATCTCAATACACCATGTTCATCCACTCGGAAATCGCTGCTTCCCGCACGTTCATTCCCAACCATCAAGTCTACTAATTTTACATCCAACTTCTGACCCTCTCTGATGCTGTTAAGAAAATCGTTGTTAACCTTTAGCATACCCAACATTACACTATGTGGAGTCTGTACACAAACCAAACTCATATCTCTAAATTGTTCAATCAATTCTAACTCTTTAACCATCATAGCCGACATATGCAAAGTTTTCCGACTTAGAGCATCCGCCACGACATTAGCTTTACCAGGATGATAGTTCAAGCCAAAATCATAATCCTTCAAGAATTCTAACCAACGTCTCTGTCTCATATTCAGTTCTTTCTGATCAAACAGATATCTCAAGCTCTTATGATCACTATACACTTCAAATCTGGAACCATAGAGATAATGCCTCCAAATCCTCAAGACAAAAACCACTGCGGCTAACTCCAAATCATGAGTCGGATAATTCCTTTCATGCACCCTCAACTGTCGTGAAGCATATGCCACAACCTTACCATCCTGCATTAGCACACCACCCAAACCCAACAAAGAACCATCGCAATACACTACAAACGGTTCGTTTGGTTCAGGTAGAACCAACACTGGAGCTGTGGTCAACCTCTTCTTCAGTTCAATGAAACTCTTTTCACAATGAACATCCCACACAAATGCCTTACCTTTGCACGTCAACCGAGTCAACGGAAGTGCCAACTTCAAAAACCCTTCAATAAACCTTCGATAATAACCAGCCAAACCCAAGAAACTTCTAATCTCGGTCACCTACTTCAGAGTCTCCCATTGTAGAACAACGTCTACCTTAGATGGATCTATAGCAATACCGTTACCTGAAATAACATGACCAAGAAAACTCACCTCTTTCAACCAGAATTCGCACTTCGACAACTTAGCATACAACCTCTTCTTTTTCATCACTTGTAATACAACCCGTAGATGTTCAGCATGCTCCTCTTCTGACTTAGAATAAATCATAATGTCATCAATAAACAAAACTACGAACTGGTCCAAATAGTTATGAAAAATCCGATTCATATAATCCATGAATACACCAGGTGCATTAGTAACTCCAAATGGCATCACAACATACTCTTAATGTCCATATCGAGTCCTAAAAGCCATCTTCTGAATATCTTTGTCCTTCACTTGTATCTGATGATACCCCAATCTCAAATCAATCTTACTAAACACACGAGCGCCCACTAACTGATCCATCAAATCGTCTATTCTTGGAAGCAGGTACTTGTTCTTAGTCGTCACTTTATTCAGTTGTCTGTAGTCAATACACAACCCCATACTACTGTCCTTTTTCTTCACCAGCAACACTGGAGCTCCCCAAGTTGTCACACTTGGCCTCACAAACTTCTTTGCTAACAATTCTTCCAATTGTTTCTTCATTTCTGCTAATTCTGACGTCGACATCCGATAAGGAGCCATAGAAATAGGTATAGTATCAGGTACAAGATCAATACCAAACTCCACTTCTCTCTCTGGCGGTATATCAACAACATCATCTGGAAATTTGCGCACCACTTGCAACTCATTAATCACAGACTCGTTCTCCACTGACAGAGATGCAAACAATGCTAACACTTGAGCTTCTTCGTCTAAAAGCTCCTTCAATTCCCTAGCAGATAAATAACCATCTTCCTTCTCTTCTTCTGGAGCAAGGAAATGCACCGTCTTGTTGTAACAATTGATATGAACTTGATTGAATTTTAACCAGTTCATTCCCAAAATCACATTAAGACCATCCAACGGCAAACAAACAAGATCGACACCAAAGTCCTTACCGTAAATCGACAAAGGACATCTCAAACAAATTAGGGAAGTAGTCACCAATCCCTTCGTAGGAGTTTCGATAACCATTTCTCGCTTCATAGAAGAAACAACAAGACCTAATCTTTTCACACAATCAACAGCAATAAAACAATGCGTGGCACCAGTATCAATCATATCAATCAAAGGCGTATCATTAATGTAACAAATACCTCTGATCAATCCATCTTCAGTGGAAGTCTGAGTTTCTGTCAAAGCAAACACCTTCCCTCCAGTTGAAGCTTTCTTTGGCTTTTGGCAACGAGTACTAATATGGCCCTGCTCTCCACAATTGTAGCAAGTCACCATATTAACCTTGCAATCAGCAATCAAATGTTCGGACTGTCCACACTTGAAACACTTCTTCACATCACTCGTGCATTCACTGATACGATGACCCAACTCACCACATCGGTAGCACTTCAGAGGAATAGGGGCACCTCCCCCACTTGACTTCTTACCATCAGCATACCTCTGCTTAACTTTATCAGTAGGAGCTGCATACGGCTTCCCGCGATGCATCTGTTGTTTTCCTTTCCTCTCGGCCAACCCCTTAAAGTGAGCCGATCGAGCTTTGCTATCTTCCTCAAAGATCCTATAGCAATCAACTAAATCTGGAAATCTCCTGATTCACTGATACCCAATCGCCTATTTGATCTCAGGCCTCAAACCATTCTCGAACTTGATACACTTCGAGAACTCAACAGTCGCCTCACTGTAGTGCAGATAAAACTTGGCCAGATCTGAGAACTTAGCAGCATAATCCGTAACTAACATACTACCCTGCTTCAATTCCAGAAATTTGATCTCTTTCTTCCCCCGAACATCTTCAGGAAAGTACTCCCTCAAGAAATCCTTACTGAACACAGCCCAAGTGATCTCTTCCCCGGTTGCCTCCAACAATTGACGAGTGCTAACCCACCAGTCATCGGCTTCTCCAGCTAACATATGAGTACCCAATCATACCTTCCGTGCCTCAGGACACTCCATAACCCAGAAGATTCTCTCAATCTCCTTAAGCCAAGCCTGCGCTCCATTCGGATCATATCTTCCCTTGAAAGGCGGGTTATTCTTCTGAAACTCATCATTATCGTTAGCACGCGGCGGATTCTTCACTGCTTGAGTCATAGCTTGCATAGCAGCAGCAAGTGCAGCGTCGTTCCTTCCAGCCATTCAAAATCTATTATGTAGCAACAACAGAAACAATGGTTAAGGAACCTACACCGACAGTAATCGACTGTCACACACAACAACGACAACAACTCAACGACTTGACGACTTGGCCGGACGGACCGACTTGCTCTGATACCACTTTGTAACACCCCAAATCCCCACGATGATTTAAACATAATTTATCAGAGTAAGAAAATAAAACACATGGATTTAGGATGCTACATCAACCGCTCAACTTAGCATGCATACTATAACAATGTCATAATATAAAATAATATCAGCATAGTATGTTAACATTCATACACAGCAGAATAATCAACTCAAATTGAAACATATTTTGTCATACATAATGTCTCCAATTAGATCAATAACAACATGTAACAGATTTAAAAGAGTCTAGCATTTCGACACCCCCTGTGTTACAAACTCAGAGCAGATGCAACTCGATAACTCACACCAGAAGACCTCGTCTTCACCACTCCATTTGACGACTACTCCTGGGTATCTGCATGTTACCCATGTGGAGGTAACTTTCAAACAGAAGGGGTGAGATTCTCAATCAATCAAAAGAATAAGATGATATAATATGCAAGTATAAATCATCAAGTAATTCACCCATATCATGACATTCAGCAACAATTCCACACTTAAAGCTACCACAGATATGCATTCAAAACACACTGCAACACAACTATCAAGAAAATGCAATGAGACACCTACTAGACTCAATGCATGTGGTACTATTTTTTATCCCTGTTTCATGATCACAGTCCCCATCGAGACGTCGATTAATCACTCACACCCCACATAGGCACACGACAATCGTGATTGCTCACACCCCACATGGGCACACAATCACCTCAACAACAACAACCACATTGATTCCATTAAGGAATCCGGATAACGCTCACACCCCACATGGGTACACGTCATCCCTCAACTCATGCACATGTTTATGCACCTTCAACGACAACATGCAACAACGACAAGTGTGAATACATGACATACCATTGTTACATCACATCATTAATCAACAATCGACACACATTTTATCAAACATACTTCATTGTGTCATACGACCACGACACACCTATGCATCATTTAGTCATGCATTTTGGATTATCACATCAATATCAACAAAACAGACATATAATACTCCAATACATGCTCACAACATCACAGCAACAAAGCAACATTCACATAATATAAATTATACAATTTTACCATTAATTTTCAACTAATAAAATATTATTTTTCAGTCCCAGGTCGCGCTAAGCGCGCCCCACCCGCGCTAAGCGCGCTACCCACTGCCTCGAGGAGGCGAAATTTTTCCAGACCGCGTTAAGCGCGCTAGACCGCGCTAAGCGGGCTCTGCGATTTTTCCAGAAAAACCCTGCGATAACAGCATCTTCTCACCTGCGATTTTCTGCTCTAAATCCGATTTTTAACATCAATTTCACATATTATGCATCTATAGTCTACACCTAACTATGGCCATCCAAAAAAACAAATCAAACAATACTAATTCATCCATTCCAATCACATTCCCATGAATTCTACCAAAACCTTCATTCAACCCACAAACATCATTCTTATGGATTCAACCTAACGATTCTACCCACATACATATACCATCAAACCCTTAAGAGATAAAGAATTCCCACCCTTACCTTAGAATTCTTGAAATTTTCCCTTAACAATGGAGCCCTGCTTCTCTGCCCTAGCTTCTCCTCACCCTTTCTCCCTTCAGCTCTTCAACTTTCTCTTCTTTTCACGTATATGAGAATAACTTACATTCTCCACTCTTTACATACCTTTAAATATGATTCGCCTCTTTTACCCTTACTTATTCCTACAAATTTACCTCCTTACCCTTCCATTTTCCTTATTATCCAAATATTATTTTCTAATATTATTATTATTATTACTATTATCTTAATATATTTATTATTATTATTACTTCACCAATTCAATAATAACAACAATATTCTCCGATAATTTAAATAATAGTATTAATCAATTAACCCTTTCCTCCGACACCTTATCCTTCATAATTCTAAGGGCACTACCCCACCCTAAGGGTAACCCAAACTTGACCAAAAATACCCAACACACACTTCGTACAACAATATTCAATTTAATCACGAAAAATAATTAAATTAAATCGGGGCGTTACATCTAAATGATGTTAATCTGTGGGAAGTTAATATGTTTAATATGATATAATTATAGTGTGTCGAATTATGAGCGTTTTCCTTTTAACGAAATCGAAGTCAGAGTTTCAGAAGGCCTCCAATGATGAAAAAATGTAAAATTCTGCATTCTGCTGCGAGCTGACAATCGTCAGTTTCTTGACAGTCCACCCGTCACGGCCATACTGATTTTTTTCAAATACGGTTTTGATCATAACTCTAGTGTCGGGACTCAGATTGAGGCACAGTTCGAAGAGTTGGAAAGCTAACACACATAGCTACGTTATGGTAGTGCCTTGTGATATGAATTTCTAAGTTTGAATAATGAGTATATATCGTGAAGTGTGTGTAGAATTGTGTGACTTTTTGTATTTAGTAAGTTATAATGATTTTACATGATTAAAATGTTGTGAACATGCAATTGATTAGGTGATGTTGTTTGGTGTTCTTTGTTAATTGTCGTAACATTGTTTAAATGTTGCATGTTAAGAATGAGGTTGTGCATAATGGTGATAAATGCATCGTGATAATTTTGGTGATTATTATGGGGATAATGCATGTTGTTAAGAGTCATGCATTATGGTGTACGAGCTTCGGTCCAGTTTGGGTGTGCTCTTGTACGACGGTGTGGATTCAGGAGTGAGTAGCTAATTTCAATAAGGAACTAATGAAGTGTTTCTTATGGTGATAACAATGAATTTTTGGTCTGCTCTGGTCTGTTGGTAATGATTCAGAAATGAGTAGTTTGTTCCATATCAGAATCGGTGAAGCATTACCTATGGTGATAATAATGATTTTGGTGTGCTCTGGTCCTATGGTGGGGACTCATGAGCAAGTAGCTGATTCTAGATGGGAATCGATGAAACATTACTTATGGCGATAGTAACTATTTTGGTGTGCTTTGGTCTTACAGTTGGGATTCAGGATAGATATGGATCTATGTTGTCCATGAATGGTACCACATGCATAATGATTCAGTTGAAAAGTACATTGCATACAAGTTTTCCTATTTAATTGATTGTTCATGATGTTGTTGATTGGTTGAGAATACTTGGCGTACTTAATGAATTGTTATGAATAGTGTATATACTTGATGAATGTGCATGTTGTTATGAATGGGTGTGAGAATATGATGTTGTTGACGATGTATTGAATGAGTGTTATGGTGTATGTACTCTACCTTTGCATTCTTTATAATGTTTATATTGAATGTTGTTTCTCACTCCCTTTGCTGCATGTTGTCCACCATGGGCATCTTGCAGATACTCAGAAGTGATCCATGTTGTTGTGTGTTAGAAATTGGCTTGTTGGAGCCACTCTTCTCTTTTATTTTATTCGTTTGATAATATATTAGTGGTTAACTGCTCTAATCGTGTAACATCGGGGACGAGAGTTATTATGTTCTCAGAGTTGTTGTTGCTTTTGTTATTTTGGAGTTTATAACTTATTTGTCAAGTTGTGTTAAAAAATGTTTTTTCTGATGCGTAGTTTCAAATGATTTGATGTGTTTCTGAAGGATTGTCATTGGTGACACCTTAAATTGTCGTGTAATCTTTTATTTATAATTTTCTGGGTTTAGGGTCTAACAAACAACAACAATAATTATAATGCAAGTCCATTATGCACTATACTCCTCCTCCAACATGCATGTGGTACCGGGTTTTTGGGCATCAAAGGTGCGTTACTGATTTATCCATATCTTTGTATCCTTTATGGACAGTGTTCCTCTATGAACATGAGACCATCATGGTTTCTCTTTGAACCTGACCTCACTGGACCAAAGTCCTATTTAACTCCAATATACATGTATGCATGAACATGGCAAAATAATTCACAAAACTCAAAACAACAAAAAATATACTAAAAACTCATACTAAAAAAGATTCTTCTATGAATCATAATTTTGAAAATATAAGGCCAACACCTTAATTCCTCTCTGAATTACTTATCTCAAAAATTACATCTCAAATATTTATATTAAAAATCACAATAGTCACAACAAAGCAAACATATGTAATTACTCAGTAACTCAAATCAACTCAAAAAATACTCGAAACACATCAACAGAGTAATAATTAATTTATGTATGCTCACAATTCATCAAAAGGATAACAATTCTATCTTTTACTCAACAGAGTTCTCAAGGCAAACTCTAAAAACTCTATAACAATCTCTGCAACTCTAAAATAACTCTAAATGATAAATATTTCCAACTCAGCTCTAAAATGTTATAATAATAATAATTATTATTATTATTATTATTATTATTATTATTGTTGTTGTTGTTGTTGTTGTTGTAAAATAAAGCTCTTAAGATTTAACTTTAAACAACTCGAAAATAACCCTGACAACTCTAAACATGTCAGAGTTACTCAAAACAAATAAAAATACAACTCTAAATTACTCATTTGACAACTCTTGCATGGTCAAATTACTCTTAAGGACTTTATTGGCTTATCGGCCTTAAATAAAAATATTACTCTAAAAACTACTTTAAAATGTCAAAAGACTCCAAACTCAACTAAGTGTATCTTATATTCTGATCTCCAACTCTAAACAACTCTAAAGCAACTCTAACAAATCCATAAGAGACTTACGAAACTCAAGTTACGCATGAAATAAAGTGTTCAATCTTCTTCTATGTCTACCTGCAATTTTCTACGTTTTTCTCCCTATTGAACAGATTCGAAACTCACATGTTTCGCCTATTTGAGTTCTAATAGCCCCCAGAAATACACAAATTAGACTCCAAATAGGTATATACCATGATTCAATTATTATTAAAATTCATCCCAAAAGGGCACAACACATATTATCATACACAATCAACAAGGTAAGACAGAAGTCCAAAAATAAATAGTTATTCTAAACCTTATATAAGTATCAAAGGATTCAAACAACAACAATAATATATTTTCATATCATAACAATAAGGATAGAGAGAAACACATCAATCGATCAACCTAAAGGTTTACGCAAACCTTTTTGGGTCACAAACAAGAGCAACAAAACACAAAGAATAAGATGAAGAAGATAGAATGGTGAGGATCCCTCAATATTCGACTGCCTAAACCACCCATGTATAAAGAGTTTCTCCCCCTTACCTTAAGGTTTGATGATCAATGAACCTTTCTTGACTTTGGGATTTTTCCTCACTCTACGAAATCTCCTAGATCATCCTCACTCTTTTTCTGCCTCTTTTCCCAACTTTTGAATGTATGTACAAAAGTCCCTCATGTTATCTATTTATTTAACCAAAAAATCCCTTTTACTTCTTTCACCCCTCAATTCTCTTAACACACTCACTAACTCTATTTTTTAAAAATATAATTATCTATTATTTAACAAAATAATTATTCTATTTTAATTAAATAATTCTCTAATTAAATTAAAATAGCACAATTATCTATTTATTCTAATAAACTTAATTCTCAAATAATTAGTAATTCTAATTTTTCCAACAACTCTCACCACACCCTAACTTTTACTCAAAACATCCCTCACTCACTAATTTCTTTTTATTTGTTATATCTAATATCAACTAAATATAATCAAATAACAATAATAATTCTGATTAAATTGATTAAATTTTAATCTTCCGCTAAACTATTAAGCCTCTATTCTCCACTACATTTAACAACATAGGTCTCTACCCACAATTCACCAACTAAATTAATTAACTAAAAAAATGCTCACATTCTATTAAAATTAAATATTAAAATTTGGGGTGTTACAACTCGAATCACTCACAAGCTATGACTCTAACCAAATCAAATAGAGGAAAACAAGAAGAATTTTGCATATGTGACTCGAATCACAATTTTCACTTGATTTGAATCATGTAACTTTGTGACTCAAATCACAAGTTGCACCTGATTCGAATCCCACAAACACTGTTAGCCATTGCCCATTTTGAATCGAATCACACTTTACACATTACTCGAATCATACAGTTTTTCACATTTTTCAGTTTGGTTTTGTCTAAATTGAATCGAATCAGGGTTTCTACATGACTCGATTCATGAGCTTTTATGACTCGAATCATAGATATAACTTGATTCGAATAATAGGAAATTGGTCATTTGTTTTATGTTTATCTTGTTCCACTCTACTTGCTCACTTGACTCAAATCAACAAATGTTCTTAACTTAAACCTAACAACCATTTTCACCTATTTTTTGTGCTTAATATCGAGCACATATAATATATTTTAGTCATCTCATTTCATATCAACCAAGAACAAAACAACAACGACTTCCATTTTAGAAAACTCAAAAACTCTTGCAATCAAAATTTATTTCATCACCAACCTCTAGTTTAGATTTAGATCTTGATTATGAAGATTTGTACTTGTAGAGGGAAACGTGTATTGAAACTAACATTTCTTGAAGAATTTGTAAATATTTTCAAGAGGCTTGCAAGATTACGATTGTTGTGGCTAGCGGTGACATAATCTAGTAAAAAAAAGGAGGTGTTTCTCTCGAGGCTGACCTTGGTAGAGTTGTATGGAAGCCTACAGACAAGGTATGGGTGCTTCTCAATCTTTGGCAGTTCATAGCTCAAGAAATCAATGGGAAGAGGGGTGATTGCCACACACAAAGACTTGGAGAATATTGGAGAAGCTGGAAGATTCAAGAAGCGAGAATCGAGTAAATATTTCATAGAGAGTTCAACATTAAGACTGTATACAAGTTCAGATCCATATAGGAGATTTATTTTCTCAACATTATTGTGGATATTGTGATTGTATGAACTCGTGTAATTTTTTCAAATGTTAGTGGAAAAACCGCTTTCAATGGGAAACCATTGGAGAGTAGAGTAGGCTCCGACGAGAACGATATATCTGAACCACTATGCATCTTGATGTACTCTATCTCTCTCTCTCTCTCTCTCTCTCTCTCTTGAGTTTTAATTTTCATAGGCTATTTCATGTATATGTAATCGTTTCTTAGCGTAGTTTATCGTTAATTCTCGTTGGTAGCGATTTATTACATAAGTGTAGGTTTTTTTAGAATCAGACCTATATGTGTTTTAGTGCTGATTAAATTATTCAAACTGTGATGTTGGAATCCTGTAGAAATTGAACTTTGTAAAGAACACATCTCGTGTAATTTACAAATTGTCAATGGTATACGTGATTAATGAAATTCTGACATAACAGATAGCAGATGTCCTAACACATGTCAAGACATTGTTCTACATAATTATTAAACAAGGAACAGAACAACAAACTAATATCTAGAATATCAGTAACTATAGAAAGACAGATGTTTTGACATCTGTTCCAACATGTTAATCAAAACTGAACTATAAATTGCAGAATGATAAACAACACAGAATATGATAACCTAGTTCGGTACATATCACCTACATCTGGGGGCATACCAAGCCATGAAGAAGAATCCACTATCAGTAGCATAGTTTTATGTAAACAACTGCTAGTTTACAGTAAACACCCCTGGTTTACCTATCACTACCCAATGAAGACTTTATCTAAGAACTCCATACTAGATAAGAGAAACACATCTCACTCCCTAAATCACAACTTGTGATTATCTAACAATTATAGTCGCAATAACTGTATCATCCTACTTGAAAGACACCCCTTTCAATACACAGTTCAGTCAAGCATTCTTGACTAACAAGTTAACTTGGATTTGCTTAAAATCTTCATCCAAGAACAATACACGATTCATTACCTACGGGTTTCAGAATCTGAACAAGTACCTATGTCTACCACAATGTATCAAATCGATACAGAGGGAGACTTACAAGAGAAACCTATGACTCTCAAACCCTAAACCCTACTTTACAAAATAGGATTCTTAAGTCTATGTCATTCTCTCTCTCTCTCTCTCTCTCTCTCTCTCTCTCTTTCGACCAGTTCTTGGTCTTCTTTTATAGCCTTCTGCTGCGTTGGGCTTTCAATCTTCTGTCCTTGATCCACTGCCAATCCTGCCTTAAATCTTGGAACAGATTTAAAACAAACCTGCTATGATAGTCATGCTGTCGAGTCTCCACGCTGGGACATTTCATTCAACATCTTTGGTCTGGGGAAGAAGCCTTCATGTTGGAACATCATTCACAACATTATGTTTTACCAAAATTTAGTTAAACTCTTGGAGCTTTCAATCTCCCCCTTTTGAACTTTTTTGGCTAAAATATTCTTCAGTTTGATGGTGCATGCAGTGGGAAAACCCAAAGCAAGTGCCAAGGAAGAGGGAGAAGATAATTTCGAGTTACCCTTTCATTTCCTTGTGATACCAAGTACATAGAGGATGTAACTCAGATCACAAAACACAACTTGCTTCCTAACTCTGATCACAAAACACAACTTCCCAAGATGTTAAAACACAGAATGTTAAAACATCCTTTGAGACATTTTTGCAGATCAGCAACACAAATGCACATACACCTCTCAGCCTCTCAACTTTAAGCAAGAATCCATTCTCCCCCTTTTTAGCCAAATGTTGGCAAGAATAACCCATGCAGACCCATACCCAGACTGTGCTTACCCAAACACGGACAAAACCCATTTGCTCTCAACTTAATAAGACAGATGTTTTAGTATGATTCTCTTTAAATATTGAAAAGCTACATAGGTAGACCCAATCCATTTGAAAGAAACAAAAGACTAATCTGACTTTGTCAGTTTTCCCATGAATGATTCGTAGACCCCACAACTTTGTTTCATTTAGCATAACCAGAACAAGTTTACACAAATAGACCTCACCATCTTCTCTTTATCCTAAATCAATCCCTTATTCCAGAATTAGCCGACTTAATCACTACAGAATGCTTCCATTAATCTTTCCATCAACAGAGAAAACTAATTTCTTCTAGACAGCAACAAAGACTCCCAAGATACTTGTACCACTTTTGATTCAATCCATTGACACCCATTGACAGAATCAGAATAACCTGATAAGTCCACCTAGAACTTATACCAGTAGAGCAATGTCACGACATCTCGTCTGACATATCATCCTCACCTGAGGCAATCTATCACAAACTGGTTGAAACCATAAACAATCTTGATAACCAACTGCACTAATGCAGCAACCTATCCAAAACAGAAGTCTAACTCCCCGTGTCATAGATAACCAGTGCTCCTTTGCAAGAAGAACACCCTAAATGAATGGAAAACATAAGACGCATCTTTGTGTCTTGAAGAGTGCACCCTCTGTTTAACACACCTGCTGAACGCATTCACCTAATGCTTGATCCTAAAGCACTCCATGTACCACACTAGTACATTCAACAGACAGAAGTTCTCCCCTATCTTTCTCAAAAGATGCTTCTTTAGCAAGAAATACATCAAAATCACCACATGATATCCCATGACAACTTCATGATCATATAGTGAGAGTACCAGGAACGCATCCTTGTACCACAACCAACAAACTCTTGGATTGAGACCAAAACACCATTGATCCCTCTCGTCCAGAAACCATCCATACACCATACGAATTCCTCCCGAATTCTCATGTATAGATATCCTTGTTCCCTGAGATACAATCCAATTGAATCTAGAATGCTTCACATTCCTCAAAAAGACATACAGAGCTCCTTAGTTTGCTAGCTCGCCCAGATGTTCTTCAAACTTGAAGGACATCAATCACATGCTCCAGAAATCCTCAGCTTATTTTCTCCACAAGCACCAAACTGATCCACTTCTCTTTAGTGTGACTTGTAGCAGAAGAAACCACCTCTCCACAAGTATTCTGACTTCAGCAAGAGTCAGTCTTCCAGATAAACACCCCATGATCCAAGACAGTCTTCAACACTTCTGATTCAACTGGTGAATATCAGCTACCATATTCTAAACACATAGAAATCCAGACCTTCATGCAATCAACCCATGATTCACTTCAGTATGATACCACATTCACATCAGACTTCCAAGACAGTCCTTTACTCATCATTCTCCTGTATGACAAGATAAATACTTCTTAGATACGATGTGAGTGTCAAGTTCCAAACACACATAACTTAGAATCCTACTGCAAGGATAACCAACCCAGATGATGTTCTAACATCAGTTAGGACATCCTTCACATATCACAGACACCATACACCATGGTTCTTGATATGCTCCACCACTGAAATTACTACTCCATAGTAATCCAACTAGAGATCTTCAGACAACTCTATGCCACCAACCTAATCAATAAGAACTCTAGATAACCGAAGGGAGAAATAAATTCTCATTTAACTCCCAAAAGAAGGTAATCTTCCATAATCAACTTAGAAATTCTACCACAAGCTCCAAGATATGAACAGAACCAGAACCTCCTTTTATTTTCAACCAACTACCCTTCTTCCCAAGAGTAATTAGTCCCAAGCGCCCTGCTTGAATGCACGATAAAGATCAACCAAATGCCACTATTTGGTTAATCTTAGCTTTTCTTCATAGTTTCAGAAAACCTTCTGATCCACCAATGAAACCTAATCTTCAAGTTACATAATCTACTTACTCCATAGCAAGCCATCTTGGATCCACAAAGCCTTAGACATATAACATCTTCTCCTTTTTGCAGCTCCCACAAACTGCATGAGATAGACCTTTTTGAAGCATTAATTCCATTTATTTCTGAGAATATCAACTTATCTTACGATGATGTGCCATAACATCACTTAAGACCCTGAAGCTTCTGCTTGATGTCACAACATATGTTCAGACATCCAGCTGAGGAATTTAGCTCTTCCTTCTGCCACATAGAAGAACCTCCTCCCTTTAACAGAACAAGAGTTCCATGTTCTCATAGACTTGATTCAACAACCAAGTTTGAGTAGACAACCTCCATCCTGCTTAATCATATCACATGTATTCAATTCAAGCCCACACCTTGATGAATATCTGCTTCACAACCCCCAAGAACTCAAATGTGCCAAGTCTGATTCTTCAGAAAAGAAGTAGTCATATACTACACCACAACTATACCAAAGGAATGCCACTTTCCTTAAGTAGAGCAATATGCAGAAAGTCAGAGATAATTGCCACTTATCCTAGACCTCCAAGATGAGCAATATCACATGCTCCTAAGTACCTATATCAAAAATAAACTGACCCAAGTTGTGCCATCACCATCACCATGTTCTGGACAAGTCTCTTGCCAAGACACTTTCCAGATAAGCATAAAATGTTTCTAGTAACAACTGGAACGCACCTGCTGCACTCAAATACTCCTAGATCAGACATAAACTGATCCAAGAAATATTCATCAAGATTATGATGTCTTCTTCTTTATCTTCAACAATACCATTTTCTAGACCACTTTCTTGCCAGGAAACTGTCCAGAGATCAGATGCTTCTGCCACACCAGACTGAAGCAGATTCTTAGGTCAACACCCAAGAGAAATAGATCCGAGATCATATGCAGTACCCCTCCCATGATTCTGCACAGACTCTGGTGAAGAGATGTTTCAACATCTTGTTGAACATCAGCAATCTTGAACTTCAAATACAAGAATAATCAATAAAATACTTGTGAATTTCACAAATAGCAATTGATCTTAAATCCTTGTTCAATGACCCTATTTCACTGTTGAAGTCATACTCCAATAGATCACTCCAAGAACACTTATTAAGTATTCAATCTTTGCAAGTATCTTTAAAGTGTTGAGATACCAAGGCTGCCACCCTTGACTCAAGTAACTAAGATTCTCTCTGAACGAACCCTATTTACCTCAACAGTTCTGAAATCTCCATTCAGATCGAATTCATCCTTAGGGTTAAGAAATATGAATCCTTCCTTGCACTTTTGGATGATGAAAATAAATCACCTCCACTTTCTTCAGAATTTATGTTTCACAGAAACACCCTCTAGTCAGAAGAGTAACTAGAAGACTCCAGATGCATGACTGGGATGCCTTTATGAGTGGACTTGAGAGAATTCTCAAGTATCTTTGACAACTTAGCCGAAAAATAATTTATCACAATGGAACCAAGCTTCCAAGTACCAAGTCACCATGAGAGACATTTACCAACAACTCTCTCCATTCCATCACTCTCGACTTTGGAATGAAAAGATGCAGATATCTTCAAATATAGAAGCCAACAATTGAGATTTTCCACCATCTTTCTTCAGTCACAACTCCAGAATCCCATAAATACCAGAGTTTTTCCATCATAAACACATGCAACGGAACCACCAAGGAACAAATTTAACATGTCCTAATAAGATGTCAGAACATCTTATAAGACACCCCAACAAGAGAACTAGTCACTTCTCCTGTAAATGTTGTAGAACCTCATCAGAAAACATGAACAACCCCAAATTGTTACCTTCGATCTAGAACATCCATCCCATCCATTAATACCCTTGAGTATGTCTGAGTGAATGATTTGATCTCTAAAACTCCTCCTTGTTTAAAGCGCCAGAAAGTATCTCCCAAAGATCTCATTCAGAAACAAACAGGAACCAGGCTCTGATACCAATTGAAATTCTTGTGTAGAAGATATCAGATGTCCTAACACATGTCAAGGCATTGTTCTGCATAATTATTAAACAAGGAACAGAACAACAAACTGATATCCAGAATATCAGTAACTGCAGAAAGAAAAATGTTTCGACATCTGTTCCAACATGTTAATCAAAACTGAACTGTAAATTACAAAATGATAAACAACACAGATTATGATAACCCAGTTTGATGCAAATCACCTACATCTGGGGGCATACCAAGCCAAGAAGAATAATCCACTATCAGCAGTATAGTTTTATGTAAACAACCGCTGGTTTACAGTAAACACCCCTGGTTTACCAATCACTACCCAATGATGACTTTATATAAGAACTCCATCCAAGATAAGGGAAACCCATCTCACTCCCTAAATCACAACCTGTGGTTATCTAACAAGTTAACTTGGTTTTCCTTAAAAGCTTCATCCAAGAATAATACACGATTCATTACCTACGGGTTTCTGAATCTGTACAAGTACCTATGTCTACCACAATGTATCAAATCGACACAGAGGGAGACTTACAATAGAAACATACGACTCTCAAACCCTAAACCCTACTTTATAAAATAGGATTCCTAAGTCTATGTCGTCCTCTCTCTCTCTCTCTCTCTCTCTCTCTCTCTCTCTCTCTCTTCTAGCCAAGTCTTGGTCTTCTTTTATAGCCTTCAGGTACGTTGGGCTTTCAATCTTCTGACCTTGATCCACTACCATTCTTGCCTTGAATCTTGGAACAAATTTAAAACAAACATGTTGTGATAGTCATGATGTCGAGTCTCCATGCTGGGACAATTCATTAGACATCTTTGGTCTGGGGAATAAGCCTTCATGTTGGAACATCTTTCACAACATTATGTTTTACCAAAATTTAGTCAAACTCTTGGAGCTTTCAATTAATTTCCAATTCAAGTATAAAGTCTCTATTTCATCACAATAAGTATTCTGCATCAAAAACTACGATTTTTCATTTTGAAAATAAGTCTAGTTTTTAAAGAGGTCTATTCACCCCCTTCTAGACTCTTTCTCTATTCCATATTCCTTCCCAACAACTGACCTCAGAGTTGGTCTTTTGATTAGGTCTAAACGAATCAAAAGTTTGAGAATATGGGTGACGATGACAATCTAATGGGAGCGTATAATATCACACTAGTTTTTATAGGCGAGAATTTTGCTTATTGGAATGAAGACATGTATGTATATTTACTATCAGTTGACAAAAATCTATGGGTAGCAGTCACCGACGGTCCTTTTATCCTAAAATATGACAATGACATAATTAAAAACCCAAAGGATAGGATAGATGATGGAACCAAAAAGGCTTCATATAATTTGAAAGTGAGGAACATATTTATCTCAACTTTAAGTGTGAAAGTATTATACTCTATTTCCCATCATAAGAACGCAAACCTATGTGGGATGTTATTCCAACCCTTTATGAGGGAATTGGTGACATCAAGGATTCTAAGATCAACATGCTAACAAAGGAGTTTAAACTTTTCCGTAAGAAACCCGAAGAATCCATGGAATCCAGAAAGAATTGTTTCCTCCATTTAATCAACAAACTAAATAACTTAGGAAAGTCGGTTTCTAACAAAGATTATGCTAACAAAATATTAAGGTCTATGTATGGGGAATGGAAGCTGAAAGTTACCTTCATAAAAGAACCAAACGATCTTAATACTTTGGACATCACAAATCTATTTAGGAAACCTGCAACACGTGATAATGAGACTAAACGACTCACGGATAGCGAAGTAAAGTTGAAAAAGAAAGAGAAAGGTAAAGAAGAGCAAAGAGATCTTTCTTTGAAATATTTTTCATTTAAAGCAAGAAATCAAAGGAAGAAATTGATAATTTTGACGAAGAATCTGATGGGGTTATTTGTTAGACACTACCATCGATACTTGAAAAGAAACAAGCTCAAGCATTCTGACATATGTTTGATAAATTTCAAGAATAGTCACCCACCTAAAAGAGAACATAAGAAAAAGGATGACGTTATCACATGTTATGAGTGCATAAAATCTAGAAATTATAGCACTACTTGTCAAAATCTCACAAAGCATCATAAAAAGGAGGATAAGGAATTCTACAAGATGAAAGGAAAAAGCGCCAAAGTTCATAAACCTATATCGCGTGGGAAGAATAAGATGAGAGCTCCTCCTTAGATTCATGCTCAAGATCAGATGATGAATGTAATGACCTATGTTTAATGGCACAAAAGAAATGCGAAGACTCACAGGTATATACTTCTGATTCGGAAAATGGTCCTTCATATAGGTGATTGTCGAAAGTGTTGTATGATATGTATGCAGATTCTTTAAATTATTTTAAGAAAAAGTATGTCTAAAAGAAAAAAATTTTAAAACACGAAAAGGAGATTAATGATCTTAATAATGCTTTGGATTCCATAAAAGAGGTACATACATCTCTACTTGATGAGTTTTTTTTTTAATGTTTATGACACTTTAGTTGAAAAGGTAGAAAAAGTATAATGTGATACTAGTCAAATATTAAAATCTGAAATTGGAAATCTCAAGGGACAATTTACACATTCTATTTCACTATCTACTACTAGTTCTACTTCCTCAAGTTATAGAGGTAACGTTTTTAAGAAAAAAAACCTCATGTTACTAGAATAAATAGAAAAACTAATTCATCTATTGGTGTAAATATAGGTGTAGAAAAACAATCTATAGGGGGTGAAAATACCCAAATAAATTTCAACAACCGTTTACAAAAATTCTCATAGTGTTTTAAAAAAATTGCGAGCGAAAAGTTTGATGAGAATATGTGAAAATTATACTATTCGAAATGTAGATCACGTTAACACTAAATCCTTTCACAAACACCAAAGATGAATATGATGAAACACTAGGTATTCAATTGTTTCAATTGTATAATCCACGAGGCGAGTTTATAGAACGATTCAATGTAGAGAATTCTAACTTCAATTGTTTCTCAAAATATTAATCACCAATTCAGCTCAACTATAAACTATGTTAGAATTGAAATACCTAAGTGTCATACCCCAAATTTTTACCACTAAGATTTCCCATCATTGTGCAAATCATCATCACAATATGGGTGTGTCATTATGCCTCATTAGTCTCCCCAAAGATGGGTGAGCATCCACTATAATCAAAATTAGGGTTTCAAGCCCTCTCAGAGTTCTTAGACAAAGGATCAATCAAGGAATGACATAATCTTCAACTTGTCTAAAACTCTCAAATATCCCCAATGAATCAAGAGGACTCCCACAGCAAGAATCAAGCACAAGGTTGCATCATTCCAAGTGGATCAAGCCTCAAGATCGTCAGTGTCACCAAATTAGGGTTTTGGTCGACCAGGGCCTCCAGATGGAAATTTTCCTCCGGGCATGAGCTAATGCCTCAAAGCATAACCTAAAATGCTCCATGGGACATCATGAACCCAATCATCAAGTCAATTTGGCATCTGGGGAAGCATTCATCAAAAGTCAGGAATTAGGGTTTCTTGACCTAATTCACCCCTAAGTTGACTTTTGGGACACATCATGAGCCAAGACCTCAAGAGAAGATTTGAGGGTCTATAATACACTATATTGACCCATTTACAATAATGGATTGATCCAAGAAGCTTGATTCCCAAGTTTCAAGTTCATCAGTACCGCAGTTAGGGTTTCGCGGGAAAAAGTCAACTGTGCCTTTGACTTTTGACCCAGGCATGCTCCCAAACCTTGGGACATGATTCAATATACCCTATAACACCTATGAAATCAATCCATCAAGTTTGATTTAGGTCAAGGACTTGATTTCATGGAGGATCGCACAGTTTGGAATTCATCTGACAAAAAGTCAACTGTGCACAAAAGTCAACTTTGACTTTTTGAGATTTTTCACAATTATGGTTCTTTGACCCTAAAATGATGTTAATGTGTGATTGGAATCATCATTCATCAAGAAAAATCAAGAAAAGTTGGATAACTTGTAAAAGGGGTAACCATAAAAAATTTAGAAATTTTCTAAGTTATGGAACAAAGTGGCTAGGGTACCAAATTTGGAGGATCATAACTCCTAAACCACAAGGCAATTTTTCCCCATCCAAAGCTGGATTTGTAGCTCTCATTGCCCTCTACAAAAGCTTCAAACATAACTCATTCCAATTCCTCATGGATTTTAAGTTATGGAATGATCAAAATCACAAAAAGTGAAAATGTCACTTTTTTCCAACAATTAGTGAAATTTTCACTAAGTCAGAATCTGCCTTCACTTTTTTCCAAATGTAGGGGCATTTTTCACTTGGATCCAAAAGGTATCAAAACCAACTATGATCTAAAAGTTGTTGTATCATATGTGGGCTTTCCAAAATGGCCAAGAACTCCATCAAATTCCACTTGAGCCATGAGATATGACAATGACAATATGCCTTGCTGAAAACTGTCATGGCAAGGCAGATTTGGGAGTTTTGCTCGATTTTCCCAAATTTTGCAAAGAGCAAGCAACTCTATCCATCTGAACACCTCAAGGGGGGACCAAGGAGGAACCAACTCTGATCCCAAGCCTCCCAAGTCTTTGGAACCAAAAATAGCATGCCAAACCTAGAAATACCTAAAAGAGGGACAAGACTCCAATTTTGGATTGGAGCATTTAATGGATGCACCAAGGTGGCATGGACTGAGCCATTTCCAACTGAATTTAGTCAAGACTTATCCAAGACAAAGGGAACCAGCAGCCTGTGCCCTAACCTCTAGTCAATGGCTAGAGGAGACTTGGATTCTCATTGCTCAACATTGGCCAAACCTATGCAGCAGTTGCCATTCACTATTCCTTGCTAAACAAACTTGCTCTACTATAAATAGAGCTCATTTGTGATCAGTTTGAGTACACCAAAGCCATCAAACAGATGCTTTCCTCAAAATCACCTTCTCACTTCCAAATTTGCCTTCCAAAGCAAGTCACTATCGGGTTTTGAGTTTGAGAGCAATTCCAATCAAACCAATCACACACACACCTCATAAACATCATATAGAAGTGATCCAAACACTCACATAACATCTGGAACACCAAAATCACAAAATCACCAGCCAATTGCTCAAGTTCTTGACAGATTTGCAGTTGGGGTACCATCTCAAGTTCCAGATCATTTCCATCCACTCCAAGCATCCAGACACACTCCATAGCACCTAGGGAAGCTGTCCATATCCTTGGAACCAAGCTGTAACACCTCTAACACAAAACATGATCACCAGCTGCAGGAGGTAAGCATGAGCTCTTCTAACTCTATGATCCATGCATTTTTTGCTGCACAATAATTTGGCCATATGTTCATAATCATGCATAAAGTGTTTTCCCTCAATCAATTGCTTTGTTTGAATCGTGTGTGGAATTTCTGAACCTTCATGCAAATTTTAGGGTTCTTGAGGTTTCTCTTTGATTTCTTATTCCATGCTTAAAATAAATGAAATTAAAGACCATAGACATGATCGTGAGGTTGAAACAAGTAGATTGATATGTAGATTGCATGATATAATCAAGTATTCAGTGAGATTGGATAGAAAATGCAAATCTGCAGAAACAGAGGGTGGCGCGTGTTCTTGCCCTTGTTCTTGGCGCCCTTTTCGAAAATTCAAATATTTGAATTTTGTGATTTTATTTAATTGATTCAAAAATTAATTTCTCTCTGAGTTTTAATGATTTTGAGTTGGTTCTTTTTTTAATAATTCACAAAAATGTTAAAATATTTTATTTTCCCAAAAATCCTAAAAATATTATTTATTTCATATATTTGATATTTTTGCAAAGAATTAATGTTTTATTTGTCTTAACATTTAAAATAATGTTTTCCTCCTTGATTTTTCAAATTTTAGTGATTTCCAATCATTTTGTGGATCAAAACATGATTTTTGAAACATTAATCCAAGATCACAATTTGTTTTCCAGATGTTAAACAATTTTGGTCATTTTAATTGAATTTTTTATTCAATTAAAATACATTTTGAGAACAAATTAGGCTTTTTGATTAATTCAACCCTCATCAAACTTTTTCAAACCTTTTGGGCCTCTAAGAGAGTGTAAGACCCAATCCCCCTTTGAAAATTTTTTGGGCCTCAGTCATTGTATAAGTCCCACTGTATTTTCAAAAACAACGGCGCGATCGTCGCCTCTTTTAAAAATCATCTGGGCCTACCCCCGTGTTATAAGCCCCATTCCTTTTCTTTAAACACTTTTTGGGCCTCTATTAGAGTGTAAGACCTAATCCCTTTGTAAATACAAAACTTTTTGGGCCTCAGATGTTGTATAAGACCCACCGTGTTTTCAAAAACCTCGGCGTAATCGCCATTTTCAAACAAATAACCTTGGGCCTCTCCTTGAGTTGTAAGTCTCATCTCTTGTACAAAAATAACTCTTTGGGTCTCTAATAGAGTGTAAGACCCAATCCCCTTTTAACCAAAACAATTTTGGGCCTCAGATATTGTATAAGTCCCTCTGCGTTAAAAGAAAATCTCGGTGCGATCACTAGTTTAAAAATCAAACCATGGGCCTCTCCTTGAGCTGTAAGCCCCACCACATGTATAAAAACAAACCTTTTGGGCCTCTTGAGAGAGTGTAAGACCCATCCCTTTGTAGAGAATACCTTTTTTTGGGCCTCAATCACTTCTATAAGTCCCTGTACAAATTCAAAACAACAGTGCAATCACTGATAAAACCTTGGGCCTCTCCTTGAGCTATAAGCCCCAACAATCTTTTCGAAGCACTTTCTGCTTTGATTTTGAATATAATATTGTTATCAAAGCTTTCTTTGTTGAACAAACTAACAAAACAGCATGGAAGCTCTACAACCGAGTAAGTGTTTACCCGCTTTCTTTATCCACTTTCATATATATGTAACTGTATTGTGGGGCTGCTCACTGTAAGTCTTCTTTCACAAACTTTTATATACTTGTCAAATATCAACTGTGTAATACTAGTATAGCTATTAAGAGTTTTCCCCAGCAACTACATCTAGCACTAGGTAAAGCCCTGTTGGTCACTCTTAAATACAAACAAAACTAGATCCCCATAGGATTACCAGACACAGTCTTCCCTCCTCTTGGGGTTAAACAATATGGAGACGTGAAAGGCAGCATTCTCGGTGAACCCTTTCTCAGACTGTCACCCTTAGAAATTGTCAAAGAAACTCTAACTCCCCAGAGATGATCTTTTCTCCGTGAATGGCATCTCTTGAGTTTCTTCCAAATTCTCAAACTTTCCTGGCTTGATCTATTCTCGGTGAATGGTATGTCTTGAACTTCTCTGGATTTGGGGACCCACAGGCTTCTTAAAAGCATCCCCGCCTCCTCTTGGGCATTGTACAAGGACCCTTCGGCTTCTTAAAAGCTCTCATGCCTTCTCTTGGGCCTAGTACAAGGACCCGGAGACCTCTACAGGTATAAGAACAGAACCTAGTCATCAATTTGCTAGAGCTATCTTTCTGAGTCAAGTGTCAGACCAGTTAATAGGTTGGCCTTCATCCCTTAACATACCAGCATTCTCTTGGGCATCATACAAAGATCATTCACTTATCCGAGAATCGATTTCTCAAAACACTAGTAGACTTGGACAGTCTCAATACCCTTTGAATTTCCCATTTCCTTAAAGAACAAGAAATAACCCTGATCCTCTGATCAATCCCAAAGCACAAACATACCTTTAATCAGTCTCTTTATAAAAACTGATTTTCTCTTTTATCCAACATACTAGACCTGTCACTCAACTGACACAGTTACCAACAGATAGCCTCCTCTTGGGCTTTGTACAATGATTCTCCCCAGTGGAGCTAACCTTTTCATACTCTCTTGTTGAGTATAAAAGACTCTCTTGTTGAGTCAAACACCTTTAGCCTCCATCTCGGGCTTCGTACGAGATAGAAAATCACTTTCTTGTTGAGTATAAAAGACTCTCTTGTTGAGTCAATCAACTTTCAGCCTCCATCTCGAGCTTCATACGAGATACAAAAACTCTCTTGTTGAGTATAAAGGACTCTCTTGTTGAGTCAAACCCCTTTAGCCTCCATCTCGGGGTTCGTACGAGATATAAATCACTCTCTTGTTGAGTATAAAAGACTCTCTTGTTGAGTCAAACACTTTTAGCCTCCATCTCGGCTTTGTACGAGATAAAAAACACTCTCTTGTTGAGTATAAAAGATCCTCTTGTTGGGTCACAAACACCTTTAGCCTCCGTCTTGGGCTTCATACAAGACACATATAAAAACACTCTCTTGTTGAGTCAGTCACTTGTTAGTACTCTCTTGTTGAGTCAAAACCATTTAGCCTCTATCTCGAGCTTCGTACGAGACATATAAAAAACACCCTCTTGTTGGGTCAATAGCCTCCTCTTAGGCTTTGTATAAAGAAACCCCCGGTTGAGTCAATAAACCTTTTAGCGTCAAAGCTATGCCTCGCCACCGTATACAAACATCAACAACTCCTCTTTAGAGATGAAAAATTCTCTCTCATACAAACTCTTTAGCTTCACATCTTGGGCTTTGAACAAGACACCAAAACAACCTTTTTCCTCCCATAGAATAGGAGGAACTACGATCGCTCTGATTTCCCTGTTTCGTCAAACGGGAATATGTAGGCATAAGATTGAAAAATCTTAGCCAGCATAATAATCATAAAAACCCAAAATCCAGTATATCCACCAAATCAACCCAGAAGCATCAAATGTAAACACATTACCAAAAACCTCACAAATGATCCAGACACTGTATTCTTAACAAAATAAGCAGAGAGAGGCCCACAATCTAAACCGCATCTGTAACCTAACAGACCGCTGTTCAAACTCAGTATGCAAGCAAGGTTAATTGGAGACATCTATTTCCCTTCCTTAGATAGCTTCAATAGGATAAAAAATGAATCGACCTATAGTACCCCAGAGCGGCAGTGCTTAAGAACCACGTCCAAAAATCGCTCACTATACTAAGCATGTAAATAATACGAAATTAAATGCAAGAGTAAGAGAGAGATGACACCGAGATTTATAGTGCTTCGGTGTGTTGTGAATGAGGATGCCTTGAAACAAAGTATTAAATGGTTTCTTTATGATCAAGAAACACGTAAGGGGTAGGGTTAAAGGAAAAAATAAGGGAAAAACAACAAGGATTGGTTATAAACTGCTCTTCTTTCCTTTCTCCTTGTAACAAGGATTACAAGTATACAAGAATAACAAACTAACCTCTCTCACCCTTATTAGGTTTTATCACACTTTAGAATGAGAGACTAACACGCTATTTATAATAAAACCTAGCACACTAAACTAGTGGGCCTTTAACAAATTACCCATTACAAGCTAACTTAGGGTACAAGCTAACTTAACCAATTGGATCCTTAACATAAGGCCTAATTCAATATGCTAACAAACCTAGCAATATTAACTAATACATGTTAGAACAAACTTCGACTACAACACCCATTACTCCGACAACAACATGCGAACTGACTTCGACCTCATGCTTTATTCCTGTCAAACCAGAAGCAACCCTTCGACCATACTAGAGTTAGATCCAATATCTCACAAATCTCCACCTTGGAACAAACTCTATAACATCAAGGAATTAACTAGCTTTCTTCATGCAGTTTTATCAACTGTATACAGTGGAAAAACTTACAACTTGGCAACGTCTTGGTGATCATATCAGCAGCATTATGATCTGTCAAAACCTTCAGCACTTGGACTTCTCCACGCTCAATTACCCTTCTGATTAAATGCAGCCTCACATCAATGTGCTTGGTTCGCTCATGATAGGATGAGTTCTTCGACAAGTGTATTGCACTTTGACTATCACATTTAACAGTGATAACTGGACCTTAAGGTTTCAACTCCTTTGCAAAACCTTCAAGCCACAACGCTTCCTTCACAGCTTCAGTTAAAGCAATATATTTTGCTTCAGTGGTTGATAAGGCAACCACCTTCTGAAGTGTTGCTTTCCAACTGATTGTTGTCCCAAACATAGTGAACACATATCCATACAACCTGCATAATTAGAGTCGACATATCCTTCGATTGTTGCTTTACTATCATCACCCAAGGCACCACCATAAATTAGGACTCTATTCAGAGACCCATTTATGTACCTTAAAATCCACTTCAATGCTTGCCAGTGAGCCTTTCCAGGATTCGCCATGTACCTGCTTACAAGACTAACTGCATATGTTATGTCGGGTCTAGTACAGACCATAACATACATCAAAGAACCAACTATATTAGCATATGGAATGTTATTCATATAATTTCTTTCGACATCAGTATTGGGACACTGATACTCAGCTTGAATTGAGGGTTTGTCGGAGTCAAAACAGGCTTTGAATTCGACATACCATACTTTTCGAGAATCTTCCGTAGGTATGCCTCTTGAGATAGGCATAATTTCGACTGCTTTCTATGTCTTCGGATGTCAATCCCAAGAATCCTGGACGCAGCTCCCAGATCCTTCATTTCGAACTCCTTAATGAGTTTAGCCTTCACCCTCATTACCTCTTCGACATTATTGCTTGCTATTAGAATATGATCCAATAAAGCAACAAAATAACAAATGAATTACCAGGTCAAAATCTGAAGTAAACACGGTGGTCGAACTGACTTGTAGTGAAACTTATGCATGCCATGAACTTGTCGAATCTCCTATGCCACTGTCGAGGAGATTGTTCAGTCCATATAAAGATCTCTTCAGCTTGCACACATAATCTTCCTTCCCCTTTTTGACATACCCTTCAGGTTACCTCATCAAGATTGTTTCATCCAGATCACCATACAAGAACGCAGTCTTCACATCCATCTGTTCCAGTTCAAGGTCAAACTGTGCCACTGTGGTAAGTAACATTCGAATGGATATGTGCTTCACAACAGGAGAGAACACATCATTGAAGTCGACACCTTCTTTCTGATTGAACCCCCCAGCAGGTTTCTTGATCAGTTCCCATGTGTTGTTGTCATGAAGAGATTTCATCTCATCATCCATGGCCTTCAGCCATTCAGTCTTCTTTCGACTCCTCATAACTTCCTTATAGTCTCTAGGTTCTTCGTCGAGAACCTCACTTGCAGAGATTAAGGAATAAGATATAAGATCTACATACCCAAGTCTCTGAGGTGGCTTGATGACTCTCCTCGACCTGTCTCGTGCTAACAGGTAGTCATTATCAGTCTCCTCATCTTCGACAACATCTTTTTCTTCTTCTTCGACTTCATCTGGGGTACGCAATTCGGCATCAACATGCTCTACCTCAACAGGAATCTCTTCCTGTTCCAGCTCTTCGTCAGCATCATCAGTTTTCTTGAAAGCAATCTCAGCTTCATTGAAAACTACATCTCGACTGGTGATACACCTCCTGTGACCTGGTTCTAGGCACCATTGCCTATAAGCTTTGACTCCTTCAGAGTATCTCATGAACATGCACTTCAGAGCTCTATGTTCGACCTTGTCTTGCCTAATGTGAGCATAGGCCACACAGCCAAATACTCTTAGTCTGTCGAGACTAGGTGGATTTCCCGACCAAACTTCTTCAGGTGTCTTCATTCCCAAGGCAGTCGAGGGACATCTATTTATCAGATAAGCTGTTGTCAAAATAGCCTTTGCCCAAAACACCTTCAATCCAGTACTAACCAACATGCATCTAACCCTTTCAAGGATTGTTCGATTGAATCTCTCAGCTAAGCCATTTTGTTGAGGAGTACCTGCTACAGTCTTATACCTTGCAATCCCAGACTCAACACAGTAACTGTCGAATGCTTTGTTGTAGAACTCAAGGTCATTGTCGGTTCTCAACCTCTTAACCTTTCTGCCAGTTTGAGTTTCGACTAGAACCTTCCAACTTTTGAAATTCTCAAAAGTTTCATCCTTCTTCATCTGAATGAATACCCATAACTTTCTGGAATAGTCATCAACGATGGATAGAAAATACCTAGTACCTGAGTGTGAAGGATTCCTTGCAGGCCCCCAAAGATCAGCATGAATGTAATCCAGGGATCTATGTGTTCTTTGCTTGCCTTTGTTAAACTTCACCCTATAGGATTTACCAAATACACAAGATTCAAAAAACTCCAACGTTTCGACTTTGTCACCACCTTGCAGGTTCTGCTTCCCTAATTTGACCAGGCCTCTTTCATTGACATGGCCCAATCTCATGTGCCATAATTCTGTCTTCGACATAGGTTTTGTGGATGCAACATTTGTTGAACCACTTACAACCTCAGCCTCAAGGGTATACAAGCCTTGTTTCTTCACACCTCTCAAGACTCTCTTTGACCCCTTCATGACTCTTAAGATACTTTTCACACCATGGAAAACATATCCCTTCCTGTCGAATTCACCAAGAGAAATTAAATTTCTCTTTAAGTTAGGTACATACCTGACTTCAGTCAATAACCTTATTGACTCATCATGGAGCTTGAATCTCACAGATCCAATACCTGCAAAATTGCAGGATTTGTTGTTTCCCAGCAGCATCGATCTACCATCTTGATCACATAGCTCCTCGAACAATTCTTTGTTTGGAGTCATGTGCCAAGTGCAACCTGAATCCATAGTCCACTCTTTTCTTGAGTCGCCGCTTGAAACTACAAGGACATCAGATGAGTCGAAGTCATCTTGAACAATGGCTGTGTTTCCATTATCCTTACCTCCATGATCTTTCAGGCGTTCAGGGCACACCTTTCTTGTGTGACCCTCCTTCTTACAATGATAGCATCGAAAACCAGATGCTTCACCACTATAAGACTTCTGTTGACTTTTACCTTCCTTCTTGTCGAACTTAGCATCTTTTCACAAGAATTTTCCCTTAACGGCCAAACCTTCACCAACCGTCGAAGGTTTATGGTCCTTTCGTTCGTTTAGGTCCTTAGAATACAAGGCTGATTGAACTTCTTCAAAGGTCAGGGACTCCCTTCCATACAAGAGAGTTTCTTTGAAGTGAGCATGTGTTCTGGGAAAAGCACACAACAGCAGTAGTGCTTGATCTTCGTCATCGATCTTCACATCAATATTTTCAAGATCAAGAATCAGCTTGTTGAACATATCCAAATGCTCAGCCAAAGCTTTGTCTTCACTCATCTTGAACGAATACAAAGCTTGCTTCAGGTAGAGCCGATTCACCAGAGGTTTGGTCATATACAAACTTTCGAGTTTCATCCATAATCCTGACGCCGTAGTCTCCTTTGATACCTGTCGAAGAACCTTATCACCAACGCTCAACAATATTGCACTATGGGCTTTCTCGATCATGGTTGTCTTTTCTCTTTCCGTTAACACAGTGTCCATGGCTGCCTGTCCCTTCAACGCTTCCAAGCAACCCTGTTGAACCAGTAGGGCTTTCATCTTTAAGCGCCACAGGCCAAAATCATTCACTCCGGTGAACTTTTCAATCTCATACTTTGTTGAATACATTTTCTCCACGCTCACCGCACCAAATTGTTGTGAATAAGGATGCCTTGAAACAAAGTATTAAATGATTTCTTTATGATCAAGAAACACACAAGGGGTAGGGTTAAAGGAAAAAACAACAAGGATTGGTTATAAACTACTCTTCTTTCCTTTCTCCTTGTAACAAGGATTACAAGTATACAAGAATAACAAACTAACCTCTCTCACCCTTATTAGGTTTGGTCACACTTTAGAATGAGAGACTAACATGCTATTTATAATAAAACCTAGCACACTAAATAATGAGCCTTTAACAAATTACCCATTACAAGCTAACTTAGGGTACAAGCTAACTTAACCAATTGGATCCTTAACACAAGGCCCAATTCAATATGCTAATAAACCTAGCAATATTAACTAATACATGTTAGAACAAACTTCGACTACAACACGCATTACTCCGACAACCGCATGCGAACTGACTTCGACCTCATGCTTAATTCCTGTCGAACCAGAAGCTACCCTTCGACCATACTAGAGTTCGATCCAATATCTCACACGGTGTTTTCCCTCGCTTTGCCTACGTGCACTCTTCAATGGTTCCCATTGGAACCTGCATTGTTACTTTTTATTTGACAAATATTTTGTAAGAGTTCATACAATCACCAATCCACAGTACAATTGAGAAAATTAAAATATCCTATCTAGATCTTGACTTGTATATAGCGCAATACAAAACTCTTATACGTAATCTTTACTCGATTAACTCTTCTTGAATCTTCTAATATCACCAACCTGCTTCAAGCCTTTGTGTGTAGCCATCAACCCCTTGATCCTACTAATTTCTTGAGTGATGAATTGTTCGAGGATTTTAGAAGAACTCTGCCTTATCTATAGCCTTCCATATAGTAACTACTAAGGAAAATCTGGAGAGAAAAACCTACTTCTTTTCAATGGAATTTTTCATCACCATTGAAAATCACCTCAATATTACAAACAACCTAAAAATCTCAACCAAATCTTCAAGAATGATTAGTTTTAAGAATGTGCCTCCTTCAATGAATTACATATCTCTCGTTATCAAGATCTGAATCAAATTGAAGGTGAAGATGCGAAAATTTCATTGCAAGAAATTTGAACTTTTAATACAGAGGAAATTGGTTTTTCACATAATCACAATGTTTATTATGATACTCAATATGATTCGTTACATGAAAAATGATGGGAAAAAAAGTTTTATATGTGCTTGTGATTAAGCAATGAAAATGATTCGAAAAGTCAGTTAGATTTGAATTAAGAGCGAATCATGATTTGAATCAAATTAACATGTGAATTGGAATAAAAGAAAAAGATAATTTTGATGCAATTTTTAATTGATTTGAATCAAGAGGAAAGTGTGATTCGAATCAAGGACCCTGTGATTCGAATCATGTGTTAAATTTAATTCGAATCAAACAAGTTGAGCCAACTGAGAAAATATGGAAAAATTACATGATTTGACTGTGTTAAGTGTGATTCGAATCAATTAAGGAAGAGGTGGCCCAGAGTTTGATGATTAGAATCGTGTGTAAAATGTGATTCGAGTCACATGGTTTAAAAAATTTTGGTTTGGATTAGTTCAAAATTATTCGAATCAGGATTTGTGCTTGATTCGAATCAAACACCCAAAATCTCAAATTTTCAAAATTTTAAGGAGACTTTGAGATTTTTCTTTCCACTAACTTGAATCAATATCATATATGGCTCTTATTCCACTGACTCACGCAATTGATTAAAACATTCATGATCAAGTTCAAATCTAACCAATGGTTTATGCAGTCTAAAAACGAATATTTTCAACACTTGATTCAGAGACATGCAATCATGAAGGAGACTCAATAATTGAAAGTAAGTCAAAGAAAAAAGCGATAAAACAAGAAAAAAATAACTGTATTGGGGTTCTCCCCCTGAATGTATTAGGGACATGCAACAAAATCATCTAAATATGTATGTCATTATTATGGTGATAAGGGTCACATTGGGCCTCTTTGTCATATTAGGGATGTCCAAGTTCCTAGTGGTAAAATGACATGGATACTTAAGTGTTCCTTAATTAACCCTAAAAGACTCACTAGTTGATTACCTAAGATTCCTATTTGATTGTCTGTAGGAAAGTCTTGTCTCTGTGAAAAGGTTATGGTTCCTAAATAGCACATACTCAAGACATATAACTGGAGATGTCTCAATATTCATCAAGTTAGATGAAAAAGAAAGCGGTCACATCACGTATGGGGACAACACAAAAGGTAAAATTTTAGGAGAAGGTGCTATGGGAAATCCCTCCACAATCACCATAGAATGTGTGCTTTTAGTCAAAGGGCTTAAACACAAACTACTCAATGTTAGTTAATTATACAAAAAAGGGTACTCTGTGGCTTTCGATACTCTATGTTGCTTAAAAGAGCATAAGGAAAGTAGAGACATTGTGTTTTAGGTTTCTAGGATTGATAACATCTATATTCTTGATTTGGATGATATGTCAATGCATGGAGCTAAATGCTTAGTCAGGAGAGTGAAAATTCTTTGCTAGAACATAGGCCTTTAAGGCTTTAAGCTATGTGCATTTTGACTTAATCAATAAAATTGAATCAAAGAATCTAGTGACTGGTCTTCTAAAAATTAAATTTTTAAAAGACAAAATATGTGTTACTTTCCAACTGGGAAAGCAAATGAAAGTGTCACTTAAATCGAAAAAGGTTCTTTCGACATCAAAACCTCTCGAGCTTCTCCATCTACACTTGTTTGGTCCTTTGACGACAAGAAGTTTATGAGGTAATTATACCGAGTTTGTAATTGTGGATGACTACTCTAGATTCACTTGGAAATTATTTCTAAGCCATAAGGATGAAACCTTTAAGGCTTTCGTTAATTTTTCTAAGCTTGTCCAAAATATTTTTAGTTTGAAAATCATCACACTCTATAGTGATTATGGTGGTGAATTTGTAAACCATCAGTTTCAAAACATGTGTAATCAAAACGAGATTGCTCATACTTTTCATGTTCGATAACTCTACAAAAAAATGGAGTTGTTGAGCGTAAAATCCGAGTTTTAGAATAATTTGCTCAAACCATGATTAGTGAAATGAGCTTGCTTGAGTAAGTACTTTTGGTCGGATGTGATTAATACTTTATGCCATGTCTTAAATAGGGTAATCATTCGACCAATCCTAGAGAAGACACCCCACGAGCTACTTAAAGGTAAGAAACCAAACATTTCTTATTTTCGCGATTTTAGTTGCAAATGTTTCATTTTAAATAACAGAAAGGACATTATTCGTAAATTTAATGATAATTCTGATGAAGGAATATTCCTAGGGTACTCATCTTTGAGTAAATCATATAGAGTTTACAATCGTAGACATTATCAATTGAAGAATCTATTCATGTTGCATTTGATGAATCCTCACTCCCAAAAGATGGGTAAAGGTATTTGTTATGATGTTTCAGGTGTGATAATGGATAATTTGATCAACAAAGAAAGTCCCAAAAAAGGTTCTCCTCCACCAAAGGACAAGGACATTAATGAAGATAAAGAGGAAAGCTCACACAAGTAAGACAAACAAGAGAGCTAAAATTAGCTACCTCAAGATTGAGCGATCGCAAAAGATCATTCATTGGATCAAATACTAAGAGATTTCAAAAAAGGTGTAAGTAATAGATCTAAAGTTAATAGTTTGTGTAATTATTTTGGTTTAACTTCTCACATTGAACCTAAAACGATATTTGAACCTCTTAGTTTTGAATATCCTCATAAAGAAGTCTAGATGGAGAAGCTCGAGAGGTTATAACTATGTTTTTGAGGATCTTGATAATTCTAACTATGTTTTTGAACTCAAAAGAGACCTCTATGGTCTCAAACAAGCTTCAAGATCTTTGTATGAGCACCTTAGTGGTTTTTCATCAAACAAGGATTCAATCGTGGTAAAGTACACACCACCTTGTTTATTAGACGCAAATCAAAGCATATTTTTCTAGTTAAATATATGTCGATTATATTATTTTCAATTCTACTAATGAATCTCTTTGCATAGAATTTGCAAGTTTAATGCAAGGTGAATTTGAAACGTCTCTCATGGGAATACTCACATATTTTTTAGGATTTCAACTAAGAAAGCCGGAGAAGGAAACTTCATAAGCCAAACGAAGTATTGCTTGGAGTTTATCAAGAAGTTTGATATGTAAAATTCACATTGCATCTCAACACCTATGGCTTTAAATGTGCTGATTAACAAAGACAAGAATGGAGTGGAAATTGACGTCACAAATTATAGAGGTATTATAGGATCCTTACTCTATTTAACGGCAAGTTGGCCAGACATTATGTTTAGTGTGTGTATGTGTGCCAGATATCAGACGTCACCTATGGAACACCACTTTAAGATCGTAAAAATAATTTTGATGTATCTTAAAGGAACCTCGCAGCACGGTCTTTGATTTTTCAAGGGTAGCATTTGTAGCTTAGTAGGTTTTTGTGATTCTGATTTTGTTGGGTGCAAGTCAGGTAGGAAAAGCACAAGTAGTACTTGTCACTTGTTTGAAAATTGTTTAGTTTCTTCACTAATACAAAACGCGCAAACAACAACGCCAGGTTTACAACAGATTCATCTAACCTGTTGTAATAGGTTAAAATTTTTTGCACCCAGTAATTAGCCATACATATAAACAGAAATATAATGACGATTGTGTTAAAAGACCGTAGTAATAAATATGCTTCGATTCCCAGCAGTTACACTTTTTCCAATTTTTAGAGTACATAAAGCGTTTGTCACTTAAGTCCATTATTTATAAAATAAATTGTAAATGATTTTACAACGGTTTTTAAACCAATCGTTGTTATAGAACTTAATTCCATTAATTTTAAAATAAATTGTAAAATAGTTTACAATGGTGAATTAAATGAACCGTTGTAAGAGGTCTTCAATTCCACTACGGTTGTTTTTCCCAACCGTAATTAAAGGTTTTCACTGATAAATTAAAACAAAACTTATTCTCTATTATTTCTTCCAAAAGACGCCCTAGTTGAACAAGCGAGCCACCAGAGACGACAGCGGTGGCGTAAAATTTACCCTCTTTGTAGCTCAAATCTTCAAACCCTCTTCGTTCGTTTGATTCTTCAGCTTCGAAGTACGGTATTCTTCAACATCTTCATTTCTTTTTTCTTTGTTTATATGCTCAAGTCAGTATTAGTGTAAATGTTTTATATGCTTTAGGTTTAGATTTGCAAATGCATTAAGTTTTTGGTGTGTCATTCACATTATTATATGTGTATAAATTTCAGAAGTTGTTATGGATCGTAGTTGGATGAAAGACGATAAATTAGGTCCTGTTTATGAGAAAGGAGTTCTTGAATTTATTGAATACGCTGATAAACATCTTCCCAAAAATAATGGTATCTTTTATTGTCCTTGTGTTCTTTTCACGAATATCAAAAAGTGCAGAAAGGATGAAATATTTCATCACCTTTGTTGTGATGGTATATGTCAAAATTATATAATATTGACGTGGCATGGTGAAGTGGAGGAAAGTTGTGCGTCACAAAGTCAAAGAGTCGAGGAAGATGAATATATAGATGATCAACTAGATGATATGTTCTGCGATATTGGGGAATCTTCTTTTAAGAATGCTCATATTTATGATACTTTATGTAGTGATAAAGACACCCCTTTATATAAGGGATGCACAGATTTTACACGATTGTCTGCGGTGTTAAAGTTGTTTAATCTGAAGGCAAAAAATGGATGGTCAGATAAAAGTTTCACGGAATTACTTGAACTGCTAAAGGAAATGTTACTAAAAGATCACAAATTGCCAGATCGTTGGTATGAGGCCAAGAAGATATTGTGTCCAATGGGTCTGGAGTATATCAAAATACATGCTTGCCCTAATGATTGCATATTATACCAGAAAGAGTATAAAGACTTGTATTAATGTCCGAAATGTGCTGTGTCGTGTTACAAGCTGAAGGTCAACAGTGGCGATGACAATGACTATGACAATGTTAGTAGGAAGCATCCTCCGGCTAAAGTGTTATGGTACTTTCCAATAATTTTACAATTTAAGAGACTTTTTTCTAATTCGAATGACGCAAAGAATCTTAGATGGCATGCAGATGAAAGGATTTGTGATGTAAACATTCGCCATGTTGCTGATTCGTTGTAAAGGAAGAAAAATGATTCGTTGTTTTCGGATTTTGGAGTTGAGCCAAGAAACCTTAGGCTGGGACTTGCCACCGATGGAATGAACCCCTTTGGTAATCTGAGCACTAATCATACTTCGTGGCCTATTCTTCTCACTATTTATAACCTATCTCCTTGGTTGAGTATGAAGCGCAAGTATATAATGTTAAGTATGATGATTTCTAGACCACGACAACCTGGTAACGACATAGATGTTTATCTAAGTCCATTAATTGATAATTTACGACTCTTTTGGGATAAATGCGTTGAAGTTAATGATGCATATTCTGGGGAAAAGTTTAAGATGCGTGCAATGTTATTTTGCACAATCAACGACTTTCATGCTTACGGTAACTTGGCTAGATATAGTATCAAAGGACATAGAGTGTGTCCTATATGTGAAGATGATACTTGTTATCACCAACTTGAGTTTGGAAAAAAGATTGTTTACCTTGGGAATCAAAAATTTCTAAAACCTGATAATCCTTATCGTAGATTGCGGAAGGCTTTTAATGGAGATCAAGAGTTTGATGAGGCACCTGAACCTTTAACTGGGGAAGAAGTCTAACAACGGCAGGAACACATTAATGTTGTCTTTGGGAAGAGAAAAAAAAAGAAAAGGGGCAGTTGCGAAAAATATTTGGAAAAAGAGGTCCATCTTCTTTGATCTTCCGTATTGGTCAAGTCTTGATGTTAGACATTGTCTTGATGTGATGCATGTGGAGAAAAATGTGTGTGATAGTTTGATTGGCACACTTCTAAACATTCCAGGTAAGATTAAAGATAGTAAGACTTCCTGTCTTGATATGGAGAAGATGGGTATAAGAAAACAGTTGGCTCTAATAGAGAAAGAAAAAAGAACTTATCTGCCCCTATCATGTCACACTCTTTCTAAAAAGGAGAAGAAAATTTTGTGCGAGTGTTTGTAAGGTATTAAAGTTCCGCAAGGTTACTCATCAAACATCAAGAAACTTGTATCAATGAAAGATCTCAAGTTAATTGGGTTAAAATCCCATGATTGTCATGTATTAATGCAATAACTTCTACCAGTGGCTATCTGTGGGATCCTACCAAAAAATGTGAGAGTTACTATAACGAGATTGTGCTTATTCTTCAATGCCATATGTAATAAAGTTCTTAATTTTAAAAAATTAGATGAATTAGAAGATGAGGCTGCCATAATCTTGTGTCAATTGGAGATGTTTTTTCCTCCATCATTCTTTGACATTATGGTTCACTTACTTGTTCATCTAGTAAGAGAAATCAGAATTTGTGGTCCAGTTTATTTAAGGTGGATGTATCCAATAGAGCGATATATGAAGATATTTAAATGATATACGAAGAATAATCACCGACCAGAAGCTTCGATTGTTGAAAGATACATCACAGAAGAAGTTGTTGAGTTTTGTACAAACTATTTGTCGGATGCAGATTCTATAGAAATTCCAATTTCTCGTCATGCTGACACAGACGGAAGAGGTATTCAAGGTCTAAATGTTAAGTCAATGGCTCGGGATGTAGTTATTCAAGCACATTTCTATATATTGAATAATATAGATGAAGTTTAACCTTTCATAGATACTCACAAAGGACTTTTGAGGAAAAAATATCCTCGAATGAGTGATAAGTTGTTGTTGATAGAGCATAAAAAGAGATTCATATAATGGTTTAATAAAAGTGTATCTAATGATCGTAGTGCATCCGATATACTTAAATGGTTGTCGTACGAGCCAAAATTTTGTGTCATTACTTGGACCGCATATGACATTGGTCTTTATACCTTTTATACAAAATTAAAAGATGATTGTAGTACAATGCAAAATAGTGGGGTTATGGTTGAAGCCGAATCAATGTATTTCTCTAGTTTGAAAGATAAGAACCCTGTATTGGCAACTACCACAATTTATGGTGTCATTGATGAGATTTGGGAGATTGATTGTGTTATTTTCAAAGTGGCTTTATTTAAATGCAAATGTGTTCCCAATAATAGTAATGGTGTACACGTTGATGACTTAGGATTCACACGGTTCGACCTTGGCAAGGTATCTTTTATGACCGAACCATTCATCATGGCTTCTCAAGCAAAACAAGTTTACTATGTTATCGACGCATCAGACATATCAGGGAAATGGTCAATCGTTCTCCAAGGAAAACACATTCCTCTTAGTGATGGAAGTCTTGATATTCCGTCCACACCTTCTTACACAACACAAGTCCCTAACTCATATGATTAAGTTGATGGAGATGTCGTGCACGCTGTTCGAATCGATCATGAAAAAGGCATATGGAAAAATTAACAAGTGTGTAATTTACTCTTTATTCTAATATATTAATTGTATATTATAGTTTCTAAATATTTTTACTAACAAGTATAATTATTTGAAATCATAGGTCTTTAGAGTCAAGACACCAAGGGACAAGAAACCAAAACACCAAGTTACAATTATGTGATGTTATGTACTGTGTAAACTGTAGGTTGTTTGTTCTGAAAAATTGTAAGATATTTGATACAATTGAATACAATTAACTATGTGATGTTATGTAATGTGTAAACTCTAGGCTGTTTGTTCTGATAAATTGTAAGATATTTGTGACAATTGAATATGATACAGTTATGTGATGTTATGTAATGTGTAAACTGCAAGTTGTTTGTTCTGATATATTGTAAGATATTTGTTACAATTGCATATACAGTTATGTGATATTATGAATACGATACAATTAACATTATTATGATTACTTTATCACAAATGTTAGTTGTATTTTCTGCTGTGATATGGTGAACAATAATACAGGTAAAAAAAAGGGATTAATTATAAAATTAAGAATCTTTTTCTTAAATCAGCAGAATACGTAACAACGGTCATACACTATAACCGTAATAATAACTTATGCTTTAACAACGGTTATACTACACAACCGTTATAATATCTCTCGCGCTTCCCAGAAAAAAATAAATATCAAAACAGCACAGCTGGGAATCGAACCTTGGCCACTTGATTTATCACAACGGTTGTTTGTATCAATCATTGTGATATGTAGCGCTCTTTCCAGTTTAAAACAACGGTTACTGGTCCGTGATTGTACGTATCATATATACAACGACACTCTTCATAACAACGCATGTGCACGCGTGATTACATACCTTTCCCAACCATTGTTAAATAGGTTTTCTGTAGTAGTGCTTGGCACAATAAGAAGTATCATAGTGTTGTTATTTCTACCGTTGATACTAAATATGTTGTCACTGGTAGTTATTGTGCACAAGTATTATGGCTAAAGAAAAAATTGCTAGATTACAATTTAAAACTTGGGTGCATTCCAATCAAGTGTGTTAGCATTAGCGCGATAAGCCTCACTAAGAATTTCGTACTATACTCATTAACTAAACATATAGAAATACAACACCATTTTCTTAGAGATCATGTTGAAAAAGGGGACATTGTCTTTGCATACATTGATATGAAAAATCATTTTGCTGACATTTTTACAAAATAATTATCATTGAAACCTTTTCATAAGATTTGTAAGGAATTGGGAATCTTAGATTCATCATGCTTAAAATAGATTGGTATTTCTTTTTAGATTCCATTGCTTTGTGCATTTTATTATTCACTTACAAGTTTAATTTTAATCACACCTTACACATGACTTAAATAACATAGTTTTCACATTTTCCTATTTGGCTTTATCCAAATTGATTTGATTCATGGTTTCTACATGAATTGAATCATGAGCTTTTATGACTCGAATCATAGATATAACTTGACTCAAATCACAGAAAATGGGTCACTTCTTTTATGTTGATCTTGTTCCACTCTACTTGCTCACTTGACTCAAATCAACAAAAGTTCTTTACTCGAATATAACAACCATTTTCACCTATTTTTCATGCTTAATCTCCAGAACATATAAATTCTTTTTGTCATCTCATTTAATAACAACCAAGAACATAACAACGCCAACTTTCACTTTTGAAAATTCAAAAAATTTTGCAATAAAAATTTCTTTCATCTTCAACCTCTAGTTTGGATTTAGATCTTGATTATGAAGATTTGTAATTGTTGTAATTGTTAAGGGAGACGTATCTTGAAACTAACATTTCTTGAAGAATTTGTAAAGATTTTCAGGATGCTAGTAAGATTGAGATTATTGTGATTGGTGGTGACAAAATCCAGTGAAAAGAATGTGGTTCTTCTCTCCAGGCTGACCTTGGTAGAGTCGTGTGGAAGCCTATAGACAAAGTAGGATTTATTCTTAATCTTAGGACAATTCATTTCTCAAAAAATCGGTGGGATCAAGGGTGTTTTCCACACATGAATACTTAGAGCAGATTGGTGAAGCTGGAAGATTCAAGAAGCAAAGGTTTTGCGTGGCTATTGTTTTGGATGTTCCCATTGGAGTGGCTATTATTTTAGACTTCTCTATGTCAAACCTTTTTAATAGTTCTTTGTAATATTTATCTTGATTGATGAAGGTCCCTTCCTTAGCTTGACGGATTTCATGCCCTTGGAAGTATCGAAGCTCCCCTATCATTGACATTTCAAATTTGTTATGCATTATTTTAGAGAAATAGTTGAACAT
Organism: Lathyrus tuberosus; assembly: GCA_022829125.1. Taxonomy (NCBI): domain Eukaryota; kingdom Viridiplantae; phylum Streptophyta; class Magnoliopsida; order Fabales; family Fabaceae; genus Lathyrus; species Lathyrus tuberosus. The sequence goes on from JALAZF010000397.1 coordinate 4,170,037, forward strand.
GGATTCATTAGTAGCACCGAAAATGACACTATCGACATAGGTTTTAACAACTAAAATGACATGCTCAATGTTCTTATAAAAAGCATTTTATCAACTTTTCCTCCTTGAAACATGTTTTCAAGCAAGAACTTGCTCAAACAATTGTATCAATATCTTGGAGCTTGTTTCAGTCCGTATAAGACTTTCTTAAGCTTGAAAATATGATCGGGAAAGGTCGAGTTGATAAAACCTAGAAGTTAATTAACATATACCTCCTCTAGGATGTACTGAAGGTGCGAGAAAGACACGAGAAAGGGGGTTTGAATTGTGTATTTGCTCTTTTAACAACTTTTCGCTTCTTGTCGTTAAAGCTCTTAGGATAACATCAGAGTTCGTTGAGAGACTCTGACAAGCGAAGTTACATTCAGACTAGCTCTGCGTGAAGTATGAGAAGCAACAAGTGTCTAAACATAAACTACATTTCTCAGAACATGCAGTACGGAAGCTTATCAGAGTTAAGCTGCAAGGTTCTGACTTGCTTAGGTAAGGTTCTGATACTCAATATAGAAAGATAAACAAGGACATTAAGCATAAGAGTAAAGAACACACGATATATCCTGGTTCACCATAAAGGCTAATCCAGTCCACCCTCCTCAAATGATTTCATCTTGAACACAAGGTCTTAATCCACTATAATCAATCCCGATTACACATGCACGGGCAACAGCTGGTGACTGACAACCTGCACAGTCGTACTGTGACTAACCCATAATTATTTACGTCAATGTCATCTCTAGTACCCAGATCATCACATGATCCCTTGAGGCATCTCTCTCAGTGAACCATTCAGGGGTCTAATCAGGATATAACGTTCACTGGAGGAATCACAATGAGTTCCATCAGGGATCCCACAAGAGTCTGATCAACATATGATCCTCTTTAAGATATGACTATCATTGACCCAACGTTCCAAGATCTTCTAAAATCTCTAGCCAGGATTTCACGATGACCAACAACCACCGTCTCCCCAAGTATTCCGATCAACCCGTGATCTACTTGAGGCTTCCATCAACAGTGACCTGTTCAGGGATCCAATCAGGATATAACGTCCATTGGAGGAATCTCAATTCTTAAGTCAAATTGGCAGACTGGAGATGAGTGTGGTGCTTCCTTGTAAGCATATTCTCCTAAGTTTAAGTACAAAGAACACACAAGTGTTCGAGCAAGATGTGAGTAACAGCTCCTTGCCTATCCTAAGAAACTACAGAGATTATAATGATTTGACAGTGGTTGACATCTTGTAGATCTTCTTCTTCTTCGTCTTCTTGGGTGAGCAAGCTTTGAACAACAACTCTTTGTTTCAGATCTTCAATGTAGCACTGAGGAGAAGGTGGTTGATGACTTGACTGATTTGTAATGTTGTCTTCTTCATCAACAGCTTCTGTACCAATTCATTGTTGTTGTGTTGAATGATGATATTTGAGCTTCAACAACAATGGTCATGTGTAAATTGATGACAACTTTGGATATTCTAAGTGTTACAATGAGAACTCATCGTTGTTGCTATCTTCACACAATGACTTGATCAGTTCATCTTTTGTGGAGTGAATCGATTCATGGACTTCATCGATCTTTAGAAGCGAATACTCTTTCCTTTAAATAGCCCAGTAGAAATATAGCCGTTTGAAATATTATTGGCTGTTGGAAAAGAGACGTTGCGTAATAACTAGCTGTACTGACATGTCTCATTTTTGCTGTGGGAGAAGTGACGGGATATATCTTTCTTGGGTGCCGTGTACAGTTACTCACAACGGTAATATTTGACTTCCAAACTTCAAAGGCTTCTGATGGTAAATTGATGAAGCATGAGTAGAGTCTTCTTAACAGGATATCTGATACGTCAAGTCTTCAGTCATTTGAAGAAGTCCATTAGGAATCAGTCTTCAGAACTTCAGCACTTGTCTTTAAGAACATTATCCTTTACTTCTTCAAGTCTTCTGAAACTTCAGAACTCGTTGATTAGGAATCCGTCTTTAGAGTCTTCAGCACTTGACTTCTGGAACCGTAATCTTCAGAACACATAAGTCTTCAGAGTCTTTCTACACTTGGTCTTCAGAGCCTTCCGCCTTCAGAACTTCAAGTCATGAGAGTCTTCAGCACTTTGGTTCTTTTCTTCAGAAGCTTCGCAATCTTCAGAATCTCGACCACTTTCAGAGAGCATCCACAAGAGCATTGTAACAACAATATCGACATCCTTGGATCTGACTGATCACGATCAGATACAGAAGCATTCTTGCTTCTTGCGACTTGTGTCACACATAGTAACTTTGCATATTGTCAATTACGCTCATCTGGCTGGTGCTTGTTGGATCTGATAACTTCTATGAATATGATCTGCACACAACACACGTTAGAACATAAAATGGTTCTTTCACAAATATGTATTGTTATCATCAAAACATAGATTGACTTGTAGAGACAACTCTTTCTCTCACAATATCCCCCCTTTTTTATGATGACAAAATCAAGTATTTTGATTGAACATTTTATACAAGGTAATCACCAAAACAAACATATTCAGAGTCTGGAACAACAGCTCCCCCTGAATGTGTTATCCTCAAAGTTTTATCTGTGATCATCTAGATTCTTATATGATCCAAAGACATACAGAATAACAACTTGAGTTGCCAGAACGAAGAATAGAAAAGGACTACTTCTCTATCTCGTCTTAAAAAAAACAAAGAGTCTTCAGCATCTGGAATAGTTCATCAGAACTTCCATCTTCAGAACTTAGTTCCTTTGTGGTCGTATCAAAGCTTGTAATCTTCAGAGACTTCTGAAGCATTTCTACTTTTCAGTAGATTTATTTAAGCACAAACAGATCAATTATTATCTGATAACATAGCCTCGCTATTCATCAGAGACAAACACTGTCTTTTAAGAAACTCCCCCTGAGTTTCAGACTTTGTGAAGATTATAAGATTTATCATTTGAATCTTCTGGGTAGTCTCCCTCTAATTTCCATAAGTCCGATATTGGGATCTTCAGAACGTAGTTCAGGAATATTAAATTTTAATCTCCAATAAAGATCAAGACTTTTCAGAGTTTGACACAGGTCTTCATCTCAGAACCTTGTTACTGTCACAACTTAGTAGTTCATCAAGGCTTGATTTTTGATTAGATACCAATTGAAGGTTAAATTTTGTGATCGATCAACGCTTGATTCTGAATCTGGTACACATGATTTGATTTTAGTCTGATACCATGTGATGTGCTGAGTCTTATACCAGAGTTGAGTCTGATACCAAGTGAATGTATCCTTCTTATACCACTTGAAGGGTATTTTCTTAGAGTGCTGAAATTGATACCAGTGAAGGTATTGAAAGCATTATACAGCTTAGCTCTGATTGATATTACTGCAGACTGAGTATGATACCAATCTTTGTGTATACTGAGTCTGATTACCATTTGTTGACTTAGTCTGATACCAAATCATTTCTTCTTAATTGAGTTCTTGGTAGACATCATAACTACTTCTTCTTAGATCTTCAATTCGGATCTTCAGACAGTTCTTGACTTCTGATTTGCACAATTCTTCTGAACCAGCATCTTGAGATGTAGAATTTGTCTTGACTGCTTTCAGAGTTTTCTTCTTTTGATTCTTGTGTTCTGAATCTCATATTCTTAGACAGCTTACAGCTTCTGAACCAAGTAAGACAGAGATCAAGATAAACTTTGACTTTCAGACAGTTCTCAACTTCTGAACAGTACTGGGTAGATCTGATTCTGAACACATGTTTACGAAGTGTACAACTTCTATCATATGACCAACAGTTCCTAAGTACTTCACTGTTCTTCTTTCTTAACCTGTCTTAGAATGCCTAGTGAACTTGTTCAGAGTTCCTTGGTTAAACATCAAACAACAAACGTTAGTAGTAACGCATTTTATATGATTTATTACTTGTTTGAGTTTGTATTCTTTCTGTTTTAAGATTTTCTTCCTTTCAATCAATCAAAATCATATTATATTTCTCCCCCTTTTTGACATCATAAAAAAGTTATATAGCATCTGAGCATTTAGGCTTCGCATAAATAGACTCAAAGGATGTATTATTTAAGCATTACGCATATTTAGGTCAAAATGATATATCATTGTAGAGATCAGATACGAGATGGACAATTAGATGGAAGTATTAACCCCGAACTTCAAAATAGTTGTAAAATATCGGATAAGCTTAATCCTAATTTAAAATATTTTTCATTCATTACCAAGAGGAGAATACATAATGCAAGAGACAAGGTAACAAAACATAGAGTAAAATGATCATAACCCTATCCTATTATTCTTCAGGGAATTCCAGAGAATTCAGCATAACTTATGGGTGAACATTCTTCAGTTGCTCCAATGTGTCCTAATCTGGAGATTACATCTTGAATCTCAAGGACACGAGATATGACCCTTCCATATGGGATGCTAAAGGAGGACTTGTTTCTAGACATGAGGATTTGTTCCTTCAAGTGATTGAACATGGTTTGTGGAAGGTTTATTTTTCTTCTGTAGACCAAAAGGAAAATAAATAGCCGGTCTGAGTAAGACAACACTCTTGTTCCTAATTCTCTAGGTCTTAAGTTAGTTTCCATGATCTTGTGCCAGATTTTTGCAGATGGGATAAGTGTGGAGACACAGTTGGAGGGACCATTTCCATAATGAATTTTGTAGATGAGATCATTGAAGATTTTCCTTTCCTTGTAGTATTCAATGGTGTCACCGTTTTCATCGCACTTGATTGCTTGTGCAATGACAGAGGGTTTAATTACCACTGGAATTCCAGAGACAGCTGACTGAATGATGTGTTGGTTATACACGTTAGAAAACACATAAGCATTTTCCCATAATTCTTTAACAAGATCTGTGTAAATGAGACCTGGAAGCATCTTAAGATAACCTTCCCATTTCTGACACTTTAGTTCGGACAAAGTTCTTGTAAAGCCAAGTTCTTTGAGAGAACTGGGGTTCACAGAGAATTCATTTAGGATTCTTAACTCAGAGATTTCACTCTTAGTAGGTTTTGGATGAGAGGTGGACATTCTAGAGGTAATACTAAAGGGAGACACTAACTGAGATGATTTTCAAAAATGGATAGAGGAGTGAACAAGGTGCCTTAAATAGGCAACGAATAGAAAGAGTCAAATAAATGCTTGTGACTCCAACCGTCAGGTTCTTCATTTCCTAGACATTTTAAGCTAGATATGACTAGGTTAAGGGATTAATACTAGCACTGAGTCCAACGGTTAATTATTCTTGGAAAGACCAAGAGATCACGCATAGACTTCTCTAATTTATTCTTGACAGGAGTCAAGGATTTGCAATAAGTGCATATGAAAGAGTAGTATCACTATCTAGTGGTGAAAATATAGAGACACGTTTTTCCCTTTTTCAAGAATATTTATCTCATATGTCTAATAAGTGCACATACGTAGGCATGAAGAATTAAAAGTAACACATACTTCATTAACTTAATTAGCAATTACACAATATGAGCAAGTGAACCATTACACACTAATAACTTAGCCTAATTGAGACATGTAATCTTCTAATTTTATGAGAACCAACTATTGTCGAAGGTTTCACAAAACTTCCTATCCAGAGCAGTATCTGGACCACATCGAACTCTGCAGATCTTTTGCACTATTCCTGCTCTGAAGAGTACTTCTGATAGGACTCTTCCATAAGGAATGAATGATTGGTTCATGGTTCTTGACGTGACGATTGACTCTTTGAGATGGTCAAAGATTACTTGGGAAAGGTCTATAGGAATTTTCCTAAGAAGACACATGATGAGGAGCTTATCATCATGATACAGAAAGTCCTTGTTTGTATTGCGAGGTTTAATATTTATTTGGATGAACTTGTGCCAACCTCTAGCAATAGGCAGAAGTGTTTCAGGTTTCGTAGGTTCAAAGGCAGATCCTTTATCAAACATAAAGTGCATTTCAGCATCGAGGGTGCATCGAATGGATGCATGGTTGGGAGTGGCACCTCCTGGTGGACAGTCAATGGCTTCAGAGATTTTTGTGGCATTGATGGTGAGTGGGAGACCATAAATGTCAGAGGAGATGGTTAGACCATTACTGCTAACAGAGGCATTGATCCAAAAGTATTTTAAAAGGTTATGATAAGTTGAGCCTCTTAACATATGTATGTATCCATTCCAATTTTGAAAGTGAATACCAAGATGAAAATTATGATCAGTATCCATTGGATTTGGTCGTTTTTCATTGATGACTTCAAGGAGATCATCATTGCCATAAAAGGTTCTTGGAGTCATTTTAGATTGCGTTTAGGGTGAAAGGAAGGTTGAGAATAAGAGATTGTGGAGAATACTTTTTGGAATGACTTTAAATAGATGGATGGAGGAGTTTGAACTGAATGAGTCAATGACTAAGAATTACTTAGGAAAACTGGAAATCTTAGATGAAGACAGATAAGCAGTCTGTTGTTCTAGGGAAGATCAAGGAGATGCACTTTATTCTTAGCAAAAGTTAGGTGGATGCAGTAACTGCATTATGAAGTCATTAATTCTAAGAGGAGACCAAAAGACACGCTTTCTAATTTCAAGGTTTTTATTTATTTATCATTAATCAGCGCATAGCCCAGAAAGCAGACAAAAATGATTTTTCACTATTTTCAATATTAAAAGAGAATCCCGACCTATCAGAATATGACCATGCCTGGTTTAGATGTTATTGCCTAGGTAAAGAGCTATTTTGGTTATGGTAGCACGTTTCCCTATTTCATAGCTGAGCAGATGTCACTTAATATGCGCATATCAAGGAAATTTGGATGGCTGAGATTTTCTTAAGTAGAAATTTGGATATATTAAAGAATCTAAGGAGTGTCGTTCAATTTAATTGAACATCATGGTTTCTTAGACTAACTAGGTTGAGTGGAGTGACTTTATGAGAGAGAGAGAGAGAGAGAGTTAGGTCTGGAATAGGATTACTAGTTGGAGTGTATTTATGGGTTATAGGATGTGGTCAACCAGAGTGAGTGACATGATGAGGAAAATCTTATATTCGAGATCTATATACTTTAAATGTTCCAAGAAGCATGTGCAGACACATACAGAAAAGGACAAAAGATTATCTTAAAAGTTTTTCTAACCACTTCTCACAAAACTTAATCACAGCATAACCAAAAGGTTTGATAAAGTGATTCTGGTTGTTATCATGAAAATAAGTCATAAATGAAGCAAGGATGGTACCAGAGATCTTTGCAGACGTGTCTGGATGCATTTCCAATCTTGACTCTGATTTTTCCTTTTCTGAGTGAACTGCTGAGGGTTCTTGGATTCTTTAAGATTCACTTGCATTTTGACTTCTTTTGCTGTTCAACCTTATTCATCTACTTCTGATTTCTTCATTATGAATGACGTCTGCAACTAGAATCCTTAAGTCGAGGAACTAAGTGTTTAGATTGATATCTTCCGATTCCAATGAACAAGAGGTTCTGAGACACTTATCAGATATTGATCTGATCACTAATGTTTGGTTCAACTGAGAGATGATTTTAAGTCATCAAATCTTGGTTATACTGATTCAATCAAAACTCTAAGTGTTCATTCTTGATCAAGTACTTGATGAATCTGTGAGAATCCTTTTTCTGAATATTCTTTAAGTTTCCTGCATAGCTTCCAAGAAAACAATATTCAGTTCTATATTGAATCTTTTAACCTTCTTGATCAGTCAAAATTTAGATGTTGAATTATTTTGAATTCTGCATACTTCATCTTGAATGTTAACATCATAGAACAACAATCTTTCTTCTTTACACGAAGAGGTTCTGAATGAGTTTTTAAACGAGAAAGTCAAGGGTGGACCTAATCAGTTTCTTGAAAACATCTCAAAAACTCATAAAGAATTGATCTTCAGCAAACAAGACTTCTTGTTTTCTGATGATTTTACTTTGAGCAAATATGTGGTTCATCCACACGTATCTTCCAAGATAGGCATTCAACATATTCTACTTCTTATCTGATGAGTCTATCTTATCAGCTGATTCTTCAATCTTCATTAAAACTTAAGTGAGGAAGATTTAGTTGTTTGAAAACTACAAAACTTACAGAATCAGTGATTTGCTCAAGTACTTCAGATTGATTACAATTTTGTACACAGTCAACTTCTGAACTGTTACAGAAATTGTAAGTGGATTTCAATCTTACCCAGAGTATTTCTACACACCGTATCCGAATCTTTTTCTGACACTGTTAAGTGTTTGATATCCATCAATAACAGAACTGGAGCTCTGATACCAATTGAAGGTGCGAGAAAGGCACAAGAAAGGGGGGTTTGAATTGTGTATTTACTCTTTTAACAACTTTTCGCTTCTTGTCGTTAAAGCTCTTAGGATAACATCAGAGTTCGTTGAGAGACTCTGATTAGCGAAGTTACATTCAGACTAGCTCTGCGTAAAGCATGAGAAGCAACAAGAGTCTGAACATAAACTACATTTCTCAGAACTTGCAGTGCAGAAGCTTATCAGAGTTAAGCTGCAAGGTTCTGACTTGCTTAGGTAAGGTTCTGATACTCAATATAGAAAGATAAACAAGGACATTAAGCATAAGAGTAAAGAACACACGATATATCCTGGTTCACCACAAAGGATAATCCAGTCCACCCTCCTCAGGTGATTTCTCCTTGAACTCAAGGTCTTAATCCACTATAATCAATCTCGATTACACATGCACGGGCAACAGCCGATGACTGACAACCTGCACAGCCGCACTGTGACTAACCCACAATGACTTACGTCAATGTCATCTCAAGTACCCAGATCATCACATGATCCCTCGAGGCATCTCTCTCAGTGAACCATTCAGGGATCCAATCAGGATATAACGTTCACTGGAGGAATCACAATGAGTTCCATCAGGGATCCCACAAGAGTCTGATCAACATATGATCCTCTTTGAGATATGACTATCATTGACCCAACGTTCCAAGATCTTTTAAGATCTCTAGCCAGGATTTCATGATGACCAGCAGCCACCGTCTCCCCAAGTATTCCGATCAACCTGTGATCTACTTGAGGCTTCCATCAACATTGACCCGTTCAGGGATCCAATCAGGATATAACGTCCACTGGAGGAATCTCAATTCTTAAGTCAAATTGACAGACTAGAGATGAGTGTGGTGCTTTCTTGTAAGCAGGTTCTTCTAAGTTTAAGTACAAAGAACACACAAGTGTTCGAGAAAGATGTGAGCAACAACTCATTGCCTATCGTAAGAAACTACAGAGATGTATAACGATTTGAAAGTGGTTGACATCTTGTAGATCTTCTTCTTCTTCGTCTTCTTGGGTGAGGAAGCTTTGAGCAACAACTCCTTGCTTCAGATCTTCAATGTAGCGCTGACGAGAAGGTGGTTGATGACTTGACTAATTTGTAATGTTTTCTTCTTCATCAACAGCCTCTGTACCAATTCATTGTTGTTGTGTTGAATGATGATCTTTGAGCTTTAACAACAATGGTCATGTGTAAATTGATGACAACTTTGGATATTCTAAGTGTTACAACGAGAACTCATCGTTGTTGCTATCTTCACAAAATGACTTAATCAGTTCATCTTTTGTGGAGTGAATCGATTCATGGATTTCATCGATCTTTAGAAGCGAATACTCTTTCCTTTAAATAGCCCAGTAGAAATATAGTCGTTTGAAATATTGTTGGTTGTTGGAAAAGAGACATTGCGTTCTAACTAGTTGTACTGACACATCTCCTTTTTGCTGTGGGAGAAGTGACGGGATATATCTTTCTTGGGTGCCGTGTACAGTCACTCACAATGGTAACATTTGACTTCCAAACTTCAGAGGTTTCTAATTGTAAATTTATGAAGCATGAGTAGAGTCTTCTTAACAGGATATCTGATACGTCAAGTCTTCAGTCATTAGAAGAAGTCCATTAGGAATCAGTCTTCAGAACTTCAACACTTGTCTTTAAGAACATTATCCTTTACTTCTTCAAGTCTTCCGAAACTTCAGAACTCGTCCATTAGGAATCCGTCTTCAGAGTCTTCAGCACTTGACTTCTAGAATTGTAATCTTCAGAACACATAAGTCTTCAGAGTCTTTCTACACTTGGTCTTCAGAGCCTTCCGCCTTCAGAACTTCAAGTCATGAGAGTCTTCAGCACTTTGGTTCTTTTCTTCAGAAGCTTCGCAATCTTCAGAATCTCGACCACTTTCAGAGAGCATCCACATGAGCATTGCAACAGCAATATCGGCATCCTTGGATCTGACTGATCACGATCAGATACAGAAGCATTCTTGCTTCTTGCGACTTGTGTCACACATAGTAACTTCGCATATTGTCAATTACGCTCATATGGCTGGTGCTTATTGGATCTGATAACTTCTATGAATATGATCTGCACACAACACACGTTAGAACATAAAGTGGTTCTTTCACAAATACGTATTGTTATCCTCAAAACATAGATTGACTTGTAGAGACAACTCTTGCTCTCACATGTACCTTATTAAAAAATCAATTTTTACATCAATTTGAAAAAGTTTGAAACTCATGATGTAAGATAAAGCTACTAACATCCTTATGGAATCTAATTTAGCTACATGGGCATAGGTTTCATTGAAATCTATTTCCTCTTGTTGATCGTAACTCTTCTAAAAAATTACATATTTATTTCTTAAAACACTGTCATATTCATCCAGCTTGTTGCAAAAGATCTAACGAGTATCAATCACTTGATTAGCTGAAGCTTTGGGAACAAGTTCTCAAACATTATTTCATTCAAATTGATTTAACTATTCTTACATACCAAGAGATTTCCATCAATGATAGCCTCGTCGATTCCTTTTGGCTTAATTTTTTAAACAAAGGCCACAAAGTTGTGGAACCATGGTTTACAGGTTTAGGAATAAAAGAAGCTCTCTTGAAGATGAACATGCTTTTGATGATGACAACTAGCTTTCAATAATGACAAATAGCTTTAAATAATGACAAATAAATTGCAAGCATAAAAAGCGACTAAATATGTAAGCAGACCAAGCTAGGGTTTAATGATCATTTATCCTCTAATGAAGGCACTCAAATAGAATAAATCTCAATTCTTATCTCCAAGAAAGTTTCAAGAAAGTGTATGTATGATTAGATTATTTGACAAGTCTAGAAGCTTCAAAAGTATGAAAGACAGGAAGTGTGAAAGCTCACCAATGTGAGTGATCCAAGTGTTGTAAAAACATAAGGGTTTTTTTCCGTAAAGTTATACGGCTAATCACACACACACACACACACACACACACACAAACAATCTTTTTCAACTTATTTTTCTCAACCAGAAATTGTATGAATGATTTTGGACAAAATTTTTATTGTCCAATCAATTGGCACTTATACCCAATCGATTGGGTTAGTGCAAAAATGCATCCAAAACTTTTAGGACAGAGTCTTAATGACTCCAACAAATCTATATCTTTTCTTTCCTTTTAAAACCTTATAAACGTTTATTTTTAGGGATACCAATAGATTTGAGCATTATGCAAATCAATTATCTCACTAAATTTAGCCCTAAAAATATTATTTCTTGTCCCAACCTTTAGTTTATAAATATAGGCCCCTTACCTTATATTCTTACATCCATGATTGTGAGTTCTCACATCTCACTACTCACCCTTTCTCTCTAAAATTATTTTCTTCTCACTTAGAGATTAGTCATAGCACTTTCGAGAAAGTTCCTTTATGTAGTGAGGAAAGTTTTGTATTTTGGAAGGGTGGTATTATAAATTCTCTAAGGAGCATTTCACCTTGGTATAGTAATTTATCCATAGAGGGATTGTTTATTTGGGTTTGAAGCTAAACCCTTAAACACTTTGGTTTAGGGATTTAGTTACAAAGTCGTCGTTTCGGTTCAAAAGCTCAACCACTTCAAAAGCTTTCTTCGCTTCAAGATCATCTTGGTATAAAATATCACTTTGGTTCATGGTCATGCTGGTAAAAGCCTCGGTACAATTCTTAATCTCATCTAGTTAAAAGCTTGATAATGTTGGAGATAATCTTAGTATAAAATATCATAGGTTTGTGGTTAGCTCGTCTAAATTTGTGTTCGGTTCGTGAGTTCAACCCAAATTAAGAGCTCACTCGGGTTCCACATAAGTCCATGTAAAATCGTGGCCTAGCATATTGACTAACAGCTTCAAGTTGTTGTTTGGAATGAATATTAATCGCTTCAATCCGTTGTTTGGAAGGATGACTAACCGCTTCTCTCCATTGTTTGTGTTTTGGTTTGAAGTTAACCAAACACTTAATTTTCCTTGTATAATGAGGTTCGAGTTCAATCTACTTAAATCTAATAAGATTTAGTGGACAATCTAAATCTAAAATCTTGGGGACATGACTAAGTCTTCTTGACTGAACCTGTATAATTCATGTTGTCTTCTCTATTCCTTGAACTTTTACTTTATGCAATTTAAATTTCTACTGCTTACTTCAAAATAAAACATTTTCAGCATGTTTTTAAAGTTTGAATATAATTTTAAAAAAAATTCAAACTACCATTTTTATGAAACACACAACTCTCCCCCTATCTCTCTCTCTCTCTCTCTCTCTCTTGTGTGTGGAGTCATATGTCCAACAAAAGTTACATACCTTATTGAGGGAGTGTCGAGTTGTGACTCCATTATAGATATCTCCAATAACATTATGGATATGTTGATGTTTCAATATCCTCTATTCTCTTGGAAGATCTTGATGATTTGAAGTAGTATCTATAATTGTATATTGAATAGCTTCTTGATCTAAAACTGGATTTTATTTTGACATTGTTCTAATTCTTGTTCATTTTCTTTCATATTTTTCTTTTCAAAAATACGTGCACAATTGATAACTTCTATTTCTAATGATTTAGGTTTAGTTTCATCAAAAGTAAGACTAACCGCTTCAATTCGTCGTTTGGATGGAGGACTAACTGTTTCTCTCCATAGCTCGTTATTATGTTAGAAGTTAACCAGAAAAATTATTTTCCTTGTATAAGGGGGTTCGAGTTCAATCTACTAAAAGCTCTTAATATTTACTAGATACTCTAAAGATCAAATCTTGGAGACATGACTAAGTCTTGTTGACTGAACCTCTATAATTCATGGTGTCTTCTCTCTTCCCTTAACTTTTACTTTCTGCAATTTAAATTTCTGATGCTTACTTCAAAAAAATGTTTTCAATATGTTTTTAAAACTTGAAAATAATCTTAAAAATTTCTAAAACACATAACTCACCCCCCCCCCCCCCCCCCCAAAATCCATTTTTGTGTTTGGAGTCATATGTCAAACAAAAGTTACATAACTTATTAAAGGAGTGTCGAGTAGTGACTCCGATAGTGATATCTCGAATTACAATTCGGATATGATGATGTTTTACTATCCTTCATTCTCTTGGAAGATCTTGATGATTTGAAGTAGTATCTATTGGTGGATCTTGAATTGGTTCTTGATCTAAGACGTGATCTTGATTTTGACTTTAATCTACTTCTTGAACATTTTCTTCCATATTTATCTTTTCCAAAATACATGCCCAGTCGATAACTTCTACTTCTAATGGTTTAGGTTTAGTTTCATCAAAAGTAACAGAAATTGATTCTTCTATAGTTAGGGTTATTTTGGGGAAAAATTATCCAAAGTTATGTTTCTCATTGTTGAGGATAAAGTATTTGCACCCAAAGACAAATAAGAGGGAAATATTCGGATTTTCTTTCTTTATATAGTTAATAGGTCATTTGTTTTAGAATTAGTCTTATCAAGACACAATTCATAACATAGTAAGATGTGCTTGCTATGGGACCTTGTTTTGCAGGTCATAAAACATGTTTCTAATGATGACAACTATTATGTTCATGCCCATGATAATGATAACAACCAAAGTCAAGCATAAAGAGGTTAAGTGGTTAAATATGCAAATCAGGATATTATGGTTTGATAAGACTTGACAATTTGATGATGGCAATCAAATGAAATATAACCCAAGCCTTGTCTTAAGTTAACTAAAGCAAGTGTCTACAAGAAATAAAACATATGACACAACTGGAAGCGTGTGAAATATTGTCTCAATACACCATTGAATAAAGCATTTAATTCTTTATCATTTGCAAGAGCTTTATCATCATCATCCTTAGACCAATCAACTTTAGGCTTCAAACTTATTATAACATCTTGAACAGTAACGACAGGATGTTTCCAACCTTTAATCTCAACCATCTGAGTTTTGTTGTCCATGGATTTAATAAAATCCACCATCTTAGCTTTCTAATAATCATAATTTGTTCCATCCAAAACATGTGGTCAATTGACAGAACCTCCATCCATAGTGTTGTCCATTTGAATAGAAAATATCCTCCACGGATCTCACCCAAACATAACAGGGTGTCTGCTCTAATACCAATTGAAATTTTGTTCCAAAGGGGACAGATGTTGGACCATATGTTGGAATAACTTGTCCAACTTCTTAAACCAATTTAAAAAACAGTTTAACAACAATAATAAATCAATGCAGATAAGCTGTAAAATAACATAAGAGATTGGTAACCAAATTCAGTGAAACTAGACCTACGTATGAGGGGCAGTCTACCCAAGAAAGGAAATTCAGTACTTCAAATTAGAATAATTTGTATTATAAGAACTCCAAACCCTATAAAGTTTTATGACTCTCCATAATCCTAGCGACTTTCTTTTTAGGTCTCCCCCTAAATATGAGAATCTACTCACTTTTTTCAATCACTAACCCGAAGTGAACAACCTCAATAACAAGTCTATTGATTGTTTAATTTACAACTCTACTAAGACAACCCAACTATGCCAATTTACTGCAACATTGTGGTGTACAATATTAGATTCAACCATAATCCTTATGAGCGCATTAACAAGGAATAAAAGACAGAAAAAACTCACATACCCTAGAGACAAAGAACTTAATATTTCATACAAACTCTTATAAAACAAACAAAATTGAGTCTCATTATATAACAATGTCTTCTGGGATTTTTCTCCTTGGATATCTGTATTTAATTCATCCAGAATAATAACAGAATAAGTTGGATATAATTTGATCCATAAATCTCACCAACAAAAGATGTGATTTATTATATTTCAAATTCAAATTTAAATCACATTTAAATCTGATTTGATCTTCGACAGTTGTAAAACAAATTACACAAACATTGTCAAATGATCTGTATCAAATATGATTGAATCTCAACCATAATTTTCACACCAAACAACATATATCATGGTCTGCTGACAGGGGCCACAAGTTTCACAATAGACATGCTATAACATCGTTTTCCACATGTTGCACCAGTACATCCAAATTAACTCATCTCCATAACTTATAGATCTTCTGTTTTAGAGTTAATCTTGGATAGAGAAATACTAAACAAAATTGCAATACCATATGTCTATTGTTAGAGACTAGATGTTGCATCCCACGTGTTGGAATATCGTGTTTAACATGTGCCCCTTCTGCAATAGAACCAGTTTGAGCAAACTCCATGTCATTTTTCATAATGCAGGCAATGTCAAATGTACCAACAAGGAAGACAAACAAGAGACCTCAAATCAGCAGCCTCAAGATTGGAAGATTACAAAAGATCTTCTAACGTTTACAAATTTTCAAAATAATCCTTGTGACAATCGATTGCATTAGGACGACAATCAATTGTCATGCCTAGAAAATGCAATTTAAAGTCTAGTGGGGAGGAAATTAATCGATTGTTGCTTTTGTGAAACCGATTGTAATGCTTAAAAAACTAAAAAAATTCTAAGTTAATAGAACCAAACTTATGCAATACCTATTGATTTTTCCAAGTCAATATATTATGTTTGAAATTGATTTAACATGGTTGAAAATGTGAAAATAACTTTCCAATGCATGATTAAAAGACTTTGAGCACTAAGATTGTATATGTTAAGAATTTCATATAACTTATATGATGAACAAAATCTGGTAAACAGTATCAAGTCTTCAATATCTTTTTCTCCATCTTTGATAATGAAATTTTTCTAGCTAAAAATGGTTAGACCACCAAAAGTGCTAGTTCTCGTTATTCTGGACAAGGAGAGCTACGCTGTCTATACTATAGAGTATGTTTGGGGATTTGAGAGCTATATAGGTGTTGTATATTGTTTCAAGATGGATGTGTCTTGCTTATCCCTCATGTGGGAGCCCCTTTTATAGCCTTCTTCCACCTTTATTTAAGCTATGCCATTAAGAGAAGCCTCTTGGCCTTCTGACGTTGCATGGCCATCATTGTTGTAACTCTTCTTCATCAATGCACGCTTTGAAGACAGGATAACACCTGCATTGATGCACCACCGCCGCTACAACTGTTGGAATGATGCTTGTTAAGCTCATGACCGACATTGGTGCCGGGTTGGTGGGGTATAGTACCCGGCCTTGTAAGAACTCGACTGATGGGAGTCGGGTTCCCTGACCAGGCCGGGTTGTGTATGATGCTTTTCTAGCTCTCTACATTGTACGGTCTTTCCTACTACCATAGTCTAGTTCGTGCTTACCTTTATCCGACTACGCAACTCAGTATTAAATATATTTGGCATGTACATAAGCCATCCGAGTACTATATCCATTTATAAGGGTGTAGTACTCGGAAGTAACATGAGCCCGGATATATTTGCTAGGTGTCGTGCTATAGATCGACTTTCCTTATTAGGTCCTTACGTGTCAAAAATCTTCAAACGGTCGTGTCCCCTAATCTTCTCTAGCGTTATGATGACTTTAATACATCATGAGTGGCTATTCTCTAGCTATTTTTTTGAACGTTAGGCTTCTATTAAAGCCAGACTTCTCTTTCCTTCATTCTTACGTTCTTCTTTAAACGAATCTGTTTTCAACTCCAAGCGCTCTTCACTTCAGGTATTTTTTCCTTTCCCTCTTGATTTTCCTCTATTTTATTTTTAACACAAAAATGGTAGTTCTTAGGGAATGTGATAATGAGGGTAAGGTTATTCATAAGAGTGACGAGGAGAGAAAAAGATTATGGGAAGAAAACATGCAAGAGATGATGGATTCTATAGGGGTAGATGAGTATAGGCGAGTCATGGATAAGTTTTATAATTATATTCTTACTTCTGAAAGTGACTTTGACTCTGACTCTTCAGGTTCTGTAGAAATTCTAATAGAGACTGCTGCTCCCTTTGATTCTGAGGTTATGAACCATAAGAATATATCTGCTGACGACCTGGAAATTGCTAAAATACAATCCATGAGGATTATATCCTCTACTTGTTCCGAAGATGACGTTATTTTAGAATTGTGCGGCCCAAAGGAAAGAGTATGTATACTCAGGCCAAAAGATGTTTCTGAAGACTTTTTCTACATTTATCCTAGTATTATGGAAGATTTTAATATCCGTATCCCTTTTCCGATTTCAAGGTGGAAGTGTTGAAAACCGTCAATATAACACCTTCCCAACTCTGTCCCAACAGTTGGGGGTTTATAAAGGCCTTTGAGAGGGTTTGTGAGGTTTTAGATATTGTTCCGACCATAGGTTTATTCTTTTCCTTCTTTGAGGTAAAAGGAATTGATAACTAGAGCTGGGTTCAAATTAGTGGAATGCCAGGCCGAAGTTTCCTTCAGGCCTACACCTCAAATTACAAGAATTATAAAGATCATTTTTTGAGAGTTCTCTTTGGACCGAGATGTCCACAGGTGTTATATGTCTTAGATGGGCATCCACGCTTTCCTCAGTACTGGACCAAAGATCCCTTATCAATCACTAGTTTTAACTATGATAAACTGAATGATTTGGAACTCCAGTCCCTGGCTATTCTTGATTCATTCCGTATGATGAGGATTAAGGATTTGTTACCCTTAGATGACGACCGACTCCTTGCCTTTTTGGGTAAACATTATTTTTCATTTTAAATATTCCTCGTCTTCCTTTTTATTCTAACCTCATGTTGTTTGTTTGTAGACAAGATGACTGATCTATCTGTAGCCGAGCAAAAGAAATTGATGCAAGCAGCTCGAGAAGCCCGGAGAGGAACTAAGGGTGCGTCTGCATCTAAGTCTGACTTAGGTGGATTAGAAGTCCGGGCACCAAAACGACCCAGGTACAAGCACTAAAGCCTCCCCGTGTAAGGCTGAGCCCCAGCCTCTTATTTTACTTGCCCAGGACGAGGTTTCTCAAGGTGACCCGAAGAAGCTGAAGGTTCAAATGAATGAGGATATTCATCAAGCTGAAATGAAGATTAACTCCCTCATGAGAGGCCCAGGGGAGAATTCCGCGTCTAGGGAATTTAAGTCTTGGTCCAATGATTTTGATGGCTTCAGATACCCGCATGATCATCTCAATGTTACCGAGGATGTTAATAAAGTTAAATCCATTGTTCAGCAGAAAATCACTCAGAATCTTAGTTCTTATCTAATGAGGTGTGCTATCCTCGCCCGTGGTTTGTTTGAATTATCTGATGACTCCGAAAATTTTGAGTCAAAATTCAAGGATGAAGTTGTTCAGTTGAAGAGTTCCCAGGAATCTCAGGCTAAGAAACTTTCCAACTTGGAGAAGGATTTGGCTAACACGAGAAAGGAATAAGAGACTTTGGAGTCTGATCATAAGTTGGCCTTAGCCAAACTCACTGACCAGTTGAAGATGTCTGAGGCCTCTAATGCCAAGCTATTATCATCTAATAGCGATATTAAAGAAGCTGTGAAGAAAGCTCTGATCGACATTTTATCTGCTGGTGACAAAGCTTTTGAGAGAGCTAAAGATCAAGTTCTCTGTCTCCATCCTGGCTTGGATTTGTTGGAGATGGGTTACTTCAAGGTGGTGCAGGATGGCCGTCTTGTGGATCTTGGCGAGCTGGAGAAGGATAGCCCGGAGAGGTCTTAAGGCCCGGTCAATCACGCTGACGGGAATGTGAACCCGGCCCTAAATGATGTTGCCAATGATACTTCGGATGCTACTTAATCTTGTTGTTCTTTGTTTTAGTTAGTCATCCTTCTGGATGCACTTTTACATTTCTGCGAGGGAGTGTGGTGTTGTCCCCCCTTATGCTTATGCTTTTTAGCCTTCAGGCTTTGTAACGTATAATGTTTGGCCCATCTGAGGCTTTTATTTTTATTGCTCATATTATTTCTGTTTATCATGTTTTATTTCTTTGCAAAATAATTCCGTACATATATCCAGCCCCTCGGGCACTAAGTTAAGTTAACTTAAGGTGTCTGATTATAGATTTTCAGAAATTATTTTTACTTTGATTGTGCTTGGTTTCCACGACTTTCCACATAGCTTATCTTATAGCTGATTATTAAGGAGCCTTTAGTTATCTTGTGTGTATAGTCTTCACACTTTTGGGAGTCCTGGACTCTTGTAGGCTTAGGCGCTGATTATGGTATGTACCCGGGCGTCCTTTCGACAGAGATTTGCCCTTTTCTTATTGGCAGTTTTCCATGTATGAATTTTTACTTACAAGTCCCAAGTAATTTTTGACGTGTTTGGGCTTAGATGTTTCATCATCTTTATATTAGATTGTCCGACTTGTGTGCACGGAGCTAGTAAACATGTTTGTTCAACCCATGTACGCGGAGTGTTTGTGGGCGACCTATGTATGTTGAACGAGTAAACACGTTTATAGGAGTTTAATCAACCCGCTTATGGGCGACCTATGTATGCGGAGCAAGTCGACACATTTATAGGAGTTTAATCAACCCGTTCATGGGCGACCTATGTATGCGGAGCAAGTCGACACGTTTATAGGAGTTTAATCAACCCGTTTATGGGCGACCTATGTACGCGGAGCAAGTTGACACGTTTATAGGAGTTTAATCAACCCGTTTATGAGTGACCTATGTACGCGGAGCAAGTCGACACGTTTATAGGAGTTTAATCAACCCGTTTATGAGTGACCTATGTACGCGGAGCAAGTCGACACGTTTATAGGAGTTTAATCAACCCGTTTATGGTCGGCCTATGTACGCGGAGCAAATCGACACGTTTATAGTAGTTTTCTGAGTTATAACTCATCATTTCCAGCCGATCACCTATAAACAAGACATAATATTTTTTTAAGTCCAGGTGCCTCGTTAAAAACCATTGCCCTTGCAAGGGAAAAGAGTGCAACCCAGATCTTTTATTCATTATTGGATTACATAAGATTTAGCTGAAGTACAACCTAAGATTGGATACATTCCATGTCCTAGGTATTTCTATTCCTTCTAATGTTTCCAGGTTGTACGCTCCGTTGTTTGGCTTTCAAATTACCCTGAACAGGCCTTCCCAATTGGGGGAGAGCTTTCCCTTGTTTTTTGGGTTTATGATTTTCTTCAAGACCAGGTTGCCTTCTTGGAACTTCCCCTACCGGACTTTCAGGTTGTGCCTTCTTGCCAACCTCTGTTTTCCAGCAGATTTTCTGATCCGTGCTATCTCTCTGACTTCGTCTATCTGATCAGCCGAGATGTTCAAATTCTCCATTTTGGTGATTTCATCAAAGTGTTCACGCCTCAAAGTCAGAGTGTTGATTTCCACCGGTATCATTGCATCAGCTCCATATACCATCCTGAAGAGTGTTTCATTAGTGGTAGAATGTGGTGTTGTGTGGTATAACCATAAAATCTCAGGCAAGTACTCGGCCCATATTCCTTTTGCTTCCTCCAGCTTCTTTTTTATTCCGCCTAAGATAACCTTGTTGGCGGCTTCTGCTTGGCCATTTGTTTGTGGGTGTCCGACCGATGTGAACCTATTATGTATTCCATAATCCTTACAAAACTCTACAAATGAAGTGCTTGCAAATTGAGCTCCATTGTCCGAGACTATGACTCTTGGCAAGCCAAATCGGCATATGATGTTCCTCCAATAAAACTTGCAAACCTTCTCGACAGAGATCCGAGCAACAACCTCGGCATCCATCCATTTTGTAAAATAATCAACTACATGTTGAAATACAAATAGAGTTCGGGATTAAGTTATTGTTCCACAGAGATTGTTCGGTGATATCGCAGCTGTTCTACAGTCGCAACGTTTCAAGCTTTAAAGTAACAAGGGTTTTTAGGTTGTTTTCGTAGCGGTTGCATTCAAATTTAATTAACAGCGGTAAAGAGATTATTTTAACGGTTTATAAAAATATGTCAAGGTTAGGGTTCGACAAACCACTTTGTACGTATATAATCGAAAAGCTAGTGAACTCAGTTAAATGATAGACACAATCACATATCCGCCCAATATGTTTATCTCTAACACATATTGTGAGTTTTGCCATTTTGATCCTTTGTTGATTTCTCACACAAACTATCAAAATGACAACATTAAAGTTCAAAATTTGGTGAACATCAACACACATTGCTATCTCTAGCCAATGTACATTGATGGATGACAAACCTAGGTAAAGAGTTGGAGCATATTTCTCAATCATGAACCAACACAAAGAATAAACATAAAAACAAGGTTTATCATCATACATTCATCATTCAAGAGTTCACAAGTTAGGATCAATCCATATACATACAAAGTAAAGGTTTACTTACATCTAACCTTGACACAAAAGAGAAATTAGCTACACATATTCATGGTAGCTTGATCAACAAGAATCGGTAGAAGAGAAACGAGCATCAACGACGATTTTATCGACAAAATGATGCTTTTTATCTTCCACAAATGAAATGCTACAGTGTAATATACTTTTTTCTCTGAATGCAATAGTGAGTGTCTAAAAAAAACTGATCAAGACCACTTTATAAGGGGGCTGAGTGTCGCGAAGCGTGCTGAGCGCGCAGTCGCCTGCTGAGCGCGCTTAACTTAAAAGTTAAACCGCCTAAACGCGCTGAGCGCGCTTATAAGCCCGCTGAGCGCGCAAGCTACTGTAAGTCCTTCTATCCTCGCGCTGGGAGTGCGCTCAAAGCATGCTCGAAAAATCCAAATTTCTTCAAACTATTTTTGTGGGATCCTCGAGGCTCCATTCCACACCCTTCCATGTAAAAATCTGCAATAAAAACACAAAAGATAGATATATACGACAAATAATGAAATTAACTAGAAAACGGTTATAAACGGAAATAATGGGAAAAGGCATGGATTTACGAATAAAGCTCACAAAAAGGTGCTAAAAACTAATCTAAATATTAACACTTTCTAGCACCTAACAACTCTCCCCAACTTGTCTCTTTGTTTGCCCTCAAACGAAGATAATTTAGAATAGAAGCAAGCGGAAAACAGGGAACAAACACCAACAAAACATAATGGTTCAAACCAAATAAACACGCACGCAAGTACCGTTCGTCCTTACGAAGAATGAAAATATGTAAATGAACTAAATTCTAAACATAATTAACAAGCACAATTCATAAGCAACAAATGTTCAAATTAGAATCACCTACTTTATTCGAATGAGCCTAGCTCAATATATCCAAGGGACAAAACACACTCATAGCAAAAGTGTCAGCATCCAGAACAATTCATACATTCATCAAATCAATTCAACAAGAAAACCAAGGAAACAAAGATCACTTAAGGGCTTCTAAAGGTTGTAACTAGGCAAGGTTAAACAAGAAAGGGATATTTGTAAAAGGCCAATGAATCAAAGTGGTTAACAAAAATTATCAACAAATGAAGAACATGCCAATAACCCACTTAGACAAACCTCATAACAATTCAATTCAAACCTTTCTTTTCTTTTCTATTCTTTTTTTATGGTGCACTCTTTCATTTTCTTTTCAAACAACTCCCTTTGGAGTGCAAAGCATAGCACATAATAGTGCTTCAGGTTTCTTTCTTTCTTCACAAGAGGCACCAATTCACCACTCCATTTTCTTTTTCACAAACTAGCACAACTCTCCCCAACTTTAAACCATACTATAATTAATGGGCAATGTTCTTCAAAAGTATGTTCAAACAAAGGGTTAAGTGTAAAAACAAAAGAACTAGAATGAATCACAATGATTTTCATTTAGCATCAACAACCCACTATAAAGCGCATTCTTTTGATCATATGATGGGTAGATACAAGATTCATTCCAATTCAAGGCTCAACATGGCTAGCAAGTGCTCACACCTCTCATAAGGTAAAATTGAAGGTTATATAGATTGGTGGTTTTTCTCATAATCAAAAATTGCCTAGATCATTTCAATGTTTCCACGGTTTGCACATGAATAAAAGATTAAACATGAATCATACGAGCTAAACAACATTTACAAAATCACTCAATATTAATGAACAATGGAGGGACTCACATTTTTCGTTGTGTCCTACTTGATTCCAAAATGAACAAAAATGCAAAATGAAGAAAAGCTTGAAAATCATGTGAAGCACAAAGTTCAAAAACATACTAACATTCTACCAAGCACAAAACAGAGTACCTTTGTGTGCACCAACTTAGACTTATATCATCACCATCAATGAAAGGTGAAGTGCAACACTTAATGTTCAAAGATACAAGCTTGCTTCAACCATCCATTACCTTAAAAAAAAATAAAGTTGGAAAACAACAAAAATTTCTATATAAACTAACTAAATAAACATAAAACAACATCCACCCGGATGTTAAATTCATTAAATCAACCAATAAAAATTTTTAACACCAAATTCAAACTCACATCCGCCCGGATGGAGACTACAAAATTCCTAGTAGTCAATACAAAATCCAACCATAATAGTTATACCAAGTAAAATAATAAAAACAAAACAAAATAACATAAAAGACTAGTCAAACCCCAACGTTAATCAGAACTAGAGCTATCCACATCATCATCACCGCCATCGTCATCACGGTCGCCTTCGCCTACCCCCTCCGGAAAACCAGGCCTGCCCTCAGGCCAACGAGCATAAGCGAAGAGTTCATCGCGAGTCCTCAGCCGGTGGTCCACATGTGGCTCCCGAATCTGCAACTGCAATTGCATCATAGAGTCATGCATAAATAAAAAAGCCCGCTGATGAGCCTCGTGCATGGCCCAATTGGCCTCAGTACTTGGA
Source organism: Lathyrus tuberosus (assembly GCA_022829125.1). Classification (NCBI taxonomy): domain Eukaryota; kingdom Viridiplantae; phylum Streptophyta; class Magnoliopsida; order Fabales; family Fabaceae; genus Lathyrus; species Lathyrus tuberosus. The sequence goes on from JALAZF010000397.1 coordinate 4,193,995, forward strand.
TCAAAAGCGTGCCCGCGTCCGCACCCACGGCCACGAGCAGGAGCAGCAGCAGCTACAGGGACAGCCTGATCAAAATCAATCGCCCCCATACAATGTCGAGTGACATAGTTATCATCAACAATCTGGAGCTTCACATTCGGGTGGGAAGGCAATGCAACTTGTGCCTCATGGCATAAAGCCATAATCAAACCTGGATAAATGAGAGCGCAAGCCACACGGTCTCCAAGTGGTGTACCACTGGTGGCAGTTCTCTTCAATTCATTTGAAATAATCCTCCCAAAGTCCACGGTATGTCCCGCTGTGCACAAATGAAAAATTAGAGCCGCGGTCTCCATGGGAATAGATGAGGTGTGGCTTCTCGGTCGAAGGTTGTATAGAACAACCGACATGACAAGCTGAGTGACAGAATCCAACACTCTCCTAGCAAACTTTATCGGCACACCAGCAACACTTAAAGTGTAAGTGCCCCCCTCTCTGCACAAAGACTCCCTAAGTTGGTCGGCATTCCAGTTCCGCCGAGCCAACGTCCGTGAAAAATCACATAAATCATCTTCCCCCAGCTGAGGTGGTCCCCCAAGATAGGTATTGATGGATTCCCTCGAGAAATTTATTACCTTCCCCCGAACCCATGTTTGAAAAGTGAACGTCTCACCATCAGCCGGCAATGCATTAGCATAGAACTCCCTAACAATGTCAATGTTGTACTCAGGGAAGGGAGAACCAAGCTTATCCCATGGCCCACCCTGCACAAAATGACTCATGTTCCTATGTGGACCATCAGGATCAATCATGATTAACCTGTCCGGCCATATTGATCTTTTTTCAAGCTCCACATATCTTTGTTGATGCTCGAGGCCAACAAAACGTGTTGAATCAAAATGGCCAGCGGGAGCTCTTCGGTTAGGATTCGACGTCGAACCAACACGTTGCTTCTTTCTTCCTGACATCTGAAAAACACAAAAGAAAAACAACGTACAAACAAAATAGTACCACAAGTTAGTGAAAACAGCAAGCTAAAATTACTAAATTATGTAAACAGTAATAAGAACAATGACAATATAGCAGAACAGAGTTGGGAAAAGGGGGAATTTTTCTGCAAATCTCAGAGCGCGCTGAGCGCGCTCTGCGAAATGCAGAAAAAAACCCCCTATGCATAGATGGCTCAAACAGATAGACACAACCCCTAATTTCACTACACAGCCAGTTACAGAGAACTAAAAATCCAAAATAAAAGCAAATTAACCTTTCTACAAACCCTAAGTCTAAAATTTCATACCCTAATTTCCACAATTCTAACTAGTAACAACATGCAAGCATACTCAGTAAACTCTTACACAGAAATTCGTCATTACAGAGGCAAAGGAAAGAAGAAGAACATGACATCCAACAATTACTAACAATGTCCCAAAAAAAAATGGGTTTCTAATTGAAAAATGAAAATATTGCTAAAGCAAAGACTTACAATGCCCGATGATGATGATGATGGTCAGCAGAAAATGAAAGGGAGATGATGTAGAGGAGAGAAAATCAAGGAAATTTTTTTTTTTTTGAAAATTTGGAGGAGTGAAAATGGAGGAAAAATGAGGGAAATGAGAAAAAGAGGCAAGGTTGTAAAACCCTAGCCACTTTAACATTAACCTGGGCTGGGTACATCATGGTGGGCCCAGAAATTCAAATATATTTTTTTTCAAAAATCGCAACCCGCGCTGAGCGGGCAAAGAGCACGCTGAGCGAGCTAGCCTCTGGAAGTATAGGTTCATTTCTTTCAATAGCGCGCTGAGCGCACAGAGCAAAATCAAAAATTCTCGCAGCAGCAAAAAGACAACATCCACATGTTCAAAACATCACCCTAAACATCATACAACAACAATTTTTCACAAATCATGTCTAAACAGCAAATTCACTAGTAAAAACGATAAAAGCTTACAGTGTTGGGGTGCCTCCCAATGAGCGCTTGTTTAACGTCGGCTAAGCTCGACGGTCCAAGATGCTCAATTAAGAACTTCAAGGAGAACAGTACTGGAAGCTCGATCGAAATTCCCTAGAAGGTAAATTTTTAGACGCTGGCCGTTAACGGTCCAAGAGTCCTTCATTTCCAAGTCTTCGATAACAACCGCTCCAAAATCCTTCACTTCCTTCACACGAAAAGGTCCGGACCACTTGGACTTTAATTTTCCTGGAAAGAGTCTTAACCGAGAGTTAAACAGCAATACCAATTGTCCGGCCTTGAAGTCCTTTTGCCGGAGCTTCTTGTCGTGGTACTTTTTCACTTTTTCTTTATACAACCAGCTTGAGTGGTATGCGGCATTACGCATTTCTTCCAGCTCAAGAAGTTGCACTTTTCTTTTGGTCCCGGCCAAGTCCTTGTCAAAATTCAGCATTTTTAAGGCCCACAAGGCCTTGTGCTCCAATTCAACCGGTAAATGGCAAGTTTTACCATAAACCAATTGAAACGGAGTTAGACCAATTGGAGCTTTGTAAGCAGTGCGATATGCCCACAAAGCCTCATCCAATTTTTGTGACCAATCCTTTTTTGAACTAGACACGGTTTTTTTCAAGGATTCTTTTTATCTCACGGTTGGATACCTCAGCCTGACCATTCGACTGCGGGTGGTAAGGGGTCGCCACCTTATGTGATACACCATAATGTTTTAAGACATTTTCGAGAGGTGTATTACAAAAGTGCGACCCACCATCGCTAATGAGCACCCGAGGAGTGCCAAAATGGGAAAAGATGTATTTCTTTAAAAATTTTATCACCGTTTTGCCATCAGCCCTCGGTGAGGCAATCGCCTCAACCCACTTCGAAACGTAATCCACGGCTACCAACATGTATTCATTTCCAAAATATGGTGGAAATGGACCAACAAAATCGATGCCCCAACAATAAAAAATTTCTACCTCTTATATGTTTTGAAGAGGCATTTCATCACGTTGTCCAATTCCACCTGTTCTTTGGCACTGGTCACAACTTTTGGCATGGAGATGTGCGTCTTTAAAAAGAGAAGACCAATAAAAGCCCGATTGAAGGACTTTAGTGGCCGTTCTCGCACCATTAAAATGGCCTCCATAAGGCGAGTTTTGGCAATGCCAAAGAATGCTTTGAGCCTCATCACTCGTGACACACCTTCTCAAAAGGTTGTCACTTCCTAACTTAAATAAATACGGGTCGTCCCATACGTAATAACTAGCATCCGAAAGGAACTTCCTTTTTTGGTTCCAAGTTAGGTCTTCGGGCACCCAACCAGTAGCCTTATGGTTAGCAAAATCTGCAAACCAAGGCCTAACTTGGACTTTAAAAAGTTTTTCATCAAGAAATTCCTCTTGGATTTCCTTTTCAGCAATGGTGACCTCAACATTCACAAGGCGAGACAAGTGATCCGCCACCAAATTTTCCGAACCCTTTTTATCTTTTATTTCTAAATCGAACTCTTGTAATAAAAGGATCCATCGGATGAGCCTTTGCTTCGAATCCGGTTTGGTTAGCAAATACTTGATCGCCGAATGGTCGGTGTAAACAACAACTTTAGACCCGATGAGGTAGGATCTAAATTTCTCAAGCGCATACACAATAGCAAGTAATTCTTTTTCGGTCGTGGCATAATTAACTTGTGCCTCATTTAAAACTTTACTTGCATAGTGTATGGCATGGAAATTTTTTTCCTTCCTCTGGCCAAGTACCGCTCCAACAGCATAATCACTTGCATCGCACATAAGTTCAAAATTTTTGGTCCAATTTGGAGCGATTATTATTGGAGCGGTAACTAACTTTTCTTTTAAGATTTCGAAAGCGCGAAGACATTCATCGTTAAAAAGAAATACCTGGTCCTTGTTTAGCAAGTTGCTCAATGGTCTAGCCACCTTTGCAAAGTCTTTGATAAAACGCCGATAAAATCCGGCATGCCCAAGGAAACTTCAGATCCCTTTCACGTTGGTCGGAGGAGGCAACTTCTCTATCACTTCAACTTTCGCTCTATAAACCTCAAGGCCTTTAGACGAAACTTTGTGGCCGAGCACAATTCCCTCCGTTACCATAAAGTGACACTTCTCCCAATTTAGCACTAGATTTGTTTTCACACACCTCTCTAGCACAATTTCCAAATTTGTCAAGCATAAATCAAACGACCCTCCAAAAACTGAAAAGTCGTCCATGAATACTTCCATCGTCTTTTCTATTAAGTCGGAGAAGATAGCTTGAACGCACCGTTGGAAAGTTGCCGGCGCATTACATAAACCAAAAGGCATCTTACGATACGCAAAAATACCAAAGGGACACGTAAAGGCCATCTTCTCATGATCCGCCGGGTCAACCGCAATTTGGTTATACCCCGAATATCCGTCCAAGAAATAATAGAATTGCTGCCCGGACAACCTCTCTAACATTTGGTCCATAAACGGTAATGGAAAATGATCTTTTCTTGTCGCGGTGTTGAGCCGTCTATAATCAATGCACATCCTCCACCCCGTCACTGTTTTTGTCGGAACCAACTCATTTTTTTCGTTACGAATCACGGTCATACCTCCCTTTTTTGGCACAACATGGACAGGACTAACCCAAGGGCTATCGGAAATCGGGTAAATCATACCGGCTTCCAATAGCTTTACCACTTCTTTTCTCACCACCTCTTTCATTGTTGGGTTCAAGCGGCGTTGCGGTTGGGCTACCGCCTTGAAATCTTCTTCCATCAAGATACGATGCATGCAATAAGCCGGGCTGATTCCTTTTAAATTGGAAAGGACCCAACCTATAGCATCTTGGTTTTTCTTCAAAACATGAGTTAGACGGCTTTCCTCTTTTTTGGACAACACGTTACTAATGATAACCGGCTTATTACCACCGTCATCAAGATAAGCGTATTTTAAATTGGAAGGCAAGACCTTCAATTCAAGTGGTGAATTCTTAACTTTCACATCCTTTTTTAACTCTTCCGGTTCTACCTCCCAAGGTTGCAACTCTTTGAGGGATTCAAGCTCTTTTAAGCACTCTTCAAGAGCTTTTTCTTCTTCTTCGGAAAACACTTCAAAAGAATCATTAAGAGCCATTTCCAAAGGAGAAATTTCATGGACATGCTTAGAAACCTCCAAAGTTGCCTCTTCCATCGCATCGATCCTAAAGCTATCATGTTTATCCTTTGAATGTTTCATAGCTTCGAAAAGATCAAAACAAACCTCTTCATTTTGAACCCTCACCTTCATTAAACCGTCATCCACATCGATCATCATTCGGGCGGTTTTCATGAAAGGTCGGCCAAGAATTAAAGGTGCATCTTCATCTTCCTCCATATCGATAACAACAAAATCAACCGGGAAGAAAAATTTGTCAACTTTTACCAAGACATCTTGAGCTAACCCATGAGGGTGAGTTGTGGACTTGTCGGCCAATTGCAAAGTCATACGAATGGCTTTCATCTCAATGTTCCCAAGCTTCTTTACAATGGACAATGGGATAAGATTAATGCTTGAGCCCAAATCAATTAAGCCCTTTCCAACATAGACGTCACCAATGGTAACCGGCAAAGTCACACGCCCCGGATCAACTTCTTTTTTAGGAAGAGTTCTTTGGATGATTGCACTACAACTCGCATCAAGAACAATAGTTTCCGGTTCCGAATACCTCCGCTTCTTCGTGAGAATGTCTTTCATGAACTTTGCATACTTTGGCATTTGTTCCAAAGCTTCGGCAAACGAAATGTTAACTTGTAATTGCTTGAAGATGTCCATGAAACGCGTATAGTGCCTCTCATTTTCCTTCTTTGAGGGAGCATGAGGATATGGTAAGTTTTGGATCGGAATAGCGCTCACTAGTTCCTTTCCCTTCTTTACTCTCCTAAGTCTCTCTTTTTTCTTCAACTCCTCACCACTATTATTTTCAACTTCAACCATGTCATTACTTTTATTTTCAACTTCACCTTCACTTTCACGTTTATTTTTAACTACTTCCTCATCACTACAATCCTCCACAAGACCATCAAGTTTTTCTTCCTCCATTTTTTTCTCCTTTTCTTTCTCCAACTCCCTCCTACTTCTAGTAACAATCGCCTTGCAATGCTCCTTAGGATTCACTTGAGTATTCGCGGAAAAGGAAGGACCCGATTGTTGTTCGGTAATTTGCTTGGAAAGTTGCCCCACTTGGTTTTCAAGATTCTTAATCGCCACGTCACTACTCTTTTGGTTGGCCATAGACATTTGCATGAATTGGTTTAAAGTGTCTTCCAACTTTGAGCTAGCAACCGGAGGTGGTGGAGTTTGATACAGATTTTGCCGGTGTGAAGGACCGGCACCATAACCTTGATTATTTTGATAATTTGTTCGCGGTTGAAACCCTTGATTTCCTTGATAATTTTGTTGAGAATTGTGTTGTTGTTGGTAAGGTTGTTGTTGTCTACCTTGATAATCCCTTTGATTTGCCATATAGTTCACTTCTTCAAAACCCAGAGGAGGACAAAATTCGGTGTCATGCTCCCCTTTACAAAGTTCACAACAAGCTACTTGCTTACTTTTGCTCGGCTCCTTCATTTCTTTGATTTGTTGAGTCAAAAGCTCCACTTGTTGAGAGATAAGCTTGTTTTGCGCGAGGATCGCATCGTTAGTTCCCAATTCAAGGACACCGGGCTTCTTTTGAGAGTTGCCACAGCTTTGACTTTGAAGATCGTTTAGAGCCATTCTATTGATAATATCAGTTGCTTCCTCGGCATTCTTTGCCATCAAACTTCCTCCCGCAGTGGCATCCAACAAAGTCTTACAATTCGGTTGGAGACCATTCTTGAAGATATGAATTTGTGTTAACTCATCAAACCCGTGACCTTTACATTTGCGAAGCATGGACTTGAATCGTTCCCATGCTTCATTGAGGGATTCATTGGTTCCTTGAGAGAACACTGAAATTGCGGTTTTTGACTCCATGAAACGGTTATGAGAGAAGAACCGTTCAATAAATTTTTCCTCCAAGACATTCCAATCGGTCATCACAGCTGGAGTTTGATCGAGGTACCAATCCTTTGCCTTTCCAAGCAAAGCATGCGGAAATAATCTTTTAAAGAGAGGTAACTCTTGTGCTGGATCTACACCGGCCGCTAATGCAATCTCATAGAATTTTGTGAGAAATGCAAAAGGGTCTTCATGGTCCATTCCGGTGAATGGACTTCCATACAACAAGTTCAAAGTTCCATTTTTTATCTCGGCTTACCTTCCTTGATTATTGTTGTAAAACTGAGCGGTATGTCGTGGACTATTCACACAAGGTGTGGATACGGGAGGTGGAGGTGGTTGCGCCATGATTGGTGTGAATGGTGGTGGTGGTGTTGTAGTAGAACTTCCTTCTTGCTCTTGTCTTTGTCTCGCAAGTTGCCTCCTCCGTCTAGTTCTGCTGTTGAGTCTACGAGCGGTTCTTTCAATCTCAGGATCGAATAGAAGTTGGTCCGCCGGTAGTTGCCCTCGCATAAACAAAGTCTGCACACTTAAACAAAACAAATCAACAAGCACAAGAAAATTTGTAACAAGTCTAAAACTTCACAACTATTGCAATGCTTGCAATATCAAATAACAATCCCCGGCAACGGCGCCAATTTGTTGAAATACAAATAGAGTTCGGGATTAAGTTATCGTTCCACAGAGATTGTTCGGTGATATCGCAGCCGTTCTACAGTCGCAACGTTTCAAGCTTTAAAGTAACAAGGGTTTTTAGGTTGTTTTCGTAGCGGTTGCATTCAAATTTAATTAACAGCGGTAAAGAGATTGTTTTAACGGTTTATAAAAATATGTCAAGGTTAGGGTTCGACAAACCACTTTGCACGTATATAATCGAAAAGCTAGTGAACTCAGTTAAATGATAGACACAATCACATATCCGCCCAATATGTTTATCTCTAACACATATTGTGAGTTTTGCCATTTTGATCCTTTGTTGATTTCTCACACAAACTATCAAAATGACAACATTAAAGCTCAATATTTGGTGAACATCAACACACATTGCTATCTCTAGCCAATGTACATTGATGGATGACAAACCTAGGTAAAGAGTTGGAGCATATTTCTCAATCATGAACCAACACAAAGAATAAACATAAAAACAAGGTTTATCATCATACATTCATCATTCAAGAGTTCACAAGTTAGGATCAATCCGTATACATACAAAGTAAAGGTTTACTTACATCTAACCTTGACACAAAAGAGAAATTAGCTACACATATTCATGGTAGCTTGATCAACAAGAATCGGTAGAAGAGAAACGAGCATCAACGACGATTTTATCGACAAAATGATGCTTTTTATCTTCCACAAATGAAATGCTACAGTGTAATACACTTTTTTCTCTGAATGCAATAGTGAGTGTCTAAAAAAACTGATCAAGACCACTTTATAAGGGGGCTAAGTGTCGCGAAGCACGCTGAGCGCGCAGTCGCCCGCTGAGCGCGCTTAACTTAAAAGTTAAACCGCCTAAATGCGCTGAGCGCGCAAGCTACTGTAAGTCCTTCTATCCTCGCGCTGGGAGCGCACTCAAAGCATGCTCGAAAAATCCAAATTTCTTCAGACTGTTTTTGTGGGATCCTCGAGGCTCCATTCCCCACCCTTCCATGTAAAAAACTGCAATAAAAACACAAAAGATAGATAGATACGACAAATAATGAAATTAACTAGAAAACGGTTATAAACGGAAACAATGGGAAAAGGCATGGATTTACGAATAAAGCTCACAAAAAGGTGCTAAAAACTAATCTAAATATTAACACTTTCTAGCACCTAACACTAGAACAATTAAGAACTTGAGTTGTCCTGAAGCAACTAGATATCTGGTAGATCATATATCTTACAGGATGTATGGTTTTGAGGACAAGGATTTAAGATCAATTGCTATTTGTGGAATTTACAAATATTTAATTGATTATCCTTGTATGTTAGAGTACAAGATCACTGGTGACTAGTTGGTACATCAGGAAGTACAACATCTCTTGTTGCACCAGCTCAAGGATCTGTTCTTTAGAGAATGGGTACAGTCAAGATAAGGAACTGGTGTTCTATTAGATGGTGAAACATCTTGTAGTGGAGTATGTGTAGAATCCTATTAATTCAAGGAGTGAATCTCTGGAGCAAGGGAGATGCAGTTGATGATCTTGGTACCATACATGTGTGTGTGGTAGGATCTGTCTTCCTTCTGGTATTGCAAGGCATGTAATCAGACTAGGAAGTTTCGTGGCAGGAAGTTTGGCTAGAATGTAGTGCTTATGGAAGTAAAGATGGAGATATTTTTCTTGGATCAGTTTATTTCTGACCTAGGAGTATTGGAGTGCAGTAAGTGTGTTCCAGTTTCTACTAGAAGCATCTGATCTTTATCTAGAGAGTTTCCTGGCAAGAAACTTGTCTAAAATATGGTGCTGATGATAGCACTACTTGGGTCAGTTTATTTCTGATCTAGGTGCTTAGGAGCGTATGATTTTGCTCATCTTGGAGGGGAAGGATAAGTGGCAGTTATCTCTGATCTTCTGAAGAAGGCTCTACTTAAGGAAATTAGGATTCCTTTTGTAAAGACCTTGTGTGACTGATCTCTTCTAAAGAATCAAGCTTTGGCATGTTTGGCCTTTCTGAAGATGAGGTGGTTATTGTAATACAGTAAAGCAGGATGGAGGTTGTCTACTCTAACTTGATATCCTTGATCAAGACTATGAGAACATGGAACTCTTGTTCTGTTATAGGGAGGAGGTTCTTCTAAGTGGCAGAATGAAGGACTGAACTCTCCAGCTGGATGTCTAATCAGGTGTTGTGACATCAAGCGTAAACTTCAAGGTCTTAGTTGATGTTGTGGCGCATCATCGTAAGATAAGTTGATCTACTCATAAATAAATGGAATTAATGCTTCAAAAAGGTCAATCTCATGCAGTTTGCGGGAGCTGCAAGAAGGAGTAAATGTTACATGTCTGAGTCTTGGTGTATCTAAGATGGCTTGCTATGGAGTAGGGGGATTATGTAACTTGAAGATTAGGTTTCATTAGTGAATCAGAAGATTTTCTGGAACTCTGAAGAAGGCTGAGATTAACAAAAAAGTGGAATTTAGTTGATCTTTATCGTGAATTCAAGAAGTGTGCTTGGAACTAATTACTCTTGTACAGAAGGGTAGTTGGTTGAAAATCAAAGGAGGTTTTGGTTCTGTTCATATCTTGGAGCTTGTGGTAGAACCCCTAGGTTGTTTATGAAAGATTACATTTTTTTGGGAGTTGAATGAGAGTTTATTTCTCTCTTCGGTTGTCTGGAGTTCTTATTGATCAAGCTGGATGAGTTGTGTTCTCTGAAGATCTTCATTTGGATTACTATGCAAATTGTAAGTCCAGTGGTAATTGTATCAAGAACCATAGTGTATGGTGTCTGTGATATGATCAGGGTGTCCTAACTGATGTTAGAACATCATTATGGTTTCTGAACTTGGAGTTCAGATTGTGGAAGTTGATATTCGCCAGTTGAATCAGAAGTGTTCTATCTTATCATATAGGTGAATGATAAATTGAAGATTGTCTTGGATCATGGGGTGTTTATCTGGAATACTGAATCTTGCTGAGGTCAGAATGCTTGTGGAGAGGTTATTTCTTTTGCTACAAGTCATGCTAGAGAGAAGTGGATCAGTTTGGTGCTTGTGAAGCAAGTAAGCTGAGGTTTTCTGAAGCATGTATTTGATGTCCTTCAAGTGTGAAGAACATCTGGGCGAGCTAAAAAGCTAATGAACTCTGTATGTCTCTTTGAGGAATGTGAAGCATTCCAGATTCAATTGGATTATATCTCAAGGAACAAGGATATCTATGGCTGTAAAATTCAAGGTGGATTTGTACAGGGTATGGATGGTTTCTGGATGAGAGGGATCAATGGTGATTTTGATCTCAATCCAAGAGTTTGTTAGTTGTGGTACAAGGATGTGATCCTGGTACTTTCTCACTATATGATCATGAAGCTGTCATGGGATATCATGTGGTGACTTTGGAGTGTTTCTTGTTGAAGAAGCATCATTTGTGAAAGATAGGGGGAGAACTTTTGTCTGTTAAATGTACTAGTGTGGTACATGGATTGCTTAAGGATCAAGCATTAAGTGAATGCGTTCAGCAGGTGTGTTGAACAGAGGGTGCACTCTTGAAGACATGAAGATGAGTCTTATGTTTTCCATTCATTAAAGGTGTTCTTCTTGCAAAGGAGTACTGGTTATCAACGACACGGGGAGTTGGAGTTCTGTTTTAGATGTATTGCTGCAGTAGTGAAGTTGTTTATCAAGATTTTTTGTGGTTTCAAGCAGTTTGTGATAGAATACCTCTGGTGAAGATGTAACGTCAGACGAGATGTCGTGACAATGTGCTACTGGTATAAGTTCTAGGTGGACTTAACAGGTTGTTCTGATTCTGTCAATGGGTATTAATGGATTGAATCAGAGTGATACAAGTATCTAGAGAGTCCTTGTTGCTAACTGGGAGATATTTGTAGAAATGTCTTAACATCTTGGCCAATTTTATTTTCTTCTGGTTGAAAGGATTATTCTTGGGGCTCGTTAAAAGGGACGGCGACCATGCTTCAGATGGACTAAACAAGTCTGACAAGGCGTCAGGACATTATTTAGGACATGTGGGTGCGTCCTAATTAGTTGTTTTGGACGGTGGAGAGTGTGTCTTAGAGAGGGCATGTTAAGCATGTCTCTTGATGCTAGTGCATTCTTTGAACGGTTTCTCATAAAGTTGAAACATTCAAATTCTAGTTGGGCAGTGCACAGTCATTTATGTTGAATTTACCTACCTAAATTTATTTCTCCATTGAATTGTTTAGCGGTAACTTTTATGGAACGTAATTTTCTAGAAAACTGTTTCGGTATTTAAAGGAGGCGTCTGTTTCTGGTTTTCCAAGTTGAGGTTCTTGTTCTGGGTGGCTTTGTCATGTCTTTTTTCTGGGTTTGGGTAAGTACCATGTGGGTATGGAACTGTGTTGGCTACTTTTACCAATTTTTGGCTAAAAAGGGGGATAAGGGGTGTGTATTCATCTCGGTTGTGTGTTGGTTCTTACAACACATAACTGATATTCTTCTTGGTGAGGAGTTGATTCTTCCAGCTGTTTTGCAAGGATGTTGGATGAGATGTTCTAACATCCTTGAGTCCTTCCCTTGTGCCTTGTGATCTGAGTTATGAAGCAAGTTGTGTCTTGTGACATGAGTTACATACTCTATGGACTCTGTGTTACATATGATACATCTGTTTCTTCCTAAGCTCTTTCTAAATATTCTTATGGGTTCTCTTATGCCCTTTAAGAGGAAGAATTATCCCTCCGTGGCAAGTATAGGTTTGAGGGGGAATGTGTTGTATACTCTTCCTCATGTACACCAACAGACAACTAGGAATTTCAGGGGTAAGAAGGAGTCTCAGAGGTGTTCCAATCATATCCACAAAACGTTGGACTTTCTTTTTCTACCGAAGAAGTTTTAACCAAAAATTTGTCAAAAGGATGTTGTGCAAGATGTTCCAACATGAAGAAGTCTGGTGAAAGAAGACTTGTCAAACATGATGTCCTAACGTATGTCTTGACATCTTGACCTGATATAGCAGGTTGTTGCTAATCTGGTCCAAGGTTTAAGAAGCAATCAGAACATGGATCAAGGAAGAAATAAATAGAAGATTCGAAGCCCAAGGAAGCAGAAGATTATAAAAGAAGACCAAGACCTAGGACTGGATAATAACCAAACCTATTGTAACACTTTTGTAAAGTAGAAAATAGGGCTTAGGTTTTTGAGAGTAGTAGGCTTTCTTGTGTTGTAAGTCTCCCTTTGTATCAATTTGATACATTGTGGAAGACATAGATGCTTGTACAGATTCAAAAACCTATAGGTAATGAATCAAGTATTGTTCTTGGATGAAGCTTTTAAGTAAATTCTAGTTAGCTTGTTAGTCAAGAATTCTTGGTTGAACTTTGTATTGAAAGAGGATTCTTTCAAGTAGAATATACTGTTGTTGTCAATTGTAACTGTTAGATAATCACAGGTTGTGATTTAGGGAGTGAGATGGGTTTCTCTTATCAATTAGATGTGACTTCTAATGATAAAGTCTCCATTGGGTAGTGATAGATAAACGAGAGGTTGTTTAGTGTAAACCAACGGTTGTTTACATAAAACTATACTACTGATAGTGGATTCTTCTTCCTGGTTTGGTATGCCCCCAGATGTAGGTGATTTGCACAGAACTGAGTTATCATATTATGTGTTGTTTATCATTCTGCAATTTACAGTTCAGTTTTAATTAACATGTTGTAACAGATTTCAAAACATCTGTCTTATTATTGTTGCTAATATTCTGAATATTAGCTTGTGTGTTCTGCTCTTGTTTTAAAGTTTTGCAGAGAATAATGTCGTAACATGTGTTAGGACATCTGCTAACTGTTATGCCCGAATTTCAAACTTTGTAGTACATAGAACTAAGGAGGAGCTTACAAACCTCAGCCTTAGCTTTTCAGACTTAGAAGGAGCTTACAAACCTCATATTCTGATGTTGACAAAGGAAGTTAAAATATTATGTTTTATTTTCTTAAATATGGAACTAAGGGGGAGCTTACAAACCTTAACCTTGGAACTGTTTGACTCAGGGGAAGCTTACAAACCTCAAACTCTGATGTTACTAAGAAAACTAAATTACTTTTTCTTGAAAGTAGTACTTAGTATGAAGTCTACAGAACTCAGCTTTGGACTATTAGACCCAGGGAGGGCTTACAAACCTCATACCCTGATGTTGTAGAGAAAATTATAACTGCCCAACATTGTGCTTTAAATACTTGTGTTTGGCATCATCAAAAAGGGGGAGATTGTTAGAACAAGATTTGTTCATGACATAATTTCCTTGGGTTTTGATGATAACAAAGTATTGAAAGAACAATGGTTTATTTGATGTTTGTTACATGTGTGCAGGTTCTAATACTTGTAAATATTATAGTCATAATTTGTTTTACATTACGCACACTTTGGGAGTTGCTGAATTCCTAGCTTCTGGTGGCAGAATATGAAGAACACTTGCTAAGTGATGTCTGGCGTAGACTCTGAAGCTGAAGGTCTCAGCATCAAAAGAAGCGACTTAATTGTCTTTACACTTAGTGAATGAAAATTGGCTTCTGGTACCTTTCAGAGTTGGTGATAAAGCTGGAGTTGTCAGTACTTGAAAAACCAAGTTGTATTGCCAAATCAGTTTGTCAGCTAAAATCTACAGATTGCAAGGCCTAAGAAAGGTTGAGATACTTTATGGATATCTACTCTCAACAGCACTAATAGTAAAAAAAATCTCTTGAAGGCTCAAAGATTAAACATGTTACACATTGGATCAAGATCTTCTAGTGTATCTATCTTCAACGTCTCTTGTACTATGGAGTAACAGCAAAGACTATCGATCAAGTTACCTCTTCAATGCCTAGTTTCTGAAAAGGCTATAAATATGGCTGAAGGTTCAAACTAAATCTTTAACAAGGATCAACCAGAAGAAAGAGTAACAAGATCAGCAATTATCAACACAATTGTATATTCAGATTTTCTGTTGTAGGTTGTAATTGTAAAAGCCTTAAGATTTCCTACACATTGAATACCTTAGAAATCTTAAGCGCTTTAGGTATTTGTTATGGTGATTTCTCATACCTCTTATACTTGTATTAAGTACACCTTGTTCTCTATTTTGCTTAACTTGTTTAGCAGTTTAGATGGAAGTCTCGAGCGAAGATGTTTGAGCCACGTAAGTCTCTTGCTATGTGCTTGAGATATGAAAGTCTTAATCAACTAGGTTGATTGAGCAGAAGTCTTGTGTCATTGGGATACAGGCAAGGAAGTCTCGAGCCAAGATGCTTGAGCCACGTAAGTCTCTTACTTTTTGCTTGAGCTGTGAAAGTCTTAATCAACTAGGTTATTTGAGTAGAAGTCTTGTGTCATTGGGGTACAAGCAAGGAAGTATCGAGCCAAGATGCTTGAGCCACATAAGTCTCTTGCTATGTGCTTAAGTTATGAAAGACTTAATCAAGTAGATTGATTAAGTAGAAGTCTTGAGCCAGTGTGGCTTGAGCAGGTTGGCTCGGTACATGAAACTGGAGTAGTAAGTCTTGAATCTGAGGGGTTCAAGCAAGGATGCTTGTTTCATGGGACCTGGAGCCGAAGTCTTGAGCTAGTGTGGCTTGAGCAGGTGAGCTCAGTACATGGAGCTAGAGCAATAAGTCTTGAACCTGAGGGGTTCAAGCAAGGAGGCTTATTTCATGGGACTTAGAGCAGAAGTCTTGGGTCCGAGGGACTTGAGCAGAAGTCTTGGGCTGAGGGCCTAAGCAAGGAAGTCTTGGGTTCGTGGAACCTGAGCAAGAAGTCTCGAGTGTAGCTTGAGCAAGAATTCTTGGACCTTGGGTTTGAGCATTTGTAAAATTCTTATGTAGAATGCATAAGCAATTGCAATCATGATTTGATTATAGTGAAAATATCTTGTGAAGCAAGGGGACTGGACTACTCTCAGTTTGGGAGGAACTAGTATAAAATTTTGTGTCTTATGCTACTATTTATTTGCTTCTGTTAATATTCGGCTGCTACGAATTAACCAGAATTTGAACACCTGTTTAGATTCTAAACTCTTATCAGATGCAAACTAAGAAAATGGAAGACAGAATTCAACCCACCCCCTTCTTGTGTACTTTTCTCACCTTCAGACTTAACTCTTTAAAAACCCGCTCTCGGATACTAATACATATCCTTTCAGATTATGATCGGTACTTGAAAACTCTTTACTTTCTTACAAGCATTGAAATGAAAAACTCAGGCTTTAAAATAACTCATAAATAAAATTCTCTTAATTGATTATTGATGTATCATACAAAAAGTCACGATATATATCTCATGTTAGTCCCCATAGGACTACTAACTCATGGTAAATAATAGTACAATCAGAGCAGTTATCGCAATCGAAAAGATGATTGACAGTAAAATCATAAATTGACAGCTGTACTGTAAATAAGAGTAAAAGTAACCTGACTGACAAGAAATTCATTTGAATTGAGATAGATCCAATGCTCCAATGGAGACTTGAGTACAGAGCAATACATAGAAACTTAGAAAAAAAATATGTAGATCTGAAAATTAATAAAAAATATGGATTAAAATCTATATCTCCTAAAACTCATACAAACTATGAGTTTTTATAGGGAAATTCTAAATGTCGACTAAATTGAATTTGTTCAATGCTCATCAAAAAGAAAATATTCCAAATCAGAAAGTGCAAGGATCCCAAAACAACAATAGGAAAGCCAGATAAGGAAAAAAAAGTCGGGAAATCTCGCTGGCATGCTACGGCCTCCTGTAGAAGGCGTCTGGAAAATGTATGGCAGTGTGGCTAGGGCGTGCATGCTGCTATGGCCCATAGTAGCTGGTACGGGTGGCTGTAGCAGCCCTCTGGAAAATGTTTGGGAGAGAATATGTTTTTTTCCTTTTTCCCGCATTTTGCTCATTTTGGTTCCTCTTTTGTCTGAGATACTTACTTAAGCCTAAAAAAATATCAAAAACACAATACCGCACATAAAACATGATAAAATGAAAGTAAATCGAAAGAAAATGGGAAAATAATATAGTAAAACAACTAATAAAAGTAATGTGAAAACCACTTATCAATCATAGAATCGAAACCCAACAACAACTATTTAATTAAAGCGCCTATAAAATTAACATTTCACCATTGTTATAAATTCCAATTGTGGTGGTATGTATACACGAGTTTATTATAAAGTATATGGATTACTTGTTTTCCCCTACCCCTCAATAAACATATACAAGCATTCAAATTGATTTAGAAGATAATAATCTAAAAAATTAAATTATTCTTGAAAACCAATTTAAACGATCCACTGTTTATTGAATTACATGCATCTCGTAATTCATCTTTCACTCTTAAACATATAGGTTTTGGTTCAATGCCCCAAGTTCTTAAAAGCAACGGTTCTTTCTCTTCTAGTTTATTTTGAAAAGCAACAATTTGTTGACTAATTCGAATCCATCGTCATCACTAGCATCATCATTATCTTAAATGATGATGATTATTATTATGATCATAGTGAGATGAATCATAATTTCTCAAAAAATTTGATGTTTTGCAAAATAAACTAGAAGAGAAGAATCGTTGCTTTGAAGTACTTGGGGCATTGCACCAAATTCTATATGTTAAAGAGCAAAAGAGAAATTACAAGATGCATGCAATTCAAAACACATTGATTGATTTAAGTTGATTTTCAAATATAACTTAATTTTTAGATTATTATTTTCTAAATCAATTTAAATGAATGCATGCTCAGTGAGGGGTTAGTGAAATAAGCAATCTACATACGATATAATAAACTTATATTCTAGGACATTACCAATAACACAAACAACATCATTTATCCAAAAAAAAAAATTGAACAATAACAACGTATCAACTTATAAAATGTTTCACGAACGTAACTTTTATTGAAAAGATTTGTGGAGAATGAAGACAAAGAAATGATCTACTTGTCTCATAATGGAATCCACAATGAAAGAAAGATGAACCTAAAGTGAAAGCTACAAACATGTGTTAAATTTGAATGGATTTCATTCTAGGTCTTTCGCACAAGTTTGCAGCTTTTACTTCCGCTTCATCCTTTTCTTGTATTTTTTTCTTCATAGCAACACAAACCATTTATATTTTTTCTTCATTCACCTTCCCTACAATTAAAAATGTATTAGCATGACATTATAATTATAACAAATGCAGAAAGTTCACTTCTATAATCCATGCACTTCTATAATCCATAAACTAGCAGAAAGTTCACTTCTTAGGTCATATTTAGTAACTTATTAGTTAATAAGTTGATTCATGAAAACATACCAAACCAATTCATTCCTTCTGCATTTCAAAATTTATTTTATTTTGAAAAAGCTCAAGTATTTTCCAACTAAATATAATAAGTTAAAAATCAAAATAGAAATATTATGTATGTGTATGTATTACCTATCCTAAATCAAAAAGGCACATTTTACATTAGCTTTTGTGACAATCACATAAGTACTTTAACAATAACTAACTCACCTCACTAATTGTAGCGCCATAATTGAGGTACCTATGAAACTATTAGTAGGTACATAATATGAAGATGCTGATAAATTCACAGCTTGTGTGTATGCCTGTAAATTAATGAAATGTCAGAAAGACGGTAATTAAAAATTGAAATATAAGCTCTTTTATTTTACACTGGTAGCTACCTGAAGAATAAGATCCCTCCTCTTAATAGAACTCATTTCCTCTTCGAGCTTCTTCCTGATTGGTTTTAGTCGTTCAACTAAGATAATGCATCTAAGCCTAATAGCTTCACAACAAGTCTCTGATGTTGTGCTACCAAAAGTTAACCCCCCTTAAATTATGCTCAATGTTAAATATGTAATTCATTCTTTAAACATGTTCTTGTTTTGTTCATTGTCATTACATAACAATCTTGAGATCAAGATTGAGAAGAATTCACCATAGATCATGTCACTTTCTAGCAAATCTTTTAATTCTCAAGAAAGATAATTATGAGAATTGGTGCAAGAAAATTAAGGTGGTTTTTTGTTACCAAGATCACTGGGATCTTGTGAAGGAGGGATTATCACCGCTTGCAGAAACTGCGACAAATCAAGTGAAAGCATCATATAAAGAATTAAAGAAGAAAGATTATAAAGCTCTCTTTATAATCCATCAATGTGATAATCTAGATAACTTTGAAAAGGTTAGTGATGTAGAATCAACAAAAGAAGCTTGGGAGATTCTTGAAAATTCGTTTGGTGGCGCAGAGAAGGTGAAAGAGATGGGGATACAAACTCACAAAAGGACTTATGAATTGCTTCAGATGGAAGACAATGAAAGTATAACAGATTTCTTCACCAGAGTTACAAAGCTAGTGAATGAAATCAAGGTATGTGGAGAAGTGTTGACATCAAGATCAATTGTGTCAAAGATCTTGAGGTCATTCGCTTCAAAATTCAACCATGTGGTAGTATCCATAGAAGAGTCAAAAGACTTGTCGGTATTGACGAAGGAAGAGCTTCAAGGGACGGTTGAGTCTCATGAACAAAGGATGGCTGAAAGAGCTGCAGGAAAGTCGAAGAGTAATATGGCTTTGTATGCGCAATCAGAAAAATAAGGGAAAGGAAAAGGAAGCTGGAATGGCAACAAAGGTAGACGAGGCTACACTAATTCGACTGGTTGAAATCAACATGAAGGAAACTGGTCGAATCAGAGAAAACCCTGGAACCAAGGCAACCAAAGAGGTGGTGCTGCAGGTAGAGGAAGAGGTGGTGGTCGAAAGCCTGACAAAAGCCACATTTAGTGTTTCAATTGTCAAAAGTATGGTCACTATTTTAGTGATTGTCTAGAAAAGAAGAATAATCAAGAAACAGATGCAAAGTTGGAAAAACTTGAAGAAGAAGAAGAGATATTCCTAATGGTCACAACAAGAGATGAAGAGAGTTTCCAAGATCAGTAGCACTTGGACTCAGGATGCTCATCACATATAGTTGGAAGGAAAGATTGGTTTGTCAACATGAAGCCCTCGATGAAGAACATTGTGAAATTTGCAAATGACAATACTCTAGCAGTTGAAGGTATTGGTGATGTTCTGATTATGAGGAAAGATGACAAGAGGTCAATAATTTCCAATGTGTTATACATACCTGGCATGAAAAGTAACCTGGTAAGTATAGGAAAGCTTGTCGAAAAGAACTACAAGGTAGTTATCGAAGACAAGATGGTGAGAGTTCTCGACACAGGTGGTAGGTTGATCTTGAAGGCTCCAATGTCTCAGAATACGACCTTCAAGATTGAACTCAATGTGATGGAGCACAAGTGCCTAGCAATTGCAGCCAGCAGAGATGAGTGGTTATGGCATTTTCGACTAGGACATCTCAACTTCAATGACATCAGAGAGCTAAAGAGAAGAAATATGGCTTCAGGATTACCTGAAATCGACATTCCAAGTGAAGTCTGTGAAGTGTGTGTTCAGTCAAAACAACACAAGAATAGCTTTAGCAAGGATGCAAGAAGGAAGTCGAAGGAAATTCTGGAAGTCATATACTCTGATGTATGTGGTCCAATCCAGGTGGATTCGATTGCAGACAACATTTACTTTTTCACGTTCATAAATGATTACAGTCGAAAGCTGTGGACTTACCTCATCAAGAAGAAAAGTGATGTGATCGAGGTATCTGCCAGATTCAAATCTATGGTCAAAAGACAGAGTGGTCGAAAGCTGAAAATTCTGAGGACTGATGGTGGTGGAGAGTATGTGTCGAAAGAGTTTGATTCATTATGTAAAAAATAAGGGATTGTGCATGAGGTGGTGCCACCATACACTCCACAGAAAAATGGAATTGCAGAAAGAAAGAACCGAACCATCATGAACATGGTGAGAAGTATGTTGAATGGAAAGCATCTACCCAAAGAATTATGGGGAGAAGCAGTTTTGACAGTGTCATACCCTAAATTTTGACCACAAGATTTCCCATCATTGTGTAAATCATCACCACAATATGGATGTACCTTCATGCCTCATCAACCTTCTCAAAGATTGTTGAGCATTCACTTCAATCAAGAATTAGGGTTTTTGGCCCTCTCAGAGCACTTGGACAAAGGATCAATCAAGAATTGACATAATCTTCAACTTGTCAAGCCTCTCAAGCATCCATGAAGGATCAAAAGGTCTCCCATATTAAGAAAACACAAGAGTGCAACATTTCAAGTTGATCAAGCCTCAACATTATCAGTGTCACCAAATTAGGGTTTTGGTCGACCAATGCCTCCAGAGGGAAATTTTCATCTGGGCATGGGCTAATACTTCAAAACGTGATCCAAGAAGCTCAAAGGGACCTCATGGATCCAATCATAAGTTCAATTTAGCCTCAGGGGATGCATTCATCATAAATCAAGAATTAGGGTTTCTTGACCTAATTCACCCCTAAGTTGACTTTTGGAGCTAGACATGAGCCAAAACTTCAAGGAATGTTTTTGAAGACCTCAAATATCATATATTGATCCTCTTACAAGTTCAAATGGACACAAAGAAATTGGTTCATGAGCAATATAGAGATTCAGATTCATCTGGATCCCAAACTAGGGTTTCTGAGAAAAAGCCAACCATGTCTTTGACTTTTAACCAAGACATGGTCTCAAACCTTGGGAAGTGATTCAAGACACTCTAAAACACCTATGGAATCCATCAATTAGGTTTGAATTAGGTCAAGGACTTGATTTCATAAAAGATCACAAAGTTTGAAATTCATCTGACAAAAAGTCAATTGTGCCTAAAAATCAAGTTTGACTTTTTGGATTTCTTGACAAACATGGCTTCTCTAAGTCAAAAACAATGTTAACTTATGGTTTAGATCATCATCCATCAAGAAAAATAAGAAAAGTGGGATTACTTGCAAAAGGGGCAACCTTAAGAAACTTGAATTTTCACTAAGTCATGAAAAAAAGTGATTTCTACCCAACTTTGCAAGACCATAACTTGTGATCCAAGCAACTTTTTTCTTCCATCCAAAGCTCAAATGAAAGCTCTAATTACATACTTCAAGATTTTCAACTACAACATATTCCAAATCCTCATGGATTTTGAGTTATGGATTGATCAAAATCACAAAAAATGGAAAATGAACACTTTTTCAACACTTAGTGAAATTTTGGACAAAATCTGTTGTGTGTTTTCACCAACTTTGAGGCCATTTTTCATTATGATCCAAGATGAATCAAGACCAAAGTTAAACATCAAAGTTGAAGTATGTTATGTGGGCTTTCCAAAAAGTACAAGAGCCTCCCATGATTCAACTTGAGCAAGGAGTTATAAGCCTAAAAAAATGGCATTTTTCACCTTGCCTACACAATAGCATTGGTACATGACTTGATCCCACAATTTCTTGAGCCAATTTTGGACATTTGCATCATTGTATTTCTGTCCAAAATCAACATGAATGATGAAGAATCTGATCACAAGGCCACCGAGTCAAAAATCCTATCACTTAGGCATGTGGTATTCAAAGTTCATTTCCAAAAACTTCAAATTTGTCATGAAGCATTGAATGGATGCATAGAGTTGGCATGTATTTGTCCATAACATCACAAATGAGTCAAGATGAATCCAAGCATCAGAAGACCATAGGCCTGCAAGATTGACTCAAGTCAATGGCTAGAGGAGACTTTGGCTACATGACAACTTCTAATGGATAATGGAGTGATCCAGCCCCCAATCACTATTTCTCCCAAAACAAACTTTCTCTACTATAAATAGGGGTTCTTTCTGATCAGTTTGGGTACACCAAAGCATAACAACACATGTTTTCCTCCAAATCACTCTCAAAAACCAGAATTTTCTTCTTTTTCAAGTAACATTCGAATTTTCAAATAGCGAGCAATTCCATCAAAACCAACCATCCTAACGCCTCACATATATCATATATAAGTGATCCATAACTTTAAAACATGTCTGGAACACCAGAATCATTAAGTCATTATCCATTTACTTAAGCTTTTTGTCAAAGCTGCAGTTGAGGTGCCACAACAAGATCCAGGTGCTTTCAATCCATTCCAAGCTTCCAAACACCTTACATAAGGTCCATTGAAGTTGTCCAAGTCATCAAACAACATCTGTAACACCTCCAACACACAATTCAGTTTCTTCTTGCAAGAGGTAAGCCTGAACTCTCAAACTCTATGATCCATGCATCATAAATGTGTTTTCAAGTTACAAACATGTCTCTGCACTTAGGTAGAGTGTTTCCCCTCAACCAATTACTTTGTAGCTATCGTGTATAGGATTTCATAGTGTTCTTGCAGAAATTAGGGTTCATGTGTTCATCACTTGATTTCTCACTCCACACTTAATATAAATGCAATTAATTGGTACCATTGGAATCCTTGTTCAAAAACTAGTGAATTGATGCTTACAAAAGTCAAAACCATTAAGTAATCAGAGAGAAAAGTGAGGTTTTGCAAATCAGCCATGGCGCAGGCACGAGGAAGAAGAAAGTGATCGTTGGCGCCATATTCAAATTATTTGAATTTTTGAATTTTTTTTATTTTTCTTAATTGGTTTCAAAAATTAATTTCTCTCTCAATTTTAATTATTTTTTATTAGTTTTTTTTTTTAATTCACAAAAATGTTAAAATATTTTATTCTACAAAAAATTAAATTTATATTATTTATTTAATATAGTTTGAATTTTTGTAAAGAATTTCATTTTTATTGTTTTTAAACATTTTAAATGAAATTTTCCTCTTTATTTTTCAAATTCAAATGAATTTCACACTTTCATATAAACATAACATGAATTTTCAAAACATTTTTCAAAATTCACAACTTGTTTTAAACATATATTTGATTTTTTATATCATTTTCTATTTAATTTTCATGTAAAAATTGTTTTTTTAATTAAAATTATGGTTTTCTTTAATTCTGATTTTTCAAACTTCATTTGAAACACTTTTGGGCCTCTAATAGAGTGTAAGACCCATCCCCTTTGTAAATACAATAATTTTGGGTCTCAGTCATTGTATAAGTCCTGATACGATTTTTAGAATAAACGGTGCGATCGTTGTTTTTCATCTGGGCATCTCTTTGAGCTATAAGCCCCAACTATTGTATAAAAATAACTTTTTGAGCCGCTAATAGAGTTTAAGACCCATCCCTTTTCACACACAAATATTTGGGCTTCAGTCATTATATAAGTCCCTCTGTAGTTTTCAAAACCGCGACGCGATCGTCGCCTTTTCAAACAAAAATCATCTAGGCCTCTCCTTGAGTATAAGCCCCATTTTTCTTCTTTTACATACACTTGAGCCTCTAATAGAGTGTAAGACCCAACCTCTTTGTACATAAATAAATTTTTGGGCCTCTGTTGTAGTATAAGTCCCACAACGTCTTTCGGTATCGCAGTGCGATCAATTGTTTTCAAATAAGTCATCAGGGCCTCTTCTTGAGTATAAGCACCAATCCTTTGTACATAAACTTTGTTTTCAACAATAAACAACTTCCATGGGCCTCTCCTTGAGTTGTAAGCCCCATACCTCTGTTTTCAAAATCATCTGTCTGTTTAAAACTGGTACTAAGAGGAGCATTATTCTCGGTGAAACTGCTCTTAGACCACCTGGGCCTCTCTTTGAGTTATAAGCCCCAAACTTTCTTTTCTTTACAACAAATTTCTTTTAATTCGAATTCAAATTCAAAGTTTTCTCAAAAATTTCTTCAAATTTCTTAAAACCCTAATCACACAATTGTAAATCATACACTCAATCACCATACACTTGGGCCTCTTTTCAGAGTATAAGACCCAGCCTCTTATCTTTTTAATACATATTTGTTTATATACCTGTCAATTCACTTATTTGTATATATTCTTATGCATAATTGTTTAGAGTTTCCCCCAGTAGTTAGGTCTACATTTAGGTCAAACCAGAGGTTACTTTCTAATTTAGTCAAACTACTTCCCTCATAGGAAATTCCCTCAATATAGTCTGCCTCCTCTTAGGCTTATTCAATATGGAACAGAGAAAGACATTATTCCCGGTGAAATTTTTCTCAAAAGTGTCAAAACTTAGAAATATATATGTACATAAGAAATTCATTTCCCCATAGAGGATTAATTCCCGGTGAAACCTCTTTTGAATTTCTTCAAACCTTAGAACTGTTCAACAAAGAAAGGACTTATTCCCGGTGAAACCTTTCTTGAACTTTTCTAAGGCTTGGACCCACAGGATTCTTAAAAGCATCCCCAGCCTCCTCTTGGGCTTATTACAAGGAACCAAAGGCTTCCTAAAAGTATAGGATAGAAATTAGTTATCTCTACTAGTTGAATCCCCAAGAGAGTCAAAATTCTAGAACATCATACCATTCTAGGGTTGATCTTCAACCAACAGCCTTCTCTTGGGCATCATACAAAGACCCCTCTCTACACCAGAGCCTACCACTTCTTGAGAGACTTGGACAGTCTCATCCTCCTCTTGGGCTTCATTAAAATAAGACTTGCAAAGTCTCATCTCCTCTTGGATCTCACACAGAGACCCTCAAACTTCCTAAAAGCATAGGAAAAACCCTAATCATTTTACCAATGCACCAGTTTCCAGCAGAATTGAAGACCTCATAGGTTTTCAAACTCATCTTTAAACTCCCCTGACACACAACAAGGCTTGACTTTCACCTTAAAAATCCCCCAGCCTGGGTCAATTTACCATCAATAAATCCCTAACAGAATCAGAGCCTCATGACATCTGGTACTCAAACTCTTCCCTGATTCCTTGCAAGAGTAAACCCTTTGTGTTCCTCAATACAATTTGGACCTGCTCTTGGATTTCAATAAATCCTCAACAAGAGATAGCCTCCTTTTAAGCTTCATATAAGAACTTCCTCAGTCAGCCTCAATCTTGGGTTTTGTACAAGACAGATAAAACCCTCCCCAATGGAGTCAGTTTCCTTTAGCTTCAACCTTGGGCTTTGATCAAGGCACACAAAAATCAACATCCCCTCAAGATGAGACCATGAGTCCTCTCTGCAAGAGGATATTTCCTCTATACATCACATATCAAAACAAACAATCAAAACCTTTTTCCAGATAATTTCTATAAGTGGCACACTTGTTGATACAAAATCCAAGCTGGAGTCCCTCTATTATCCTAGCTAAAATCTCTCTTTCATCTAACTGCTGTAAGTGGCAAGCCTTTGGATTCCATACATCCAAGCCAATGTCCCTCTTTTAGCATGAAAGAGTCATGAAGGAAAAAGTGGCATTGCTCTACACTGAGTTAAAGCTTCTCCCTTCATGACATCTCTCTTCATAAGAAAAATTATGGCATTACTGGATTCCATACATCCCAGTTAAAGTAATTTCCCTTTGTAACCAATTCTCAACACTTGGGATGAATAGGTGAGATATTCTCCCTTTAGAGATGGAAAATTCTCTCTCAATCCCCCTTTTAGCTTTAATCTTGGACCTTAAACAAGACACAAATACTCCAATAGATTCAATCTTGGGCCTTAAACAAGACACCAAATATTTTTCCTCCCATAGAAATAGGAGGAACTACGATTGATCTGATTTTCCAAATCTCTTTACGGGAAAACATAAGCATAAGATTGTGAAATCTTAGCGAGCACACAAATAAAAAACTTTAGGTCCAGGTACCTTCCCAAAAATAATAGAAAACCCAAAAACAACAAAAACATTCTCTCAACACTCCCAAAGGAGAAACTTTCCCCAACCCATAACAGATAAACACAAGAAAGCATTTCAAGTTAACAGAAATACATGCAAAAGAAGGTTCTTATGGATTAACATAGATACACTGGGTGTTAATAGCTTCCCTTTGTATAACCAAACCCCGATCCCCGATCTCTTAGCATTTTTTACAGAAAACATTTGCGTGCAGGGTTAGTTTAAGATATCTTCCCCTTCCTTAACCAACTTCATAGGATAAATACAGAAATCAAAAACTAGCAACCAAACCACAATTTTGCAGTAAGGTGGTCGCGTCACCGACAAAAACCGTACGCTACAGAAAAATGGCGACTCTGCTGGGGAGTTTTAGAATTAGAGTTCCTAAGAGGTCTAGGCCTTGCTTTGCATTTATTTTTCTGCTTATTTACTTGCTCTCTCATTTTTATATACATATCATCTACTATCATATTATTTGATACCCATGTTTAAATTACTGTTATCTGGGAATGCGATTAATACACATCTGGTGAGTCCGAGAGAACATTAAGATAAGTGGTGGCGTATTCGGGAAGGCTTATCGGGAGTGAATCCCGACCAAGCTGACTTGAGAGTCCACCAAATCAGTGGAGGTGCCCGCGTGGAATTACCAATGTTGAACGAGCATGTCGTGAAAGCTTTGTTTTTTCCCATTGGGTTACCCTTGAAGCTGAGGATTTAGTAGACATTTAACCAATAAACCATTAGGTAGTGCGGTGACTATTGAGAATAGTTGATACGCGATAGTACACTCAAAGGAGATTTATCTTGGGATATTACAGCTCTCCTGAGTTAATCGGCTTACTGTTAATATCCCTAAGAGGGGTCAATGATTTTGGGAACCTCTGTTAGAACCCGTTCTACAGATATAAAAATTAACCTATTAGTACATACCTTAGGTATGGGTAGATCCATGGCTCCATTCTCGTGATGATGAACCCCAAAACACATGTTTTCAAATGTTTTTGTCTGCTGCACTCATGCATCCATGCATTCATTAACAAAAACCTTTTTCAAACAAGAAAAAAAATATTTTTCTAAAAGAACTGAAACAATAATTGCAAATATCAGAGAGGTTGCGTTATGGATATCAGAAGAAGAAAAACGCAGAAGTACATCTTCAAGGTTCCAAAACTAGAAGACCTAAGGAAATTGGGAAGAATGATTACTAATCCCGAGGCTTTCAGAGCTAAACACGGAGGACTGTTGCTCTTTTGAAGGTCAACATGGTTGAAGGGATCCTGTCTACACTGGTCCAGTTCTACGATCCGGTTTACCACTGCTTCACTTTTCCATATTACCAGCTTACACCAACACTGGAAGAGTACTTCCACCTGATTGATTTACCTATCACTTATCAAGATCCATTTTCTGGACTGGAAGAAATTGCAAAGGGAGGAATCCAGGGTTTACCAGCTAAATTCCTGATGGATAAAGCTCTATACTTTGCGAGTATAGGAAATATAACTGCTTTTGAAGATGTCTTTGTTCTGCTCATATATTGGTTATTCCTCTTTCCCAACATTGACAACTTCGTCGACACCAATGCTTTTAAGATATTCTTAATTGGGAACTCAGTCCCAACCTTGCTCGCGGATGCTTATCATTCTGTATAATTAAGAAATTTGTACAGTGGAGGGATGATCACGTGTTGTGTACCATTGCTCTACAAATGGTTTATTTCCCACTTGCCAAGTCTGCTGCTTTTTGGGATCACAAGAGTAGTCTGCGATGGTCGCAGAAGATTATGTCTCTTACCAATTCTGACATAGATTGGTACAATCGGATCTATGACGGAGTAAAATTCATCGACAAATATGGAAATTTCCCTAATGTACCCCTCATTGGTACTAAAGGAGGGATCAACTATCATCCAATTTTAGCTCGCCGTCAGCTTGGATACCCGATGGCAAATATCCCACATAATGTTCATCTGGAATGTCTTTTCTTCAAGGAAGGGGAAAATGACAGGGAACTAAAGAAAGAAATAGTGCATGCCTGGAAACATATTCACGGGAAAGGGAGAGAATCACTGGGGAGGCCAAAATGCATCTCTGCAGAGCCTTATCTCCACTGGGTCCAAACTGCCATACCCTAAATTTTGACCACAAGATTTCCCATCATTGTGCAAATCATTACCACAATATGGATGTACCATCATACCTCATCAATCTCCTCAAATACTGTTGATCATTCACTACAATCAAGAATTAGTGTTTTGAGCCCTCCCAGAGCACTTAGACAAAGGATCAATCAAGAAATGACATGATCTTCAACTTGTCTAACCTCTCAAATATCCATAAAAGATCAAGAGGTCTCCCATATCAAGAATCAAGAGCAAGATTGTAACTTTCCAAGTGGATCGAGCCTCAAGATCGCCAGTGTCATTAAATTAGGGTTTTGGTCTTTCAAGGCCTCTAGATGAAAATTCTCACCTAGGCATGACCCATTTCTTCAAAACATGACCCAAAAAGCTCAAAGGGACCTCATGGACCCAATCATAGAGTCAAAATAGTCTCAGGGGATGCATTCACCAAAAATCAAGAATTAGGGTTTCTTGACCTAATTCACCCCTAAGTTGAATTTTGAGGCAAGACATGATTTAAGGGCCTTAAATACACCATATTTATCCATTTATAACAATGGATTGATCCAAGAAGCTTGATTCACAAGTTTCAAATTCATCTAGACCACAATTAGGGGTTTGAAGAAAAAGTCAATTGTACCTTTGACTTTGGACCAAGACATGTTCCCATACCTTGGGACATGATTCAAGACACCCTAAAACACCTATGGAATCCATACATTAGGTTTCAAGTTAAAGTATGTCATACAAGCTTTCCAAAGAGTACAAGAACTACCATTAATTCAACTTGAGCAAGGAGTTATAGACCTCACAAAAATGCCTTGCTCAAATTGGTTTTCAAGACAGATTGTGTGCATTATTTGTGGTACACGATTCTTGAGTCTAATTTTCGTGACTATGCAAGACTGATCCTCATCCAAATTTAACAAGAATCTTAGTCAATCATGAAGAACCTGCAAGCTTGGACCCTAAGGCAAGAATCAAATCCCTTTGGCATTAGATCATCAATGTTGCAAATCCAAAACCAAGCTTTGTCATTTGGCATTGATGTGGTGCATTGAGGCGGTATGAACCAGCACATATCAGTCCAATTAAGTCAAGGTTGTTGCAAAAAATTATAAGACCTAAAGCTACAAGACCAGCTCAAGTCAATGGCCAAGAGAAGACTTGGTACCTTGGCATTTAAGAAAGTGATACATGGGCATATCCATTGGATAATAGAGTGAACCAGGTGCCATTCACTATTCCTTCAAAAACAAACTTCCTCTACTATAAATAGAGGTCATTTCTGATGTTTCAAACACACCAAAACAATACCAAAACCTTGTTTTCTCACTCTTCATCTCTTACTTCAATTTCAAGTCACATTGGAGCAATTTGGGAATTCTTGAAACCAGCACAAAAACCACTCAAATAACTATCCAAACACATCATAAATCATCCATTGGAGGTGTTCAAACCTTCATCCTCATTGTACAACATCAAAATCAGAAAGTCAACCTCCAAAACCTTAAATTTTAACTTTTCTGCATTTTTCAAGCCATGCCTTTATCCAATCACTTTCAAAACCAATTAACCCTTCAAATACTCTCCAAATATCATCCTCAAACTGTCCCAACAAGTTTCCCTCAACTGTAACACCATTTGAGTGAGTTACCATTTTGGTCACTTTTGCCACTTTTGCAAGAAAGAGCCAATTCTTGTTCCTGAGGTTTCCAGCTGGTTTTGATCATCCTAAAAGCTTCTAAGGGATCAATCAAGAGTGTCTAAAGCATTGGATTACTTCTGGCACAAGCATCTTGACAGTTAGCACAAGGAGCTTCAAGAGGTAAGTGCATAACAACTCGAACTCTTTAAAATATGCATTACTTTGACGTCCATTGATCATGAACATGTCATACATATCATATGTGTTGTGTTTGAACCAATTTATCATGCTATTATTTCTTGTATGATGTGGTAGCATAGAACTTGCAAATTTTTGCCTATTTTGAAACCACTGTCGGGTTTTAAAATAGAAGCATTTTTAGAAAATTCTTAGACCACCATTGGATTCCTCATGAAATTCTAGGCAGGATCCATCTAAATTTCATCCAATTTCATGGAGAAATGAGGGAGATATGATCCTTCTTGCAAATCACACAAAACTTGGTTTTTGCCTTGGCCTGACCTGAATTTAGGATACCCATATATGTTTAGGGGGTGGTTTTGATACACGGATGTATCACCACCCCAGTGGTAGCAGCGTGCTTGTGTTTGGTTGGAGGGCGTGGATTCAACTCCCACCCAGACCATTTTTATTTCCTTCTCATTTTGCTATTTTTTCATATTTTTCATGATTTTCTTAATTAATCTCAAAATTAATTTCTTTCTCAATTTTAATTATTTTTTATTGGTTCTTTTTTTGAAAATTAATAAAAATATTGAAATATTTTATTCCACAAAAAAATTGAATTTATATTATTTATTTAATATAGTTTGAATTTTTGTAATTAATTTCATTTTATTTTTTTCAGACATTTTTAAAATGAGGTTTCCACCTTGATCTTTCAAAATCAATTGAATTTCAAGCCTTCATGTGATTAAACATGATTTTCCAAAATATTTTTCAAAGCTTACCACTTGTTTTTAAATATATTTGATATTTTATATTTAATTTCCTTTGAAAATTATATTAATTTTAATTAAAATTTGGGTTTCCCTCAATTTTAATTTTTCAAACTTCATTTGAAAAACTTTTGGGCCTCTTGTTAGAGTTTAAGTCCCATCCCTTTGTAAATAAACATTTTTGGGCCTCAGTCATTGTATAAGTCCCTAAACGATCTCGGCGCGATCGTCGTTTTCAAAACAAAAATCATCTGGGACTCCCATTTGAGTTGTAAGTCCCATTTTTCTTCTTTTTCAAACACTTTGGGCCTCTAATAGAGTGTAAGACCCAACCCCCCTTTGTACATAATTATTTGGGCCTCAGTCATTGTATAAGTCCCGATACAATTTTCAAAATAAACGGTGCGATCGCTGTTTTTCATCTAGGCATCTCCTTGAACTATAAGTCCCATATCTTGAATAAAAATAAACTTTGGGCCTCTAATAGAGTGTAAGACCCATCCTTTTTGTAAAATACAATAATTTGGGCCTCTAATAGAGTGTAAGACCCATCCTTTTCTCAAGACTGTCACAACTTAGAAATATTTGTACAAGAAATTCATTTCCACAAAGAAGATTAATTCCTGGTGAAACGTCTTCTGAATTTCTTCAAACCCTAGAAATGTTCTACAAGGAAAGGATTTATTCAAGGTGAAACCTTTCTTGAACTTTTCTTAGGTTTAGACCCACAGGCTTCCTAAAAGCATCCCCAGCCTCCTCTTGGACTTTGTACAAGGACTCACAGGCTTCTTAGAAGTTCTCAGCCTCCTCTTGGGCTTAGTACAAGGTCCCGAAGACCTCCTACAAGTATAGGATAGAACTTAGTCATCTCTACTAGTTCAATCCTGCAGAGAGTCAAAATTTCAGAACATCCATTCTAGGGTTGATTCTCATCCCTTAAAACATCAGCCTCCACTTGGGCATCATACAAAGATCATTCTCCAACTAAGAGTCAACCTCTTCATACCAGCAGACTTGGAAAGTTTCATATCCTTTTGAATCTCAAAGAAACCCTCAAGTTTCCTAAGAAAACGGGAAAAACCCATATCACTTCATCAATCTCCAGCAGAGTTTGAAACCTCCATAGGTTTTCATACTCAAAGTTTAAACCTTTACCATCAATAAAACCTTAACAGGATCAGAGCCTCAGGGCATCTGATATCTCAACTCTTCTTCAATCCTCAGCAAGAGTTGATTCCCCAATTTGGACCTGTCTCTGGATCTCAACAATCCTCAGCAGAAGCCAGCCTCCTCTTAGGCTTCATATAAGAATTTCCCTAGCCAGCCTCCTCTTAGGCTTTGTATAAGGATTTTTCCTCAGCAGATTTAGCCTCAATCATGGGATTTGTATAAGATAGATAAAACCTCTCCTCAATGGAGTCAATTTCTTTTAGCCTCAATCTTGGGCTTTGTACAAGACAGACAAAATACTCCCCAGAAGAGTCCATCTTTTTTCAGCCTCAATCTTGGACTTTGTACAAGACAGATCATACTCTCCAACTGAGTCAATCTCCTTTTAGCCTCAATCTTAGGCTTTATACAAGACAGATGTAAAACTCCCTAGTAGAGTCAACCTTTTAGGTTCAATCTTAGGTTTTGATCAAGGCACACAAAAATCAACATCTCTTCAGAGGAAATCAAGAGTTCTCTCTATAGGAAGACATTTTTCTGTATATCACATATCAAGACAAATAATCAAACAAACCCTAATTCCAGATAAATGTTGTAAGTGGCACACTTGTTGATTCAAAAATCCAAGTTGTGGTCCCTCTTTATCCTGGTAAATCTTTTCTTTCATCTAATTGCTGTAAGTGGCAAGCCTCTGGATTATTTACATCCAATCCAATGTCCCTCTCTTAGCATGGAAGATTCTTAAGGAAAAATGGAATTGCTCTACACTGAGTTAAAGTTTCTTCCTTCAGGACAATTCCCTTATAAAGGAAATTATGGTATTGCTGGATTCCATACATTCAAGTTAAAGTAATTCCCCTTTATAACCAAACCTTCCATAATTGTGTTAAACAGGTGAGATACCTCCCTTTAGAGATGACAAATTCTCTCTCAGCCAAACCTTTAGCTTCAATCTTAGGCTTTGAACAAGACACAAATACTCATCTATCTTTAATCTTGGGCTTTGAACAAGACACCAAACATTTTCCTCCCATAGAATAGGAGAAACTATGATTTCTCTGATTTTCCTATTTTCTTTAATGGGAATACGAAGGCATAATATTGCGAAATCTTAGCGAGCACACGAATCAAAAACTTTAGGTCCAGTACCTTCAACAGAAAACCCAAAAACAACAAAAACACTCTCTCAACACTCCCAAAGGAGAAACTTTCCCAACCCATAACAGATAAACACCAGAAAGTATTTAAACCTGCTAAAGAAGATCTATGGATAACCATATATACACTGGGTAATTGACAACTCCCCTTTGTATAACCTGAACCCGGACCCCCCAATCTCTTAGCATTTGTTAAAGAAAACATTTGCGTGCAAGGTTAGTTTTAGATAACTTCCCTTTCCTTTCCAGCTTCATAGGATAAATAAGAAATCAGAAAGTAGCACCAATTCCAACCAATGCGATAAGGTGGTTGCGTCACCGACAAAAATCGCACGCTACAAAAAAATGGCGACTCTGCTGGGGAGTCTTTAGGATTGAGTTCCTAAGAGGTCTAGGTTTTGTTTAGAATTTTCTATACTTTATACAATATAATATATATCGTTTACTGTTATACTACTTGATTCCCGTGTTTAATTTTCTGTCAACTGGGAATGCGATTAATACGCATGTGGAAAGTTTGAGAAAACATTAAGATAAGTGATGGCATATCCAGGAAACGCTTATAGGGAGTGAAACCCAACCAAGCTAACTTGGCAGTCCACCGAATCAGTCGAGGTACCCGTGCGGAAATATCTATGATGAACGACCGATTGTCGTGAAAGCATTGTCTATCCTAGTGCGGGTACCCATGACCCTGAGGATTTAGTAGACATTAACCATATGGCCATTTGGTAGTGCGGTGACTATCGGAAATAGTCGATACGCGATACTACACTCAAATGAGATACATCCTAGGATATTACAGCTCGCTCGAGTGAATTAGCTTGCTGTTGGTATCCCTAGGAGGGGTCAATGACTTTGGGAACCTTTTAGAACTCGTTCTACAGGTACAAAAATTTACCAAAAGAGTACAACCTTTGGGGATGGGTAGAGCTGTGACTCCATGCTCGTGACGTTGAACCCTTGAACCCATGTTTTCAAATGTTTTTGTGTGTTGCATTCATGCATTCCTTAAAAAAACTCTTTTCAAACAAGAAAAAAATCTTTTTTCCAAAAAACTTAAAAACAATAATTGCAAATATCAGAGGTTGCGTTATAGATTTCGGTAGAAGAAAGACGCACAGATACACCTTCAAGGCTCCGAAACTAGAAGGCTTAAGGAAATTGGGAATGATGATTACCAATCTCGAGGCTTTCAGAGCTAAGCACGGAGGACTGTTGTCTCTGTTAAGGGTCTACGTGGTTGAAGGAATCCTATCTACACTGGTACAGTTTTACGATCCGGTTTACCACTGATTCACTTTCCCAGATTACCAACTTGCACCAACACTGGAAGAGTACTTCCACCTGATTGATTTACCTATCACTGATCAAGCTCCATTTTCTGAACTGGAAGAAATTCCAAAGGATCAGGCCATTGCAAGAGCAATCTCTTTGGATGAGTTAGAAGTCAGGACTCACATAACCACTAAAGGAGGAATCCAGGGTTTACCGGCTAAATTCCTGATGGAGAAAGCTCTATACTTTTCTAGTATAAGAAACATACCTACCTTCGAAAACGTCCTTTTTCTGCTCATATATGGGTTATTACTCTTTCCCAACATTGACAACTTCGTCGATACCAATGCTATTAAGATATTCTTAATAGGAAACTTCGTACTGACCTTGCTCGTAGATGCTTATCATTCAGTACACTTAAGGAATTTATACAGCGGAGGAATGATCACAGGTTGTGTACCTTTACTCTAGAAATGGTTCATTTTCCATTTGCCCAAGTCTGCTGCTTTTTGGGATCACAAGAATACTCTACGTTGGTCATAGAGGATTATGTCTTACCCATTCTGACATAGATTGGTACAATCGGATTTACGAAGGGATAGAGATCATCGACAGATGTGGAAATTTCCCTAACATACCCCTCATTGGAACTAAAGGAGGAATCAACTATCATCCAATTTTAGCTCGCCGTCAACTCGGATACCCGATGAAGAATATCCAACATAACGTTCATCTGGAAAGTCTTTTCTTCAAGGAAGGGAAAAATGACAGGGCACTAAAGAAGGAAATAGTGCATGCCTCACAACATATTCATATGAAAGGCAGAGAGTCTTTGGGAAGACCAAGTTGTACCTCCATGGAACCTTATCTCCACTGGGTGCAAACTAGAGCCCTCAAGTTGAGGATGCCTTACCCTCGTCAAGAAGTTTTTCCCTTAAAGGAGTCTGTCCTTTATTTCATTTCTGATGCGGAAAAACTCTAGGTCGTTCTCAACAAATTTCAACGTGAAAAGAGCTCTTGGAAGAACAAATACCAAATCCTTAATTAGGAATGTATCAAGATTCAGGAACTGTTAAAAGAGAAGGATGCTCTGATTTGAAATATTAGAACATCATGCTATAGAAAGTCAGGAAGATCGATGAAATTCGCTCGCTCCTTTCACTTGGAAAAGGACCGTCGACCTGAAAACGGTTGAAGATCCCCGGTTAGAGAAAAGGAAAATACAGGAACCAGCATCTGAGCTCTCTTCAGAGAGAACTCAGGATCCATGAGCTTATAAATTTTCCTTACAGCACTTTGTAAAATATTGTACTTTTTCCTTGTAAAATACTACAATCTTTCGAATTCAATAAAAGGGGTCTCCTCTACTGTGTGACATTTGCAATCTATTTGTTGAAATTCCTTTTTGAATAAATCAAAAACTAAAAAAATATGTCTTTGCATATCATTCATCATTCTCACATAACACGTTTTTCTTATCTTTGAATCTCACGTATGTGTCACAATTCAAGAGTCAAATTGTCACACTCATACAATACTCGGGCCAATCGACAAAAGAAAATGGACGATCTCGAGGAAGAGAACAGAGAGCTGAGAGAAGAAATCGATGCTCTAAAAGAAAATTTGGAAAAACTTCACAGCAACATGCAATCCCTGGCAGCAACTCAGAAGCGACAACATCAAAGGACTGTGATCTCAGAGATCACATCTACACCCATAATGGAGACACATGAGAATCATCCTCGGTACATCATGCCTAAGGGTCGCCCCTGGGGTATGCCTTTCAACTTTATACCTGAAGGATATATCCCACCAGTCACTGAAGACCCAGAAACCGTAGTAGGAACCACTGGACCTGAAGGTTACAAACTTCAGGAAAGTGAATATGCAAGGGTTACAATAGCAACTCCTGAAGGTTACAAACTTCATGGAAGTGAAGTGCCAAGGGTCACTATTATAATGTCTATACCACAACCAGTGGTACACACTGTCCCGGAAGGACAGATTCCGCAAGCGATTTCTAGTGGAAACGAAGACATGTACGAAAGGATGAATGAGTTCCGGGAACAATTCTTGGAAAAACATAGGGAACTGCATGCCATTTGCGGTCAACACTTATTCGGAAAGGCTGCCGCGACCTCTGTTTGGTCCCTAATGTAAAGATTCCGCATAAATTCAAGGTGCCTGACTTTGAAAAATACAAAGGCAACTGATAACGTGAAGATATAATCGTTTATTTTGACTCGATTCACATGCAATTTAATTTTGTTTTACTTGTTTTTTGTATTATTATGTTGAGTTATGTTTGTGTTTCAGGTATTTTTCAAATAAGAGCATTCATGCAAGAAAACCGGGAAAAGAGCAAGAAAATGAAGAAAAAGTGCAAATTCTGCAATTTTACTGATACGGTGTTCGCCATTGGCAAACGGTGTTCGTTGTGAGCACCAACTCTTGCCCTCAAAGTCATTTGGTGATGTACGCTCAAAAAATGTCTACCCAGACAGAAAATCAACAGCTACTGATCCATTACTTCCAAGATAGTTGAATCAGTGCCGCACTCAAATGGTACATGGGTTTAAACCGCACCAAGATAAGTACTTTCATAGATCTCGGGGCAGCCTTTGTTCAGCAGTATAAATACAACTTGGACATGGAACCGGATAGGGATCATCTCAGAGTAATGTCACAAAGGGATAAGGAAACTTTCAAAGAATATGCTCAGAGATGGCGTGAAATTGCCGCTCAGATCTGTCCCCCTCTTAAGGAAAAACAAATGACAAAGATCTTCCTGAAAACATTGAGCTCATTTTATTACGATCGAATGGTTGCCAGTGCACCCAGTGACTTCACTGAAATGGTGAACATGGGAGTATGCCTTGAAGAAGCAGTCCGAGAAGGGAGATTGGTCAAAGATGCATAACCATCTAGCAGTACGAAAAGGTACGGTAGTGCTTTCCAAAAGAAGAAAGAGCAAGATATTAGTAATATCTCTCTGGGAAAGCAAAGGCGAAGGTATCAACCGGTAGCAGTGGTAACTCCCGCTATCAACCCAGCGCCAGCTCTGACTTATCAACCTCAGGTTGCTCAGAGCCAACCAAGTCAACAACAGTATCAGCAAAGGCCGCAACAACCTTTTCAACATGCTCGTCCACCGTACAACAACAACAATCGTACTACACGACCATCAGGGTTTGACCCTATACCAATGTTGTACGCAGAGTTATTTCCACTTCTACTGGCCAAGGGGCACGTCCAAACCAGGACTTCTCTCGCAGTACCAGAAAATCCACCTTTTTGGTTCCAAGCAGATCAAACTTGCCCTTACCATCAAGGAGGAAAAGGACATAACATTGAGAATTATCTCAGCTTCAAGTCTGATGTACAGAAGCTTGTTAGGAACGGGATTTTATCTTTCAAGGATACAAATCCAAATGTTCAGATGAACCCATTACCGCAACATGAAAAGACTATAGTAAATTTGATAGAAGGAGAATCTGTCAATAGTTATCAAAATCACAATGTACGCTTACTGGGAACTAACCTGGTAAAGATGCATTGCAAACAAAGTGGGTACGACCATGTGCCATCTCACAACTATCATCAGTGTGATATCTGCTACCAGGACGATCAAGGGTGTTCTGTAGTACAAGCATCTCTGCAAGAACAAATGGATCTGGCCTGGATTCAGGATCACCGGATCCGTGAAGTGAACATGGCCCATGCACATCCCAACATTGTATAAAAACACGACATTCGTGCAATGAACGTCAACTTAGTGGCAATGCATTTAAGACAAAGTCAGTATTATAATCTGCCATGGTATAATTACAGCACTTGTCCCATCTGCTCAACAAATAATCAGGGTTGTTCTTTTATACAAAAGGCCCTCCAGCATCAGATGGATCTCGGATGGATCCAAGACTACCGTGAAAGAAATGAGTATCAAGTCAATATGGTTCAAATCTTTGACATACGCTTGATGAATACCAGTCTAGTGGAATTGCATGCTAAACATGTCAGACTCGGTTTTCTAGCTTCACATGATTATCAAGACTGTAAAGAATGTTGCGAAGATGATCAAGGGTGTGCGCTTGTGCAAAGGACCCTTCAACATCTTTTGGACCACTGGTGGCTTCCAATCTACTTGGATGAAGACACATAACAGATTAGCATGACTGATGGGAATCCTGGTAGACATCAAAGTCGTGATATTCTCTCAATAGAAACAGATCTAGTGAAAATGCATTACATACAAAGCGGGTATGGTCGGGTACCACCGGACAATTATGAGCATTGTAGAGTATGCTCGGAAAATAACCAAGGATGTTATCTCGTACGAGCAGCCCTCCAAAATCAGTTGGACCGGAAAGAGATTCGACCGTGTTCAAGTTCTGGGTCGATCAATGTAACACCCCAATTCCCATCGCGAATAAATAATGCACATATAAATCTGAGTAACTAAAAATTTATTTTTCCGACAGAGAACAGGGATGTCACACTTCAAGAAAGAAAACACAATCTCTGCTCATAAATTTGATACATAGCATAAAATAGAATACCCTCAAAGGGAAACTTTTTCCATATAAAAGGAAAGTTCAGTTATGGAATAAAGCGGAAAGATCCATAACCGACTTGTTTTATAAACTAAATTGTTTTATAACACCAAAATATTCATACAAATGTAATACAAGATATATTCAACAAATGTATACATATATAACTAAAGCGTTCCCCGACTTCCGTGCTACGTATCAGAGCAGACAGACGACAAATGACGGAGGACTAATCTTCACAAAAGCCTCCAAGACTACTAATCTGCAATTGCCTCATAGAGCAACAAACCACAGCAAAAGGGTGAGAAATAACAACTAAATCATGATTGCATAATAATATGCAAACACCTAAAAATTCACATGCATAGTTATTCTCACCACATTTATCACACACCAATACATATAGCATGTCGTAAATACATAACCTATATCAATTATCCAACATAATCACGTATTTGCACATAAGGCATACCAAGTCATCACATATAGAAACACATCACACATCACATAACATATGTCTATGCATAAAACATATTATCCACAACCAATGCATTTATCACATATGCACATCAAATTACCAATGCTATCACAATCTCAACACATAATCAATCCATTCATGATTTATGCAAATGCACAGAGACCGACACAATGACTCTATGCAATGCATATGCGGTACCATCTATCCATCATTTCTCAACATCAGTTCACTCAGGAACTATTGGAATCATTGCTCGTTACTTAATGTAACTTCCCGTCGGGCATACGATGTTCCCCGTCGCTTTCGGTCCTCTTTGTATAAGGCTCACGATCGTCTATAACCATCGCTTTCGGTCCTCTTATTTTTAAGGCGCACGATCCGATCACTTTCAGTCCTCTTATTTTTAAGGCTCACGATGTTATAGCAGATTCCCTCTGGAATCGATTCATCGCTCACACCCACTAGGGCACACGACATCACAAGATGCATATCATGATGCTTGACACACAAGAACTCATGACAATCAAATGCATCTTCACACATATATGCAACCATAATTATACATATATTTCAACTCATCAATTCCATACATTCACAGTTCAACAATATGAATTATCTCATCATCAATGTTCATGCATTGGAAACCAATTCAAACAATGCATTTCATCATAAACCACAACAATCATGCAATCACAATTACTTGCACAAGGAATTCACACCACAAAGGATACTCACAACACATCATAACAACATTTCATTGATATTCAATCCAACAATGTATTTTACCACCCAACAACATCATTAATCATGCATCGCAATCACACTTAAAACAATGCATTTATTTCTCCACAAAACCACAAACCATCATCACAACATTTCATTTCATCACATATGTGCACATCATACAACAGTACACAACTCATACGTTATATATCAAAAACAAATTGTATGATAACACATCAAATACACACAGTTATGACGGTAAAAATCGACCAAACGACACATTTCCAAATTCCCAATATAATTAAATCGTCCAATACTCTCAAAACCATTTTTATAAGAAAGAACATTTTATTAGCTTTCCAACGCACCCAATCGCGCCTCAATCCGACTTACGGATCAAAAGTTCTGAATTTTCAAAGAAAAGAATTTATTGAGAAACAGCCAGATTCGCCTGGCGACTTAGGATTTCGCCTGGCGGATCCCCATTCGCCAGCACTTCGCCTGGAGAACTAGTGGCGAACCACAAAATTAGAAAAACCCATGAGTTATAGAAGCTAACACATTTCTGTCTTTCCGATTTCGCCTGGCGACTTACGATTTCGCCTGGAGAATTACCCTTCGCCAGCACTTCGCCTGGCGAACTAGTGGCGATACCTAATTCGCCTGGCGAATTCCCAATTCGCCTGGCGAATCGTACCAGACCCAGAATTTCCTACTGCGGGTTACACGGCCCCAAAACCCCAAAATCCCCATTTTTCACCCCAAATCAATTCCAACAGCAAAAACAAATATCAGCAAATGTTCATATGCATAGAGGGATCATACAACGCAACTTATAACGATTTCCGACCATGGAAACATCGGTTTCTATCAATTGTTCGTCAATTTATCAAACGATAAAAAGTTGTAAAACAACCAAAACAATTACCACAAACAACGCATATACATACACAAGCAGGATATAATTGAAACTTCTCACCCTTACCCGATTAATCGCGCTCGAAACGGAGTTTTCCCGATTTTTCCTTTTTCTCCTCTTCTCTCTTTCTTTCTTCTCCTTTTCTTTTCTTTTCTCTCTTTTTCTCTCCACTTTCTATTTATATAAAATATCTAAACCCCTAAAAGACTATTTTACCCCTCAGCTCAAATATCTCGCAAACGCTCTCTAGATGCGATAAAACATAAACATACCGATAAAATATATTTCGGGAAATAAAAGTTGAAAAGAATTATAATTTATTGCAAATATTTTACCTATCAGGGAAATTAACCAATTAACTCAATTAGCAGGTAAAATACAATAAATTCACACATTTCACAAAATTCACATAAATGAAATAAATAAATACAATTAAACAAATCGGGGCGTTACAATCAACATGATACAAGACTACCTCCCTGGTCAGAACGAAAGTGCTATCGTAATCGCCGATCATGGAATAACCAAGGACGTTTACGCCATAATCCCTCTACTCAATGAATCAAAGATCCCTCTCGATTGTAGAAAAGTTCCCAACTAGGAACCAATCGAGGCTGCCTACGATGGTCAAAAAAATCAAAAAGCTCTTGTGGTTATCTACCTCCAGGTCCAATACCGTACAAGTCAGATAAGACTATCCCTTACAAGTATGGTGCAACGACCAGCGAGAATGGAAAAGAAACTCCATTACCCTCCGTTGTGAACATTGCCGACATCAGTCGAGTTACCCAGAGCGATCAGATCTTCAACAGAGGAGTTGGAGAACCTGCCAAAGAAAAGGAACCTCAAACGGAAGTTCTTAATCAACAAGTTGGTCAATCTAGTAATTTAGAACTTGTAAAGAACAACGATGAGATGTTGAGGCTCATCCAGAAAAGCGAGTACAACATTGTGGACCAATTGTTGCAAACTCCATCTCGAATCTCTATACTATCTCTCCTGCTTAGTTCAGGAGCTCATAGAGAAGCTTTGAAGAAGGTCTTGGAGTAAGCCTTTGTAGAACAAGATGTGACGGTAGGACAATTTGACAGCATCATCTCCAATATCACTTCCTGCAATAACTTAGGATTCAGTGATGAAGAACTACCGGAAGAAGGCAAGAATCATAATATGGTGCTTAACATTATAGTCAACTGCCAAGACGATGTTTTACCCAGCGTACTGGTGGACACAGGATCATCTTTGAATGTTATGCCAAAATCAACTCTGATACGACTATCATTCCAAGGAGCCCCGATGAGAGGCAGTGAGATCATTGTCAAAGCCTTTGACGGATCTAGAAAAATAGTTATCGGTGAAGTTGATCTTCCCATAACCATCAGTCCTCACACTTTCCATGTCACTTTCCAGGTCATGGACATCCGGGCAGCATACAACTTTTTGTTAGGAAGGCCTTGGACACACGAAGCTGGGGCAGTCACTTCGACACTTCACCATAAACTGAATTTCGTCAAAAATGAAAAATTAGTCACGGTATGCGGAGAACAAGCCTTAATCATGAGCAACTTATCATCATTCTCCTGTGTAGAACCAGAAGAGGTTGTTGGAACCCAGTTTCAAGCACTCTCGGTAAGCAATGAGAATCGACCAGAAAGAGGAACATCGATTTCCTCATACAAGGATGCTCTCGAAGTAATCAAGAGTAATGACATAAAAGGATGGGGATAGATTGTAACTCCCACAGATAACAAGACAAGAAAAGGTCTTGGTTTCTCTTCAACCTGTACCCATATTACTAAGAAAGACGAAATTTTTCGTCCCATTCAGGATTTCTTTCGCAGCGGAGGTTTCCTCCACCCAGTGTCTCAAGAAGTACACACCATCAATTAGAGTGACTCCTCCGATATGGATGAGGAGTGGAAATCTTATCTCAACGATGACAGTTATATGTCTCAGGAAGAAGTGCACATGCCATTCTGTTTTCCCAAACAGAACCCAAGATATATACCAAGGTCAGAAGTCAGGATGATCTATGGAGATTGTGATCCTAAGGGATGTCGTGCTCCACCTAATTCATTAGAGAAAGATAATCGAATGAAAGACAATTGTGGCTATGACCCCCTGGATGACTTGCCTATCTGGAATCCGTACACAGAAGACTTTGGGTAAAAGAGTCAGCCGGACGATACCTATCAGTTGAGCAATATTGAAAAGAATACCCATGTCCCCACAGAGTCATGGAATCATTACTCAGGACATTCCGAAAATGTCCGGCACCACGGTGATGAATTCGCAAAGTTTGCAGGACAAGAATTCATTAACTATGCATTTCCTAAAATCAACGTCAACGAGGAAGATGACTCATCCAGTCCCACAGAAACATGGGACAACTTAGGACAGTCGGGCGGTAAGTATGACTTCCTAGTCAAATACACTGCTCCCGAAAGCTCTCGTATCAGATACGAGGACATCCAGCCAACTGGATGGAGAGATCCCCTTGAGAGTGAAAACACTATGGAAGAAGTGACAAAAGATTTCTTCTATGACAACTCTGCATGGGAAGAAGACTCCAATGATCCTACTTTGGCATTCACAGAGGAGTTCGTCACCATTGGGTTACTGTCGATGTCCCGAAATTCGTCCATAAGTCTAAGTAATTACCATCTTTGTTTTGACCTTTCACCTTGCCCAGGTGAAACAGATGTTTTTATAGGGCTCGCCTTTCTGTAAATATCCCTCTTCGCTTTGCACAAAGCGACAAAGTTTTGTTTTATAGGGCTGTATTTCAAGAATCGATAAATCATGAATAAATAATGGCATTCTGAATTCCCGCATTTATTGATGTTTTCACTTTTCATTTTTTAGAAAATGGTAATCCTAAAAACAACCCAAAAATAAAAACAAGCATTTTTCAGAAAATACACTGCACAAACTCTTGCATCCTCTCTGTCTTTGCTAAAAAATGAATCATCATGTCATGCAGATTGCTTGTTTTAAACCCCATTGAAACATACGATCCAATGCCTTCTCTCAACTTTGAATTCCCGGTATTTGAAGCTGAAGAAGAAGAGAATGAAGAAATTCCTGAAGAGATCTCCAGACTACTCAGACAAAAGGAAAGATCCATTGAGCCTCACAAAGAGTCATTGGAAACGGTTAATTTAGGTTCGGAAGAAGAAAATAAAGAAGTTAAGATTGGAGCGCTGCTTAGTCCAACGATCACAGAAGACTTGATAAAACTTCTCAAAGAGTTTCCAAATGTATTTGCTTGGTCCTATCAGGACATGCCAGGGTTGGATACCCGCATCGTGGAACATCACTTACCGCTGAAAATGGAATGTCCGCCAGTAAAACAAAGACTGAGAAGGACTCATCCAGATATGGCCATCAAGATTAAGGAGGAAGTGCAGAAACAGA
The DNA here is from genome assembly GCA_022829125.1 of Lathyrus tuberosus. NCBI lineage: Eukaryota > Viridiplantae > Streptophyta > Magnoliopsida > Fabales > Fabaceae > Lathyrus > Lathyrus tuberosus. The sequence continues at coordinate 4,238,625 of JALAZF010000397.1, forward strand.
TCTACGCAAGTTTCCTCGCCACCTCAGAATATCCTCAATGGTTAGCCAACATAGTGCCGGTTCCAAAAAAGAACGGAAAAGTTAGAATGTGTGTAGACTACAGGGATCTGAACAAAGCAAGTCCAAAGGATGACTTCCCCCTGCCACACATTGACACGCTGGTAGATAGTACAGCAAAATTCAATGTCTTCTCCTTCATAGATGGATTCTCGGGCTATAATCAAATCAAAATGGCACTGGAAGATATGGAGAAAACTTTATTCATCACCCCATGGGGCGCCTTTTGTTACAAGGTAATGTCGTTCGGTCTGAAGAACGCAGGGGCAACCTATCAAAGGGCCATGACAACTCTGTTTCACGACATGATGTGCAAATAAAGTGAAGTGTATGTCGATGACATGATCGCCAAATATAAAACAGAAGAAGAGCATGTGGAACACCTATCAAAGTTATTCAAGCATCTGAGAAAATACAAACTCCACTTGAATCCCAATAAGTGCACCTTCGGTGTTCGCTCAGGAAAGCTCTTAGGATTCATCATTAGCCAAAAGGGAATCGAGGTTAACCCTAACAAGGTCAAGGCCATTCAAGAAATGCCTTCTCCGAAGATTGAAAAATAGGTAAGAGGATTTTTGGGACGTCTGAATTACATCTCATATCCCTCATGACCGCGACATGCACGCCGATCTTCAAACTACTCAGAAAGAATCAAAGTTGCGTATGGATAGAAGACTGCTAAAAAGCTTTCGACAACATCAAAGAATATCTGTTGAATCCACCTATTCTGTCTCCTCTAGTGGAGGGAAGACCATTGATCATCTACCTAACCGTCTTGGAGGACTCCATGGGTTGTGTACTTGGCCAACAAGATGAGACAAAGAGAAAAGAGTCTGCCATTTACTACTTAAGCAAGAAATTCACGGACTGTGAAACTCGATACACTATGCTAGAGAAAACTTGTTGCGCTCTGGCTTGGGCAGCCAAACATCTTCACCAATACATGATTTGTCACACTATTTGGTTAATCTCCGAAATGGATCCAATCAAGTATGTCTGAAAAGCCTGCTTTCACGGGAAGGATTGCCCGTTGGCAGGTGGTGTTATCAGAATACGACATCGAATACCATGCTCAGAAAGCCGTCAAAGGAAGTATTTTAGCCGATCATTTGGCTCATCAACCGATTAACGATCAGGAATCAGTCGGATTTGACTTCTTAGACGAAGATGTCATGTACTTGAAAATGAAAGATTGCGATGAACCGCTACCCAGTGAAGGGCGAGAATCAGGATCCCAATGGGGACTAATTTTTTACGGAACTGTCAAAACTTATAGGAACGAAATTGGGGCAATCATCGTAACACGTCAGGGTAGACATATTCCTTTCACCGCCCGGCTGACATTCAAATGCACAAACAACGAGGCCGAATACCAAGCTTGTATCATGGGTCTCGAAGAAGCTATTAAGAACTTGGATGTGTATGGAGACTTAACCTTGGTTATCAATCAGATCAAAGGAGAGTGGAATACATACCAATCAGAATTGATTCTTTACAAAGATTACGAGAGAAGGATGTTACCATTCTCCAACAGAATTGAGTTTCATCATATCCCTCGTGAATAAAATTACATGGTTGATGCACTAGCCACTCTCTCTTCCATGATTGTTTTAAGTCAGTGGAACGACATACCAAAGATTGACATTATGCGCCTTGAAAGGACCGCTTACATCTTCGCAATGGAAGCAGTCATGGACGACAAACCCTGGTATCATGATATCAAGTGATTCCTTCAAAGACAAGAGTACCCGCCTGGGGCATCAAGAAAAGATAGGAAGACTCTTAGAAGACTGGCTGGCAACTTCTTCCTAAACGGTGATACACTCTACAAAAGAAACTTTGACATGGTTTTGCTCAGATGCGTAGATAGACAAGAAGCAAACATGTTGATGAAAGAGATTCATGAAGGATCCTTTGGCACTCGTGCCAATGGACACACAGTGGCGAGAAAAATTCTGAGAGCAGGATATTATTGGTTGACAATGGAATCCGATTGCTATAAGTACATGAGGAGATGTCATAAGTGTTAGATATACGCAGACAAAATTCATGTATCGCCAACGCATCTCAAAGTTCTTTCTTTTCCGTGGCCTTTTTCCATATGGGGAATCTACATGATTGGCATGATTGAACCCAGAGCTTCAAACGGACATCGGTTCATCCTGGTAGCTATTGACTACTTCACCAAGTGGGTCGAAGCAGTGTCCTACACCCATGTAACCTGACAAGTGGTGGTCCAATTTATCAAAAACAATCTCATCTTCCATTATGGTGTTCTAAGCCAGATCATTACGGATAATGGATCTAACTTGAACAAGAAGATGATGAAAGAGTTACGTGTTGAGTTCAAAATTGAACACCATAACTCGTCTCCCTACCTGCCTAAGATGAATGGAGCGGTAGAAGCGGCTAACAAGAACATCAAGAAGATCGTTCAAAAGATGGTTGTAACCTACAAAGACTGGCACGAGATGCTACCCTTTGCTATTCACGGTTATCGCACATATGTCCGCACTTCAATTGGGGCAACCCCTTTCTCTCTGGTATATGGCATGGAAGCAGTGCTCCCCATAGAAGTAGAGATCCCATCGATCCGGGTATTGATGGAAGCTAAACTAACAGAAGTTGAATGGCAATCTAGGAAAAAATTAGGGATTCATGGCAAGTAACTACGTCCGACAAGGTTAAATCCCCAGCGATAACATCATCCGTCGAAAAGACTTCAGTCAAGGTCACCTTCGACAGAGGCTCAGAATGTCTAGAATTCTAAGTTGGTAGAAGGATAGCGGTCGTTATGTTTCAATGCACTCCCTTTTGCTTTAAAATTATCATTTTCTAAAACTTTGTAATACTCTATGGGATCACGCGCTTGGCTGATTACTATTCTATCAATAAATTTTGAGCCCAAGTACTTTTGTTTGTAATCCTCATTTATTTTTCTTTACAAAATGATATTTTTTAACATGATCAACGATTCTTGAAACAAACAAAAATGAATTTACTTGTCAAATTTCCTTCTGCTTTTAAATAAAGATGGCAATTCTTTTTTACTAACTGAACACAAAAAGGAACATTGATGGCTTCTCCGGAAGTGATTAAACCTCAAAATACAGAATCAAAGTACTCCTTCTAAACCAGTACGCCTGAATGAAGGATCAATTGTTTTAGATGTAATGTCCCATCTGATATCCCCGGCAGAGTTCTTACCCATGAAGACCGATTGATGGTTTTCTCTTCCCTAGTAGGGTCTACCCCTCCTAAGCAGGAAAGGATTGCTATTTTGAACCAATGATACTTTTTATCCCCCCCAGTGGCTGAGTATCTAGTCATGTTCATTCACTAGTCTGTATGTCGCGTCTGTTTTGTCAGCATAAACATACATACATCATGCATAATTGATTCATATTCATACATATGTTACATTAATATCACTCTGGTCATTCTCATCCCCAAGTGATAAATGTCCTCTCTCCGTTAGAGTTGTCAGTTTTCCTTTCCACGTCAGATTGGACAAAATCCCGGTTTGAGTTCTTTCCTCTTCAGGAAATGTATCATCTGAGCAATCTCTCCCTAGTTTATTTCTGGAGTGAAGCCTGTCCTCGACCACTTTGATAACTTGAACCTCAGAAAGGCAAGAAGACATTCAACAGACACTTTTGGAGCATCACTCTTCCCCATTGAAGATGATATTTTTGCTTTCCTGGATTAAGGAAAATCCCCAGAGAAAGCCTCTCCACTAAAAGACTCTCGACGATACATCGGTTTTTCTCCCAAGAATTCGATGTTAATGAAGTCATCAGCACCTCAAAATTGGATCACATCACATGGTATTTCTCCGAGAAAGATCTCGAAGGAAAGTATGATGTAAACTCACCAAGCGAAAAGAGGTCTCTCAAGAGACTCGTTTTCCCCAATAGGATCAACAAATGGCATCTCTAACAGAGAAGTTTACGCAAACCTGCAGTTCAGACGAATGGGTTTCCCCAGCAAGTCTGACATCAAATCTTTTTCCATCAAATGGCGTCTCCCCGGTAAAACTCGGCGAGAAGTTTGATGAAGACCACTACAAATAGTGTCCCTTATCAAGAAAAATACCCGACATGAAGAAACTGAGACCAGTTCCATGGCTGAAGACCAGGATCAAGGGGAAGTTGATTTCAAAAGAAAACTGAGACCAGTTCCATGGCTGAAGACCAGGATCGAGGGGCAGTTTATTTCAAAAGAAAACTGAGACCAGTTCCATGGCTGAAGACCAGGATCGAGGGGAAGTTTTACCCTTTTTTAAGTAACATTGCTTAGCAAAATAATATAGATGAGCAAACTGCTATTCATAACCACAGTCAAAATTTCGGGTATTCTGATATTTAATCCTCTTACACCCTGAATGTCTGAATATCTCCGCCATTCATACCTTCGGGTCCAAGGAAATTAAATAGGGGCATCTGTCATACCCCAAATTTTGACAACAATATTTCCCATCATTGTGCAAATCATTGCCACAATATAGATGTACCATCATACCTCATCAATCTCCTCAAAGATTGTTGAGCATTCACTACAATCAAGAATTAGGGTTTTGAGCCCTCCCAGAGCACTTAGACAAAGAATCAATCAAGAAATGACATGATCTTAAACTTGCCTAACCTTTCAAACATACACAAAGGATCAAGAGGTCTCCCATATCAAGAATCAAGCACAAGATTGCTACTTTACAAGTGGATCGAGCCTCAAGATCGCCAATGTCACCAAATTAGGTTTTGGTCGATCAAGGCCTCCAGATGAAATTTTTCACCTGGGCATGAGCCAATTCTTCAAAACATGACCCAAGAAGCTCAAAGGGACCTCATGGACCCAATCATAGAGTCAAAATAGTCTCAGGGGATGCATTTACCAAAAATCAGGAATTAGGGTTTCTTGACCTAATTCACCCCTAAGTTGACTTTTGAGGCAAGACATGAACCAAGACATCAAGACATGATTTAAGGGCCTCAAATACATCACATTGATCCATTTACAACAATGGATTGATCCAAGAAGCTTGATTCACAAGTTTCAAATTCATCTGGACCACAATTAGGGTTTTGAAGAAAAAGTCAACTGTACCTTTGACTTTTGACCAAGACATGTTCCTAAACCTTGGGACATGATTCAAGACACCCTAAAACACCTATGGAATCCATACATTAGGTTTGAATTAGTTCAAGGACTTGATTGCATAAAGGATCACACAGTTTGGAATTCATCTGACAAAAAGTCAACTGTGCCCAAAATCAAGTTTGACAATTTGAATTTTTTCACAAATGTGGCTCCCCTAAGTCAAAAACAATGTTAATACATGGTTTTGATCATCATCCATCAAATAAAATCAAGAAAAGTAAGGTTACTTGCAAAAGGGGCAACCATAAGAAACTTAAATTTTTCTAAGTTATGGAACAAAATGGATTTGGTACCAACTTTTCAAGGTCATAACTCCCAAACCACAAGACCTTTTTCTTCCATCTAAAGATCAAATGAAAGTTCACATGACATACTTCAAAAGTTTCAACTATAAAAGATTCCAAATCCTCATGGATTTTGAGTTATGGATTGATCAAAATCACAAAAACATGAAAATGACCACATTTTCCAACACTTAGAAAAAAATTTAGACAGAATCTGTCTAAGTTTTTCACCAACTTTTGGACCATTTTTCACCTTGATCCAAGTTGAACCAGGTCCATTGGTGGACATCAAAGTTAAAGTATGCCATACAATCTTTCCAAAGAGTACAAGAACTCCCATTAATTCAACTTGAGCAAGGAGTTATGGACCTCACAACATGCCTTGCTTAAACTGGTTTTCAAGATAGATTGTGCGCATTACTTGTGGCACACGATTCTTGAGTCCAATTTTGGTGACTATGCAAGACTGATCCTCATCTAAATTTAACAAGAATCTCAGTCAATCATGAAGAATCTGCAAGCTTGGACCCTAAGGCAAGAATCCTATCCCTTTGGCATGTGATCATCAATGTTGCAAATCCAAAACCAAGCTTTGTCATTTGGCATTTATGTGGTGCATTGAGGTGGAATGAGCCAACACATATCAGTCCAATTAAGTCAAAGTTATTGCAAAAAATCAGAAGACCTAAAGCTACAAGACCAACTTAAGTCAATGGCCAAGAGAAGACTTGGTACCTTGGCATTTAAGAAAGTGATACATGGGCATATCCATTGGATAATAGAGTGAACCAGTTGCCATTCACTATTCCTTCAAAAGAAAACTTCCTCTACTATAAATAGAGGTCATTTTTTATGTTTCAAACACACCAAAACAATACCAAAGCCTTGTTTTCTCACTCTCCATCTCTTACTTCAATTTCAAGTCACATTGGAGCAATTTGGGAATTCTTGAAACCAGAGCAAAAACCACTCAAATAATTATCCAAACACATCATAAATCATCCATTGGAAGTGTTCAAACCTTCATCCTCATTGTACAACATCAAAATCAGAAAGTCAACCTCCAAAACCTCAAATTTTGTCTTTTCTGCATTTTTCAAGCCATGTCTTGATCCAATCAGTTTCAAAACCAATTAACCCTTCAAATACTCTCCAATATCATCCTCAAACTGTCCCAACAAGTTTCCCTCAACTGTAACACCATTTGAGTGATTTACCATTTTGGTCACTTTTGCCACTTTTGCAAGAAAGAGCCAATTCTTGTTTCTGAGGTTTCCAACTAGTTTTGATCATCCTAAAAGCTTATAAGGGATCAATCAAGAGTGTCTAAAGCATTGTATTACTTTTGGCACAAGCATCTTGATAGTTAGCACAAGGAGCTTCAAGAGGTAAGTGCATAACAACTCGAACTCTTTAAAATATGCATTGCTTTGATGTCCATTGATCATGAACATGTCATACATATCATATGTGTTGTGTTTGAACCAATTTACCATGCTATTATTGCTTGTATGATGTGGTAGCATAGAACTTGCAAATCTTGGCCTATTTTGATACCACTATTGGGTTTTAAAATAGAAGCATCTTTAGAAAATTCTGAGACCACCATTGGATTCCTCAAGAAATTCTAGGCAGGATCCATCTAAATTTCATCCAATTTCATGGAGAAATGAGGGAGACATGATTCTTCTTGCAAATCACACAAAACTTGGTTTTTGCCTTGGCCTGACCTGAGTGGTAGCAGTGCGCATGTGTTTGGTTGGAAGGCGTGGGTTCAACCCCCACCCAGACCATTTTTATTTCCCTCTCATTTTGCTATTTTTTCATATTTTTAATGATTTTCTTAATTAATCTCAAAATTAATTTCTCTCTCAATTTTAATTATTTTTTATTGGTTATTTTTTTGAAAATTCACAAAAATGTTGAAATATTTTATTCCACAAAAAATTGAATTTATATTATTTATTTAATATAGTTTGAATTTTTATAATTAATTTCATTTTATTTGTTTTCAAACATTTTTAATATGAGGTTTCCACCTTGATCTTTCAAAATCAATTGAATTTCAAGCCTTCATGTGATTAAACATGATTTTCCAAAATATTTTTCAAATCCTACCACTTGTTTTTAAATATATATTTTATTTTATATTTAATTTCCTTTGAAAATTATATTAATTTTAATTAAAATTAGGGTTTCCCTCAATTTTAATTTTTCAAACTTCATTTGAAAATTTTTTGGGCCTCTTGCTAGAGTGTAAGTCCCATCCCTTTGTAAATAAACCTTTTTGGGCCTCAGTCATTATATAAGTCCCAATACGATCTTGGCGCGATCGTCGTTTTCAAAACAAAAATCATCTGGGACTCCCCTTTGAGTTGTAAGTCCCATTTTTCTTCTTTTTCAAACATGTTGGACCCCTAATAGAGTGTAAGACCCAACCCCTCTTTGAACAAAAATAATTTGGGCCTCAGTCATTGTATAAGTCCCGATACAATTTTCAAAATAAACGGTGTGATCACTGTTTTTCATCTGGGCATCTCCTTGAGCTATAAGTCCCATCTCTTGTATAAAAATAAACGTTGGGCCTCTAATAGAGGATAAGACCCATCCTTTTTGTAAAATATAATAATTTGGGCCTCATTCATTGTATAAGTCCCTCTGTGGTTTTCAAAACTACGACGCGATCATCGCCTTTTCGAAAGAATTCATCTGGGCCTCTCTTTGAGTATAAGCCCCAAACTTCCTTTTAAAACAACTTTCTTTTTTATCCAAATTCAAATTCAAAGTATCATCAAAACTTTCTTCAATTTCTTGAACGACTAACCATACAGCTGTAGTTACTATGCTTGGGCTTGCACGACTGTAAGTTCCACTATCTTCTCAATATATGCTTGTTTATATATTTCATCAGTATATACTTGTATAAATTTGTTTAGAGTTTCCCCCAGCAATTAGGCCTAGGTCTAGATCAAACCAGTGGTTACCCTTTTAACATAGTCAAAACTAGTTCCCCGTAGGAAATTCCAGATACAGTCTTGCCTCCTCTTGGGCTTATACAATATGGAACAGAATAAGGCATTATTCTCGGTGAAACTTTTCTCAAGACTGTCACAACTTAGAAATATTTGTACAAGGAATTCATTTCCACAAAGAGGATTAATTCCAGGTAAAACCTCTTCTGAATCTATTCAAACCCTAGAAATGTTCTGCAAGGAAAGGATTTATTCCTGGTGAAACCTTTCTTGAACTTTTCTTAGGTTTGGACCCACAGGCTTCCTAAAAGCATCCCCAACCTCCTCTTGGACTTTGTACAAGGACTCACAGGCTTCTTAGAAGTTCTCAGCCTCCTCTTGGGCTTAGTACAAGGACCCGAAGACCTCCTACAGGTATAGGATAGAACTTAGTCATCTCTACTAGTTCAATCCTCCAGGGAGTCAGAATTTCAGAACATTCATTATAGGGTGGATTCTCATCCCTTAAAACATCAGCCTCCTCTTGGGCATCATACAAAGATCATTCTCCAACTAAGAGTCAACCTCTTCATACCAGTAGACTTGGAAAGTCTCATCTCCTCTTGAATCTCAAAGAAACCCTCAAGTTTTCTAAGAAAACAAGAAAAACCCTAATCACTTCATCAATCTCCAGCAGAGTTTGAAACCTCCATAGGTTTTATTACTCAAAGTGTAAACCTTTACCATCAATAAAACCTTAACAGGATCAGAGACTCAGGGCATTTGATATATCAACTCTTCTTCAATCCTCAGCAAGAGTTGATTCCCCAATTTGGACCTGTCTCTGGATCTCAACAATCCTCAGCAGAAGCCAGCCTCCTCTTAGGCTTCATATAAGAATTTCCCTAGCCAGCCTCCTCTTAGGCTTTGTATAAGGATTTTTCCTCAGCAGATTTAGCCTCAATCATGGGCTTTGTATAAGATAGATAAAACCTCTCCTCAGTGGAGTCAATTTCTTTTAGCCTCAATCTTGGGCTTTGTACAAGACAGACAAAATACTCCCCAGAAGAGTCCATCTTTTTTCAGCCTCAATCTTGGGCTTTGTACAAGACAGATCATACTCTCCAACTGAGTCAATCTCCTTTTAGCCTCAATCTTAGGCTTTATACAAGACAGATGTAAAACTCCCTAGTAGAGTCAACCTTTTAGGTTCAATCTTAGGTTTTGATCAAGGCACACAAAAATCAACATCTCTTCAAAGGAAATCAAGAGTTCTCTCTATAGGAAGACATTTTTCTGTATATCACATATCAAGACAAATAATCAAACAAACCCTAATTCCAGATAAATGTTGTAAGTGGCACACTTGTTGATTCAAAAATCCAAGTTGTGGTCCCTCTTTATCCTGGTAAATCTTTTCTTTCATCTAATTGCTGTAAGTGGCAAGCCTCTTGATTATTTACATCCAATCCAATGTCCCTCTCTTAGCATGGAAGATTCTTAAGGAAAAATGGAATTGCTCTACACTGAGTTAAAGTTTCTTCCTTCAGGACAATTCCCTTATAAAGGAAATTATGGCATTGTTGGATTCCATATATTCTAGTTAAAGTAATTCCCCTTTATAACCAAACCTTCCATAACTGTGATAAATAGGTGATATATCTCCCTTTAGAGATGACAATTTATCTCTCAGCCAAACCTTTAGCTTTAATATTGGGCTTTGAATAAGACACAAATACTCATCTAGCTTCAATCTTGGGATTTGAACAAGACACCAAACATTTTCCTCCCATAGAATAGGAGGAACTACGATTGCGCTGATTTCCATATTTTCTTTAACGGGAATACGTAGGCATAAGATTGTGAAATCTTAGCGAGCACACGAATAAAAAACTTTAGGTCCAGTACCTTCAACAGAAAACCTAAAAACAACAAAAACACTCTCTCAACACTCCCAAAGGAGAAACTTTCCCAACCCATAACAAATAAACACTAGAAAGTATTTAAACTTGCCAAAGAAGATCTATGGATAACCATATATACACTGGGTAATTGACAACTCCCTTTTGTATAACCTGACCCCGGACCCCCCTTAAATCTCTTAGCATTTGTTAAAGAAAACATTTGCTTGCAAGGTTAGTTTTAGATAGCTTCCCTTTCCTTTCCAGCTTCATAGGATAAATAAGAAATCATAAAGTAGCACCCAATTCCAATCAAAGCAGTAAGGTGGTCGCGTCACCGACAAAAATCGCACGCTACACAAACTAGAGCCATTAAACTAAGGATGCCTTACCCTCGCCAAGAAGTTTTTTCCCTTAAAGGAATTTGTCCTTTATTTCATGTTCAATGCGGAAAAACTCCAGGTCGATCTTAACAAAGTCCAATGTGGGAAGAACTCTTGGAAGAACAAGTACCAGATTCTTAATTTGGAATGTACCAAGATTCAGGAACTGTTAAAGGAAAAGGATGCCCTAATTGAGATATTAGAGCAGCATACCATAGAAGGTCAATAGGAACGAAGAAATCTAATCACTCCTTTCACTTGGCAAAGGATCGTCGACCCGACAACGGCTGAAGGAGCCCGATCAAAGAAAAGAAAAGTTCAGGAACCAGCATCTGAGCTCTCCTCAGAGAGAACTCAGGATCCATAGGCCTAATTTTCCTTCTCGTACTTTGTAAAATACTGTACATTTCCTTGTAAAATACCGCAACCTTTCATGTTCAATAAAAGGGTCTCCTCCGTTGTGTGATATTTGCAATATAATTGTTAAAAGTTCTTTTGAAAACAAAAACTAAAAAATATATAACATTCTTTGCATATCATTCATCATTCTCACATAACACATTTTTGTCTTTGAGTCTCATATATGTGTCGCACTCTAGAGTCAAATTGTCTCATTCGAACAATACACAGGCCAATCGACAAAAGAAAATGGACGATCTCGAGGAAGAGAATAGAGAGCTAAGAGAAGAAATAAATGCTCTAAAGGAGGGTTTGGAAAAACTCCACAACACCATGCAATCCCTGGCAGCAGCCCAGAAGCAACAACATCAAAGGACAGTGATCTCGGAGATTACATCCACGCTAGCATTTGAGACATGTGGCAGTCATCCTCAGTACTACATGCCTAAAGGTTTTCCCTGGGGCATGCCTCTCAACTTTATACCTAAAGGATACATCCCATCGGTCACTGAAGACCCGGAAGTCATAACAGGAACTGCCAGACCTGAAGGTTACAAACTTCAGGTCAATGAAGATGCAAGAGTTACAATAGAAACTCCTGAAGGTTACAAACTTCAAGTCACTGAAGCGCCAAGAATTACTGTTGTAATGACTATACCACAACCAGTGGTACACACTATCCCAGACGAATAGATTCCGCAGGCTGCTTCTGGCGGAAACGAAGACGTCTATGAAAGGATAAATAAATTCCAGGAACAATTCTTGGAAATGCAGAAGGAACTGCATGCCATTCGCGGTCAAGACTTGTTCGGTAAAGACGCCACTGAACTTTGTTTGGTCCCTAATGTAAAAATACCGCACAAATTCAAGGTGCCCGACTTTGAAAAATACAAAGGCAACTCTTGCCCTAAAAGTCATTTGGTAATGTACGCTCGGAAAATGTCTACCTAGACAAAAAATCAACAGCTACTAATCCATTACTTCCTAGTCAGTTTAATCGGTGCCGAACTCAAATGGTACATGGGTTTAAACCGCACCAAGATCAGTACTTTCAGAGATCTCGGGGCAACCTTCTTTCAGCAGTATAAATATAACTTAGACATGGCACCAGATATGGACCAACTCAGAGCAATGTCACAAAGGGAAAAAGAAACCTTCAAAAAATATGCTCATAGATGGCGTGAAATCTCCGCCCAGAGCTGTCCTCCTCTCGAGGAAAGGGAAATGACAAAGATATTCCTAAAAACACTAAGCTCGTTTTATTACGACCGATTGGTTGCCAGTGCGCCCAGCGACTTCACTGAAATGGTGAACATGTGAGTACGCCTTGAAGAAGCAGTCCGAGAAGGACGATTGGTCAAAGATGCAGAGCCATCTAGCAATACTAAAAGATATGGTAGTGCTTTCCAATAGAAGAAAGAGCAAGATATCAGTAACATCTCCCTAGGAAAGAAAAGGAGAAGGTATCAACCGATAGCATCAGTAACTCCTGATATCAACCCGACACCAGCTCCGACATATCAACCTCAGGTTGCTCAGAGCCAACCAGGTCAACAACAATATCAGCAAAGGCAGCAACGGCCTCTTCAGCAGGTTCACCCGCAGTACAATAATAACAATTGTACTACACGACCATCAGTGTTCGACCCTATACCGATGTTGTATGTAGATATATTTCCACTTCTACTGGCCAAAGGGAACGTTCAAACCAGGACTCCTCTCATAATACCGGACAATCCACATTTTTGGTTCAAAGCAGATCAGACTTGCCCTTACTATCAAGGAGGATCGGGACATAACATTGAGAATTGTCTCAGCTTTAAGTTTGATGTACAGAAGCTCGTCAGGAATCACAACATGAAAATACTACAGTGAATTTGATAGAAGGAGAACCTGGTAGCAGTTATCGAATTCACAATATACTTTTACTAGGAACCAACCTAGTAAGATGCATTGCAGACAGAGCGGGTACGGTCTTGTGCCATCTCACAACTATCATCAGTGTGATATTTGCTCCAAGGAAAATCAAGGGTGTGCCATAGTACAAACAGCTCTACAAAAACAAATGGATCTGGGCTGGATTCAGGATCACATGATTCGTGAAGTAAACATGGCCCATGCACATCCCAATATTGTTCAGAACCACGACATCCGTGCAATGAACGTCAATTTAGTGTCAATGCATTCAAGACAAAGTTAGTATTACAATTTGCTGTGGCACGATTACAGCGCTTGCCCAATTTGCTCAAAAGACAATCAGGGATGCTCTTTTGTACAAGAGGCCCTCCAACGTCAAATGGATCTCGTGTGGATCCAAGACTACCATGAAAGAAGTGATCATCAAGTAAATATGGTTCAGATCTTTGACATCTGCTTAATGAATACCAGTCTAGTGGAGTTACATGCCAAACAGGTCAGACTTAGTTTTCTGGCCTCGCACGATTATCAAGACTGTAAAGAATGCTACGAAAACGACCAAGGGTGTGCGCTTGTACAAAGGACTCTTCTACATCTGTTGGACCACTAGTGGCTTCCGATCTACCTGGATGAAGACACACAACAAGTTAGCATGACTGATGGGAATCTTGGTAGACACCAAAGCTTTGATGTCCGCTTACTAGAAACAGATCTGGTGAGAATGCACTGCATACACAGGTACCACCTCACAATTATGAACGTTGTGGAATATGCTTGGAAAATAACCAAGGATGCTATTTCGTGCGAGTAACCCTCTAGCATCAGTTAGACCGAAAGGAAATTCAACCATGCTTGAATTCTAAATCAATCAACATGATACAAGATTGCTTCCCTATTCAGAACAAGTACCAAGGACTACTACACAAAAGCACTTTTATAGTCTCCAATCATGGAAATACCAAGGATGTTTGCGCCATAATTCCTCTGCTCATTGATTCAAAAGTCTCTCTTGGAAATAGAAAATTTCCAAACTTTGAGCTGATTGAGGTGGCCTACGACGGTCAAAAGGCCCAAAAAGCTCCTGTGGTTATCTACCTGCCAGGTCCAATACCGTACAAGTCAAAAAAGGCTATCCCATACAAGTACGGTGCGACGACCATAGAAAATGGAAAAGAAACTCCATTACCCTCCGTTGTGAACATTGCCGATATCAGTCGAGTTACCCGGAGCGGTCGAATCTTCAATAGAGGAGTTGGAGAGCCTGCAAAAGAAAAGGAACCTCAAGTTGAAGTTCCTAACCAACAAATCGGTCAAGCCAGCAATGCGGAACCTGTGAAGAACAACGATGAAATGTTGAAGCTCATTCAGAAAAGCGAGTACAACATTGTGAATAAATTGTTGCAAACTACGTCTCGAATTTCTGTACTATCTCTCATGCTTAGTTCAGAAGCTCACAGAGAAGCCCTACGGAAGGTCTTGGAACAGGCCTTTGTAGAACAAGATGTGACCGTAGGTCAATTTGATAGCATTATCTCCAACATCACTTCCTACAAAAATTTGGGTTTCAGTGATGAAGAACTTCAAGAGGAAGGAAAGAACCATAATATGGCGCTCAATATCTGTTGAAAAGTATAATCGGGGGTGTTTTATCATATCCACAGAGATTGTGTATATTATCTCTATTCGCTAGTCAAAATCATTTCAAACTTTATAGTAACAAATGGTTGACTTTTCGTTCCGTAACGTTTGCATAAAATTTAGAAATCAACGGTAAAAAGATTTGTTTTAAGGGTTTGGTAAAAACATGTCAAGATTAGTGTTCGATAATCCATTTCGTACGTATCAACTCGATAAAGCGTGTGAACTTGTTAACAATAAATATAACCACATATCCTCTCAACAAGTTTCTCTCGAACACTTGTTGTGGGATTTATCATATTGGTCCTTTGTTGATCTCTCACACAAACTACCAATATGATAACATTCAAGTTCAATATTTATGAACATCAACATTCAAAACTATCTCTAGCCTTATAAACATTGATGGATTGAAACTTATGTCAAGTTTTAAAACATTTCTCTCGAACATGGATTAAAACAAAATATAAACCATATAAACAAAGTTTTTCCTCTATATTCATTATCAACAAAGTTCACAAACTTACAACCAAGATCAATACATACAAAAGAGAGGATTATCTACCTCTAATCTTGACACAGAAGTGCTTAGCTACCCATAGACATGGTAGCTTGCTTGACAAGTAAGTAGCAAAGCTTTTGGAGCATCAATCTTCAAAGATTCAAGGATTGAAGCATAAAAGCTTTGAAAACTATGAAAAATAGTAATAATTGAGTTTTTCTCCTAAAACAAGCTTCTAAGTTACAAGAGAGTACAATGAAAAGTGATGGAATGTGCCAAAAAATCTACCAAATTTACTTAAGTACAAGTTCAGCCCAGAAAGCAGCATCGGGCGGTGGCTAAAAGTGAGGCCACGTGACAGCTACAGTGTCAGTTGGACCTCTCAAAATATCTTTCAGCGTCGGGCGATCAGTCTTAGGTCGGGCGGTCCTAAAGAGGCACAGCAGGGAACGCTTCTGGAATTTGAGACAAAATGGCACATCCCTGCACCTTAGCAGCGCCGGGCGATGCAAGGGGCCTAAAATCCGACACGCGAGCTTTCTGTTCTGAGCGTATCCTTGTGAATCGAGCTGCGATCTTTTCACCTAAAATGCTACAAAAATACACAAACACATCAAAATACCTAATACTTATAAAAATGCAAGAATCACTTACTTAATAAGTCGTTTCCCGATTAAAGCGATTAAAAGAGCTTAAAGGCATCAAAATCAATTATGAAAATAAGCACTTCTTGACACCTAACAAACTCTCCCCAACTTGCATCTTTGTTTGCCCTCAATCAAAGAAATTTTCAAAAAATCTCAAGAAAAGCCTTCAAACACCAAATCGACTGATAACACAAATGGTTCAAACTCGACAATTAACACGCACAAAGAATTACTTCACACCACATAGCATTCAAACATGAATATGAACAACATCCTAAATGAAAAACTACACAATGCAACAATTAGTACCCTCATGCTCAAATTGAATCACCTACTACACTCAAATACATTATGCACATAACTATCTACACAGGATATAACACATTCGCGAGTAATCGTGTCACAACAAACAAGTTATGCAATCATCTCATAAGTCATAACAAACCATGGAAACAGAGATCACTAAGGGATTTTAATCGGTTGTAACTTGGCCAGGGCTAAAAACAAGGGACATATATACACGACCATTGAATCAAGAAAGGGTAAATTTCATGAAGAGCATTTTCTTTTTAAACATAACCATTCTTGTTCAAACTTTCAACTCTTATTCTCACAATGCATTCTCTTTTCTTGCTTTGATTCCCTTTTTTTTCTTTTTATTTTTCCTTTTCTTTTTCTTTTCTTTCTTTTTCATTCTCTTTTTGATTTTTTTTTAGAATGCATTGTATCCACAATTCTTTTTCCTCTTTTCACAATGAACCAATCTCCCCAACTTCAAGAATATTATACACTTAAATCAAAATGCTCTTCAAAATGGTTAAAGTTCGGGTTCATGCTTCAAAGATAATAATTTTTTTGGCTTTTGGCTCAAAAGAGGTTTCTAAAGCTCACACACTCACAAGGTGACTTGAAGTGTTTTTGGAAAAGTGGTTCTACTCATACTACTCAAAAATGCCTTGATCACTTCTAAGTTTCCATAATTCAAACAACAAGTAAGATTAAACGCAAAACGCTCGAGTTAAACAGCGATTACTTGAATCACTCTAAACTTGTGAATGACAAAGGCCACTCACATCTTTGGTTAAGTCCTAAATGATTCAACATGAACATGATATTACCAACTAATGCATTGACAAAAATTTTCAAAAAGTACCAAATTCATATTAACAAAAAATGCTACAAAATATTTTCATTCTTTTTCGCGCCTCTTGCCAAAATTAATATCATCACCACATGCTACAAGTAAAAGAGGCTAATCAAACAATTCTTGAGTAACTAAAAACTGAATTTCCTCACACTCAAAGGCAAACCAAGAATGCCTAAATTATTTACACAACACAAAACAGAATTTAAACCACTCAAAATAATAAAAACAAACAGAAATTTAAACTAACAAAAATGTTTATCATAAACCTGGTGTGCCCCCACCATTTTCAAAAAATTTTCCAAAAACGGTATACAATATCCAAACTACGCCGAAGCGTCAAAATAGTGCCCGAAACGCACTTTCAACATAATTCTTCCAATTCTACTACATAATTATAAAATCCAGAAATTTAAAAACTGAAAATTAAAGCAAAACAGAAAATAAAAAACATCACTTTGGAGCTTGCATCAAAACATCCCCTCAATCAAACATCTCGTCAATCTCTTCATCATTATCAATGGCGCCATTTTGTTGAAAAGTATAATCGGGGGTGTTTTATCATATCCACAGAGATTGTGTATATTGTCGTCGTTCAATAGTCAAAAGTGTTTCAAACTTTATCGTAACAAATGGTTGGTTTTTCGTTTCGTAACGTTTGCATAAAATTTAGAATTCAACGGGAAAAAAGATTTGTTTTAAGGTTTTGGTAAAAACATGTCAAGATTAGTGTTCGATAATCCGTTTCGTACGTATCAACTCGATAAAGCGTGTGAACTTGTTAACAATAAATATAACCACATATCCTCTTAACAAGTTTCTCTCGAACACTTGTTGTGGGATTTATCATATTGGTCCGTTGTTGATCTCTCACACAAACTACCAACATGATAACATTCAAGTTCAATATTTATGAACATCAACATTCAAAACTATCTCTAGCCTTATGAACATTGATGGATTGAAACTTATGTCAAGTTTTAAAACATTTCTCTCGAACATTGATTAAAACAAAATTTAAACCATATAAACAAAGTTTTTCCTCTATATTCATTATCAACAAAGTTCACAAACTTACAACCAAGATTAATACATACAAAAGAGAGGATTATCTACCTCTAATCTTGACACAAAAGTGCTTAGCTACCCATAGACATGGTAGCTTGCTTGACAAGTAAGTAGCAAAGCTTTTAGAGCATCAATCTTCAAAGATTCAAGGATTGAAGCATAAAAGCTTTGAAAACTATGAAAAATAGTAACAATGGAGTTTTTCTCCTAAAACAAGCTTCTAGGTTACAAGAGAGTACAATGAAAAGTGATGGAATGTGCCAAAAAATCTACCAAATGTACTTAAGTACAAGTTCAGCCCAGAAAGCAGCGTCGGGCGGTGGCTAAAAGTGATGCCACGTGATAGCTACAGTGTCAGTTGGACCACTCAAAATATCTTTCAGCGTCGGGCGATGAAATCTCAGCGCCGGGCGATCAGTTTTAGGTCGGGCGGTCCTAAAGAGGCGCAGCAGGGAACGCTTCTGGAATTTGAGGCAAAATGGCACATCCCTGCGCCTTAGCAGCGCCGGGCGGTGCAATGGGCCTAAAACGCGACACGTGAGCTTTCTGTTCTGAGCGTATCCTTGTGAATCGAGTTGCGATCTTTTCACCTAAAATGCTACAAAAATACACAAACACATCAAATTACCTAATACTTATAAAAATGCAAGAATCACTTACTTAATAAGTCATTTCCCAATTAAAGCGATTAAAAGAGCGTAAAGGCATAAAAATCAATTATGAAAATAAGCACTTCTTGACACCTAACAAACTCTCCCCAACTTGCATCTTTGTTTGCCCTCAATCAAAGAAATTTTCAAAAAATCTCAAGAAAAACCTTCAAACACCAAATCGACTGATAACACAAATGGTTCAAACTCGACAATTAACACGCACAAAGAATTACTTCACACCACATTGCATTCAAACATGAATATGAACAACATCCTAAATGAAAAACTACACAATGCAACAATTAGTACCCTCATGCTCAAATTAAATCACCTACTACACTCAAACACATTATGCACATGACTATTTACACAGGATATAACACATTCGCGAGTAATCGTATCACAACAAACAAGTTATGCAATCATCTCATAAGTCATAACAAACCATGGAAACAGAGATCACTAAGGGTTTTTAATCGGTTGTAACTTGGCCAAGGCCGAAAAACAAGGGACATATATACACGGCCATTGAATCAAGAAAGGGTAAATTTCATGAAGAGCATTTTCTTTTTAAACATAACCATTCTTGTTCAAACTTTCAACTCTTATTCTCATAATGCATTCTCTTTTCTTGCTTTGATTCCCTTTTTTTTTCTTTTCATTTTTCCTTTTCTTTTTCTTTTCTTTCTTTTTCATTCTCTTTTTTATTTCTTTTGAGAATGCATTGTATCCACAATTATTTTTCCTCATTTCACAATGAACCAATCTCCCCAACTTCAAGAATATTATACACTTAAATCAAAATGCTCTTCAAAATGGTTAAAGTTCGGGTACATGCTTCAAAGATAACAATTATTTTACCTTTTGGCTCAAAAGAGGTTTCTAAACCTCACACACTCACAAGGTGACTTGAAGTGTTTTTGGAAAAGTGGTTCTACTCATACTACTCAAAAATGCCTTGATCACTTCTAAGTTTCCATAATTCAAACAACAAGTAAGATTAAACATAAAACGCTCGAGTTAAACAGCGATTACTCAAATCACTCTAAACTTGTGAACAACAAAGGCCACTCACATCTTTGGTTAAGTCCTAAATGAGTCAACATGAACATGATATTACCAACTAATGCATTGACAAAATTTTTCAAAAAGTACCAAATTCATATTAACAAAAAATGCTACAAAATATTTTTCATTCTTTGTCGCGCCTCTTTCCAAAATTAATATCATCACCACATGCTACAAGTAAAAGAGGCTTCTCAAACAATTCTTGAGTAACTAAAAACTGAATTTCCTCACACTCAAAGGCAAACCAAGAATGCCTAAATTATTTACACAACACAAAACAAAATTTAAACCACTCAAAATATTAAAAACAAACAGAAATTTAATCTAACAACAATGTTTATCATTAACCTGGTGTGCCCACACCATTTTCAAAATTTTTGCCAAAAACGGCATACAATATCCAAACTACGCCGAAGCGTCAAAATAGTGCCCAAAACGCACTTTCAACAGAAATTTTCCAATTCTACTACATAATTATAAAATCCAGAACTTTAAAAACTGAAAATTAAAGCAAAACAGAAAATAAAAAAACTTCACTTTGGAGCTTGCATCAAAACATCCCCTCAATCAAACATCTCGCCAATGTCCTCATCATTATCAATGGCGCCATTTTGTTGAAAAAGTATAATGGGGGTGTTTTATCGTATCCATAGAGATTGTGTATATTGTCGTCGTTCACTAGTCAAAAGCGTTTCAAACTTTATAGTAACAAATGGTTGGTTTTTCGTTTCGTAACGTTTGCATAAAATTTAGAATTCAAGAGTAAAAAAATTTGTTTTAAGGTTTTGATAAAAACATGTCAAGATTAGTGTTCGATAATCCGTTTCGTACGTATCAACTCGATAAAGCGTGTGAACTTGTTAACAATAAATATAACCACATATCCTCTCAACAAGTTTCTCTCGAACACTTGTTGTGGGATTTATCATATTGGTCCTTTGTTGATCTCTCACACAAACTACCAATATGATAATATTCAAGTTCAATATTTATGAACATCAACATTATAAACTATCTCTAGCCTTATGAACTTTGATGGATTGAAACTTATGTCAAGTTTTAAAACATTTCTCTCGAACATGGATTAAAACAATATATAAACCATATAAACAATGTTTTTCCTCTATATTCATTATCAACAAAGTTCACAAACTTACAACCAAGATCAATACATACAAAAGAGAGGATTATCTACCTCTAATCTTGACACAAAAGTGCTTAGCTACCCCTAGACATGGTAGCTTGTTTGACAAGTAAGTAGCAAAGCTTTTAGAGCATTAATCTTCAAAGATTCAAGGATTGAAGCATAAAAGCTTTGAAAACTATGAAAAATAGTAACAATGGAGTTTTTCTCCTAAAACAAGCTTCTAGGTTACAAGAGAGTACAGTGAAAAGTGATGGAATGTGCCAAAAAAATCTACCAAATGTACTTAAGTACAAGTTCAGCCCAGAAAGCAGCGTCGGGCGGTCCATTGTAGCGTCGGGCGGTGGCTAAAAGTGAGGCCACGTGACAGCTACAGTGTCAGTTGGACCTCTCAAAATATCTTTCAGCTCCGGGCGATGAAATCTCTGCGCCGGGCAATCAGTGTTAGGTTGGGCGGTCCTAAAGAGGCGCAGCAGGGAACGCTTCTGGAATTTGAGACAAAATGCCACATCCCTGCGCCTTACCAGCGCCGGGCGGTGCAAGGGGCCTGAAATGCGACACGCGAGCTTTCTTCTCTTAGCGTTTCCTTGTGAATCGAGTTGCGATCTTTTCACCTAAAATGCTACAAAAATACACAAACACATCAAAATACCTAATACTTATAAAAATGCAAGAATCACTTACTTAATAAGTCGTTTCCAGATTAAAGCGATTAAAAGAGCGTAAAGGCATCAAAATCAATTATGAAAATAAGCACTTCTTGACACCTAACAAACTCTCCCCAATTTGCATCTTTGTTTGCCCTCAATCAAAGAAATTTTCAAAAAATGTCAAGAAAAGCCTTCAAACACCAAATCGACTGATAACACAAATGGTTCAAACTCGGCAATTAACACGCACAAAGAATTACTTCACACCACATAGCATTCAAACATGAATATGAATAACATCCTAAATGAAAAACTACACAATGCAACAATTAGTACCCTCATGCTCAAATTGAATCACCTACTACACTCAAACACATTATGCACATGACTATCTACACAGGATATAACACACTCGCGAGTAATCGTGTCACAACAAACAAGTTATGCAATCATCTCATAAGTCATAACAAACCATGAAAACAGAGATCACTAAGGGCTTTTAATCGGTTGTAACTTGGCCAGGGCTAAAAACAAGGGACATATATACACGGCCATTGAATCAAGAAAGGGTAAATTTCATGAAGAGCATTTTCTTTTTAAACATAACCATTCTTGTTCAAACTTTCAACTCTTATTCTCACAATGCATTCTCTTTTCTTGCTTTGATTCCGTTTTTTTTTCTTTTGATTTTTCTTTTTCTTTTTCTTTTCTTTCTTTTTCATTCTCTTTTTTATTTCTTTTGAGAATGCATTGTATCCACAATTCTTTTTCCTCTTTTCACAATGAACCAATCTCCCCAACTTTAAGAATATTATACACTTAAATCAAAATGCTCTTCAAAATGGTTAAAGTTCGGGTTCATGCTTCAAAGATAACAATTTTTTTGGCTTTTGGCTCAAAAGAGGTTTCTAAAGCTCACACACTCACAAGGTGACTTGAAGTGTTTTTGGAAAAGTGGTTCTACTCATACTACTCAAAAATGCCTTGATCACTTCTAAGTTTCCATAATTCAAACAACAAATAAGATTAAACATAAAACGCCCGAGTTAAACAGCGATTACTCGAATCACTCTAAACTTGTGAACAACAAAGGCCACTCACATCTTTGGTTAAGTCCAAAATGATTCAACATGAACATGATATTACCAACTAATGCATTGACAAAAATTTTCAAAAAGTACCAAATTCATATTAACAAAAAATGCTAGAAAATATTTTTCATTCTTTGTCGCGCCTCTTGCCAAAATTAATATCATCACCACATGCTACAAGTAAAAGAGGCTTCTCAAACAATTCTTGAGTAACTAAAAACTGAATTTCCTCACACTCAAAGGCAAACCAAGAATGCCTAAATTATTTACGCAACACAAAACAGAATTTAAACCACTCAAAATAATAAAAACAAACAGAAATTTAAACTAACAACAATGTTTATGATAAAACTGGTGTGCCCACACCATTTTCAAAATTTTTGCCAAAAACGACATACAATATCCAAACTACGCCGAAGCGTCAAAATAGTGCCCGAAACGCACTTTCAACATAATTCTTCCAATTCTACTACATAATTATAAAATCCAGAAATTTAAAAACTGAAAATTAAAGCAAAACATAAAATAAAAAACTTCACTTTGGAGCTTGCATCAAAACAACCCCTCAATCAAACATCTCGTCAATGTCCTCATCATTATCAATGGCGCCATTTTGTTGAAAAGTATAATCGGGGGTGTTTTATCGTATCCACAGAGATTGTGTATATTGTCGTCGTTCACTATTCAAAAGCGTTTCAAACTTTATAGTAACAAATGGTTGGTTTTTCGTTTCGTAACGTTTGCATAAAATTTAGAATTCAACGGTAAAAAGATTTGTTTTAAGGTTTTGGTAAAAACATGTCAAGATTAGTGTTCGATAATCCGTTTCGTACGTATCAACTCGATAAAGCATGTGAACTTGTTAACAATAAATATAACCACATATCCTCTCAACAAGTTTCTCTCGAACACTTGTTGTGGGATTTATCATATTGGTCCTTTGTTGATCTCTCACACAAACTACCAATATGATAACATTCAAGTTCAATATTTATGAACATCAACATTCTAAACTATCTCTAGCCCTATGAACATTGATGGATTGAAACTTATGTCAAGTTTTAAAACATTTCTCTCGAACATCGATTAAAACAAAATATAAACCATATAAACAAAGTTTTTCCTCTATATTCATTATCAACAAAGTTCACAAACTTACAACCAAGATCAATACATACAAAAGAGATGATTATCTACCTCTAATCTTGACACAAAAGTGCTTAGCTACCCATAGACATGGTAGCTTGCTTGACAAGTAAGTAGCAAAGCTTTTGGAGCATCAATTTCAAAGATTCAAGGATTGAAGCATAAAAGCTTTGAAAACTATGAAAAATAGTAACAATGGAGTTTTTTTCCTAAAACAAACTTCTAGGTTACTAGAGAGTACAATGAAAAGTGATGGAATGTGCCAAAAAATCTACCAAATGTACTTAAGTACAAGTTCAGCCCAGAAAATAGCATCAGGCAGACCATTGTAGCGTCGGGCGGTGGCTAAAAGTGAGGCCACGTGACAGCTACAGTGTCAGTTGGACCTCTCAAAATATCTTTCAGCGTCGGGCGATCAGTCTTAGGTCGGGCGTTTTTGAAGAGGCACAGCAGGGAATGCTTCTTGAATTTGAGACAAAATGGCACATCCCTGCACCTTAGCAGCGCCGGGCGGTGCAAAGGGCCTAAATAGCAACACGCGAGCTTTCTGTTCTGAGCGCATCCTTGTGAATCGAGCTGTGATCTTTTCACCTAAAATGCTACAAAAATATACAAACACATCAAAATACCTAATAGTTATAAAAATACAAGAATCGCTTACTTAATAAGTCGTTTCCTGATTAAAGCGATTAAAAGAGCGTAAAGGCATCAAAATCAATTATGAAAATAAGCACTTCTTGACACCTAACAATATCACAGTCAGTTTCCAGGACGATGCTTTAGCCAGTGTACTGGTAGACATAGGTTCATCCTTAAACTTCATGCCAAGGTCAACTTTGGTACGACTATCTTTTCAAGGCACTCCGATGAGAGGCAGTGAGATCATCGTGAAAGCCTTTGACGGATCCAGGAAAATAGTTATCGGCGAAGTCGATCTTATTATAACCATCGGTCCTCACACTTTCCAAGTCATTTTCCAGGTCATGAACATCCGAGCAACATACAGCTGTTTATTAGGAAGACCTTGGATACACGAAGTTGGGGCAGTCACTTCGACACTTTACCAAAAGTTGAAGTTCCTCAAGAACGACAAGTTAGTCACGGTATGTGGAGAGCAAGTTTTGATCATGAGCAACTTATCATCATTCTCCTATGTAGAACAAGAAGAGGTCATTGGAACTCAATTTTAAGCGATCTCGGTGAGCAATGAGAATCCCCAAGAAAAAGAAACATCGATTTCCTCATACAAAGACGCTCTCAAAGTAATGGGGAGTGGTGACATAAAAGGATGGGGACAAATTGTAATTCCTACTGATAACAAGACAAGAAAAGGTCTTGGTTTCTCTCCGACCTGTACCCAGACTATGAAGAAGGATGAAAATTTTTGTCCCATTCAGGATTTCTTCCGCGACGGAGGCTTCCTCTACCCAGTATCTCAAGAAGTCCACACCATCGATGGGAACGACTCTTCTGATACAGATGAGGAGTGGAAGTCTTATCTCAACGATGAAGGTTATATATCTCAAGGAGAAATTTATATGTCGTTCTTCTCTCCAAAACAAAGTCCCAGATATATACCAAGATCAAATGTCAGAATGATCTATGGAGATTGTGATCCCGAAGGATGTCGTGATCCACCCAACTCATTAGAGGAAGACAATATGATGAAAGACAACTTTGACTACGATTATTATGATCCCCTGGATGACTTGCCTATCTGGAAACCATACACGGAGGACTCGGGGCAAAATAGTCAGTCGAACAATGCCTATCAATTGAGTAATCTTGAAAAGAATACACATGTTTCTGCAGAGTCATAGAATCTTTACTCAGAACATTCCGAAAATGTCCAACACCATGGTAATGAATTTGCAAAGATTGCAGGACAAGAATTTATTAACTATGTATTTCCTGAGGTCAACTTCATTGAGGAAGATGACTCATCTATGCCCATAGAAACCTGGGATACCTTGGGACAGCCAAGCGGTAAGTACGACTTTCTAGTTAAATACACTGCTCTCGAAAGGTCTCGCATCAGATACGAGGACATCCAGCCAACTGGATGGGGAAATCCTCTTGAAAGTGAAAACACCATGGAAGATGCAACAGAAGAGTCCTCTTATGATAACTCTGCATGGGAAGAGGACTCCAATGATTCTACTCCGCCAGAAATCAGTGTCATTTCTGAAGACTAACCAAGAATGAAAGTACCAGACTTTGTGATTCACAGAGGAGTTCGTCGCCATTGGGTTGCGGTCGATGTCTCGAAAGTCGTTCATAAGTCGAAGTAATTTTCACATCTTTATTTTAACCTTTCACCTTGCCCAGGTGAAATAGGTGTTTTATAGGGCTTTCTTTTCTGTAAATGTCCTTCTCCACTTCACCCAAAGCGGTAGAGTTTTGTTTTATATGGTTGTGTTTCAAGAATCGACAAATCATGAATAAATAATGTCATTCTGAATTCCCACATTTATTGTTGTTTTCACTTTTTTCGTTTTTTCAGAAAATGGTAATCTTAAAAAACAACCCAAAATAAAAACAAGCATTTTTGGAAAATACACTGCACACATTTTTGCATTCTCTCTGCCTTTTCTAAAAAAAGGAATCATCACGTTATGCAGATTGCTTGTTTTAAACCCGGATGAACCATACGATCCAATGCCTTCTCCCAACTTTGAATTCCCGATATTTGAAGCTGAAGAAGAAGAGGACGAAGAAATTCCAGAAGAGATCTCCCGACTACTCAGACAAGAGGAAAGGTCGATTGAGCCTCACAAAGAGTCGTTGGAAACTGTCAATTTGGGTTCAGAAGAAGAAAAGAAAGAAGTTAAGATTGGAGCACTGCTTATTCCAAATGTCAGAGAAGGCTTGATAAAACTTCTCAAAGAATTTTGAGATGTATTTGCTTGGTCCTATCAGGACATGCGAGGGTTGGATACCAGTATCATGGAACATCACTTACCGTTGAAAACAGAATGTCCTCCAATAAAACAAAGACTGAGAAGGACTCATCCAGATATGGCTATCAAAATTAAGGAGGAAGTACAGAAGCAGATCGACGCAGGTTTCCTTGCCACCTCAGAATATCCTCAATGGTTAGCTAACATAGTGCCAGTTTCGAAAAAGGATGGAAAAGTCAGAATGTGCATAGACTACAGGGATTTGAACAAAGCAAGTCCAAAGGATGATTTTCCCCTACCACATATTGACATGCTGGTAGACAGCACAGCAAAAATCAAAGTCTTCTCATTCATGGATGGATTCAAGGGCTATAATCAAATTAGAATGGCACCAAAAGACATGGAGAAAACGTTATTCATCACCCCATGGGGCACCTTTTGGTACAAGGTAATGTCGTTCTGTCTGAAGAACGCAGGGGCAACCTATCAAAAGGCCATGCAACTCTGATTCACGACATGATGCACAAAGAGATTGAAGTATACATCGATGATATGATTGCCAAATCTAAAACAGAAGAAGAGCATGTGGAACACCTATCAAAGTTATTCGAGCGTCTGAGAAAATACAAACTCCGCTTGAATCACATTAAGTGCATGTTTGGTGTTCGCTCAGGAAAGCTCTTAGGATTCATCGTCAGCCATAAAGGAATTGAGGTTGACCCCGACAAAGTCAAGGCCATTCAAGAAATGCCTTTCCCAAAGACTGAAAAGTAGGTCAGAGGATTTTTGGTACGTCTCAATAACATCTCAAGATTCATATCACTTATGACCACGACATGCGCGTCGATCTTCAAACTACTCAGAAAGAATCAGAGTTGTGTATGGACAGAAGATTGCCAAAAGGCCTTCGACAACATCAAAGAATATCTGTTGAATCCACAGATTCTGTCTCCTCTAGTGGAAGAAAGACCACTGATCATCTACTTAACAGTCTTGGAAGACTCCATGGGTTGTGTGTTTGGCCAACTAAACGAGACAAAAAGAAAAGATTCTGCCATTTATTACTTAAGCAATAAATTCACGGACTGTGAAACACGATACACTATGCTCGAGAAAAGTTGTTGCGCTCTGGCTTGGGCAACCAAACGTCTTCGCCAGTACATGATTTTTCACACTACTTGGTTAATCTCCGAAATGGATCCAATCAAGTACGTCTTTGAAAAGCCTGCCTTAACAGGAAGGATTGCCCGTTGGAAAATGGTGTTATCCGAATACGACATCGAGTACCATGCTCAGAAAGCCGTCAAAGGAAGTATTTTAGCCAATCATTTAGCTCATCAACCAATTGACGGTCAGGAATCAGTCAAATTTGACTTCCTAGACGAAGATGTCATGTACTTGAAAATGAAAGATTGCGATTAACCGCTGCCCATCGAAGGGCCAGAACCAGGTTCCCAATGGGGACTAATATTCGACGGAGCCGTCAATGCTTATGGAAACGGAATTGGGGCAATCATCGTAACACCTCAGGGTACCCATATTCCTTTCAATGCCAGATTGACATTCAAATGCACAAACAATGAGGCCGAATATGAAGCTTGTATCATGGATCACGAAGAAGCTATTGACCTAAGGATAAAGAACTTGGATGTGTATGGAGACTCCGCCATGGTTGTAAATTAGATCAAAGGAGAGTGGAATACATATCAATTAGGATTGATTCCTTACAAAGACAATGCAAGAAGGTTGTTACCATTCTTCAACATAATCGAGTTTCATCACATTCCTCAGGAAGAAAACCACATGGCTGATGCATTGGCTACTCTATCCTCCATGATTAGTGTGAGTCGATGGAACGACGTACCAGGATTGACATAATGCGCCTGGAAAGGCCCGCTTACATCTTCACGATTGAAGCAGTCATAGATGATAAACCATGGTATCATGATATCAAGTGTTTCCTTCAAAGACAAGAGTACCCGCCCGGGGCATCCAGAAAAGATAGGAAGAATCTCAGAAGACTGGCTGGCAACTTCTTCCTGAACAATGATGTACTCTACAAAAGAAACTTCGACATGGTTTTGGTCAGATGCGTAGACAGACACGAGGAAAACATGTTAATGAAAGAGATTCACGAATAATCCTTTGACACTCATGCCAATGGACACACAATGGCAAGAAAAATTCTGAGAGCAAGATATTATTGGCTGACAATGGAATCCGATTGCTACAAGTACATGAGGAGATGTCACAAGTGTCAGATATACGCTGACAAAATTCATGTACCACCAACGCATCTCAAAGTCCTTTCTTCTCCATGTCCTTTCTCTATATGGGGAATCAACATGATTGGCATGATTGAACCCAGAGCTTCAAACGGACATCAGTTCATCCTGGTAGCTATTGACTACTTCACCAAGTGGGTCGAAGCAGTGTCCTACACCCATGTAACCCGACAAATGGTGGTTCAATGTATCAAGAACAATCTCATCTACCGTTATGGTGTTCCAAGCTAGATCATTACGGATAATGGATCCAACTTGAAAAACAAGATGATGAAAGAGTTGTGTGTTGAGTTCAAGATCGAACACCATAACTCATCTCCCTACCGACCTAAAATGAATGGAGCGGTAGAAGCTGCTAACAAGATTATCAAGAAAATCATTCAGAAGATGGTTGTAACCTACAAAGATTGGCATGAGATGCTTCCCTTCGCTCTTCACGGTTATCGCACATCTGTTTGCACTTCAACAGGGGCAACCCCTTTCTCTCTATTGTATGGCATGAAAGTCGTGCTCCCCATAGAAGTAGATATCTCGTCAATGAGAGTATTGATGAAAGCCAAGCTAACAGAAGTTGAATGGTGTCAAAGCAGGCACGATGAACAGAATCTAATTGAAGAAAAGAGAATGACGGCTTTATGTCATGGTTAGTTATATCAGCAAAGAATGAAGAAGGCATTTAATAAAAAGGTCTGACCCCGTGTCTTCAGGAAAGGAGACCTTGTGCTCAAGAAGATACAATTATTTCTCACTGATTCAAGGGGAAATGGACTCTGAATTACGATGGCCCTTATGTTGTTTAGAAAGCCTTCTCAAGTGGTGCCTTGAGACTTGCAACCATGGATGGAGAGGAGTTTACCTACCCCACGAATGTTGATGTAGTCAAGAAATACTTCGCCTAAATGAAAAAAAAACGTCTCGGTGGATTGAAAACCCGAAAGGGCGGTCCAAGCAAAAATTAGAGACATAACCAATAATCATCCCGATAGATTGAAAACCTGAAAGGGCAATCGAGGCAAAAATTAGGGATTCATGGCAAGTAACTACGTCCGACAAGATTGGCTCCTCGGCGGTAACGTCATCCGTCAGGAAAACTTCAGTCAAGGTTACCTTCGACAGAAGCTCAGAATGTCCAGAACTCGAAATTGGTGGAAGGATGGCAGTCGTTGTGTTTCAATGTAGCCCCTTTTCCTTTAAATTACCATTTTCTAAACTTTGTAATGCTCCATGGGATCATGCATTTGGCTGATTACCATTCTATCAATAAAATTTGAGCATGTGTGCCTTTTATTTGCGATTCTCATTTATTCTGCTTTGCGAAGAGACATTTTAATATGATCAATGGTTCTTGAAACGAAAAATGAATTTACTTTTCAAAAAATTTCTTCTGCTTTTAAAATAAAGACGACAATTTCTTTTTGATTAATAAACACAAAAGGGAATATCGACTGCTTCTCCGATAGTGATCAAACCTCAAAATGCAGAATCAAAGTACTTCCTGAATGAAGGATCAACTGCTTCAGACGGAATGTCCCATCTGACATCCCCGGTAAAGTTCTTACATCTGAGAACCAATGATTGGCTTTTCTCCCCAGTAGAATTTATCCTTGAAAAGCTAGCATGGATTCCTATCCCTAGCAGGTTTGTATCTCCAGAAACTAGAACGGACGCAGGAATCCCTGCTCCCCAAACAAAGGTACTGCCTTCAGAATCTTCAGTGATATCCCCATCTCCCAGATTGGCCGATTATCCAGTTGAACAATCACCAGTATGTATGTCGTGTTTGTTTTGTCAGCATAAACATACATACATCATGCATAATTGATTCATATTCGTATTCATATTGCATTACAATCACTCTGGTCATATTCATCCCCAAGTGATAAGTGTCCTCTCTCCAATAGAGTTGTCAGTCTTCCTCTCCACTCTCAAATAGGATAAAATCCTGGTTTGAGTTCCTTCCTCGTCCGGAAATGTATCATCTAAACAATCTCTCTCCAGTGTATTCATGGATTGGAATCGGTCCTTGGCCACTTTGGCAGCTTGAACCTCTAAAAGGCAAGATGACATTTGGTTAGGTAACTTTGGAACATTACTCTTCACAGATGAAGATGATATTTTGCTTTCACGGATTAAAGAAAATCCCCAGAGAAAGCCTCTCCAGCAAAAGACTCTTGGAAATACAGCAGTTTCGCCCCGAATTTTTTTTTTTTTTGCTTTCAATGAAGTCATCAGTACCTCAAAATTGGATTACATCACATGGCCTTTCTCCGAAAAAGGTCTCGAAGGGAAGTATGATGTAACATCGCCAAGCAAAAAGAAATCTCTCAAGAGATTTTTTTTCCCCAGTAGGTCGACAAATAGCATCTCCCACAGAGAAGTTTGCACTCCTCCGCAGTCTGACATCAAATCTTTTCCCATAAAATGGCGTCTCCCCAGTAAAACTCGGCGAGAATTTTGATGAAGACCGCTATAAATAGCGTTCCTTGTCAAGGGAAGAACTTGACAAGAAGAAACTAAGACCAGTTCTGTGGTAGAAGACCAGGATCGAGGGGGAGTTTATTTCAGAAAAAACTAAGACCAGTTCCTTGACTAAAGACTAGGATTGAGGGGAAGTTTTACCCTTTTCTCAGTAGAACTACTTAGCAAAAGAAGATGGATGAGCAAACAGCTACCATTCATAACCACAATCAAAATTTCGGGTATTACGATATTTAATCCTCTTTTACCTTAAATGCCCAAACGTCTTCGCCATTCATACCTTCAGGTCCAAGAAGATTAAATAGGGGTATCTGTCATACCCTAAATTTTGACCACAAGATTTCCCATCATTGTTTAAATCATCACCACAATATTAATGTACCTTCATGCCTCATCAACCTTCTCAAAGATTGTTGAGCATTCACCTTAATCAAGAATTAGGGTTTTGGGCCCTCTCAAAGCACTCAGACAAAGGATCAATCAAAAATTGACATAATCTTCAACTTGTCAAGCCTCTCAAGCATCCATGAAGAATCAAAAGGTCTCCCATATTAAGAATCAAGCACAAGAGTGCAACATTCCAAGTTGATCAAGCCTTAAGATCATCAGTGTCACCAAATAGGGTTTTGGTCGACCAAGGCCTCCAGAGGGAAATTTTCATCTGGGCATGGGCTAATACTTCAAAACATGATCCAAGAAGCTCAAAGGGACCTCATGGATCCAATCATAAGTTCAATTTAGCCTCAGGAGATGCATTCATCAAAAATCAGGAATTAGGGTTTCTTGACCAAATTCACCCCTAAGTTGACTTTTGGAGCAAGACATGAACCAAAACTTCAAAGAATGTTTTTGAAGACCTAAAATATCTTATATTGATCCTCTTATAAGTTCAAATGGACACAAAGAACTTAGTTCATGAGCAATATAGAGATTCAGATTCATCTGGATCCCAAACTAGGGTTTTTGAGAAAAAGTCAACCATGTCTTTGACTTTTGACAAGAAATGATCTCAAACCTTTGGAAGTGATTCAAGACACTCTAAAACACCTATGGAATCATCCATTAGGTTTGAATTAGGTCAAGTACTTGATTTCATAGAAGATCACAAAGTTTGAAATTCATCTGACAAAAGGTCAACTGTGCCAAAAAATCAAGTTTGACTTTTTGGATTTCTTGACAAACATGGCTTCTATAAGTCAAAACAATGTTAACTTATGGTTTGGATCATCATCCATCAAGAAAAATCAAGAAAAGTGGGATTACTTGCAAAAGGGGCAACCTTAAGAAACTTGAATTTTCACTAAGTCATGAAAAAAAATGATTTCTACCCAACTTTGCAAGACCATAACTTGTGATCCAAGCAACCTTTTTCTTCCATCCAAAGCTCAAATGAAAGCTCTCATTACATACTTCAAGATTGTCAACTACAACATATTCCAAATCCTCGTGGATTTTGAGTTATGGATTGATCAAAATCACAAAAAATGGAAAATGGACACTTTTTCAACACTTATTGAAATTTTGGGCAGAATCTGTTTTGTGTTTTCACCAACTTTGAGGCCATTTTTCATTATGATCCAAGATGAATCAAGACCAAAGTTAAATCAAAGTTGAAGTATGTTATAGGGGCTTTCCAAAAAGTACAAGAGCTTCCCATGATTTAACTTGAGCAAGGAGTTATAAGCCTCAAGAAATGGCCTTTTTCACCCTGCCTACACAATAGCATTGGTACATGACTTGATTCCCACGATTTCTTGAGCCAATTTTGGACACTCGCATCATTGTATTTCTATTCAAAATCAACATGAATGATGAAGAATATGATCACAAGGCCACCAAGTCAAAAAATTTATCACTTAGGCATGTGGCATTCAAAGTTCATTTCCAAAAACTTCAAATTTGTCATGAAGCATTGAATGGATGAATAGAGCTGGCATGTATCAGTCCATAAAATCACAAATGAGTCAAGATGAATCCAAGCATCAGAAGACCATAGGCCTGCAAGATTGACTCAAGTCAATAGCTAGAGGAGACTTTGGCTACATGACAAATTCCAATGGATAATGGAGTGATCCAGCCCCCAATCACTATTTCTCCCAAAACAAACTTGATCTACTATAAATAGGATTTCTTTCTGATCAGTTTGGGTACACCAAAGCATAATAACACATGTTTTCCTCCAAATCACTCTCAAAAACCAGAAGTTGCTTCTTTTTCAAGTAACATTCGAATTTTCAAATAGAGAGTAATTCCATCAAAACCAATCATCCTAACACCTTACATATATCATATATAAGTGATCCATAACCTCAAAACATATCTGGAACACCGTAATCATTAAGTTACTATCCATTTCCTCAAGCTTTTTGTCAAAGTTGCATTTGAGGTGCCACAACAAGATCCAGGTGCTTTCAATCCATTCCAAGCTTTCAAACACCTTACATAAGGTCCATTGAAAATGCCCAAGTCATCAAACAACATCTGTAACACCTCCAACACACAATTTGATTTCTTCTTGCAAGAGGTAAGCCGAAACTCTCAAACTCTATGATCCATGCATCATAAATGTGTTTTCAAGTTACAAACATGTCTCTGCACTTATGTAGAGTGTTTCCCCTCAATCAATTTCTTTGTAGCTATCGTGTATAGGATTTCATAGTGTTCTTGCAGAAATTAGGGTTCATGTGTTCATCACTTGATTTCTCACTCCACACTTAATATAAATGCAATTAATTGGTACCATTGGAACCTTGTTCAAACACAAGTGAGATTGATGTTTACAAAAGTCAAAACCATTGATTAATCAGAGAGAAAAGTGAGGTTTTGCAAATCAGCCATGGCACGGGCACGAGGAAGAAGAAAGTGATTGTTGGCGCCATCTTCAAATTATTTGAATTTTTGAATTTTTGTTATTTTTCTTAATTGATTTCAAAAATTAATTTCTCTCTCAATTTTAATAATTTTTTATTGATTCTTTTTTTTAATTCACAAAAATGTTAAAATATTTTATTCTACAAAAATATCAAATTTATATTATTTATTTAATATAGTTTGAATTTTTGTAAAGAATTTCATTTTTATTGTTTTTAAACATTTTAAATGAAAATTTCCTCTTGATTTGTCAAATTCAAATGAATTTCACACTTTCGTATAAACATAACATGATTTTTCAAAACATTTTTCAAAATTCACAAATTGTTTTAAATATATATTTGATATTTTATATCATTTTCTATTTAATTTTCTTTGAAAAATTGTTTTTTTAATTAAAATTAGGGTTTTCTTTAATTTTGATTTTTCACACTTCATTTGAAACACTTTTGGGCCTCTAATAGAGTGTAAGACCCATCCCTTTTCACACATAAGTATTTGGGCTTCAGCCATTGTACAAGTCCCTCTGTGGTTTTCAAAACCGCGACGCGATCGTCGCCTTTTCAAACAAAAATCATATGGGCCTCTCCTTGAGTATAAGCCCCATTTTTCTTCTTTTACATACACTTGGGCCTCTAATAGAGTGTAAGACCCAACCTCTTTATACATAAATAAATTTTTGGGCCTCTGTTGTAGTATAAGTCCCACAACGTCTTTCGGTATCGCATTGCGATCAATTGTTTTCAAATAAGTCATCGGGGCTTCACCTTGAGTATAAGCCACAATCCTTTGTACATAAACTTTGTTTTCAACAATAAACAACTTCCATGGGCCTCTCCTTGAGTTGTAAGCCCCATACCTCTGTTTTCAAAATAATTTGTCTGTTTTAAACTGGTACTAAGAGGAGCATTATTCCCGGTGAAACTGCTCTTAGACCACTTGGGCCTCTCTTTGAGTTATAAGCCCCAAACTTTCTTTTCTTTACAACAAATTTCTTTTAATTCAAATTCAAATTCAAAGTTTTATCAAAACTTTTTTCAATTTCTTAAAACCCTAATCAAACAGTTGTAAATCATACACTCAATCACCATACACTTGGGCCTCTTTTCAGAGTATAAGACCTAACCTCTTATCTTTTTAATGCATATTTGTTTATATACCTGTCAATTCACTTATTGTATATATTCTTGTGCATAATTGTTTAGAGTTTCCCACAGTAGTTAGGTCTACATTTAGGTTAAACCAGAGGTTACTTTCTAACTTAGTCAAACTAGTTCCCTCAATACAGTCTGCCTCCTAGGCTTATTCAATATGGAACAGAGAAAGGCATTATTTCCGGTGAAACTTTTCTCAAGACTGTCAAAACTTATAAATATATATATGTACATAAAAAATTCATTTCCCCGGAGAGGATTAACTCCCGGTGAAACCTCTTTTGAATTTCTTCAAACCTTAGAACTGTTCAACAAAGAAATAACTTATTCCCGGTGAAACCTTTCTTGAACTTTTCTTAGGCTTGGACCCACGGACTTCTTAAAAGCATCCCCAGTCTCCTCTTAGGCTTAGCACAAGGACCCAAAGGCTTCCTAAAGGCATAGGATAGAAATTAGTTATCTCTACTAGTTCAATCCCCTGGAGAGTCAAAATTCCAGAACATCGGACCATTTTAGGGTTGATCTTCAACCAACAGCCTTCTCTTGGGCATCATTCAAAGACCCCTCTCTACACTTGAGCCTACCACTTCTTGAGAGACTTGGACAGTCTCAGCCTCCTCTTAGGCTTCATTCAAATAAGACTTGGAAAGTTTCATCTCCTCTTAGATCTCACATAGAGACCTTCAAGTTTCCTAAAAGCACAGGAAAAACCCTGATCATTTTACCAATGCACCAGTCTCCAGCAGAATTGAAGACCTCATAGGTTTTCAAAATCATCTTTAAACTCCCCTGACACCCAACAAGGCTTGACTTTCACCTTAAAAATCCCCCAGCCAGGGTCAATTTACCATCAACAAATCCCTAACAGAATCAGAGCCTTTTGACATCTGGTACTCCAACTCTTCCCTGATTCCCAGCAAGAGTAAACCCTTTGGGTTCTCCAATACAATTTAGACATGCTCTTGGATTTCAATAAATCCTCGGTAAGATATATCCTCCTCTTAGGCTTCATATAAGAACTTCCTCAGTCAGCCTCAATCTTGGGCTTTATACAAGACAGATAAAACCCTCCCCAGTGGAGTCAATTTCCTTTAGCTTCAACCTTGGGCTTTGATCAAGGCACACAAAAATCAACATCCCCTTAAGATGAGACCATGAGTCCTCTCTGCAGGAGGATATTTCCTCTATACATCACATATCAAAACAAACAATCAAAACCTTTTTCCAGATAATTGCTATAAGTGGCACACTTGTTGATACAAAATCCAAGCTGGAGTCCCTCCTTTATCCTGGCTAAAATCTCTCTTTCATCTAACTGCTATAAGTGGCAAGCCTCTAGATTCCAAACATCAAAGTCAATGTCCCTCTCTTAGCATGAAAGAGTCATAAAGGAAAAAGTTGCATTGCTCTACACTGAGTTAAAACTTCTTCCTTCATGACATCTCTCTTCTAAAGAAAAATTATGGCATTGCTGGATTCCATACATCCCAATTAAAGTAATTTCCCTTTGTAACCAATTCTCAACACTTAAGATGAATATGTGAGATATTCTCCCTTTAGAGATGACAAATTCTCTCTCAATCACCCTTTTAGCTTCAATCTTGGGCTTTAAACAAGACACAAATACTCTGATAGCTTCAATCTTGGGCTTTAAACAAGACACCAAATATTTTTCATCCCATAGAAATATGAGGAACTACGATTGCTCTGATTTCCCAAATCGCTTTACAGGAATACGTAGGCATAAGATTGTGAAATCTTAGCGAGCACACAAATCAGAAACTTTAGGTCCAGGTACCTTCCCAAAAACAATAGAAAACCCGAAAACAACAAAAAAATTCTCTCAACACTCCCAAAGGAGAAACTTTTCCCAACCCATAACAGATAAACACAAGAAATAATTTCATGTTAACAGAAATACGTGCAAAAGAAGGTTCCTATGGATTACCATATATACACTGGGTGTTAATAGCTTCCCTTTGTATAACCAAACCCCGATCTCTTAGCATTTGTTACAGAAAACATTTGCGTGCAGGGTTAGTTTAAGATATATTCGCCTTCCTTAACCAGCTTCATAGGATAAATACAGAAATCAGAAAGTAGCACCCAAACCACAATTTCATGGTAACGTGGTCGCGTCACCGACAAAAACCGCACGCTACAGACAGCAACATACATATTAAACAGATGTCTAACGAAGAAGCTTAAAGGAATCACACCAGAAGAATGTTGGTATAGTGCCAAGCCTAGCCTCAGTCACTTGAAGGTGTTTCGATCTATAGCACATAGACATGTTCCAGATCATTTGAGAAGGAAGTTTGATGACAAGTCGAATTAGATGATCTTGATAGGATATCATTCAAATGGAGGTTACAAGTTGTTCGACCTAGTGAATAACCAGGTAGTGATCAGCAGGGACGTGATCATAGATGAGCTTAAAGAATGGGATTGGACTGAGAATGTCAAGAAGGATTCAGTGAGAATCTCTTGTGAAGAACCAGCCACTGAAGTCGAAAGAGAAGTTCGACAAGAATAAGTTAGAGATGAAGCAGACCCAAGCAGACTCGACAAACAAGACACATTCCTGCAAGGTTGCAAGAATGTGTGATTACATCAGATGACGTGGTCGATGAAAAGGGTGAGTTGGTACATTATGCTTTCTATGCAGATGTTGAACCAGTCAATGCAGCTGAGGCATTGAAAGATTCGAAGTGGGTAAAAGTAAATGAATGAGGAGTTAGACTCCATCAAAATCAACAACACCTGGTCACTTATCGAATTGCCTCAAGGCAAGAAGGAAATTGATGTGAAGTGGGTTTACAAGGTGAAGGTGAATCCTAAAAGAGAAGTAACTCAACACAAGTTGAGACTTGTGGCGAAAGGATTTCTTCAGAAGTAAGGAATCGACAT
Source organism: Lathyrus tuberosus (assembly GCA_022829125.1). Classification (NCBI taxonomy): domain Eukaryota; kingdom Viridiplantae; phylum Streptophyta; class Magnoliopsida; order Fabales; family Fabaceae; genus Lathyrus; species Lathyrus tuberosus. The sequence goes on from JALAZF010000397.1 coordinate 4,277,023, forward strand.
TGACAAAGTGTTTGCACCTGTTGCTAGGATCGAAACAATCATGTTAGTTGTTGGTCTAGCAAATATAAACAATTGGCACACATGTCAGATGGATGTGAAGTGTGCATTCCTTAATGGCCCCTTAGACGAAGAAGTTTATGTCGCACAACCAGCTGCGTATGTGAAACGAGGCGAAGAAAGAAAGGTGTACAGACTGCATAAAGCCCTGTATGGACTTAAGCAAGCTACAAGAGCTTGGAATAAGAAAATCAACACCTCTTAAGGGAGAAAAAATTTGTGAAGTGCACAACTGAGCATGGAGTATATGTAAGGAGAAGCAATAGTGAATTGCTTATACTATGTCTCTATGTCGATGACCTGTTGATAACAGGGAGTTGCAAGAAGGAGATCGAAGATTTCAAGCATGACTTAAGTGAGGAGTTTGAAATGTCAGACTTGGGAAATCTCTCATATTTCCTTGGCATCGAATTTTACAAGACTGGTAGAGGTTTGATGATGCACCAAAGAAGATATGCAGGCGAAATACTCAAGATATTTGAGATGCAATATTGCAACCCAACTTCGACTCTAGCTGAGACCAGATTGCAACTGTCGAAGCAGTCAGATGAAGATGATGTCGACCCAACCCAATACAGAAGACTTATTGAGTCACTTCGATACCTTTGTAACACAAGGCCTGACTTATCATATAGTGTGGGTATGGTAAGTAGATTCATGCAGAAGCCAAAGGTACAGCAGCAACGAAGAGGATACTGAGGTATCTGAAAGGGACTCTCGACTACGACATTTTTTTCCTGCAGCTGATGAAGGAAAAGAATGGAAGTTAGTGGGATACACCGACTCTAGTTGGTGTAGTGATGCTGAGGATAGAAAATTCACATCTGGCTATGTGTGTATGTTAGGTGGTGCACCAGTTACTTGGAGTTCAAGAAAGGAGCCAGTAGTGGCATTGTCATCATGCGAAGCTGAATATATATATACCTCTCTTTGAGCATGTCAAGCAACCTGGATGGTGAACCTGGTCGATGAGATCACAACGAAGAGTCATGGAGCAATTACCATGAAGATTGACAGCATGTCAGCTATAAACTTGGCAAAGAATCCAATAGCACACGATCGAAGCAAGCACATCGAAATGAGGTTCCATTATCTTCGAGAATAGGTAGCAGAAGGGAAGATGAACCTGGAACACTGCAGAACTGAGAATCAGATTGCAGACATCATGACGAAGGGATTGTCAGTCGAAGTGTTAAAGAAACTAAGGTCTATGATGAATGTAGATAGTTTAGACACAATGAATTTTAGAAAGATAATATTTGATTTAGAAAGATTAGATTAGATTAGATATTTTTGGGCTTTTATAGTTTGGGCTTTAGCTTAAGATGCAAGTTAACCTAAATCTATAAATAGCTAGGGAGGAACCCTTATCATTGTAATCATCAAGTTTGATAATCACGGTTATGCAGTTTCAAAGTGATAATAAAATTCCACAATTGTGGGCAGAGAGTTACTCTATAGATTTTCATCTTCCTCTCCAACGTTATTTTCTTTTGCCTTTCTCAACCTTTTCTTTCATTGTCATTGCGCGAGTGAGATAACAATCTTGAGATCAAGATTGAATTGGAATTCTCCATAGATCGTGGTTGATTTCCAACACTCAATGTATCAACTTGTATAACCAGTACTTTATCCAAGAGACTTCCACTTCCATTGCATTGAATTGTACCAAGCACAAACACATCCATTTGTTTCACCTTTATCCATAAACCCTGGCCCATTTCACTTCCTCCAACTTCAATAACAATAAAACCTTCTGATAAAATAGTAACTTTTCCTAGAGTTGGTATTAGATGCATCTCTTGCAAAACCAATACTCGAGATATTCCCCTTTTCTTCTATGTGCTAATACTGCTAAACTTTTTCACTTTGTTAACTCTAAAGTTCATAATTTACAGAAATGTCTAACTTGGTCCAAATTAAAGGCATGGTATATTCAAGAGGTTCGCCATCAGAGCCCTCATAGAATTCCTACAAACAACATGAAAGAAGCTATATTATACATATCAATAAAATCACATATTTGGAAACATATTTGGTTATACATTCACTTCTTAGGTTATACATTCACTCATCTTAAGTTAAACATGTTTGGAAACATAAAAAAAATTGATTTGGAACTGCTTAATAAAATCACATAGTTCACTTCTTAGGTTATACATTCACTCACCTTAAGTTAAACATATTTGGAAACATAAACTATTGAACCATGAAAGAAGCTATATTATATATTGCGAAAACTAACTTGTAATGTAGTCATTTCATAAGTTTTGATGCAACAAAGGTAACCCTTCAAAGAAGACGAGTTCACTGCATGAGTTTTGTGTTTTAATTTTGCATGTCAATGAAGAAAGGTTGTCCAAACGTTAATGGCGATTAGGATATGTGAGAGAGACGAGAGAGAGATATATTACGGTTTTGTTTTGAGAAAGACGATTGTTATGTACTGAAATGGGATAACTTCGCTAATATATATATATATATATATATATATATATATATATATATATATATATATATATATATATACATGCTAACTTGTGCTCCGGTGACACAAGTTAAAAAACTCATTTATTCAAAGTTTTTATTAAAAAAAGTAAAATAGAAAAACATTTAATGATTTATTTTTATCAATGTTGATGCACAATTTTCAATAAAACATTTCTCTATTTATCTCTTAATTTGTGCCCCTAGGACACAAGTTAAGATTACCCATATATATATATATATATATATATAGGCTAAATTAAAGTTTTAGCCCCTCTATTTTAGTTTATTCACGAAATTAATCCCCTTATTTTATTTTTAAATAGTTTTGGTCCCCTATTTCGTAATTTGGTCAAAAAAATTGTTGATCTGTAATTTTCTTTAATAGATGGCACATCTTGTGTGATGTGTACACTGCCAACTATGACATCTTAATTTATATGTCATTTATTTTTTTCTTATGTTTTTTTATTTAACTTAAATTAATTAAAAAATTATTAAACATTAAAAATTTAAATAGGAATGACATTTAATAATAATTTTAAGAATAATATTATTAAAAAATATAAAATATATAAAATATAAATATTTATAGGAATGACCCATAAAAATAATAACTATATAAAATATAAGTATTATTAAAAAAATATAAAATATAAATATTATTAATGATATTATGATAGCAACATAATATAAAAATTTATTCTGTACTCAAAACTTTTGATTACAAAAATTAAATTTAAAAATGAAGAGACTTAATTATTTATTGATTGAATCATCTGTAATTAAGTAATTTCTCAATCTAGAACCCTTCTTCAAAATTTTATGGGTTTTCCAAATGAAAACCTCTACTGCACCTACTTCTAGTTTTTTTCTTCAGAATCTGAGTTTGGGTATTCCAAACAAAAATGAAACTGAATATTTGTTGAGATTTGATTCTAACGCACGCACAAATATCTTCACTTGAGGATGGGCTCGACGGTCTTCATCTCAATTTCTTCCATTTCTACATACTTGAATGCTCGTGTCTGCTCACCATACATGGGTTTTTTCTACACCTATTTGTGTTCTGATTTTTGCATCGGGTTGTGTTATTTCTTTCATGTTGTTGAACCCTAATATTTACCCCTAAGATTTCGCACATCTCATTTTGCATCTTTACCACAAACAAGATCAGGCTTTGGTTCCTTTATCCCTCTCTTCTTTGGGTTTATGCCTTGCAAGGATCGCCGAGCATCTGTATGTTTCTTATTTGCCTTTATTTGCTTATGTTTACTAATATTTAATTAAAATCCAAAAATATGTCTATTTCCCTTTTACTAACTTTTCAGGAAGGATTTGGATCAAGGATATCAAATACCAGTCCCTCAGCTCGAATGAAATTCATCTAAACAAAGTCAAAGTTGATCTGCGAGCAATTCAAAATCATTTGATCAAGAGTTTCCAAGATTTAATTGATTATTATTCAAGAGACTCCAAGGTTCATGTGTTTATTTTCATGCCTTCTTTGAAAAGTAAAGAGAATCGAGCCAGAGCCAAGACAGTGCAACAAAAAGGCAATTTTCCCATTTTTTTCACTGAAGTAACTGATTACCACTATATGGGTAATCGATTACCACGTGGGAAATTCTAAAAAAAAATAGCAAATTCAAATTCTGTAGCATTTGGCACCAATTTCATCATTTGAGAATATTCTAGATCACTTCCAAATAATTCCCCTACCTCATCACAATTAATTCCCACCATACACCTTTATTAATCACCACTTGATCTTGATTTTCCCTCCAAATTCAAATTCCAAGCCTAATTTTGGTTCCAAACCAAACTCCAAGCCGCCAAAATTCCCAAGCCTAAACTCTATAAATAGGACCCTCATTTCATTCATTTCACAAGCTTTTGATTGCCAAATTCACCTTGTCAAAATTCTTCTTGACTCTCTCATTTTTCTCCAACTACCAAATTCACCAAATCTCTTTATTCCATTGAAAGTTAGTAAGTTCATCATTAGAACTTACTAATCTTTGAGCTAAACCTTCATCCATTCACCTTTTCATCACCAATTTCTGTAGATCAAGGCTTTGGAGTTTGGATCTTGAAGTAATTTTCAATTGGTGTATTTACGGCTGTTTACATTGAGATTTCGTGCAAAATCCATTCCTTGATAATGCTGAATTTTGAAGGAATGCTGAATTTTGGAGATGCTGAATTTTTGTTATTTTTCTGTTATTTTTACAGTGGTAATCGATTAACAGCTTTAGGTAATCGATTATCCTGAAGCAGAATGGTGTTTTTCACCTATTTTTGGGACTATTTTAGTTATTTCTTCATTCCTAACCCCTTCCCTTTGTTCCTAGCCTTAGATCACTTAATTTTGTGGATTAATTTGGCTTTCTCTTCATCTATTTCTCTTTTCTTTGGATCGATGAGAATCTTACATATCATAGATTGTTGATTTTTCAAGGATGTTTAATCTTCATTATTTCAAATCTATGAACGAATGATCATCGAGATAATTCTTCGTACTTTGGTTTAGTGATAGGTTACCTTTGATAAATTGATGAAATATCTTGATCAAGATGAGATCACTACCTATTTTCTTTTCGTGCGGTATTGTTTTCGGATGACGATTTACATATCGCTCATCTAGCATGCATTAGCACTAACATCGTTATTGACCGGCCTCGAGTAGGGTGACTTCGATATAAGTCACTTGGCGATTGCTTAACATAGCGGTACATGTGTCCCGCATCGGAAAATGATCATTCGTGGCCCAAACTTATGTTTGCAAACCCAAGGATGGTTGATTATTTGTCTTTTGGCTCAATACTTATGAGACTTGTTGTTAGGAGACTTTGCTCTTATCAATCCTCTAATGAGTTCTCATTAACCTTGACCTAAGTGAATTATTCAATCATTATTGATCATTTGTTCTAACAACTAATCACTAACTTCTAACCTTACCTTTATGTTTCCTTCTTGCTCCCTATCTCTCTTTATTTTTTATATCATTATATCATATCATATCTTGTTTATACTTCCGTCATTTTCACTTTGTGCACTTGGACCATATGTTTATGCTTATGCCTTTTTCTCTTTGTCCACTTGGACCAAAAACATTAATAAAGGCCAAAACCTCTAAAAACGTGTGCTTCTAATCTTGGACTATGGTTACTATCATTTGCATTGGACATGGAATTTTGAACCTAGACCTTGGACTTCAATGCTATTCTTGGATCCTTGGACTTAGAACTAGGACCTTTTCCCTTTGCTTTAGAATTATGGTTTGAAGACTTTGGAGCTGTGTGATTTTGCTTGGTTTATGGTGAAGATAGCTACATTTGTGGTTAGATCTTTCTTATCATTGGCTTTTACTTTATGCTTTAGGATAGTCACTTCTTCTCCACCCATTCTTCAATTTTCAAAATCTTCTCCCTTTTTCAAAACCTTCTTGTTTTCAAACTCTCACCTCTTTCATAATCAAACCTTGACTTTGTCAAGTGATTTTACTCTTTTCTTTTCATTTCTTAATAAATGCTAAACTACATAAGCATATTGACACCTTTTTCAAAAGACTTTAAAAAACACCAAACTCACTTACCCTCTTTTGTGCCCTTGTGCACTTTTCCTTTAACTTTTTCACAAGTTTAGACATGATTCATCTCTTTAAGCGAAATTATTCGCTCGGAAATGATGAATTGTCTTTACATTTAAAATCAACCATAACAAACTCATTTTGTTATTTATACCACGAACTACGAGGTTTTGATCCTATATTGCACTTTGTGGGTACATAGGCATGAGGCGACAAGTCTCTCCAAACACAAAAATCTAAAAACAATTTCTCTTCTCATCTCCTCAATCTCATTTCAAACAAACATTTTCAAACCAAAAAGCGTAGATATTTCAAAAGGTTCCTATAGAGTACTATAGACGTTTTGGGTGCTAACACCTTCCCTTAGCGTAACCAACCCCCTTACCCAGTCTATGTTTACTTGTTCTTGTTCAGAACTTGTTTAGGTTTTGTTCACTATTTTTCCTTTCCTTCTGGATAAAATAAAAGTATGGTGGCGACTCTTGCTTTATGAGTTAAGTTAATCAATAGCTTACACTCACGATTTTCACCGCTACAGAAAAGTGGCGAATCTGCTGAGGATCGAACCCAGAATCTCAGGTTCTTAGTGGGTTCGGCCTACTTTGATTTATTTACACTTTATCTGTTTGATTTGACTGTTATTGGTTATTCTGATTGGGTGATCTTGAGAGGTGAGATAGATCCTATACCCGGATCTGAGAGCTCTTATGATAGGAGGATGGTATAGTCAAGGATGCTTCTAGGGAGTAATCCCGAACAAGCTGAATTGAGAATCCATCCGCTCAGTCGAGGCTTCCTCGAAATTACTAATGTTTAGCGAGTAATCGTGAAAAACATTACTTTTTCCGACCTCATGCCCATGACACTGAGGACTTTAGTATTCCTTTACCCCACTTGGCCTATTAGGACGTAGTGCGGTGGCTATAAAGGTGTAAACCTGAAATAGTTTATACGCGATACTACACTCAGACGAGGTTCTCTTGAGAATATTACTGATTCTCGAGTAATCGGCATGCTAGTAATATTCGAAAGAGGGTTTAGGACTTTGGGAACTTTTTAGAACCTTGTTCTACAAGTGCTCTTATACCCTTAGTACATACCTTTGTGGGTTGGTTCTTAACCTTGACTCCATGCTCGTGACTCGAACCTTTGAATCTGTGTGCTTTGAGTGATCTAGCTTATGGTTGTTGCATCCATGCACTCTTGCATCCATAAGCATACATCTACATTTATCCAAGTTGCCACAAAAATCCATTTCAATTGTCTCCTTCTTCAGTTATTTGTTCACTGTCAAGCTGTTTCCTCGACACAACTACGGAACTAGAGCTACTGTCAGATTGAGAATGGAAAATCAAGAACACAATGCCGAAGTCAGAAAGGAAATTGATGAGTTGAAGGCCAACATGACCAAGCTCAAATAAACGATGCAAGTTCTGATTGCTAGAGGTGAACTACCTCAGAGGACCGTGATCTCTGAAATCTCAACTGTTGTTGTTAACCCTCCACTGATCCAGCAACCAGCTTCTACTTGGCCAGAATTTAGGTTACCTCTGAATTACTCGCCACCCTTTGCAACTACTCCAATGGTTGTCCCGTCTGTACTGCCAGTATTTTCAGCTCCATTGTTCACTGAACCTCAGCCTATTGTGCATTCTGCTGCTCAAGTTATTCCCGAGAATCCTCTTTTCTTGTACCATGCTACTGGTCCACAATCTAAAAGTCAGGGAGAGCCTGTAAACATTGAAGAAGTCAGAGAGCAATGGCAAACTCTGGAAAAAAGGATAAGCGACGTGGAAAGAAATGATGTCTTTGGTGCTGCCGCAATGGACATGTGTTTGGTTTCAGACTTGGTTATGCCTGCTAAATTCAAAACTCTTGATTTTGAGATATACAAGGGGTACACCTGTCCTAGAAGCCACTTGGTGATGTACTACCGCAAGATGGCTGCCTATACCAACAATGACAAATTGCTCATTCAGTGTTTCCAAGACAGCTTGAGTGGGGCTTCAATGAAATGGTATATGGGACTTGAGAAGAAACGTATCCAAAGCTGGAAGGACTTGGCAGATGCTTTCTTAAAGTAGTATAAGTATAATCTGGACATGGCACCTGATCCCCGTCAACTGCAAAACATGTCTCAGAAAGAAAAAGAATCGTTAAAGGAGTACGCTCAGTGCTGGAGAGAGTTAGCTGCTCAGGTGGAGCGACCCTTGGTAGAAAAGGAATTGACTGGAATGTTCATGGATACTCTTCAGCCACTAGTTTTGCTGACCTAGTCACTATTGGAGAAAGACTAGAAGAGTGTATCAAGAAGGGAAATATTACTAATGTTAAAACCTTTAATGGTGCAAGAAAATCTGCTGGGAATTTTCAAAAGAAGAAGGATGGATCTACTCATGTTGTTTCAGTGGAAAGGAAACCTCGTCGCATGCAACAAAAATATGTAGCTGCAGTTGCTCCTGTTGTCAATGCTCAACCAGTTCAAGATCCTCGTCAGGCTGTTAGACAAAATCAGAATCGCAATAGGGTTAACTTTGATCCTATCCCAATGTCCTACACTGAGTTGTATCCAGGTCTTGTTCAGAAAGGTTTGATTACAACCAGAGCTCTACCTCCTCCTCCAAATCCTCTCCCAGTCGGCTATAAGGATGATCTTCATTGTGAGTTCCATCAGGGTGGGGCGGGTCATAACTTAGAAGGTTGTTATGCATTGAAGGCTAGAGTACAAGAGCTGATCAGAAACAAGATCCTCACCTTTCTTGATGATAATCCCAATGTTGTCAACAATCCTTTTCCAGAGCATGCCAAGTGAAGTTTGAGTCAGTTCAGATAGATCATCTCCTAAAGCCAGTGTTTCAGACAGGACAGCTCATCCTTGTTGTTGATTAGTCACTAGGCCTTGTTTCTTTCTGTTTACATTTTTCTTTGATTGTATTGACTGTTTGCTTTCGAACTTTATTTTTACTTTCATGGTTAATTTTAATGAAATGAGCATTGCAATGTTTTGATTTAATTCATTTACATCCACTGTGTGCATATTTATGCTTTCTTTTTCACAAAACAAAAACATATCTCCTGTTCACTTTCTTTATCAAGCTTTTGTTTATGCAAATATTGGAGGGAGGATGACGAAAACAAAATACCCAAAATTTATGGATTGTATGCTTTTAATTAAAATCTGGCTGATGATGTACATGCATTGTTTCAATTCTGAAACACTGGAGAAATAAGGAAGTTAATCCCTTGTCAACCCCTTCGAGCCTAGAAGTTGGAGTTTCTTTCTGTACGAAAAAACCCGCAATCTTAACTCGGGGTTGGGTAGTTCTCAGTTAATTTGCTTGTGTATTTAAACACAAGAGAATCATTCAAGACGCCTTCCAATAAAGGTAGAAATCACAAGATTTCCTTCGCACAAATCAAAGAAGTGTCGAAGATGTCTTTCAAATCAAAAGCCAATGATGGTTCACTGTAATCATTAAGCCATGCAGTCACTATCTTTAAAAAAGGGGGGACAAAAAAAATCAAAATAAAATCCCGCTAAGTTAAAACCTATGAAGCAGACTTAGGCAAAAATTTGGGCATCTCACTGACTGTAAGCTCATATGACACAGTTTAAGCAAAAGTTAGGGATAACAAAAGAAAAACCAATCACGAGGTTACCAAAATCCTCAAAGCCAAAACGAGTTGATTGAGGTCCTCATTAAAAATAACAAAATAGTGTAATAAAAAGTGACTGCCATCTCAAAAAAATCCCTTGGCCCTTGAGCCATCATCATAACAGTGTTGTAATTCCAAAGTCGCTTGGAACCTAAATGCATAGGTTGAATTAACTGAGCATAGGACTGAAGATTACCACGAAGAATGGGTTGGGTACAAATAAAATTTAAGCTTATATCCTTTGTTTTGAAAGCCATGAACCAGGCCACGTTACAACCCTTAAAAGACCTAATTGAAGCCATGTTTCTTTTGAAAGCATACTACAGCAAGGTTGCGTAAATTGACTCCTAAGTCTGTTGCTAATCATTTGTTTTGATGTCATACCTTTGCTTTCTCTTTCATTTTGAATGGCTAAACCACCGTGTTTTGACAAGTGATTCATTTGATATACATCAATAATATCATTCCAAAAATGATTTTGATTTCAAAATTGCATCAACTTTGCATTAAAATTACCATGTTTGAATGAATGGTTTTATTTGTGGACAAACTTTTCTCATCAAGAAATTTCAAACAGTTGAGAAACTTGGTCATTGATCCTATCAGGGGCACATTACTTCCAGATCCAGTTATGAATTAATCCAATATTTATTGCTCAGTGCAAGTTATTCTCAGAATTGGTTAACCAGAAGATCTTTTTCAAGACTCATGCTGAGTTTAGCCTCCACAACATTCCTTTTAAGAACTGAAGCTATGATCAGTTCATCCCCAGAAATAGTCAAGTTGAAGCCATGATCAATCTTTTCCCCTGCAGCAGTCAAGCTGAAGTTATGATCAGTTTATCCTCATCAGTCAATCAATCTGGGGTAGTCTTCTTCAAGAATCCTCAAGATGTCTTTCCTCAAAAGACCATCAGCCTGATACAATTCATAAGTGACAGAGATATGTTCAACATCTTCTCTCCAAGCAGAGTGGGCAGTGTTCCCTGTGTTGAGGAATCAGAGTTCCATTCTTCCCTCATAAAAGAGTCTATCTTGGTTATCCTAATCATCTTCATTGCAAACAGAAATCATTCATATATCATACATAGAAATATTTTCATAGCTCGAAGTGTGTTTCGTGGTCATATGCATTTCCTGAGGTCATGTTGATATCAGCATCTTACCTTGTGATCGAAGTCCAACTTACTTGGCACCTACCCAAATAATTAACTATCTTTTCATTCAGTTTTATTCATGGATGTTGTTGTTTCCTTGTGCACCCAGTGCTATTCCTGGATATCTTGTTTGTCTTCTTTCTTTCCAGTGCTATTCCTGGATGTTGTTGTTTCCCTGTGCATCTAGTGTTGTTGTTAGATGTTTGTCTCTCTTGATCTCTAGTGCCATTCCTGGGTATCTTGTTCTTCTTGTTTCATTCCAGTGTTATTCTTAGGTCTTTGCTTTCTTTCACTCCAGTGCCATTCCTGGATTTCGGTCTCTTTTGATCTCTAGTGCCATTCATGGATATCTTGTTCCTCTTGTTTTTTCCAGTGTTATTCCTGGATCTTTGTATTCTTTCACTCCAGTGCCATTCTTGGATGTCTGTTTCTTTTGATCTTCAGTGCCATTCCTGGATATCTTGTTCCTCTTGTTTCTTCCAGTGCTATTCCTGGATCTTTATGTTTCTTTCACTCCAGTTCCATTCCTAGATGTCTGTCTCTTTTGATCTCCAGTGCCATTCTTGGATACCTTATTTCTCTTGTTTCTCCCAGTGTTATTCCTGGAAGTTTTTCCTCTCTTCTGTAATCCCTGTCATATTTTCTTGGATATCTTTCAGTGCCATTCCTGAAATTTTTATCTGTTCATTCAGTGCCATTCCTGGATGAGTTTTCTCCTTTGCATTCAGTGTCATTCCTGGATTTCATTCTCACTATCATTCAATGCCATTCCTGAATGTAGTGATTTACCTTTACTTTCAGTGCCATCCCTGAAAGTTCTTTCTCACTTTATCCAATTTCGTTATTGGATAATTCTGATATATTTTCCAGAACCTTTCTCACTTCATTCAATGCCATTCTTGAATGTCGTGATCCCTTGTCATCCAATGCCATTCTTGGACACTTTTCCCACAGCCGAGTCCAATGCTATTCTTGGATGTTTCTGATGTTTGTTGTTGCCGTGTTCAATGCCATTCTTGAATGTTGTAGTTCCTTTCATCCAATGCCATTCTTGGATATCTTATCCCCAATAGAGTGTTTTTCACCTCCATTCAATGTTATTCTTGGATGATGTCGTTGTTTTTACCATAAACTTTCTTGTTGTTGCCCAATGCCATTCTTGGATATTTACCGGCATACCTTTTGTCTCGTTCATAATTTCCATCCAATGTTATTCTTGGATGTCACTACTCGTCTTCCCAGGGTCTTGTCCCTCTCTTTCCAACTATTGATGGATAATTCTTGTCACCTTGACAGATATCCAGAAATAGCTTGTGTTCCCCAGTGTGTCCTTTCACGTCATCTCACTCAATTTACCATAAATCTTTTGTTTTGTGTTTCCCCGCAGAGTGTTTTATCCTTTGCATTCATATCATCTTGTGGCATCTCAGGGCTAAAAATTTTGTCTTCTGTATTTAAGTACATTCAATCTTGTCGAGACGAAGTTTTTAACCTTCATATCTCCGGATAGAAGAAACTTAAATAGGGGCAGCTGTTGAACCCTGATTTTTACCCCTAAGATTTCGCACATCTCATTTTGCATCTTTACCACAAACAAGATCAGGCTTTGGTTCCTTTATCCCTCTCTTCTTTGGGTTTATGCCTTGCAAGGATCGCCGAGCATCTGTATGTTTCTTATTTGCCTTTATTTGCTTATGTTTACTAACCTTTAATTAAAATCCAAAAATATGTCTGTTTCCCTTTTACTAACTTTTTCATGAAGGATTTGGATCAAGGATATCAAATACCAGTCCCTCAGCTCGAATGAAATTCATCTGAACAAAGTCAAAATTGATCTGCGAGCAATTCAAAATCATTTGATCAAGAGTTTTCAAGATTTAATTGATTATTATTCAAGAGACTCCAAGGTTCATGTGTTTATTTCCATACCTTCTTTGAAAAGTAAAAAGACTCGAGCCAGAGCCAAGACACTGCAACAAAAAGGCAATTTTCCCATTTTTTTTCGCTATAGTAATCGATTACCTCTATATGGGTAATCGATTACCACGTGGGAAATTTGAAAAATAAAAGCAAATTCAAATTCTGCAACATTTGGCACCAATTTCATCATTTGAGAATATTCTAGATCACTTCCAAATAATTCCCCCACCTCATCACAATTAATTCCCACCATACACCTTCATTAATCACCACTTGATCTTGATTTTCCCTCCAAATTCAAATTCCAAGCCTAATTTTGGTTCCAAACCAAACTCCAAGCCACCAAAAGTCCCAAGCCTAAACTCTATAAATAGGACCCTCATTTCATTCATTTCACAAGCTTTTGATAGCCAAATTCACTTTGTCAAAATTCTTCTTGACTCTCTCATTTTTCTCCAACTACCAAATTCACCAAAGCTCTTTCTTCCATTGAAAGTTAGTAAGTTCATCATTAGAACTTACTAATCTTTGAGCTAAACCTTCATCCATTCACCTTTTCATCACCAATTTCTGTAGATCAAGGCTTTGGAGTTTGGATCTTGAAGTAATTTGAAGCAATTTTCAGATTTGGAGTGGTAATCTCATTTTCCACCATTGTTGTTCTTGATACATCTTCCACAATGTGATCCTTTAATAATTCTTGTTACTTGATCTTTGGATCTTGCAAATTTTGTTTCAATTGGTGTATTTACGGTTGTTTACAATTAAATTTCGTGCACAATTCATTCCTTGATCATGCTGGATTTTGAAGGAATGCTGAATTTTGGAGATGCTGAATTTTTGCTATTTTTCTACTGTTTTTACAGTGGTAATCGATTACCAGCTTTAGGTAATCGATTACCCTGAAGAAAAATGGTATTTTTCACCTATTTTTGGGACTGTTTTGGTTATGTCTTCATTCCTAACCCCTTCCCTTTGTTCCTAGCCTTAGATCACATAATTTTGTGGTTTAATTTGGCTTTCTCTTCATTTATTTATCTTTTATTTGAATCGATGAAAATCTTACATATCATAGATTTTTTATTTGTCAAGGATGTTTAATATTCATTATTTCAAATCTACGGACGAATGATCACCGAGATAATTCTCCGTACTTTGGATTAGTGATAGGTTACCTTTGATAAGATGATGAAAGATCTTGATCAAGATGAGATCACTACCTATTTTCTTTTCATGCGGTATTGCTTTAGGATGACGATTTACATATCGTTCATCTAGCATCCATTAGCACTAACATCTTTATTGACCGGCCTCGAGTAGGGTGACTTCTATATTAGTCACTTGGCGATTGCTTAACATAGCGGTACATGTGTCCCGCATCAGAAAATGATCATTCGTGGCCCAAACTTATGTTTGCAAGCCTAAGGATGGTTGATTATTTGTATTTTGGCTCAATACTTATGAGACTTGTTGTTAGGAGGCTTTGGTCTTATCAATCCTCTAATGAGTTCTCATTAACCTTGACCTAAGTGCATTATTCAATCATTATCGATCATTTGTTCTAACAACTAATCACTAACTTCTAACCTTACCTTTATGTTTCCTTCTTGCTCCCTATCTCTCTTTATTTTTTTATGTCATTATATCATATCATATCTTGTTTATACTTCTGTCATTATCACTTTGTCCACTTGGACCATATGTTTATGCTTATGCCTTTTTCTCTTTGTCCACTTGGACCAAAAATATTAATAAACGCCAAAACCTCTAAAAAAAACTTGTGCCTCTAATCTTGGACTATGGTTACAATCCTTTGCATTGGACATGGAATTTTGAACCTAGACCTTAGACTTCAATGCTTCTCTTGGATCCTTGGCTTAGAACTAGGACATTTTCCCTTTGCTTTAGATATGGTTTGAAGACTTTGGAGCTGTGTGGTTTTGCTTGGTTTATGGTGAAGATAGCTACATTTGTGGTTAGATCTTTCTTATCATTGGCTTTTACTTTATGCTTTAGGATAGTCACTTCTTCTCCACCCATTCTTCAATTTTAAAAATCTTCTCCCTTTTTCAAAACCTTCTTGTTTTCAAACTCTCACCTCTTTCATAATCAAACCTTGACTTTGTCAAGTGATTTTACTCTTTTTTTTTCATTTCTTAATAAATGTTAAACTACATAAGCATATTGACACCTTTTTCAGAAGACTTTAAAAAACACCAAACTCACTTACCCTCTTTTGTGCCCTTGTGCACTTTTCCTTTAACTTTTTCACAAGTTTAGACATGATTCATCTCTTTAAGCGAAATTATTCACTTGGAAATGACGAATTATCTTTACATTTAAAATCAACCATAACAAACTCATTTTGTTATTTGTACCACGTACTACGAGGTTTTGATCCTATATTGCACTTTGTGGGTACATAGGCATGAGGCGACAAGTCTCTCCAAACACAAAAATCTAAAAACAATTTCTCTTCTCTTCTCCTCAATCTCATTTCAAACAAACATTTTCAAACCAAAAAGCGTAGATATTTCAAAAGGTTCCAATAGAGTACTATAGACGTTTTAGGTGCTAACACCTTTCCTTAGCGTAACCAACCCCCTTACCCAGTCTATGTTTACTTGTTCTTGTTCAGAACTTGTTTAGGTTTTGTTCACTATTTTTCCTTTCGTTCTAGGTAAAATAAAAGTGCGGTGGAGACTCTTGCTTTATGAGTTAAGTTAATCAATAGCTTACACTCACGATTTTTTGCCGCTACACATATCATGATTTTTGCACCTGGTTGTGTTTGTTTCTACATGAATGTGTTTGATTTCTTTCATCTCATCATGTATTTGTTTGACTTCTTCCATCTCCCAAATCCTCCCAAATCTAAATCCAAAAGTTCATATCTAAATCCCTAAAACACTGTTTAACTTCTTCCATCTCTACAATCCTCCCAAATCCAAATCCAAAAATCCAGATCTAAATCCCTCAAACACAACTAAAACAGTGAATGAAATCCGTAGAAGCATATTCAAATCCAAAATATTCAAATCTAAATCCCTAAAACACAAATAAATCAGAGAATGAAATTCGTAGAAGCATAGTAGAAATAAGGATGAGAAGAGGAAAAAAAATGGAAAAGAAAATTAAAAGTAAATCCAAAAATTAGTTGAAGAAAAACTAGAAATTTCATTTTTTTGGTAGAAAAAAACATAAGTCATGGATGAGTATTGGCGTGCATCTGGAGTCAAAAGAACGTATTCAATAAGAAAAAATCTTGGTGATTTTTTCAATCCATTTTAATTTATTTCCCTTTATTTTCAATAAGTCCTCTTTATGTTAAAGACTTTTTCTTCTTTTCATTTTTATTTACTTCGATTTTCAATATGTTAGTTTAATGATTTTTTTAATTTGCATTTGATTTCTTATAAAGTATTTTAAATAACATGTCCTTCTATTTTGTATTTTATTAAAATATAATTAATTTGTTAATTTTTATTTTTTATCATTATTTTAAACTTCATTTCTTTTTCAAATTTTGCATTTATTTAATTAATTATTACTTTTTAAAATTAATTTAGATTAATAAATAAATATAATAAAAAGAAAATGACATGTAAAATAGATGTGATAGTTGGCAGTGGACACGTCACACAAATTGTGTCACCTATTTAAAAAATGACACATCAACCTTTTTTTTTATCAAAAATAGAATATGAGACCAAAACTATTTAAAATTAAAATAGGGGGCTTGATTTCCTGAATGAACTAAAATAGGGGGACTAAAACTGTAATATATATATATATATATATCACCATGGTTAATAATAAGAACCGTGACGAAATGTTAGCACTTTATATCACGGTTAATGATATGAATATGATATGAATCATGATAAAATATAAGGACAAACTCATTTTGTAACAAAAAATAGAAATTGTTGGGGTTGAGATACGAACTCTTATGCTCTAGGTACATTTCACTACGGTTTATAACATTGACCATAGTGAAATGTCTTTTAGGAATTTTTTACCCAAATACCCCACTTTTTCAAAAACAAATCCCAAAATAACCCACTTTTCAAATTATTTCGTAAAGTACCCCACTTTGGGGTACTGATGGAGTGTAGGCGCCAGATGAACTGTCGACCCCTTTGTAAGGTAAAGAGGTGTCGCCAATTGGATTGGAGACACAACATGGTGTTGTCAATCCAATTGGTGACAGAATGTTAAGTTTATAATGTTGTTGCCAATTCATTTGGAGACAGGGTGCAAAGTGCAATTTTACTATAAATAAAGGTGGTGTGATCATTTATTTTCACATCTCTTCTTATATTCTTGTATTACTAATAACATCCATCATCGCCGCTATGATAAAGTGATTTATGAGAGAGAGAGAGAGGCCTCCGATGGAGATGCTCTTTTGGAACATCCAAAGTTTCAATTAACGACAGAGGGAGCTGAATCGTTGGTTAGACGGAGACATACCTGAAGAGGGAAAAATTAGAAGTATTGAGAGACACGATGCCCTGAATGGGTGGGTTCGCATTAAGACGAACAAGGATGCGAGGGAAGTGATGTTTGGAACAAATGATATCAGTTTGATTGTTGTAATCAGTTAGAAATATTGTGTTTATGTGTTTTGATATCTATTGTATGTGTTGTTTGTTGTTAACTTTGTTGTAACAAAAAGTCATTAATATATCAAAATCTAAGGTTACAACAATTAAAAGGAGAAACTAAATTATGATGCAGAGGTTACTCCGACATTGAGACAATTTTTCTAATTGTGTCCGGGATGACGACATATACTACATAATCTTATCATTTTATCAGTTGTATCCATTTCTGTTCTTATACGTGTGCTGTTTGGGCGACCTTTTTTCTTTCTCTACATCTCATCGTTGTGCCAAACTATGTCCCCTTGGTATAGAGGCCAATATTCCTCCATTGCTAGCACTGTGAAGCCTTCGTTGTAGACATTCATAACGTTAATGGCCTTGTAAACATCAGATAGATGGTTGTAAGCGTCCTGACACTACTACGAAAACCCCATTTAACGACGCCAGCTTTACCACGGTTTCGTATCCCACCGTTGTAACAGGATTAAAAATTTATAACGTCATATTTAACGACGGTTGTATTACATAACCGTTGTAATATAAGCTGTGTAACAAGCTTCGATTCCCAGCTCTATATTTTTTTTCCATATTTTTACATTTTAACACGCTTGTATTAGAAGACCGTTGTACTACATGTATCACGCTTCGATTCACAGCAATGTATTCTTTAGTATTTTTAAGTGCAATAGAGTATATATATAACTTTAAAAATAAAACTGTAAGAGATGAACATATATAGACATAATTTTATTTTAATATTCCATTGAGAGTACATTGATAAACATATTACATATCAAGATCATTGTCAGAGTCCATAGCATAAAATGCATCTTCATAATCTAGACATCTCTCCTCACTCCCCTCATCGGAATCATAATATACAGGCCTCATTTTCTTCTTTATCTTCTTCTTCTTCGGCTTCTTCTTCTTCTTCTTCTTATCCTTCCTTACCCTTAAGGCATCCCTGAAGTTGGCAGTTGCTGGTTGGACGACCTCCTGGATTGGCGCCTGACGTTCCTCATTGAGGTTTCTAGGATTCTCATTTGTTGAACTCATTGTTACGAAGAATATATTATTTAGATATGTAAAATTGTCTATTTATAGATGAGGTTGAAGATGAAAAGACTGATAGTTTAATGCTTGTAATGATGATAACTTGAAAACCGTTCATATTCTGGAACTATATTTTCTTGTAAACCGTTCATATGTTGGGAAGTGCAACGGTTAATAATATCACGATGGTTATAAGTAATGACCGTAGTGATATCACTTATAATCTAGGCGTAATTTTAGGAAAATGTTGTTGCCTGGTGTCGAACCTTGTACCACGTATAAGGGGTATCGCTACGATTATCATAACTAACCGTTGTGATATTAGTAAATTAATATATAATCTATCATAACCGTTATTTAAGAAAACCGTTGTGAAAAATTTACCTATATAAGGGAATTAACTTTCCCTTTTTGACAGTCGCGCCGTTTCCTTCATAGCGAAACCCTAGCACCCAAACTTCATCTTTTTTTAGAATCTGCGAGAAGAAATACAAGAAGTATGAAGCTTTTGATTTAAGCTTCTTCCTCCTTGTAGTTCTTCCTGCATAATCTAAAACTAGATGAACATGGTGATGATGCTGGCGGTAGCAAGCGTAATGTACATATTGTTTATGGAAAATAAGGTAGTCTTCTACTTCAATCTTTTTGTTAAATAGTTCCCATTATCTCGTTTGCTTCATGTTGTTTTTGTTGATTGTTTTCATTTTGTGCAGATTCAACTTCAATGCTTCACAAGCAAGGTGAACTTCATTGTAATGGTACAGTCCCACTTCTTAGGGGTTTGTTTCAACTTTTGGTTGTTTTGTTTTGAATACTAACTAATTTTCTTCATTGCTTCCCACTTCTTAGGGTTTGTTTCACATGGTGATGATGATGGTGGTACATATATATATGAATTCATTCTGATAAGGTACATATATATGAATTCATTCTTATATTGTATATGAAATTTAGTTTATTATATACTATGTACATTGTTTGTTTTACTATCCTTTTATTGAAAATGCAATCAGTTAAATTGATATAGAACATTAGTTTATTATATATATATATATATATATATATATATATATATATATATATATATACTATGTATATTGTATATAGTTAAATTTAATACTAACTAATTTTCATCATTGCTTCCCACTTCTTAGGATTTGTTTCACATGGTGATGATGATGGTGGTACCTATATAGGAATTCATTCTGATAAGGTACATATATATGAATTCATTCTGATATTGTATATGAAATTTAGTTTATTATATACTATGTATATCGTTTGTTTCACTATCCTTTTATTGAAAATGCAATCAGTTAAATTGCTATAGAACATTATAATCTGAAAATTAGGATGTATTTGAAAACCAACCTTTATCATGTCAATGTTTTCCGAATTGCATCCATTTCATTCCGCACATTTTATGTTCCTTAACATAAAATTTATGGTTCGATGGTCGGTTTCCTTCAATCCATCGATATCTTTTATTATAATTTACCTCATCATCGTCACTAATCGCCGTGGTTGTTAAGATCGTGATCATTGTTATGATGATAAAATCGTGGCGATTTTTGGCGATGATGAGGTAAACTATAACAAAAGATATCGATGGATTGAAGGAAACCGACCATCGAACCATACATTTTATGTTAAGGAAGATAAAATGTGCGGAATGAAATGGATGCAATTCGGAAAACAGTGGTGTGTTTAAGTTGGTTTTCAAGAACAGTTTAATTTTCAGATTATATAGTTCTTTACCAATTTTCAGATTATATAGTGGATGGTAAAACAAGCAATATACATTTGTATTTAATAAACTAAGGATACATTTCACAACGGTTGAGACAAATAACCGTTGTGATATTTAACATATATGACAACGGTTCATACTGATAACCATTGTGATAGTTAATATATATTACAACGGTTGAAATACCTAACCGTTGCAATATATCGCGCGCTTCCAGAATACAACAACGGTTTCCAGACCGTTGTAGAAATGGCAAACTTACAACAACAATCTACATAACAACGCCTTCGCCCGCGTAATTATATGTCATTCCTAACCATTGCTAAATGGGTTTTTTGTAGTAGTGTGACGAGCATGTGTGCATGCCGCAATGACATGGGAGCAAGGTACACAGAAGGCTTGCTACTTGCCACAGTCACACCAACATCTGTTTAGTTTGACAGCATAAGATAAATTTGGCATCCCCTTATTATGGTCCATTGTTTCCTGTACACTGAAAGTTTTCCTATGACGGTCAAAGACTATAACTGCATGTGTGTTGGCTTTGATAGTTTCCTTTTTCATCACTTTCATTATGCATTCACTGAATAATTGAATCGACATTAACACTGCACTCCATCTTTCGCATCTTGTTGCGAAAAGTGATGCCAACCTATAATAAGTTGATCTCACCAATGCAGTGATTGGAAGGTTTCTAATACCTTTTAAGACGCCGTTCATGGATTCCACAAGGTTTATTATTATGTGGCCCCAACGACATCTACCGTCAAATGCCTTTGTCCACTTGTCCAATGGAATGTTATCCAACCACCTTCCTGCATCCGCATTTGACAACCTAATTTCGTCACGGTAGTATTGAAATGATGGTTGAGTTAGAGCATACCCTGCATTTACAACTTTTTTGCGACGGTTCTTGTATTTGATTGTACACATGAATTTTAAAGCGATATGCCTAATGCAATAGACATGGGTAGAAGGAGTATTATGCCACCCGTTATCATGGTTATTGTAAGCACTCTCAGTAGCAGAATTCCTGTCTGAAATCAAACAGAGATTGCCTTGTGGAGCAACACGTGCTCTGAGATTCTTAAGGAAGAAAGTCCAACCAACAGCGGTCTCACATTCAACCAGAGCAAAGGCAATGGGAAAGATATTATTGTTGTCGTCTTGTGCAACTGCCATAAGCAATGTGCCCTTATATTTTCCGTATAGCCATGTTCCATCAATTTGAATAATAGGTTTGCATAATGCAAAACCTTTGATGTATGGTTGAAACGCCCAAAAGAGTCGGTGAAATATTGCATTTCCATCAACAATAGTTCCATCTGGCCTACATGTCGGCACTGTCTGCATAATTGCAACAGTCCCCGATGTGTAGGTCTTAAGTGCCACTAAAAATCGTGGTAAGTCTTTGTATGAATCCTCCTAGTTGCCAAATACTTGTTCAACATCCTTTGTCCTTGCAATCCACGCTTTCTTGTATGAGGGGGTATAATTATACCGCGTAACGATATGAGAGATTATTATACTCACCTTCACTGAAGGATCCTTGTTAACAAGCGGTAAAATGTCTTGACATGTTAATTTTGCGCTTAATTTTCGGTGATTTGATCGCTCTATTTAGTGTGCCTAAATAAATCTAACTGCAAGTATACAGTCGTATCGCATAGTTTTAAAAGATTATCGATCCCACAGAGACTAGAAATCAAACGCACCATTATCTATCGTTACTATGTTTATCTAAGGCTAATCGGAATTTGGTTTTTAAGTTCAAACGGGAAATTTAAGAGAAATTAAAATTTTGGAATACTAGTTATGAATAAGTTATCGGTATATAATTCAGTAAACCTACGTGGAATTAATTAAACCTAAGCGTATAAAGATTTATCACCCTATTCATCTGTAGGAAAAACCGGTTTAAAAGTCCTCACCTCACACTCCTGTGGTTGTTGCTTCGGACTATACTTCTAAGTCAATACGTCTGCTCTCGCTAGCCCGTATAAGGTTAAAAATACTTTTTGAAAACTAGTTAAACCTAATTAACTTTAAAGCGCTTCCGCTGTTTTTAAAACTAATGTCCGATTTCAGCTATCCGGGTAAAGCCTCACACTCCCGTGGTCTCGACTTTAACCTTTATTACTTTTTTACTCTCGTAATAAAAGTTGGGTTTAAAATTAAGAAATCGAAGCCAGAAGAAGAATTGATTATTGATTTTAGCTTAGAGAAATTAGATCCATTTTAGTTACTTCATTACATACCGATAAAATCGGTTTAGCTATACATAATAATGAAATTAAACGTAAAGGCAAAGAGATAAATAGACATAACCATAATTAAGAAAGAAATAAACAATGCTTTGAATTAAATAATGGAAACCTGGTAATTCGTAATAACAGCAATAGCAATCCCTCCACAAGCCGGTAGGTTCTTGCTTAAACAGAGTAATTGGCAAATGATGAAGGTAATGAAACAAACTTAAATCTAAAGCGTAATAGTTCCTCAATGTGAGAAACTATTACTTTGTTCGGTAATGGTTAACAAGGAAATGGAAATGTAAACAAAGCAAAACAAAATCTGGAAATAATTTGGCAGCAAGACAGTACTCTCGAAAGGAAAATTTGGCTCCCCTTTGTTCTTCGTAATGACTTGTATTTATAGACTCGGTTGAGGTAGAGGTTGGAGGGAATTTAGGCACTCCTCTTGACAGTTACCTCACTTTGAACCTAGTATTCTTTGGAGAAAAATGTGATCGTGTGAAAAACTGCTCTCTGAAAACTCGTAGACACGTTTCTGCTTCAACGTGCAAAATTAAGCGCATGACGATCATGAGGCTTGTGACGGTTGTGATGTATTTTGAAGCTGCCACGGTCGTGGCGTACCTGTGACGATCGTCACATCAGCAAAGTTTGGTTTCTGCACTTTTTCTTCTCTTCTCTGCTCTTTTCTTGCATGCTTTGGTTTTTTTCCACACTTAGCATACTTTGACTTGGAAAATGGGATTACCTGCAAAAACACTTAAATAATCTCGAGAAAATCGGATATTAGACGAAAAACGGAATAAGAAAATGACATAAATCAAAGTAAAAATATGATATAAATTCGTGTTATCAAACTCTCCCACACTTGAATCTTTGTTTGTCCTCAAGCGATCAATCTATTAAAATGGACAAACTTCATCAAATGCACATACTTGGTATACCAATGGATTTGTAAAATCTTTCTTGTTAGTTAGACAGGTACTAGTGTAAAACACTAAGGATACAATAATGACACAAAGCAACAAGCTTGTCATAGACCTCTCTTTTGTACAATCCAGTTCAAATCATTATATTATAGTTCAACCATAAGTTTTCGTATCTATTTCGCTCGACTTCATTCCAACGCAATCACATTAAGCCTTTTTCCTTATTCACGCACGTAGTGGAGTAACCGGTTAGGGACTTTGATCCCTTTTTCTCACGGGGCCTGATACACAAGTGCGGTAACCCTTTATACATCCCATTCGTAGATTGCGGGGGATCGAATAGTAGTTCGCCCTACCAAGTCCAGAATCAGGTACCTCTGAACCAATCGACAACGGATTTTCTTTCTTTTCTTACACATTTTCACAACTGTGAGAGTTGTTGCATATTCTATTTTTCTCGGCATATAGATAAGAAAGATGTTTTTCTTTTCTTGATTGGGCATCAAACACTTATATTCATCAGCTCCCCACGTGGTTTGTGATTTAGACGCTGCTGACTGCTAATATAAACTACTAGGGGGTTACTTTAGGACTGAACTCGAGGTATCGTATAATAAGTATCAAAACTGATATCACATACGCAAGAGGTCTAAGGTGTCAAGACGGTATCGATCTTGTTAGCACTTTCCCAACTTCCTAACATAGTTTAAAGCTTGGTATGTCACGATGTGCATTAATCGTAAAAAAAATTTGTTATGGCTGAATAAAATGGGGAAATCGGATTACTGAACGAAAATACTCATATATTAACTTCGATAAGGAAAAAGAAAGTACAAGAAAGGGAAATAAAACGGAAATAAATCTAGCTCTCCCACACTATATCGGACATTGTCCTCAATGTTTCGATATAAAGGGAAACAACAAGAAAAACTAAAAAGAAAAACAAAATAAAATCAAGGAGCTCCACGTCCTCTGCCTCTAGAGCGTCCTCTTCTATGCTGCGCTACATGATCAGGAATGCCCACGTGGTGGATGTACTCATGTAAGCTCTGCACTCGCAGTGTCAATGCACCCATCTCGTTGATGACACCGTCAAGCCTCTGACCTTGGTCAACTTGCCCTTGCTGGATTTGACGCATAAGGGTCATCATTTCATTCTGTTGCTGGGTTTGTTGACATATAGCCCTCAAAATCTCTTCATTAGTAACTAGGTCTTGGTCGGGGCGGCGACGACGTCTAGAGGTCGAAGGAGCATCATTGGCAGGCGGTGGTTGGTTTTCTGGGGCGTTATCCATCTCGTGCTTCATCTCATCAACAGGTCCATGTTCTTGATCATCAGGAGCAGGCGCATTTTACTCAGGAGCATTCAGATCAAAAAGCCAATTGGCCCTATTTTGAGGGTCAATGCGACTCCTGCAAGGCATGATGATACTTCTTAAGGTTTTGGCGCGGACCATAGGATGGTATTTCCCATCTCGTCATAACTTGATGAGCTGAGAGTTTCGGCAATAATCTATATCAAGGAACACTGGAGACAAGGAGGGTAGTCTAGCAAGGTTGTTTTCCAAATTCAAACCGAGTGCAATAGAGGTGACAATCCCTCCAAAATAGTAGGGTTTGGAGCCTCTAGCACAGTTCGAGTGTATGTGTGCTAGTAAAAATGGTGCGGCATTGATTAGCTCTGGATGAAACATACAATGAAGGAAAAACAGCTCCTTAGAATTCACCTTGTGGTTACTATCTCGTGCAAAGATGGTGTTTCCAAGTGCGCGGTGGATGTATCTGATAGCTGGGTTGTGGATGAAAGTCGCGTTTAAGCTGTCCCAGGTATCTGTGGTCGTTCCTGTTAACTGATTCCAAAGTTGAAATGCCACTAGAGAGAAATTTTCTTGCGGCACCCGGTAATGGACATTCTCGCCATGTTTGAAACCAAGCATCTCGGCAAGACGATCTTGTTCGATTGAGTACTTTGTATCAAACATGCGAAACTTTGCTACTCTGGATAATTGGTTCGTTTCTCCCGGAGGGGTAATGTAAGTGAAGGAACTGAGGAACTCTAAAGTTAGGTCTTCGTAAGTGGGCCTCCTCTGAGTGCAAATTTTCCAAAGGCCGAATGGTTCTAGAAAATTTCTTACTCCTTCAAGCATTCCAAGTTCCTCTAAACATGCAACGTCAATGTAGTGGGTCGGTTGAATGGAACGTCGATAGAAATCGATGTACCGAGCTCTTTGGCGTTCTCCTGCCTCTCAATCTCTGAAGTTCAATGTAGCTAGGTCTGGAATTTGTCGTGCCATTGTTTGGTTACAGAGAGAGATTAGGGAAAAAAGTAGGTGATGGAGAATGAGGGTTTGTGAAAAGAAATGGTGTATGGTTTAATTATATAGTGAATTGGTAAGATGAATGGTGACGGAAAATGATTAAGGTGGGTCAAATGCGTGTGGGTGGAATGGTTATGGAATGGCAAAAGGTAGTGGGACGGCTGGGTTTGAATGAGGGGAAGAAGAGGGAATGAATGAAGCAGTTCTGTTTTAACGCAGAATCTGTTTCAAACCCGCGTGACGGACGTCACGGGGTCGTCACGATCGTGACATTCGCAATTTCTGGGTGGTTAATTGGTTTATGACAGACACAATTCCAAACATCATATTTTAGTAATAGGCAGTGGCAAGCATATGGAAATAGCAGTATATTGCATACACAGAGATAAATAACATTACAACATAAATTAAAATAGAATTAAAAGAACAGGAATGAAATTGATATCATAAAGAGTTAACATTAGCAGCAAATGAAATTATTCTTTAAAACCAAAGAGGTGTTAGTTAAATTACTAGCAATGTATCAAAACTGTATGAAGATCAAATTATTCCCGACATGAAAAAAAAAATGAAAAACTGAAATAATGTAAAATTGTTCTAAAGTAAATGCATAAAAATCTTGAAAATAAGGTGCTTCATAAATCTAGCCAAGGCGTTTCTTCAAAGATGCGGTGGCTTGATTAAAATGATCAAATTGTTCAACGGTCAAATCCATGAGTCTAACAATGTTTTGTCGCATAGTGTTTAGCTCATCCTTTACTGAAGTGATTTCTTTATGATACTCATCCATAGTCTTTAGAATAGAATTCAGATTAGCAGCATAGTTAGTGGCATCAACTTTAGGAATGTCAATGTTCTCTTGGAATTCCATGTAATCAAGATCATGGTAATGAGGGGGTGTTTTTGGTTGATCTCAGGTTCAGGAAAGGTTTCTTCTGGTTCAGGCACGGGTTCATCAAGGTCATATAGCCAATTATGTTGATAGTGCACACTTGTGCGTTCATGATTTGGAAGTGTAAAGTGTGGTACGACAACATTGTTAATCAGAAGCTGGAAATGGTTCGGACCTTGGTCCCTAATCATAGCCCTATTGAAACAAATGGTGATATTCATGGGTCTAAATTCTCCAAAGGGGTTAATCTTAGAAAGTCGGGTTCTGAATCCCATAGCTTCATCTATTTTTGTAACTAGGCTACCTATCAGAATTGGACTGTTATCATTATTAATAAGTTTGCAAAAGTTGTTCAGCATAAAAGTGAGTCCATTAACCTCTCTAGACTGAGAAGCACAAAACATAATGAAAAGCTCATCCCTCGAAACAGTGTTATCATTCTCAGGTTTACCAAATAAAGTATAGGCCAGGATCATATGAAAGTAACGGAAAACAGGGTTATGTATTTCTGTTGAAAGCATAGGGTCCATGTCAAAATCAGGTTTCCCTGAAATTCTACCCCAAAAATCACTCAGCTCTCCAACCAACACTAAGTCCTCTTGAACCACAGAGAAAACATGGGGTCCTTCAGGAAATCCTAAAAGATCCGACAGTTCCTTTATGGTGAACTGGCAGCTGTATCCAAATAGTCTAAAGGTAATTCCTCCCCTGGTTAAACCTTTTCCACAGTGAGGGTTATAGCTTAAAGAGCTCAGGAATTCTAAAGTCAACCTACGGTAGCACTTATGTTTCTTGTTGGCAAAACCCTCCCAGCCTAATTGGCTAAACAGAAAGTCTACGCTCTCACCTACACCTAAGGCGGTCATGGTGGGTCTGTGGGCGAATTTTGTCAAGGAAAATGGTCTAAGAGACAAAGCCTCATAGCGATGCCACTGTGCTCCATCTCTGAATTCTACTGACATGTTATCCTCGTTTGCCATTAGTTAGTACTTTTTGCAAAAATATAAGCAGAGGAGGAGAACAGAAAGAGTAGAGAGACTTTATAATCCTGTAGTTTTTTCAATTTTTAAGATCAGCACAACATTTTCAAATTAAATTTAAAATGATACAAATGAAACTAAAAATTTACAAAATAAAAACAAAACATAGAAAACGTAAAGAGATAACAAATATAAAGCAAGAAAAACAAAAATCATGGGTTGCCTCTCATTAAGCGTTGTTTTTAACGTCGAAAGCCTGACGAATTCAATTAGATGCTTAGTTAGGGGGTTCGGTGGGCAACTCTAAAAGTCTTAGGCAGTTCAAATAATCTCTATTTTCAATGTTGTGATAGTGTTTTAGACGTTGTCCATTAACTAAAAATGGATTACTATTCCTCCCCTTTATGTCTATCGCTCCACTTTGTAGAATTTTTGTAATCTCGAAAGGACCGGACCATCTAGACCTTAATTTCCCAGGAAAGAGTTTTAATCTTGAGTTAAATAGGAGTACAACGTCTCCCACACTAAATTCTTTTCTAGATAAGCGCTTATCGTGCCATCTTTTAGTTCGTTCTTTATATATTTTAGCATTTTCGTAAACGTCTAATCTTAACTCTTCTAGTTCATGCAGATCTAGGATACGTTTTTCACCTGCGGAGTCATACCTTAAGTTTAATGTTTTAATAGCCCAATAGGCTTTATGTTCTAATTCCACTGGTAGATGGCAAGATTTACCATAGACAAGCTTGAAAGGTGTAGTTCCGATTGGTGTTTTGTAGGCCGTCCTATATGCCCATAAAGCTTCGTTGAGTTTTGACGACCAGTCTTTCCTAGAGGTGGCTACGGTCTTTTCTAGAATTTGTTTTATTTCTCGATTCGAGACCTCAACCTGCCCACTTGTTTGTGGATGATATGGTGTTGCTACGCGGTGTCTTACTCCATACTTCGATAGTAATTTGTCAAATATTTTTGATATGAAATGAGAGCCACCGTCACTTATGACAAGTCTCGGCACACCAAATCTGGGAAAGATTGTGTTTTTAAAGAGCTTTATGACTACTTGTGCATCATTTGTAGGAGAAGATATTGCCTCAATCCATTTTGAAACATAATCGACAGCTACGAGTATATATTTATTTCCAAAGGATGATGGAAAAGGTCCCATAAAGTCAATCCCCCATACATCAAAGACTTCTACTTCTAATATACCCTTTTGAGGCATCTCATCGCGTTTTGATATGTTACCGATGCGTTGGCATCGGTCGCAGTTTAGTATTGCAATGTGGACATCCTTCCAAAGGTTGGGCCAGAATAGGCCAGATTGCAAGATCTTAGCACATGTCTTTGAGGTACTAGCATGTCCTCCATAAGGAGCAGAATGACATTGAGGGATGATGTTTTCTATTTCTTCTTCTGGGACGCAACGACGGAAGATTCTGTCGGCTCCTCTCTTAAACAGCAAAGGTTCATCCCAATAATAATGTTTTAGATCATGAAAGAATTTTTTCTTTTGTTGATAAGATAAGTCTGGTGGAAGTACTCCAGCTGCTAAGTAGTTGACTATGTCAGCATACCATGGCAGGGTTGTGTGTATGTTGATTTCTTCCACGACTTCTTCCATCTTTGGGTCATTAAACTGTAGAGTAGACATATCACTTTCTAGTTGGGCTATGAGTCGTTCATATGGGAAATCTTCATTAATGGGTACTGGCTCTGGTTTAATGTCCTCTAATCGAGATAAGTGGTCTGCTACTACATTTTCAATTCCTTTCTTATCTTTGATCTCTAAATCAAATTCTTGTAAAAGTAGGATCAACCTTAGCAGTCTAGGTTTTGCATCCTTTTTGTTAAGTAAATATCTAATATCTGCGTGGTCTGTATAAATGATGATCTTAGCTCCCACTAGGTAGGAACGGAATTTGTCAAGGGCGAAGACCACGGCTAAAAGTTCTTTTTCTGTGGTAGCGTAGTTCATTTGGGCGGAATCTAAGGTTCTACTTGCATAGTAAATGGCATGAAGTTTTCTATCCCTCCTCTGTCCTAAGACTGCACCTACAGCATAATCACTTGCATCACACATGATTTCGAAAGGTAATCTCCAATCTGGTGGTTGCATGATAGGTGCGGTAATAAGAGCTATTTTTAGCTGTTCAAACACTTTCAGACATTTCTCATCAAAGATAAATTCAGCGTCTTTCATTAATAGACCGGTAAGAGGTTTAGTGATTTTCGAGAAATCCTTTATGAATCGTCGGTAGAAACCGGCGTGTCCTAAGAAACTTCATATTTCTCGTACAGTTTTCGGAGGTTGAAGATTTTTTATAATTTCTATCTTGGCTTTATCAACTTCAATTCCTCTATCGGACACAACATGCCCAAGTACAATTCCTTTATTCACCATAAAATGGCATTTCTCCCAGTTTAATACGAGATTAACTTTTAAGCATCTTTCCAATACCATTTCTAGGTTCGATAGACATCCTTCAAAGCTCTGCCCACAAACAGAAAAGTCATCCATAAATACTTCCATAATGTCATCTATAAAATCAGCGAAGATTGACATCATGCATCTTTGGAATGTGGCAGGTGCGTTACATAGTCCAAACGACATTCGTCGATAGGCAAATGTCTCATAGGGACATGTGAAGGTCGTCTTTTCTTGGTCATCAGGATGAATAGGAATTTGAAAGAATCCTGAGTAACCGTCTAAATAGCAGAAGTATGAGTGTTTAGCCAATCTTTTCAACATTTGGTCAATAAAAGGCAATGGGAAATGGTCTTTACGAGTGGCTTTATTTAACTTTCTATAATTGATGAACATTCTACTTCCAGTTACAACCTTTTTTGTTATAGATTCACCTTTTTCGTTCTTAACAACTGTAAAACCTCCCTTCTTTGAAACGACATATACTGGGCTAACCCATTTACTGTCTGATATCGGGTATATAATTCCTGCTTCTAAAAGTTTTTTCACTTCGTCTTTGACTACAGTGCTCAAGATCGGGTTAATCCTTCTCTGATGTTCCCTAGAGGATTTACAGTCTTCCTCCAGCATAATGCGATGCATACAAATGGAAGGACTTATTCCTTTAAGGTCAGCGATGTTATAGCCTAACGCAGTTGGGTATTTTCTTAAGACATCTAATAGTTTCTTGGTTTCAGTTTGTCCTAAGTCTGCATTGACTATTACAAGTCGTTCGAGAGCTTCGTCTAGGAATTCATACCTTAAATTTTTGGGTAATGTTTTCAGTTCTAGGGATGGGTTCTTCGGGCAAGGTAGATGATCTGGTGTAAGTGCTAAGCATTCGCTTAGGCTATCGTCTTGATAAGGTTCACGCCAGTTATCATCTTCGAAAATCGGAGGTATTGGAATTTTTAGAATATCTGAATATACAGTCGGTTCCATCTCTATTTCTCTTACGCACTAATCTATGACATCTAGTAGATAACATGTGTTGTCTATAGTTGGAGCTTGTAAGAATTGTGTCAAAATAAATTCAACCTTCTCTTCACCAACTTCAAAAGTTAGCCTGCCTCTCTTTACATCTATAATTGCTCCAGCAGTAGCTAAGAATGGTCTTCCTAATATGATAGGAGTAGTAGAGTCTTCTGTAATATCCATGATATGAAATCAGTAGGGATATAGAATTGTCCTATACGAACTGGAACATTTTCTAGTATACCAACTAGGTATTTAACAGAGCGGTCAGCTAATTGAACAGACATCTTAGTTGGTCTTAATTCTCTCATATCAAGCTTCTTGCATATGGATAAGGGCATAACACTAATACTAGCTCCTAAGTCGCATAGAGCTTTGTCTATGACGAACTTCCCAATTACACAAGGTATGGAGAAACTACCTGGGTCTTTCAGCTTAGGAGGCATTTTGTTTTGAATTATTGCGTTACACTCAGCAGTAAGTGTAACCGTTTCGTTTTCCTCAATCTTTTTCTTATTGGATAAGATTTCTTTTAGGAACTTAGCATACGAGAGCATCTGAGTGATGGCTTCTGTAAAAGGTGTCGTGATGTTTAATTGTTTCAGAAATTCAACAAATTTCTTAAATTGCCCTGCAGTTTTGGAATTTTTCAATCTTTGAGGATACGGAATAGGTGGTTTATAAGGTGGTGGAGGCACATAAGGTTTTTCTTTGTTGACAGCCTCTTGGTCATTATCTTCCTTTTCCTTGGCTGGATTTTTGAAGTCTTGGATCAATGGGTTCATCTAATTCTTTTCCACTTCTCAGTATAACAGCATTTGCATGTCTTTTAGGATTAGGTTGTGGCTGTCCAGGAAATGTTCCAGCAGGAGCAGCAGTAGGTGCTTGTTGTTGAGCCACTTGGGAAATTTGTGTTTCAAGCATTTTGTTGTGAGTGGCCAAAGCGTCTACTTTGTTTGCTAACTGCTTAATCTGCTCACTAGTGTGTACGTTTTGATTTAGGAACTCTTTGTTTGTCTGAGTCTGGGTAGCTATGAAGTTTTCTATCATCAGTTCAAGGTTAGACTTCCTAGGAACATTTGGAGCAGCTGTTGCAGCCTTTTGATAACCTGGTGGTGCAGCAAGTGCTTGACCAGGTGCATACAATGCATTGTTATTTTTGTAAGGGAAGTTTGGGTGATTCTTCCAACCAGGATTGTAGGTATTTGAATAAGGGTTTGCTTGAGCATAATTCACTTGATCTGTAGAGGCTCCTGCTAAGACTTGGCATTCAGGGGCAGCGTGTCCAGCTGTTCCACATAATTCGTAGTTTAGCGCTACAGCAGCCACGGTGGTTGTGGGTGTTATGGTCAAATTATCTATCTTTTGAGCGATTGTATCTACCTTAGCACGAACCTGATATAGGCTAGAAACTTCGTACATTCCTCCTTTTGGTTGGGATTTCTCCACTTGAGTTCTTTCACCTCCCCATTGGTAGTGATTCTGAGCCATACTCTCGATGAGTTGTTGGGCTTCATCATAGGGTTTATCCATGAGTGTACCACCAGCGGCGGCATCTATTGTCAATTTTGTATTGTACAAGAGACCATTGTAAAACGTGTGGATAATTAACCAATCCTCAAGACCATGATGCGGGCATATCCTCCTCATATCTTTGTATCTTTCCCATGATCATATAAAGACTCGTTGTCTTTTTGTCTGAAGCTATTGATTTGGGCTCTCAGCATAGCTGTTTTGCTTGGCGGAAAATATCGTGCCAGAAAGACCTTCTTTAAATCTTCCCAATAAGTAATAGAATTTGATGGCAAGGATTGTAACCAAGCCCAAGCTCTATCTCTTAATGAAAAAGGAAAAAGACGTAGTCTTATGGCGTCTGCGGTTACACCATTTGCTTTCACTGTGTCTGCGTACTGCACAAACTTGGTCAGATGTTCGTTCGGATCTTCTGTTGGGTTTCCAGAAAATTGATTTTGTTGCACAGCAGATAACAGCGAGGGTTTCAACTCGAAATCGTTTTGGTTGATAGCTGGAGCGACAATGCTGTTGTGAGGTTCTTGTTGGGATGCGGCAGCATAATACTTAAGAGGTCGGTTTTATGGTGGGTCGGCCATGTCTGTTTCTGATTCGGAATCTGATTCAGATTCATGTTCAGGATCTGATTGAGATTCAGGTTCTGATAAAGGAAAAGGGATATCGTGAGCTAAGCAGTATTCTTGGATACGTCTTTTTACGGTAAGAAGACGTTCAGGTTCGTCTATCGGTCGTATGAGGTCTTCGCCAGAAGAGCGAGTACTTGGCATACAATCAACAGAAAGGGAATTTTGGTTTTTGCCTTAGTCTATACGACGTAACAAAGGAATTACAATGTTGACTTAATTAGTCCCCGACAACGGCGCCAAAAACTTGATCGCTCTATTTAGTGTGCCTAAATAAATCTAACTGCAAGTATACAGTCGTATCGCGTAGTTTTAAAAGATTATCGATCCCACAGAGACTAGAAATCGAACGCACTGTTATCTATCGTTACTATGTTTATCTAAGGCCAATCGGAATTTGGTTTTTAAGTTCAAACGGGAAATTTAAGAGAAATTAAAATTTGGGAATACTAGTTATGAATAAGTTATCGGTATATAATTCAGTAAACCTACGTGGAATTAATTAAACCTAAGCGTATAAAGATTTATCACCCTATTCATCTGTAGGAAAAACCGGTTAAAAAGCCCTCACCTCACACTCCCGTGGTTATTGCTTCGGACTATACTTCTAAGTCAATACGTCTGCTCTCGCTAGCTCGTATGAGGTTAAAAATACTTTTTGAAAACTAGTTAAACCTAATTAACTTTAAAGCACTTCCGCTGTTTTTAAAACTAATGCCCGATTTCAGCTATCCGGGTAAAGCCTCACACTCCCGTGGTCTCGACTTTAACCTTTGTTACTTGTTTACTCTCGTAATAAAAGTTGGGTTTAAAATTAAGAAATCGAAGCCAGAAGAAGAATTGATTATTGATTTTAGCTTAGAGAAATTAGATCCATTTTAGTTACTTCATTACATACCGATAAAATCGGTTTAGCTAGACATAATAATGAAATTAAACGTAAAGGCAAAGAGATAAATAGACATAACCATAATTAAGAAAGAAAGAAATAAACAATGCTTTGAATTAAATAATGGAAACCTGGTAACTCGTAATAACAGCAATAGCAATCCCTCCACAAGCCGGTAGGTTCTTGCTTAAACAGAGTAATTGGCAAATGATGAAGGTAGTGAAACAAACTTAAATCTAAAGCGTAATAGTTCCTCAATGTGAGAAACTATTACTTTGTTCGGTAATGGTTAACAAGGAAATGGAAATGTAAACAAAGCAAAACGAAATCTGGAAATAATTTGGCAGCAAGACAGTACCCTCGAAAGGAAAATTTGGCTCCCCTTTGTTCTTCGTAATGACTTGTATTTATAGACTCGGTTGAGGTAGAGGTTTGAGAGAATTTAGGCACTCCTCTTGACAGTTACCTCACTTTGAACCAAGTATTCTTCGGAGGAAAATGTGATCTGTGAAAAACT
This sequence comes from Lathyrus tuberosus, assembly GCA_022829125.1. Classification (NCBI taxonomy): domain Eukaryota; kingdom Viridiplantae; phylum Streptophyta; class Magnoliopsida; order Fabales; family Fabaceae; genus Lathyrus; species Lathyrus tuberosus. The sequence goes on from JALAZF010000397.1 coordinate 4,311,680, forward strand.
GCTCTCTGAAAACTCGTAGACACGTTTCTGCTTCAACGTGCAAAATTAAGCGCATGACGATCGTGAGGCTTGTGACGGTTGTGATGTATTTTGAAGCTGCCACGGTCGTGGCATACCTGTGACGATCGTCACATCAGCAAAGTTTGGTTTCTGCACTTTTTCTTCTCTTTTCTGCTCTTTTCTTGCATGTTTTGGTTCTTTTCCACACTTAGCATACTTTGACTTGGAAAATGGGATTACCTGCAAAAACACTTAAATAATCTCGAGAAAATTGGATATTAGATGAAAAATGGAATAAGAAAATGACATAAATAGAAGTAAAAATATGATATAAATTCGTGTTATCATGATCCTGAACAATATTTGTGGCAGTGCAACTGTGAGGTGGCTCTATAGAAGCTATCTTCCAAGAATCGCTTCTCTTCCTGTTAGGGGTGTTCATTGGTTCGGGCAAATCCGAACCAAACTGGAATCCAAACCAAAACATGGTGTTTGAGTCGGGCATTTTTTTAGTTCGGGCATTAACCGAACCAAACCAATAAAACTCAATGTTATTTGGTTCGGGCAATGGACTTTCAAAATTCTACCTGCAAGCCCGTTTACCCGAACCAACCATATTAATTCATATAATTTATATCATTATAATGGAAACTAGTATAAGATATTCAACTTTAAAAAGAAAGAAAAAGGAAACATATCTGTGACATTCACAATCCATATGAAAATATAAAAATACATAAAAAAAAACTATATTATTATAGAAAATTAGTTGATGTAAATTAGAAAATTTTAAAAATATTTTCACATATTTATTTCTAATGTATCTGATCAATCCAACCCAAACCAACCCGTTATTTCTCGGTTTGGTTCGGTTTGGGTTTTATAGAAAAAAGTGAAAATCCAATCCAAACCAATCCATATATTTTTTTATCGGTTTGGGTATCAGATTCACTCAAAACCGAACCAAACCGGCCCGTGAACACCCCTACTTCCTGTAAGACGCAGTAGGCCGAAACTTGCAAAGTTCGTTACGACAAATAATGACATACCTTCTCAAATCAATTCGATGTACGCTGAAATCAACAGAGTTATCCATGTGATATTTTTTAATGGCTCGTACACATTTTTCCTTGGTACGATACGTGTCTCCCACTTTTAATTCAACCTCTGGCCACATATATGGGTTGTAAAAAATATCTGAGGATCTCTCATCGCCATGCAAGTCCAAGTCTGTCATATGTTGAGGCGGACAATATACATGACCTGGAGGTATTAGCACTTGATCGTCATCTTCAGTGGTGTTGTTCAACAGATGATCGACCTGTATCTCGCTTTCTTCTTCTTCATCATCAACGACATTGACTTCCACTTTGGTTTCATCTGAGTCTTCTGCTTCGGTTTCATCTGAATCTGCACGTTCTGATTGATCGATGATCTGAGATTGTTAAGATGGAAAATTTTGTTGGAGTAAAGTATACAACTCAATATGGTTGAAACCAGACTGTTTATGACTAACGAACATATTTTCAATATCTTCATCATCTCGCACTTTAAGTGGATAAAATTTAACATGGTTGGTTTAAAAAAAATGGGTTTTTATATATAATTTGTGATATAGGACCAAACCCTAATTTTGATTCCAATCTATCTTTAAAATGCAAGGAACTTGTATTTCTATTAATTGTGAATCGGATAACATCGGTGTTTTGAAAATCAAACCCAGATACATCAAGGACATATGTCTCTCCGTTGTAATGGGCGTTAACAATGTATCTCGATGCATATGACATTGTTTGTTACTATATTTTTCGTATGTGAACTTGTTTGCTACAGATGACAATGCTTGGGACATGGTAAAAATGCATGGAGCATTAAATGGACTTTCCATATCAATTGGCGACAACCTTCTTTTTTTGAACATTTGTGTCATTCAAATTGGCGACATGGTACAATCAGCACCCTATATTGTCGCCATGTCATACTCAGACTGCCATGCATGCATGTCCCTATGTGTACAGCCTATGATCAGCTATGTGTGCCTAGGAGTCCCCACTTGGACTGGTGGCAATGCTCACATGTACTACATGGTCGCCAATTCAATTGGTGCTACACTGCTGCACTCATTTGAAACTTTACTATTCTTCCTCTATAAATTCATCTAGAGTGTGTTCTAGTTTGACATCATCAGAAATAATTAATCACTAGCATCATATATAATCAACTAGTTTTATAGCATCAGATATAATGTCTCTATTGACAATGGGTGAAATGCACAGAGGCACTGTCGCCAACATTGAGAATTATGTAAGTGTTTAATTCACTAAGTGTTTTTTTTTCTCTATTGACAATGTGTAAGTGTTTATGTCTTTATATTTCTTCTCATGTGTAAGTGTTTATGTCTTCATATTTCTTCTCATGTGTAAGTGTTTCTTTTTTTGTAGGATGTCTCTTGGTTTCGTCCTCAGGTGTCATCTTATGCTTTTACTTGGTTCATTTTTATTTCCCAAAGGTACTGGTTCTACTATGCACAATATGTATTTACCCTTATTAAGAAACATAGATAAAACAAGAGAATATAGTTAGGGTTCCGCTTATTTGTCTTATTTCTATAGCTCTCTGTGTAAAAACGCAATGAAAAACACATCTACATTTTCTGGATGCGTTGTTTTGCTCCAAGCATGGGGTTGATCTAGATTGTCATCCCTAGCGTTCGTCAACCACAACATCTTCTCATTCCCGTATGCACAAAAGTATGTTAATAACTTCTTATTAGTTAATTCACCTTACTAATTATTGTGTCTAACTAATTTATTTAAACTTTTTGTTGTTTAGATGGTCAGCTCGCGGTATGACTTACAATAGATGTCCTAAACATTGTATCATTCAATACCTCAATCTCTTGGATCACCTTACACCTAGAGATGTAAGGCCACTAAATGAATCACTTTATTTTTTATATCACCTATTTTATGATCTAATATTTTTCTCTTCTACAGTTCACTTGGCGTCCATATCTAAACATGAAACACCTACATGAAATCAGAGAGGAAGATGCAGCCATTTGAACTGCATGCGTGGCGATAATCATATTCACCACTGTGGAGATGCACCACAGTTACCGTGTCAAACTACAGTTTGGAATGCATCAAAACATCCCAGATCCCCCGATTGACCTCGGTAAATGGCATCTACAAAAAATTTGTGATAAATGGAACTATCCCGATTGGAAAGATTTTGCTAAATTTGAGTGTCGTAAATGGAGGAACCGCCGCGCCCATGTCTTACGTGACCCTGTGATGGCAACCCCGTCTATACCAACTAATACTTATATGGTTTGGTACAGATCAGTTGCAACTCAGTTTGTCTCCGAAGAGAGGTATATATACGACCCACGACAAACCACCTACGGCCAAGAAGCTTCAACATCTAACCCACCAGGAAATTATCGGACCTGTTACTCACAACCCCCTACCCATCAAAATTATCAACCCACAAACACACAAACCCTCCATCCAAACATGCAAACACCCAACCACAATACCAAGAGCGTCCCCCATACCATCTCCAACAAAATGACTATTATCAAGACACCCAAAATGCATATGCCTGTAACACGACATCAAGATATAGCCAAAACGCCCAAACATCTTTCTATAGCCAAAACGCCCAAACATCACACCATAGCCTACACACACCAACATCACAACAACCTTATGTCTTTCAAACACCACTACCATTTCAACCTTTCACCAACGAATTCTTCACACCAATGTCCCCCTTCAATCGTCTAGGCTGCACACCAATGACCCCTTCATCACATCCCAACTACTCCGACATGGGTTGCGAGCTCAGTTTCAACACACAAGACTTCTTAGAAATGCAAGAAATTCTTAGGGATTCTGCTGGGGATGTTCCTGAGACCTCAAATCCTCAAACACCTGGAGTGAACCAACAACGAGGATAACGAGTGAGGGTGCCTAGGGATGTGGAACCAGTGACCAGTATGACCAACCCGGTCGCCAACCCTAATTTATGTAATATTATTTTTAATTAAATATTAATGTTACTTATTTATGTTGAAAAATTGTACTTTGCACCCTGTCTCCAAATGAATTGGCGACAACATATTATAAACTTAACACTCTGTCGCCAATTGGATTGGCGACACCTCTTTACCTTACAAAGGGGTTGCTAATTCAACTTGTGCTTACACTCTATCAGTACCCTAAAGTGGGATACTTTGCAAAATAATTTGAAAAGTTGATTATTTTAGAATTTTTTTTTTTTAAAAGTGGGGTATACCCCGTAAAAAATTTGTCTTTTGTAAATAACAAAAAAAAATGCTCAAAATTGAATTATTAATACGATTAACATAACGAGTGTTATAAAACAGAATTACGAAAAATTTATTTTATAGTAATATCTTATGTTGTTTTTTTAATTTTCTTTCTCATTTCTCATTGCGTTAATAAAAAACAATTTTATTAGTTATATTTCTTTGTCGCATATTTATTAGCCATATTTTTAATCAATGTAAAATACTTAAAATAATTTATATTTCAAAACAAAGAAAATAATATTTTAAGAAGTACTCAAAATTAATACGGAACACATAAAATAAGATTGTGAAAGTAAGAATTTAATGATGCACCTCATCTTTAGTTGTCTACTGCCAATCACAACATGCCCTATCTAGTCCCAAGCCGCTGCAATAAATATAGTCTTAAAGTCAAGGTAGGCTATCTACAAATTTAACATCAAATTATTGCTCTTAACAGCCTCTTATTATTGATCTGAATCACTATAAATTCATTGTTTACTAGCATTATTATTCATCTCCTACTATAGTACTATCCTACTTCACTTTCAAAATATCAGTTTTTCTATAACTTGTGTATAATCTTATTAACTAAGATAAGATAATATTGATTATTGCATGATTTAATTGGTCCAGCTTGCATAGACCATTTGTTGCATATATCATGTGAAATCAAAGATATATTCATATATGACATTCATGATTTTTTTCAATGGTTGCCAGCTTTTCTTACACCGAAAGGTAAAAAGAAGTTCACATGCTTCTCATACCAAAAATTCCTAAAAGAAAGGAAGTTTCAGCCACCTATTTTACCTTATTTGCTAGCAAGACTTTCGTGACACCATTCTATTATTTTACTCATTTCACATACCTCATTTTACTTATGCTTAATAATAATAATTAATAATATAAAAAATTTCTATCTCACAAAAATATAACTGTTGCTTTTTGGATCTTAATAAAAAATAGCCTCATGAGTATTAATTAGATTCCAAATGGCATGTCAGTATTGCTTATATATCATTCTTATACATGACTAAATTTAAAATGTCCTTCATTAATTTAACTAAATTATTGATAAAAAAACTTACTAATGAAGGTGAAAAAATGAGAGGTTTTTCTTTTTTGTGTATTCGACTTATTTAGTAATAATTAATATTCAATTATGATTTTTCCTAATATTATGAAAAGTTAAGCAAGTATAGTTTACTGGCGGCAATATCAAAGAACCTTTTTTGTGGAAATATATAATGAGGTTTTTTTGTGTTCATTTACTTGTACACTTGGTCTCCATAGTCACATCATTATTTCCTTTCTACATCAATTATTAATGACAATTGAGCTAATATGTATGCTAATTAATTAATACTACATCATGTATATTGAATCCTTCTCCCTTTGATTTTTTCTTCCATTTTGCCCTTCTTAGTAGGGATCAATATAAAATTATTATATACTCTAACAAACAGAAAAGAAAATGGTTGAAATTTCAGTGTGACAATTATTTAAAAAATTGATGCTTATTATAAGAAAAAAATCTATTTTTAAATTTAATAAATAATAAATATATTTTATATTTAATCAAATATATTTATTATTTAATGAATTTAAAAAATATTTTTTTATAATAAAAATCTAAAAAATGTAGTTATTAATAATTTCTTTTATGTTTTCCAAAAATAAAGAGACAAGAAGAAAAAAATATAAACTATAGGCTTGTAAAATTTCCATCATGCAATATATATAATGAAATGTCACTTTTTATCTTAATTTATTTAATAATAAATTTAATTATTTTAATAAATATTTTCTGTAAAGTACTACATACCCATAAAGATTTTAGGATATAAAAAATTAATATATTTTATTACATACTAGTTGAATAAACACAAATAACTGTTATATTATTAATTAGGCTGAGTTAACATTAACTTGTAGTTTTTCTACAAGAAAAAAGAACAACAACATGCACTGAATTAAACTTAGTACTTGAAATAATTAAACAATTCAAGTTACAAGTTGAAAGAGATCCTAACTTCTAAGATCCCTCAACCTATGTAATATAAAAATTAAACCCTAATCTTATAATAATCAGAGAATTTTGTTTATCTTGTTTTTCTCTGACTTTATCATGATACTACCATATATAATTAATTTAAATAATATTTTCCTCACATATCCCAAGCTTATAGGGATTAATTATTTGATGAATATTTTCTTTCAAGTTAGAACATTGGTGATGATAATTCCATCATTTCCTCCACATGACCAACATTTTCATCCAATAACCACTTCTCAAGAAATGACAATGGAGGAGGAGCATTGCATAAATTCTTGATACTCTTCTGAGAAGAAGAAGAACACTTTTCAGCAGGCATGGAATCACAAGTTGACTTGTCCCAAGCAACACCATTGTTGAGATTCTCAAATGAAAGAATAGAATCAAACTCTTGATCATGTGAAACCATTTCATCTTTGCTAGCTTTCTGCTGCTGCTGTTGATGATGATGATGATGATGGCTTTGAAGGTTTAAATCAGCCGGAACTGAAGCAGACTTCACTAACAAATTCCCATTATTTTCAAAGCTATTATTATCATCATCAAGAATAACATTATCATCACCATTGCTTTGAAACTCTTGATGATGACCATATTGGTAATTTCCTTTGATCTGTTGTTGTGAGTTTGGTGAAGATCTCATCCAACCCTCTAAGAGCCTTGAAATATTCTCAGTGCTTGAAGCATATGTTGATGAAGAAGATTGATGAGAGTTTTGATTATTAGTACTAAGCTTTAGCGACGAAGCATGGTTGTTGGTAATATCTAAGCTTCTGTCACTAAAACTTTTGGAAGCATAAGTTGTTGAGTTTGATGACTCTAAAGCTGCAGCTTGAAATTTGTTAAGCTTTTTCTTTAGATGTGTGTTCCAATAATTCTTTATATCATTGTCTGTTCTCTGTGGAAGGTATGAAGCTATGGCTGCCCATCTGCTCAACAATATTTACTTAATTCATACACATCATAAATGTCATAAATAATGGTAAAAATAATCAATAAAAATAATTCATAATATATGAATGAATTATTATTATTACTACTACTTTTCTTTCATTTTATTTTAATGAATAATTAAGAGAAGAATTATGAGATTGAAGATTATTACTTGTTACCAAGAAGAGCTTGCAAATGAATAATCATTCCTTCTTCATGAGGAGTGAAGTTTCCTCTCTTGATTCCTGGCCTCAGATAATTTGTCCATCTAAGTCTGCAACTTTTGCTGCACCTTGACAACCCTTTTTATCCAATAATTCAACTATTTATCAATTTTATTCAAATATATATATAGATCACAAGAAAAAATTATCTGATCATCTTAGTCTTAATAACGCTAGATATTATACTAACAATTTATCGTTAAAAAAAAATATACCTGTATTAGTAGGAACGGATCTCCAATTTCCGGGACCATGTTCTTGGATGTAAGAAACAAGGATGATATCTTCTTCAGGTGTCCATGGACCTTTCTTGATGCCAACTTTGTCACAGCATGGAGGCCTTCCCATGGATTCTTTCTTTTTTTCACCCTCAAAACTCTTCACTACTATTTGATCACTAAAAGTGAGAGAAAGAGAGAGAGAGAGAGAGAGAGAGAGAAAGGTTTCAAATAGTATCAATGCATGTGATTGGTTTATATACTCTCCATGACTTTGAAGAAAAGAAGGCTTTTATTCTTAAACTCATTCATATCTACCTTGCTGAGTCACCTAACTCTTTTACTTCCTTTATAATCATGTACTATAAGTAGTCAATGCTAGCTACAAACCAAAGTCAGCGAGATCAGTTTCAGAAATTTTTTTTTTTTTTTTTCTAAACTCACATGCAACTATGAGTTTTCACCAAAGTTAGGAATTTATTTAACACCTACTTTTTTCTTTTTCAATTGAAAATCCTTTAGTGTGTACTATTAGTTAGCACAATAATCAGACTGTGTTAAATTTATACATAAATTTGGTAGAGATCTATCAATTCAGGCTCAAAAAGGTTAAACTAGTTTTCATCTCACTCAAAAAAGTTTTATATATATATATATATATATATATATAAAAGATGTCTCGAAAGTTGCTTAGACATTTTAATTGTGTTATCCTCTCATGCACTATTTTTGAAAAGAGTTTATTTGATTTTGAATTCTAAGTTCCAAATACTGTTGTGACTGGCTGGACATTTATCACTTTGCTGAGAATTCTACGTTGAGACATCTTACACACTGGTTGTTGGCTTTGGAAAACAAAAAAACGATGAATATTGCATTCAGTTTTTGGCTGTTGGTTTGTGAAAGTATATGGTGGGTCAGAAATCAGATTATTTTCAATGAAGGTGTCTGTGATCCGGAAGGTATAGTAATTATGATTAAATTTCAATTTTGGTGGTGGCTTCTTTTGTTACATAGGGGGAAAATGCCTTGTAATTTTTATCAGTGGCATTTATATCCTTTCGATTTTTTGTAAGGTTTGAATTAAACCTTATGGTCATTTTGTATTCGGGTATGGGGTACCCCTAGTACCCCCATTAATGTTAATATTTTCTATTGCTTATAAAAAAAAATTACTGTGTGATTAAACATTCGAAAGATTTATTTCGTTTAAAATCTGCCTGAATTATTTTTAAAATATTTTATGTGGAAAATTTTAATTTGTTAGAGAATCAGCATAATTTGTTTTTTGAAAGATTTCTTTGAAAAGATTTAATAGGTTGTATATTGAATATGTTATGGAACAAAAATTTTATTTGGTTATGGATTAGTTTATATCTTGATAGATTTTTTAGCAGGATTGTCGTCTCTATATAAAAAGATCGGTTTTCTTCTATGATTAGTGTAGGTCAATAGAACGACTTACCCAATATCGACATAATGCGCCTTGAACGGCCCGCTTACATCTTCACGATTGAAGCAGTCATAGATGACAAACCTTGGTATCACGATATCAAATGCTTCCTTCAGAAACAAGAGTACCCACCTGGGGCATCCAGGAAAGACAGAAAAACCCTCAGAAGGTTGGCAGGCAGATTCTTCCTGAGCGGTGATACACTCTATAAGAGGAACTTTGACATGGTCTTACTCTGATGCGTAGACAGACCAGAGGCAGACATGCTAATAAAATAAATTCACGAAGGATCCCTCATGCCAAAGGAAACACAATGGCGAGAAAAATTCTAAGGGCAGGGTACTATTAGTTAACCATGGAATCCGACTGCTACAAGTACATGAGGAGGTGTCACAAGTGTCAGATATACTCAGACAAAATCCATGTACCGCCTACACATCTCAAAGTTCTCTCTTCCCCATGGCCTTTTTCCATATGGGGAATCGACATGATCGGCATGATTGAGCCCAAGGCTTCAAACGAACATCGGTTTATCTTGGTAGCCATTGATTACTTCACCAAGTGGGTCGAAGCAGCGTCATACGCCAATGTGACCCGATAAGTGGTGGTACGATTTATCAAAAACAATATCATATGTCGTTATGGTGTTCCTAGCCAGATCATTACAGATAATGGATCTAACTTGAACAACAAGATGATGAAAGGGTTGTGTGCAGAGTTCAAGATCAAACACCATAACTCATCTTCCTACTGACCCAAGATGAACGGGGCGGTAGAAGCGGCTAACAAGAACATCAAAAAGATCGTTCAGAAGATGGTTGTAACCTATAAAGACTGGCACGAGATGCTACCCTTTGCTCTTCACGGTTATTGCACATCTGTCCGCACTTCAACAGGGGCAACCCCTTTCTCTCTAGTATATGGCATGGAAGTAGTGTTCCCCATAGAAGTAGAGATCCCATCAATCTGGGTATTGATGGAAGCTAAGCTAACATAGGCTAAATAGTGTCAAAATCGACACGACGAACTCAACCTGATCGAGGAAAAGCGAATAACGGCACTATGCCACGGTCAGTACTATCAACAGCAGATGAAGAAGGCGTTTGACAAAAAGGTCCGACCTCGCGTCTTTAGGAAAGGAGACCTTGTGCTCAAAAAGATACAATCATTTCTCACTGATTCTCGGGGCAAATGGACTCCGAATTATGACGGCCCCTACGTGGTCAAGAAAACTTTCTCAGGCGGTGCCTTGAGACTCGCAACCATGGACGGAGAGGAATTTGCCTACCCCACAAATGTTGATGTAGTCAAGAAATACTTCGCCTAAACTAAAAAAAACGTCTCGGTGGATTGAAAACCCGAAAGGGCGGTCCGGCCAAAAATTAGAGACACAATCAAAAATCATCCTGCTGGATTGGAAATCTCAAAGTACAATCCAGGAAAAAGTTAGGGATAATGGCAAGTAACTACGTCCAACAGGGGCAAATTCCCCAGCAGCAGTTACATCATCCATCAAAAGAAAACTCCAGTCAAGGTCATCTTCGACAGAAGCTCAGGATGTCCCGAATTCAATGTTGGTAGAAGGATAGTGGTCGTTATGTTTCAATGCAGCCCTTTTCCCTTAAATTACCATTTTCTAACTTTGTAAATACTCTACGGAATCACGCGTTTGGATAATTTCCATCCTATCAATAAAATTTGAGCCCTTGTGCTTTTGTTTGCAATTCTTATTTGTTTTAGCTTTACAGAACGACATTTTAACATGATTAACGATTCTTGAAATAAAACAAAAATGAATTTACTTATCAAACTTTTCTGCTTTTAAAATAAAGATGGTAATTTCTTTTGACTGTTGAACATCGAAAAAACATCGATCGCTTCGCCAGAAGTAATCGAGCTTCAAAGTGCAGAATCAAAGTACTCCTTCTAAACCAGTGCGCCTGAACGAAGGATCAGTTATGTCAGATGCGAATACTCCATCTGACATCTTCGGCCGTGTTAGTTCTGAATTGGCAGCAATTTTGGTAAAATAATGTGGTACATCAAGATGTCTTGCTTGATGTCTTGACATGTGATTTTAACATTCTGCATGTGGTGTGTTTTTAGTATTGCAGGATTTGTGCATGATGTCAAACACGATGTTCTGACATCAGTAGACAGAACTTCCAGTTCAGATTTTTAGGTTTTATTTGCTGCGCTATTTTTAGCAATCTTTTGTGTGTTTGTGATTGCATGCGTAATTCTGGGAATAAAATTATGTTGGAGTGATATTATTTGGAAGCAATTTGTTTGTGAAGAATAGGGTTGGCTATTTTCATGCATAAAGATTTGGAGAATAATTAGTTTTAATTATTAATTAAAACTAAGACCTGCTAATGCTCAAGCCCAATGTAAGGAATGTTTCTGGGAATACTATGTTATCCTATGTGGTGTTGTTTTATAGGTTTCAAGAAGAATATTGAAGAATAATGACTTTCTAATTATGGAGATAAATTAGGAAGGAATTGATTGAAGACCTATTATGTAGCAGAAGTTTCTACTGATTTGTAGCAGCTGTTATGCTGTGATTTGAAGCCCAAATCCAGTTGGGAATAAGTTATAAATAGAATGCTTGTAACCTAGAAAAAGCACGGGTCCAAGATGTAGATTATTAGGGTTTGTGTGAAATTGTGAGACACTCTGGTACTATTTTGTACTTAGAGTTGGACTGTTTAGTTGAGTTGTATTTGTCAATCATCTATGAGCTTTTAAGCAATGATGATTGTGTTTCTTTGAAGTATGTCTTCTACTTTTCTGTGATTGAAGAGTTGTTGGAAATCAAGTTGTTGATGCAGTGGCTGAGGTGTTGACTGCTAGACATCATTGCGATGATTGGAAGAGAGATGGAGTCTCTTATCTAGGGAGAACTTAGGTAGAAGGGTCATTGGGTAGTTATTAAGTGAGTAGATCATCAATGGGTGTGTTGGCTGTAGGGTCTATGAATTGATACTGCTAATAGTGGACTTCCTTCCTGGCTTGGTATGCCCCCAGATGTAGGTTATTAGACCGAACTGGGTAAACAATTCTTGTGTGCACTTTACTTTTTAGCTTTTCAGTATCGTGTTTAATGTTTATATGCCTTGCCTATGTGTTTTGTTCAGATCAGATGTCTCGACATGTCATAAGACATCTAGGTTCTGTCATACCATAATTTCAATTGGTATCAGAGCGGGCATACTGTTCTATTTTCTGGGTGAGATCCTAGGGAGGATACTTTCTGGTCATGGGCAAGGTAGGTGGTACCTACTGAAAAGTTGTTCTAACTTGGAGAAGTTCATTTTGTTGTTTGAATAGTCCCTAGAAGTGGAGGATGGACTGTTCATGACAGGGTGTGTATTGGACCTGTCTTTTGCTATCAGGCTTGTAGCTTTGGTGGTGAGCTGCTGTGTGGTTTGATTGACCTATTGCACATGGAGTGTCGTGTTTGTGCAAGGGTTATTTTGTTTTGCCTGAAGGTTGTAGAGGAGTTTTCTGGTGTGTGTTCCACTGTATATATATATATATATATCTGATGGAAAATTCCTGGTGGTTTTGTGTGTTGAGGCTGCAACACTCAGTTCTCCTCTGAAGGTGTATCACATGGTGTGGTGATACTTGAGGATAGCTTCAACTAGCTTGTTAGAGCTGCCAAAGATACTTGAGGTTCATCCCAAGTCCACTCATAAAGGCACTTTTATATGAGTTTGTTGAAAAGAGATCTGAAGAAAGTTAGAAGCAATTTATTCTTGCTTCCAACCCTAAAAGGCCAATCTCTGGGCTTTGATAAAGGATCTCTTGGTGTGTTTCTTGAGAAGGGAACTAATGTCCTACCAGATGTTGGAACATCAAACCAGCAAATTGAGCAGAATCTTGTTGGATAAAGGTATGGCATAGCAGATGATTGGAGGGCTAAACAAATGTGTATTGATCACATCTGTTTGGAACCTACTCCTAGCTTGGAAGAGGAGGCATCTGGGTTGTGTGTCTAAGAAGTTTCTTAGATAAGTGTGTTGATCAAGAGATGATCAACATATTGTCACTCATTGGATTAGTGTATTTCTTATCCAAGTAAGTAGGAGTACAAAGGATGTTTTTTTGTGTGGAGGTCCAGCTCAAATGTCAAGGACATTCTCTCTGAAATCTGGAAGTTGCTTCTGTTCAAAGGAGCCAGATGTATGGAATCTTGTTTATGGCCTTGGAACAGATTTTATTTGAAAGGAGTTATATGTGTGTACCAACCACAGGATGTGCAGCTATTGGTAGGGAGAATGAATAGTTCCCTTAGGAATTCTTAGCAGTTAATAAGGGGGAGTCCTTAATCTGATGTTGGAAGAACTCGAAGAAATGTCAGCATAATTTCTTGACATCTTTGTATTGAGAATTTATTTTTCTCAATATTTCTGGTGGTGTTTCTCAAAAATAGGATGGAGGTTGTTTACTTAAACTTGATATCACTATCAAGTCTACGAGAGCATGGAACTCTTTTTCTAGTGGAAGAGAAACTCAAAGGGCTGTGCACAAAGGAGATGTATTAACCTAACTATTTGACTGGTGTCTTCATAGTTGGAATGTCATCCAAACCATCTAGGATGAGTATTTCAGATTTGTGTTTGGAGCAAGGAGGAGTTGGTGTTTTGGGACTAAAGGATTATGGTTCCCTGGTATCTGCATGAGAAGTTTCTTCTTAAGCTGGAGTTCAGTTATGTGGTGTCCTCACATAATGGAACATTTTTTTGCAAGGATTGAAGGGCATCCTTGTAGGTTGAAGTGTTGGGAGAAGCATATTTTTTTTAACAATCTGGTTGAGATGACCAGTCAATGTTTTTTTGTATGCTCCAGAAACCTGTTAGAGGGTATTTCCTCTTTAGGTACAGAAGGATGGCATCCAACATCTCAAAGTCAGACAGAAGGTCTGAACATTAGAGTTTGAGAAGAAGATTCTTGAGATATAGAGTATGCAGGTTCCTATATGTATGTATGATCTGGTTTTGAAGGTTGGTCAGCTACTGACGGTTGATCCTCTTATGTCCCTTGCAAGAGATGTGTGTGGATTACTATGGTTGCTATCTCCAAAGCCATAGTAAATGTTTAAATCCATGTGATTTAGACTGATGTCAGAACTGATGTTGAAACATCATTTCAGTTCTTTGCTTCCTCAGCCAAGGAAGTTTGTTTAGCTCAGGGTAGAGTGAAAGGTCAAGACACTGACCTAATCTGGAATGATTTTGTGATATGAATGGTTGTCATGATGGTTTGTCATGAAGAAGAATCAGCAGATGCCTGATGTGTGTGAAAGAAGAATGTCAGACCAATTGTCCTACCTTGTGTGAGAAGGTAGTCTTATCTGACTAATGATAAATACTTTGACGGGAGCTGAGTATTTGTCTGTCCTCTGATAAAGGTGTGCATCTGACTAATGATAAATACTTTGACTGGAGCTAAGTATTTATCTGATGTGAGTATGCAATTCTGCAGTCTGAACTCTTTGCTTCGGAGAGGGTGTGGGAGTTTATTTCTCTCTATGGTGTTCAGGTGTTTATGTTAACCTGAATAAGCTGCTCTGGCTGTGTTTTATTGGGAGCTTCTTGAAGGACTTCTATGCGCAATGAGTCCTTTGAATGGTGATGGGAAGCTGATGTCCCAAATGATGTTGTAACATCATGTTTGTTGGTGGTTATATTTGGTAGATGATTGAGATTGTGCATATGGAGTTGGATGCTCAAACATTTTTTTCAGAAGAGGTGTTTCTGACTATGTGGATTAGAATGTGGAGATTCTGATCTTGGTTTTAGTAGTATGTTCTGGCAAAGCATGACTACTAATTTTGAAGACTTCACTAGTATCAACAACTACTGGTGGATGTAATGGTAGAGGAATTGTGTTAGATGATGTGATCTGATCAGAACGTTTGTTAAGAGCTATTCTTTCTCTTGAAGAGATTCGATCTTAGTAAAGCTTTTAAGTAAGCTGAGAATTCGTGGAGTTTGTGAGCAGTGTCAAACCAGTCAGGATAATTGGATGTGTTCTCTAGGAGTGAGAGTACAGTATGTGAATGTGCTCAGCAAATGTGTGAAGATCTGGTGCTCAAATGTTAATCTCCATCTAGAGCATTGGTTATCCATGACAGCGGGAGTACTTGTCTATGGATTTTGCTGCAAAGGTGCATATATTGTGAAGCTTGCATGCTGATCAAGCTTGTGGAGATTGGTTGCCTCTTATGAGGATATAATGTCAGATAATATGCTATGACATTAGGCTGTTGGATGGCGTTTTGGTGTGTTCTTAATAGGACATGTATGGTTCTAGCCATGTGAAGCTAATTGTTTGAATCATGTGCGCACATGCTTCTGAGGAGGAGTCTGAAGGACAGTTTTGTTTGTGTCTGGGAGAATTTATTTTTCTCTGCAGTTTTTGGAAGAACTCTGTAGGGGTCTTTGTTGATGGGAGATGTCACACTTGTCTTGGTGTGTATTATTAATTCAAAGTAAGAGGACTTTACTTAGAGTGTAGTGGAAGGCAGTTTATTTATGCTTCAGAACTTGTGGATGATTGTGTGAAGCATTCCTGATTCAATTGAATTGTATCTCAAGAAACAAGAATGTCTATGGCTGTAAAATTCAAGGTAGATTTGTACAGGGTATGGATGGTTTCTGGATGAGAGGGATCAATGATGATTTTGGTCTCAATCCAAGAGTTTGTTGGTTGTAGTACAAGGATGTGATCCTGGTACTTTCTTACTATATGATCATAAAGGTGTCATGGAATATCATTTGTGATTTTGTGGTGGTTCTTGTTGAAGGAGCAACTTCTGTCAGTTAAATGTACTAGTGTTGTTTGAGGATCACGCATTAAGTGAATGCGTTCAGCAGGTGTGTTGAACAGAGGGTGCGCTCTTGAAGACATGAAGATGAGTCTTATGTTTTCCATTCATTTAAGGTGTTCTTCTTGCAAAGGAGCACTGGTTATCTTAGATAGGAGGAGTTGAACTTTTGAAGTAGTGCAGTTGTTTATCACGATTGTTTGTGGCTCTGGTGAGGGTGTTATGTTAGAAAAGATGTCGTGACATTGTATTACTGGTGAAGTTCATGGTGGACATGACAGTTTAGACCTGGGTGTCAATGGATTGAACCAGAAGTGTACATTTACCCCAATGTGTGTCAATTTGTGGCCAAAAAAAAAGGGGGGAGAGAAGTAGGTTTGTTCAGCTATTGTGTCTGGATTTCGTATTTGAACCAGTCTCACAAGGATGTAGAATAGTCTATTTTGTTCTGAGTATGTTGGTTGGATGATTCAGAGTTTGCCTTCAGAACTTTTTGTGCTTGGTTTGTATTAATGTACTCTCTTCTCTATGGATTTGTTCTGAATGTTGCTTATTTATTCTGGTTGTTATGGAAGTTTCCTAGTGGAGTTTGTCTAATTATGGCTAAAAAGGGGGAGAGTAGTATGGCTTAGTAATGTTGGCATAGTAATGATATGTGTGCATTGGACTTTCTGGGTCTGGGTTAGATGTGGTTCTCTGGTGTGTGTTGTTTCTGGTGCAGAGATCTCTGATATGTGTTGTGATCATAAATTGTTTTGGCCAAAATTTGCCAAAGGGGGAGATTGTTAGTTCTGAATTGGCAGCAATTTTGGTAAAACAATGTGGTACATCAAGATGTCTTGCTTGATGTCTTGACATGTGAGTCTAACATTCTGCATGTGGTGTGTTTTTAGTATTGCAGGATTTGTGCATGATGTCAAACACGATGTTCTGACATCAGTAGACAGAACTTCCAGTTCAGATTTTTAGGTTTTATTTGCTGCGCTATTTTTAGCAATCTTTTGTGTGTTTGTGATTGCATGTGTAATTCTGGGAGTAAAATTATGTTGGAGTGATATTATTTGGAAGCAATCTGTTTGTGAAGAATAGGGTTGGCTATTTTCATGCATAAAGATTTGGAGAATAATTAGTCTTAATTATTAATTAAAACTAAGACCTGCTAATGCTCAAGCCCAATGTAAGGAATGTTTCTGGGAATACTATGTTATCCTATGTGGTGTTGTTTTATAGGTTTCAAGAAGAATATTGAAGAATAATGACTTTCTAATTATGGAGATAAATTAGGAAGGAATTGATTGAAGACCTATTATGTAGCAGAAGTTTCTGCTGATTTGTAGCAGCTGTTATGCTGTGATTTGAAGCCCAAATCCAGTTGGGAAGAAGTTATAAATAGAATGCTTGTAACCTAGAAAAATCACGGGTCCAAGATGTAGATCATTAGGGTTTGTGTGAAATTGTGAGCCACTCTGGTACTGTTTTGTACTTAGAGTTGGACTGTTTAGTTGAGTTGTATTTGTCAATCATCTATGAGCTTTTAAGCAATGATGATTGTGTTTCTTTGAAGTATGTCTTCTATTTTTCTGTGATTGAAGAGTTGTTGGAAATCAAGTTGTTGATGCAGTGGCTGAGGTGTTGACTGCTAGACATCATTGCGATGATTGGAAGAGAGATGGAGTCTCTTATCTAGGGAAAACTTAGGTAGAAGGGTCATTGGGTAGTTATTAAGTGAGTAGATCGTCAACGGGTGTGTTGGTTGTAGGGTCTATGAATTGATACTGCTAATAGTTGACTTCCTTCCTGGCTTGGTATGCCCCCAGATGTAGGTTGTTAGACCGAACTGGGTAAACAATTCTTGTGTGCACTTTACTTTTTAGCTTTTCAGTATCGTGTTTAATGTTTATATGCCTTGCCTATCTGTTTTGTTCAGATCAGATGTCTCGACATGTCATAGGACATCTAGGTTCTGTCATACTAGAATTTCAGTCCAAGTTCTTACCTCCTAAGCCCGATCAACGGTTGTTCCCCCCACAGGGACTACTTCTCCTAAGCAAGGCAGAATTGCTATCTTGAACCAGCGATACTTTTTATCTCCCGCTGTGGCCGAGTATCCAGTCGTGTTCATCTACTAATCTGTATGTCGTGTCAGTTTTGTCAGCATATACATACATACATCATACATTATTGATTCATACATGTTCATATTGCATCACTATCACTCTAGTCGGTCTTGTCCCCTAGTGATAAAAGTCTTCACAATCGAGTTGTCAGTTCTTTCCTCGTCAGGAAATTTTGCGTCTGAACAATCTCTCTCCTCCAGTTTATTTCTGGATTAGAGTTGGCCCTTGACCACTTTGATAACTTGAACCTCTGAAAAATAAGAAAACATTTGACAAATGTCACTCTTCGCCATTGAAGATGATATCTTCGCTTTCCCGGATTAAGGAAAATCACCAGAGAAAGCCTCTTAATCAGAGATTCAACGATACGACAGTTTTTCTCCGAAAAAGTCCGTTGGCGAAAAGGTCATCAGCACCTCAAAATTGGATCACATCATATGGCATTTCTCCAAGAAGATCTCCGAGAAAAGTATGATTTAATATCCCCAAGTGACAGCAGTCCCTCAAGAGACCTGCTTTCCCCGATAGAGTCAACAAATGGCATCTCCAACAGAGAAGTTTGGGTACCTCTACAACTCAGACGACTGGGTTCCCCAGCAAGTCTGACATCAAAACTTTTTCCATCAAATGGCATCTCCCCAGGAAAATTCGGCGAGAAGTTTGAGGAAAACCACTATACATAGCGTCCCTTGTCAATAAAGTTTATTGACGAAAGAAACTTAGACCAGTTCCTTGGTAGGAAACTAGGATCGAGGGGAAGTTTATTTTAGCAACTTAGACCAGTTCCTTGGTAGGAAACCAGGATCGAGGGGAAGTTTACATCAGAAACTGAGACCAGTTCCTCGGTAGGAAACCAGGATCGAGGGGAAGTTTACAAATGAAACTTAGACCAGTTCCTTGGTAGGAAACCAAGATCGAGGGGAAGTTTACATCAGAAACTGAGACCATTTCCTTGGTAGGAAACAAGGATCGAGGGGAAGTTTACCCTTTTCTAAGCATCATAGCTTAGCAAAAGAAGAAGGATGCATGAACTACCATTCTTAACAAACCATCAAAATTTCGGGTATTTCGATATTTAATCATCTTGCACCCCGAATGCCCGAATACCTTCGCCATTCACAGCTTCGGGTCCAAGAAGATTAAATAGGGGCATCTGTCATCCAAATTTTGATCACTAAGATTTCCCATCATTGTGCAAATCATCATCACAATATGGATGAACCATCAGTCTCCCCAAAGATGGGTGAGCACTCACTACAAACAATAATTAGGGTTTCAAGCCCTCTTTAAGCCTTAGACAAAGGATCAATCAAGGAATGACATGATCTTTAACTTGTCTAACCTCTCAAACATCATAAAGGATCAAGAGGACTCCCACATCAAGAACCAAGCACAAAGTTGCTACATTCCAAGTGGATCAAGCCTCAAGATCGACAGTGTCACCAAATTAGGGTTTTGATCGACCAGGGCCTCCAGATGGAAATTTTCATCTGGGTATGAGCCAATGCTTCAAAGCATAACCTAAGATGCTCCAAGGGACATCATGAACCCAATCATCAAGTCAATTTAACCTTAGGGGATGCATTCACAAAAGATCAGGAATTAGGGTTTCTTGACCTAATTCACCCCTAAGTTGACTTTTGGGACAAAACATGAGCCAAGAGCTCAAGGCATGATTTGAGGGTCTCTAATAAACCACATTGATCCATTTGCAATAATGGATTGATCCAAGAAGCTTGAGCATCAAGTTTCAAATTCATCAGAACCACAATTAGGGTTTCGCGAGAAAAGTCAAATGTGCCTTTGACTTTTGACCAGGACATGCTCCCAAACCCTAGGACATGATTCAATACACCCTATAACACCTATGAAATCAATCCATCAAGTTTGATTTAGGTCAAGGACTTGATTTCATAGAGGATCGCACAGTTTGGAATTCATCTAATAAAAAGTCAACTGTGCACAAAAGTCAACTTTGACTTTTTGAGATTTTTCACAATTATGGTTCTTTGACCCTAAAATGATGTTATTATGTGATTGGAATCATCATTCATCAAGAAAATTCAAGAAAAGTGGGATAACTTGAAAAAGGGATAACCATACAAACTTAGAAAATTTTCTAAGTTATGGAACAAAGTGGCTAGGGTACCAACTTTGGAGGATCATAACTCCTAAACCATAAGGCCATTTTTCCCCATCCAAAGCTGGACTTGTAGCTCTCATGGCACTCTACAAAAGCTTCAAACATAACTCATTCCAATTCCTCATGGATTTTAAGTTATGGAATGATCAAAATCACAAAAAGTGAAAATGTCACTTTTTTCCAACACAGTGAAATTTTCACTAAGTCAGAATCTGCCTTCACTTTTTTCCAAATGTAGGGGCATTTTTCACTTGGATCCAAAAAGTATCAAAACCAACTATGATCAAACGGTTGTTGTATCATATGAGGGCTTTCCAAAATGGCCAAGAACCCCATCAAATTCCACTTGAGCCATGAGATATGACAATGGCGACATGCCTTGCTAAAAACTATCAAAGCAAGGAAGATTTATGCATTTTGCTCGATTTGCCAAATTTGTGCAAATGACAAACACACTTATCCATCTGAACACCTCAAGGGGAGACCAAAGAGGAACCAACTCTGATCTCAAGCCTCCCAAGTCCTTGGAACTAAAAATAGCATACCAAACCTAGAAATCCCTAAAGAGGGGACAAGACTCCAATTTTGTTTTGGAGCATTCAATGGATGCACCAAGGTGGCATGGACTGAGCCATTTCCAACTGAATTCAGTCAAGACTTATCCAATACCAAGGGAACCAGCAGCCTGTGCCCTAACCTCTAGTCAATGGCTAGAGGGGACTTGGATTCTCATTGATCAACATTGGCCAAACCTATGCAGCAGTTGCCATTCACTATTCCTTGCAAAACAAACTTGCTCTACTATAAATAGAGCTCATTTGTGATCAGTTTGAGTACACCAAAGCCATCAAACTGATGTTTTCCTCAAAATCTCCTTCTTCACTCCAAAATTGCCTTCCAAAGCAAGTCACTATTGGGTTTTGAGTTTGAGAGCTATTTCAACCAAACCAATCACACACGCACACCTCATAAACATCATATAGAAGTGATCCAAACACTCATACAACATCTAGAACACCAAAATCACAAAATCACTAGCCACTTGCTCAAGTTCTTGACAGATTTGCAGTTGGGGTACCATCTCAAGTTCCATATCATTTCCATTCATTCTAAGCATCCAGACACACTCCATAGCACATAGGGAAGTTGTCCATATCCTTGGAACCAAGCTGTAACACCTCTAACACAAAACACGATCACCAGCTGCAAGAGGTAAGCATGAGCTCTTCTAACTCTATGATCCATGCATTTTTTGCTGCACAATAATTTGGCCATATGTTCATAATCATGCATAGAGTGTTTTCCCTCAATCAATTGCTTTGTTTAAATCGTGTATGGAATTTCTCAACCTTCATGCAAATTTTAGGGTTCTTGAGGTTTCTCTTCGATTTCTTATTCCATGGTTAAAATAAATGAAATTAAAGACCATAAACATGATCGTGAGGTGAAAACGAGTAGATTGATATGTAGATTGCATGTTATCATCAAGTATTCAGTGAGATTGGATAGAAAACACAAATCTGCAGAAACAGAGGGTGGCGCGTGTTCTTGCCATGTTCTTGGCGCCATTTTTGAATATTTGAATATTTGAATTTTGTGATTTTATTTAATTGATTCAAAAATTAATTTCTCTCTGAGTTTTAATGATTTTGAGTTGATTCTTTTTTTAATAATTCACAAAAATATTAAAATATTTTATTTCCCAAAAATATTATTTATTTCATAAACTTGATATTTTTGTAAAGAATTAATATTTTAATTGTTTTTGACATTTAAAATATTTTCTCCCTCTTGATTTTTCAAATTTTAGTGATTTCCAATCATTTTGTGAATATAAACATAATTTTTTAGACAATAATCCAAGATCACAATTTGTTTCCACACATGTTTAACAATTTTGATCATTTTAATTGAATTTTTATTCAATTAAAATATATTTTGAAAACAAATTAGGGTTTTGATCAATTCAACCCTCATCAAATCTTTTTTCAAACACTTTGGGCCTCTTGGTAGAGTGTAAGACCCAACCCTTTGTAAATACAAACCTTTTTGGGCCTCAGTGTGTTGTATAAGTCCCGATACCGTCAAAAGGTTCGACACGATCGTCGCCTTTTTCACAAAAAATTTTAGGCTTCTCCTTGACTTATAAGACCCGTCTTTAATCATTGGGCCTCTAATAGAGTGTAAGTTCCAACCCTTTTTGTACATAAACCTTTTTGGGCCTCACTTATTGTATAAGTCCCTCTGTACATTTTTAAAACAACGGCGCGATCGTCGTTCTCAAACAAAAACCATTTTGGGCCTCTACTTGAGCTGTAAGCCCCACCACTTGTACAAAAATAAATCATTGGGCCTCTAATAGAGTGTAAGACCCAAACCCCCTTTTAACCAAAACTTTTTGGGCCTCAATACATTGTATAAGACCCAGTACGTTAAAGAAACCTCGACGCGATCGTCAGTTCAAAAATCAAATCATTTGGGCCTACCCTCGTGTTATAAGCCCCATTCCTTTTCTTTAAACACCTTTGGGCCTCTTGAGAGAGTGTAAGACCCATCCCTTTGTACAGAAAACCTTTTTGGGTCTCAGTCACTTGTATAAGTCCCTGTACAAACAGTGCAATCACTGATAAAACCTTGGGCCTCTCCTTGAGCTGTAAGCCCCAACAATCTTTTCAAAGTACTTTCTCCTTTGATTTTGAATATAATATTGTTATCAAATCTTTCTTTGTTGAACAACTAACAAAACAGCATGGAAGCTCTACAACCGAGTAAGTGTTTACCCGCTTTCTTTATCCGTTTTCATATATATATAATTGTATTGTGGGGCTGCTCACTGTAAGTCTTCTTTCACAAACTTTTATATATTTGCTATATATCCACTGTGTAATACTAGTATAGTTATTTAGAGTTTTCCCCGGCAACTACGTCTAGCACTAGGTAAAGCCCTATTGGTCACTCTTAAATACAGTCAAAACTAGATCCCCATAGGATTACCAGACACAGTCTTCCCTCCTCTTGGGGTTAAAAAATATGGAAACGTGAAAGGAAGCATTCTCAGTGAACCCTTTCTCAGACTGTCACCCTTAGAAATTTTCAAAGACATTCTACTCCCCAGAGGTGATCTATTCTCGGTGAATGGCATCTCTTGAGTTTCTTTAAATCACGGACTTTCATGAAATGATCTCTTCTCGGTGAATTGCATTTTTTGAACTTCTCTCAGTTTGGGACCCACAGCCTTCTTAAAAGCATCCCTGCCTTCTCTTGGGCATTGTACAAGGACCCTTCGGCTTCTTAAAGCTCTCATGCCTTCTCTTGGGCTTAGTAGAAGGACCCAGAGACCTCTACAGGTATAGGAACAGAACCTAGTCATCAATTTGCTAGAGCTGTCTTTCTGAGTCAAGTATCAGACCAGTTAACGGGTTGACCTTCATCCCTTAATATACCCTCCTTCTCTTGGGAATCATACAAAGATCATTCACTAACTGAGAATCAATTTCTCAAAACACCCGTAGACTTGGACAGTCTCAATACACTTTGGATTTCCCATTTCCTTAAAGAACAGGAAACAACCCTGATCCTCTGATCAGTGCCAAAGCACAACCTTACCTTCAATCTTTATAAGAACTGATTTTCTCTTTTATCTAACATACGGGACCTGTCACTAAACTGAAACAGTCACCAGCACAATAGCCTCTTCTTGGGCTTTGTACAAATGATTCTCCCCGATGGAGCTAACCTTTTTAGACTCTCTTGTTGAGTCACACACTTTCAGCCTCCATCTCGGGTTTCGTACGAGATACCAAATCACTCTCTTGTTGAGTACAAAAGACTCTCTTGTTGGGTCAAACCTGTTCAGCCTCTATCTCAGGCATCGTACAAGATACAAAAACACTCTGTTGTTGAGTATAAAAGACTCTTTTGTTGAGTCACTTCCCTTTCAGCCTCCATCTCGGGCTTCGTACAAGATACAAAATCACTCTCTTGTTGAGTATAAAAGACCCTCATGTAAAGTCAAAACCTGTTTAGCTTCCATCTTGGGCTTCGTACAAGACACATATAAAAACACTCTCTTGTTGAGTCAGTCACTTGTTAGCACTCTCTTGTTGAGTCAACCCCTTTTAGCCTCTATCTCGGGCATCGTACGAGACACATAAAAACACCCTCTTGTTGGGTCAATAGCCTCCTCTTAGGCTTTGTATAAGAAAACCCCGATTGAGTCAATCAACCTTTTAGCATCAAAATTTGTGCCTTGCTCACAGTACACAAACATCAATAACTCCTTTTCCTTCATCTAATTGATGTAAGCGGCAACCCTCTGGATTATTTACATCCATGCCGCTGTCCCTCTTTTAGCATGAGAAATTCCTAAGGAAAGATGGCATTGCTCTAAACTGAGTTAAAGTCTTCTCCTTCAAGTTAATAATCCCCTATAAAGGAAATTATGGCATTGCTGGATTCACATATCCCAGTTAAAGTAATTCTCCTTTATAACCAGACACCCAACAGTTGTGACAAACAAACAAAATATCCCCCTTTAGAGATGACAAATTCTCTCTAAAGTCAAACCCCTTTAGCTTCACATCTTGGGCTTCGAACAAGATACAAATAGACCCTTCAGCTTCACATCTTGGGCTTTGAACAAGATACAAACCACATTTAGCTTCACGTCTTGGGCTTCGAACAAGACACCAAAACAATCGTTTTTTCCTCCCATAGAATAGGAGGAACTACGATCGCTCTGATTTCCCTGTTTCGTTAAACGGGAATACGTAGGCATAAGATTGAAAAATCTAGCGAGCCTACTAATCAAAAACCCAAAATCCCGTACCTTCATACATCAATCAAAAAGCATCAGTCCTAACATCCTACCAATAGCCCAGACACTATTTTTTTTTAACAAAATAACCTAAGAGAGACCCAAAATCTTTATAGCATCTGTAAACCAACAGTCATCTGTTCAAACTCAGTATGCAAGCAGGGTTAATTGGAGACATCTATTTCCCTTCCTTCATCAGCTTCAATAGGATAAAAAATGAATCGAACTGTAGTACCCCAAAGCGATAGTGCTTGGCAACCACGCAAAAACTCGCGCTACAACTAATTGTGAAGTGGTTTTGAACGTTGAAGGATTTACGAAAGAATAGTTGTCGGTAATTATATGAAGATGTGTTGAGTGTTGTTGTCTTGATTTGAGATAAAGTGATACGGTCTTGTCGTGACTCGATAGAGGAATGTAGAATGGTACATTCTTGCCGAAGGTAGAATGCGACCAAGTGTTTTAGTATGAAACAACAGATGAGTTATGGAAAAAGGCAAAGTTAGAAGTTAACTCGATATTGGAACAAGAGTATGATTGAGGACGTGAAGTTTGTTAATTTGTGAAAATAATATTTTTGGTCTGTGAAGTCGAGTTGGAATTGGAATACGTCAGAAATTTGAACGGAAGTAAAGTTAAGTATGGATCTAAGACAATTATATAAGTTGCGGTTATTGCCGAGTAGAGGAAATTCGGGGGCGAATTTCAATTTAAAGGGGGGAGAGTGTAATACCCCGTATTATACTAAGTGCTCAATTGGATATCAGATGAGATCAAATGAGTATCTATGTGTTCTATCTTTGGTTAATTGGATTAACGGAATCCTCTAAGTGCTCTAAGTATTGTTAAGTGAGATCAATAGAGCAAATGGTGAACTCTGAAGAGATCAATTACTTTAATTCAAGAATGGGTTTTTATGGTAACTCTAATAATTGATCAATTGATTTGAGATGACAAAATATCAATTGGAGATATTTTACCCTGTTGGATTTATAATATATAATAAGGTTATATATATATATAAGAAAGAAATAAAGAAAGATAGAAAAGAAGAAGAAGAGGAAAGAAAAGGAAAGAAGAACTTGGGAAGAAGAAGTTCATGGATCATCAATTCATCATCTTCTTCAACCTCCTCTTCGATTATCAGGTGGGTTCTAGTTAGACACTCTAAGTTCTAGAGTTATAAGTTTAGAATTTAGGTTAGATTTGAGAGAAAATGATTAAACGATTAAATCCATGAAATCTAATGGATGAAATGCGATATAAACTGCGTAGAATACTTGTTGTTATGTTTGGAACATGTTTTGGTTGATATAGTATGAATTGGAAGTGTTTGGGTGGAAGAAATGAGGGATTTTGGCCCCAAATGACCTATATTGACGCTACTGAGAATTTCTGAGTTCGCAGGTTTGCATTGCGAACCCAAGGCGAAGGGAAGGCGAATGTTCGCCTAGAAGTTCGCATTGCGAACTTTATGCCCTTTTTCTTCTGCCATGGTTCGCTGGGGGTTCGCATTGCGAACAGGAAAGCGAACGTGACAGATTTCCTATTTTGTTTCCTTCATAACTTTTGATCCGTAACTCGGATTGAGGCACGGTCGGAAGTGTTGGAAAGCTATTTCAATGCTCTTTATGATAGTGAAGTGGAAACATATGTTTATGCCATGGATTAATAAGATAGAGATGAAAATGTAATGAATGTGAATGGTATGGATTCTTATTCCTACCATAATTCATGAATCGGGAATCCAATTGATATGGGACTTGAAGCCTTGGAAAGAGAATCCAATGTGCTATTAAATGGTGATGTGAGACCATGATTTAACCAAGGATGCTTGGTAGAGGATAGTAGTGGCTTGTATGCCTTAAAAATGTGTGTGAACCACTATGTGGATTATGTTTGATATGTTATGCTATCTTGTGTGTTTTATGATTGATGTTGTAATATGCTTGTATAATATCATTGTTGAACATAATTGAGAGAATATGCATGCTTAAAATGAATTAGGAAAAGTGAGAAAACTTACCGCAAAACCTAATGATATGATTCTAGGTTGTGAATAGAATGGATAGAAACTCTGGATGGCGACGCTCGTGCATTCGATGTAGAAAGGTGCGTCCTTGACGAGTTCTGGCCTAAAGTAGATAACCTAGATGGCAAGGCTCGGGCACTTGGTGTAGAAATGTGTACCCGTGACGAGATTGGTCTAGGAGAGAGTGAAACACTAGTATGGAACACGTGTAATTGTTATGTTTTATTGTTAAGGCATGAGAGGCCTAAAGGCTACTGTGGTCTAGAATTATTGAATACAATTATGGTTGTATGTGAAATCGCTTAATCCTAACCGTTTATTTGAGAGGCATTTTCATGAGTCTCGAGCTCCTCTGAAATATATGCATAATTACTTGGCAGGTTTGATTCTCGTGTGTAGTACAAATTGAGCCTACGGGTAAAGAGACTTGTGACGGTGTACAGGCCGTGTGAAGTGACGATTTAAGGTGATAATATGTCCCTTATTTCCGAATCCATTTCGTATGCCAAGTAACTGCAAGGATGCATGACTCTGGTCAACTTCTAGACGTAGAAGCGGACGGGAAAAAGGGGATACCTTGGCAAGGTTATCGATTAGTGATGAACTTTTGAGTTAACGGACTCAATAACGTGTTTCCATATAGTGTGAGATTGTGAACTCAAGGTCATTTCCCTTCCCCTTGACTTGAGTTAGGATTGATAGAACCCTGTAAAGCCGAGAGAATCCATAAGATAGCGAACTCACTGAGATTTGATGTATCTCACCCCAATATTATTGATTATTTTCAGGAGGTATTTGCAGGTTTGATTTACAAGTGGAGCTATGCTTGGATGTTTCAAGAGAAGCTTAGTCGAGCTTATTCCGCTATGTATCATTTTCTTGTACAATGAGGAATATTGTATAATGATCTTAGTTTTTATTGTTTTGGCTAATTTCCATGTCTTGTACCATAGATTGTGTTGTTTTTTAGAAATAGTTAAGTATGTGAATTATGCCATTAGGCACTTATGATTGTGTCAGTACCAAATAAAACACTTGTATGGTATTATTCTAGATAAATATTATATAGGGCGTTACAGTTTCCACGTACTGGCATAAAGGCTCTCAAAACCTAATTTCTCTAATTTTCTGAATATATAATATTTTAATTAATTTCTCATAATTATGATTTTTACCCAACTATCATTCAGCTTCTCTCTACTTATCACATACTTCCCTTAATTAACATAATTGGCCCAACTCCTCATATTTTACCAATTTCTAATTATTTAATTAATTAATTTAGCACAAAACACCACAAATGTCGACACCGTCCAAACAGGTCATAATTTAAATAAAATAATTATTTAAATAAATCACTTAATTAAATCAAATAAATAAATAAACAATTAATTAAATCAGGGTGTTACTCCTAGATCTTGAAGTAGTTGCTCCAACACTAAAGGCCAAGAACAACTCTCACTTGGTGCCTGATAACAGTCTGTCATTACATCTAATTAGGCGAAGAATCAGAGAAAACCTAGTGGAAGATGAGCTAAAAGGAAAAAAAAGACCCAAGAATGAGTGAAAAATAGCCAAGTATGGAAGAATGGGACTTAGTGAAAATCCTGGTGAAAAAGGGTGAATTTTTACGCAGCTACTAGAATAATCACGCGTGTCATCGCGCATTTTCGCGTTCCTGATAGAGAAGAAAGAGATACATCGCACTCGCGATGCATATATAATCGCGCGATGGGCATTTTTCAGGGCCTTTTTTAACGCGTTCTGACTCGTTCTGAATGCTTTTTAAGGCGACTTTTAGCAGTTTGGCAAGGGTTACAAAATTTGGAGACAAAAGCACGATTTTGAGAGCACAAATGGTGATTTTTAGAGCATTTGAAGCTATAGGATGTCATCTCTTCAAGGGACTTCTGATGTTATTTTGATCTATAAATTATTGTATTTTCTAAATAATAAGTGGCTAAATTCTTCTAGGTTAGGTTGTGTTATGATGAACCTATTTTTATATTGTTGGATTCTATGCTGATTTGACAGTTGTATGGACCTATTGATCTATAATTTTATTTAGTGGTTTCTTAATCTTAATGATTTTTATTTGAGATGTTCTATTAATCTGATTATGGACACATAGGGATTATTTACCCTTAGCCTATGTGTTAGACCTAGGGCAATTGTTCTACTTACGATGGTCGAATAGGAATTGGAGACCCCGAATAATGGCATAGAGAATTAACGTTCTATACATCGCTCAACCCTGCTTACGCTGGCGAACTAGGGATATGAAGCTCCGAGTAGTGTTTAGTGAGTTATTTAGTTAGGGATCATCTATAATGGTTTTGTTAATTCGCTGTGGGGTTATAGTGATTAGATCATTCATACAGTGCATCAAACATCAACAATAGAGGAATAAGGGATTCTACAACACAACATGTCCGCTTTCGTGACATTGTTTACTCGTTTATTTACTTTTCGCACTGAAACTTGCAACCCCCCCCCCCCCTTTCTTTATTGTTTCCTATTACATTGCACAATTTTTGTCTTGTTCGAACATAGTTCTTGTGGGTTTGATCTTTTCATTACTACGACACTATCGGTACACTTACCGAGAAGTCATCAAGTTATTGGTGTTGGTGTCGGGGACTGTTGATTGCAAGAGGGAAACACTTTGTGCAACGTATTTTTATTATTTTATTTTAATTTTAGTTTTTATTATGTTGTTTATTTTCGTGTTTATCATAGTACTACTGAGGTATTTTTTGTGTATGCGTAGTTCAGGATCGACATTACTACCATTCAATTCTGAAATTCAAAGAACCGTATGTGTTCTCAAAAAAAGCATCTAGAGAAGTAATTCTCGCTGAAGGGGACCCACCAGAAATAGATCTATCATTGCTTTCGTCGACTCTGAAGAGGACAGTAACATGGCTGCCCCACCACTCCAAACTATGTGGGGTTACTGTAAACAAACTGATGACGGCCATGTTTCTATAGGCTTTATACCGGTAGACCCTGCTAACTTTGATATTAAAAATTTTGTGCTTTCAGGTCTAAGAGACAATCAATTCGACGAGAACAATATCAGAGATCCGTAGGCTCATCTCGCACGCTTCTACGAAACCGCTTCAATGTGAAAACCAGATAATGTCACAGAGGACCAAGTGAAGTTACGATTGTTCGATTTCTCACTTATTGGAAGGGATAAAGATTGGTTACTATATCTTCCGAATGGAACCATTCGAACATGGAAAGAGCTAGAGGATAAATTATTGGAAAGATTTTTCACTACAACCAGTTTACTGAGAGAATAGCTGAAATTTTAAACTTTGAGCAACAAGATACGGAGTCCCTGTATGACTCATGGGAGAGATTTAAATTATTGTTACGCAGGTGCCTCAATCATAATCAAATTAACATGTAGCAGATGCAAAGTTTCATAGAAGGCCTGAAGAGTCAGACACGTATGTTGCTAGATGCTTCCGCGGGAGGCACGATTAGACATATGACCAAACCACAAATCAAGGATCTAGTTGAAAAGATGTGCTTGAACAAGTACCGAACTAAGAGCGAAAGGTAAGTAAAAGTTGAGATGGCAGGGACACCCAAAGGTATGTTAACTGTTGATACTCAAACTACATTATTAGCTTAAATTAAATTGTTAAATAAGCAGCTAGCTGAATGTTGCTTAAATAATGCTAACATAAGCCAGGTATAAGCAGTAAGGGTGACTTTTGTGGAGGAGGACATGAAAATGAAGGGTGTTCTTTGGAAAGGTCAAGTGAAGTGGCCCAATTTGCTAATTTTCAAAAGAATAACCCATATTCCAACACCTACAATTTGGGATAGAAGGATCATCTGAATTTCTATTGGAGCAACAACCAAAATCAAAGTGGTAACCAAGCTATGCAACAAAATCAACAAGCTTTTAATTTCCAAAGGAAGCCCTTGCAATTGGAAGAGACCTTACAAAATTTGATGAAAGCCACTCAAATTAGCTTGGAACAGGCTAATAAGAATCATGAGACCATGAGTCGAAACCATGAGGCCTCCATAAAAAATCTGGAGGCATAGATTAGTCAGTTGTCGAGACAAATAGTTGCTTTACCTAGTTCGAGTGGAGGATTCATGGATAATATGGTAGATAATCCTAAGAATGAATCGTGCAAGGATGTGGACACAGGTTTTGAGGTAACTATTGACAATGGTAAGGAGAAAATAGTGGAACAGGTGATTATGGACAAGAAGAACGAACCTCAAGGGGGGCAAGAAGAGAAAGGAGACACCATTGACCAGTTAATAGAGAAAAACTCTCCATGGATAAGAACAAAGAAGCAAATACTTAATGATCCAAATCATCCACTACCTGATCACATTAAGGGACCATACCCTATCATCAAGAAAAAAAACCCTCCATGAAGATGAGGCAGGAATGTTTGCTAAGTTTAAGGATATGCTCAAGACACTGCAGGTAAGCATCTCTTTACATGAGGTTATAGAACCGATGCCTAAATTTGCTAAATTTATGAAGTCACTACTAAAGGGCACCAAGCAATATGTGGGAAAGGCACAAGTCAATATGATTGAAAAAAAAGGACAATCTCGCGCCCAAAACATTGCCACCAAAGCTAAAGGATCCAGGTAAGTTCTCTATATTTTGTAAAATTAGTGGGGTGGATACCCCACATGCCTTAAGTGATTTAGGCTCGAGTATAAATGTGATTCCACTAGATAAAGTTCAAGAATGTGACTTAAGGGAGATCATACTGAGCAATATAATGCTTGCTTTAGCCTACTCATCTGTTACCCACCTGGTTAGTGTTATATCTATAATGCTTGCTTTGTAAAATATCTCTGATGTTGGCAGAGATTGTTTTAGCCAAAATTAGCCAAAGGGGGAGATTGTTAGTTCTTGTATTGGCTGGAATTTTGGTAAAACAAAGTTGAACAATGTTGATGTCATATGTCTGATGTCTTAACATTGGTTCCTAACATTAGTTATTGCAGGGTTGAAGTTTTATTTGCTGATGTTAAACTTGATGTCTTGACATCAGTTATCAGAACATCAGGACATCAGGTTGTGATGTTTTAGGGTTGCGCGTGTTAGTTTGTTTTGAGGAGATCTGTTAGAGAGATTGGATGCGAATATCTTGGAGAAGATATTTTTAATCAGATATGGAGCAGATCATGTAACTAACATTAGGGCTGATTTGAAAAGATTTAAAAAGATTAGAAGATCAAATCTGTTTTAAATTCTATTTAATAACAAATCAAATCAGATATTTGGAAGAGGTCCAAGCCCAAGTCAGAATTCTATTTAAAGCAACCTCAAACCTTGTTGGAAGAGAACGAAGACTAGAGAGCAAAGACTAAGAGTCAAATTCGTGTTTTCGTGTATGTTTTGCAAACCTTTCATGGTTGAATAGGTGTTACTA
Organism: Lathyrus tuberosus; assembly: GCA_022829125.1. Lineage (NCBI taxonomy): Eukaryota > Viridiplantae > Streptophyta > Magnoliopsida > Fabales > Fabaceae > Lathyrus > Lathyrus tuberosus. The sequence continues at coordinate 4,344,260 of JALAZF010000397.1, forward strand.
TTTTGGGTTGTAAGTGTATTCACTCTAGAGCTTTTAAGCAAGAGTGTGTTATTCTTGATCAAAGCTGTTAAGCAGGATCAAGGTGGGTTTTAAAGTGTAATCTTTGAATTGTATCACAGAGGTGATTTAGGGAGTGAGTGGTTTCTCATATCTAAGTGGTCTCTTAGGTAGAAGTGTTTTTGGGTAGTGATTAAGATTAGTAGATGTCAACTGGGATTGTTGAGTCTATAATTTAATACTACTAATAGTGAATTTCCTCCCTGGCTTGGTAGTCCCCCAGACATAGGTAGTTAGACCGAACTGGGTGAACAATTCATTGTGTTGATTTACTGTTGTTATAGCCTTGTTCATATTAGCAGATTGTGTTGTTGTGGCATCACACTTAACATCACACATCTGATACCAGAATTTTAATTGGTATCAGAGCAGGCATCCTGCTCTGCATCTGGGTGAGATCTATGGCTGATACTTTCCGGTGCAATGGAAAAGGAGAGTGGTGGATTTGTGAATAGACCCCCTATTCTAGATGGCTCTAATTATGACTATTGGAAACCACAGATGGTTACCTTCTTGAAGTCATTAGACAGCAGGGCTTGGAAGGTTGTCTTAAAAGAATGGAAAGCACCTGTTATTGTTGAAAAGGATGGTACAACAAAGCTGAAACCTGAGGAAGATTGGACCAAGGAAGAAGATGAGCTTGCACTTGGAAATTCAAAAGCCTTGAATGCCATCTTTAATGGAATTGACAAGAACATCTTTAGGCTGGTAAACACTTGTGAAGTAGCTAAGGAAGCTTGGGATGTCTTGAAAACTACTCATGAAGGAACTTCCAAGGTCAAGATGTCAAGACTTCAACTGCTGACTACAAAGTTTGAAAATCTGAAGATGAAGGAGGATGAAACCATTCATGATTTTCACATGAATATTCTTGAGTTGTCCAATGCTTCTGGTGCTTTAGGAGAAAGAATGACTGAAGAGAAGCTGGTAAGGAAGATTCTCAGATCCCTCCCCAAGAGATATAAAATGAAGGTGACTGCTATTGAAGAAGCTCAAGACATCAGCAAGATGAGGGTTGATGAGTTGATTGGTTCTCTTCAAACTTTTGAGTTGGGATTGAATGAGGAGCCTGAAAAGAAGACCAAAAGCATATCTTTGGTGTCTAAAGAGAAAGAGTGTGATCCTAAGACTGAGGAGGGGCTTTCAAATTCTATTGTTCTGCTGGGAAGACAGTTTAACAAGGTTCTAAAAAGGATAGACAGGAGCTACAAACCTAATGTCAAGAACATCAAATCTGACACCAACAGATCAGGAGATCAGGGGAAGAAAACTAGAGATGAAGAAAAGACCAATAATGACAAAGGAGTTCAATGCTTTGACTGTGAAGGGTATGGTCATGTCAAGAAAGAATCAGCTAAGCTTGTTAGAGCTATGATTGGGGTTTGTGAGTCAGATGATGATTTATGTGATGATGAGATTTCTTATGAAGAGCTTGCTGCCTCTTATAAAGAACTGTGCATGAGAAGTGAATAAGTCTGTCATGAAGGAAAAAAGCTAAATAAAATCATAGTGCAGTTAGAAGCTAAAAAAACTGAACTAGAAAATGAAGTCAGTATGCTTAACTCTAAACTGGATTCTATGACCAAAACTGTCAGAATGTTGAACAATGGTACTGATGCTCTAGACAACATTCTTAGTATTATAAAACTTGTTGGAGACAAAAGTGGTTTGGGATTCAACAATAGTGCAGCTTCTAATGATGTTATTCCCAGTACCAAACCAGTGATGTTACAATAGATGTTTAAACATCCTGACAGGATTCCTTCTAGGAACAAATTCAGGCGCTGGAGATGTCATCACTGTGGGTGTTTTGGACAGATAAAGGCTTACTGTTATAAGCTACATGGGTATCCTCAGAAGACACATCAGTATACTCCCAGACAGAAGTTTCACAAAGGTAATAAGGCCTTTAATTCTAAGAAGCAATGGGTTCCAAAAGGTAAAGTTACCAGCTTAATAGCTCACACTTTTCTTAGGGTTTCTACCAAAGAAGACTGGTACTTTGATAGTGGGTGTTCAAGACACATGACAGGAGTTAAGAATTTGTTGGTAGATGTTAAGCTCCATTCTTCAGGTCATGTAACCTTTGGTGATGGTGTCAAAGGAGAAATAAAGGGGATGGGAAAGCAAAATTGTGCTGGTGCTCCTAGACTGGATGATGTTCTACTTGTCAAAGGGTTAACAGCAAATTTGATCAGTATTAGTCAACTTTGTGATCAAGGATTCAAAGTAGACTTTACAAAATCTGAGTGCAATGTCACAAATGAGAAAGGAGAAGTCATCATGAAGGGTGTTAGGTCTAAGGACAACTGTTATCCATGGGTGCAACAAGACTCAAGTACCTCAACATGTGTGTTTACTAGAGATGATGAAGTCAAAATCTGGCATCAAAAGTTGGGACATCTTCATCTAAAGGGAATGAAGAGAATCATATCTTCAGAAACTGTCATAGGAATTCCTAAACTCAATATTGAAGAAGGAAGAGTTTGTGGAGATTGTCAAATACGGAAGCAGACCAAGATGTCACATCAGAAGCTTCAACATAACACCACCTCCAAAGTTTTGGAACGTCTTCATATGGACTTGATGGGACCTATGCAGGTAGAAAGTCTAGGTGGGAAGAAGTATGCATATGTTGTTGTAGATGACTATTCTAGGTACACATGGGTAAGCTTCATCAAAGACAAAACAGAGGTGTTTGATGTATTTAAAGATTTATGTCAAAAACTCCAAAGAGAGAAAGAGAGCAATGTCATCAGAATAAGGAGTGATCATGGGAGGGAATTTGAAAATAGAAAGTTTGCTGATTACTGCTCTGCTGAAGGCATCAGTCATGAGTTTTCCTCTCCTATTACTCCTCAGCAAAATGGAGTTGTTGAAAGGAAGAATAGAACTCTCCAAGAATCTGCTAGAGCAATGATTCATGCCAAAAAGCTTCCTTACCATTTCTGGGCTGAAGTCATGAACACTGCTTGCTATATTCACAACAGAGTTACTTTGAGAAGGGGCACTTCAACTACTCTGTATGAACTGTGGAAAGGGAGAAAGCCAACTGTGAAGTACTTTCATGTGTTTGGAAGTAAATGTTACATTTTGTCAGATCGTGAACAGAGGAGAAAATTGGATCCTAAAAGTGATGAGGGAATCTTTCTAGGATACTCTATAAATAGCAGAGCTTACAGGGTTTTCAACTCCAGAACAAAGGTTATGATGGAGTCTATAAATGTAGTGATTGATGACATTGATAAGCAGGAAGATGCTGATGTCCTGGATGATGTTGAAACATCAGTTGAAGAAGTCACGGCAGAAACTGAAGACAAAAGTGGGTCTCCCAGTCCTGTTGATGTTGAGCCTGAACCTGAACAATCTAATAAAGAACCATCTATTAGAGTGCAAAAGGACCATCCAAAGGAGCTTATCATAGGTGATCCTAAATCAGGGGTTAGCACTAGATCAAGAGAGGTTGTGTCAAATTCTTGTTTTGTTTCCAAAATTGAGCCCAAGAATGTCAAAGAAGCTCTGACTGGTGAATTATGGATTAATGCCATGCATGAAGAGCTGGAACAATTCAAGAGGAATGAAGTGTGGGATCTTGTTCCAAGGCCTGGGGGAGTTAATGTGATACGCACCAAGTGGATTTATAAGAATAAATCTAATGAACAAGGAGTGGTCACCAGAAACAAGGCCAGATTAGTTGCTCAGGGATACACTCAGGTTGAAGGAATTGATTATGATGAAACCTTTGCTCCTGTGGCAAGACTGGAATCTATCAGATTACTCTTAAGGGTGGCTTGTAATTTCAAATTCAAGCTTTTTCAGATAGATGTTAAGAGTGCCTTCTTGAATGGTTACTTAAATGAAGAGGTATATGTTGATCAACCAAAAGGATTTATTGATCCAACATGTCCTGACCATGTTTACAAACTAAGAAAAACTCTCTATGGTTTGAAGCAAGCACCAAGAGCTTGGTATGAAAGGCTTACTGAATTCCTGGTTGTGAATGGCTACAGAAAAGGAGGGATTGACAAGACTTTGTTTGTTAAAGAGGAAGAAGGAAAACTGATGATAGCTCAAATATATGTTGATGACATAGTATTTGGTGGGATGTCAGATGCAATGGTGAAACATTTTGTGGAACAGATGCAGTCTGAGTTTGAAATGAGTCTTGTTGGAGAGCTCAGCTATTTTCTAGGTCTACAAGTTAAACAAATGGAAGACTCCATATTCATATCCCAGAGCAAGTATGCAAAGAACATTGTTAAGAAGTTTGGTCTGGAAAATGCTAATCACAAGAGGACACCTGCTCCTACTCACTTAAAGTTGTCCAAGGATGAACATGGTGTGAGTGTGGATAAAAGTCTATACAGAAGCATGATTGGTAGCTTATTGTATCTCACAGCTAGCAGACCTGGTATTTCTTTTGCTGTTGGAGTGTGTGCCAGATATCAATCTGAGCCTAAAGTTAGTCACTTGAATCAAGTAAAGAGGATTCTGAAATATGTGAATGGGACTAGTGACTATGGAATGCTTTACAGTCATGGATCAGGCACTGAGTTATGTGGTTTTTGTGATGCAGATTGGGCGGGGAGTGCTGATGATAGAAAAAGTACTTCAGGAGGTTGCTTCTTCTTAGGGAATAATCTGATATCATGGTTTAGTAAAAAGCAGAACTATGTGTCTCTTTCTACTGCTGAAGCTGAGTACATAGCAGCAGGGAGTAGTTGTTCTCAACTTGTTTGGATGAAGCAGATGTTAACAGAATACAATGTCAAGCAAGATGTCATGACATTGTACTGTGATAATCTGAGTGCTATCAATATCTCTAAGAATCCTATTCAACATAGCAGAACTAAGCATATTGACATACGTCATCATTTTATAAGAGATTTGGTTGAAGACAAAGTAGTTGCTCTGGAACATGTTGCTACTGAAAAGCAGTTAGCAGATATTTTTACCAAGGCCTTAGATGCAAATCAATTTGAAAAATTGAGAAGCAAATTAAGAATTTGCATATATGAGGATTAATTATGTTGGGAAGTGTCGTGTGCAGTTGTGATCTTTATTGCATATGGGAAACAGAATTTTATTCAACTGCTGAAAGCATACAAGATTAGATTTTAGTACATCAAAAGCAACATATAAAGGAGCTAAAGATTATCCCAACCCCCTGCATCAAGAAAGGTTTTCCAATCTTCATCCCATTCATCATCAGAAGCGTGAAGTTGCACTGGAGGTTTTTTGATGTTTTTCATCCTTGTCTCTGATGTTTTTCTTGTTCTTGTTGCTCCTGAAGAAGTCCCAGCGGTTGTCATTGTTGTGTTCTTATTTGCTGATGTTAAACTTGATGTCTTGACATCAGTTATCAGAACATCAGAACATCAGGTTGTGATGTTTTAGGGTTGCGCGTGTTAGTTTATTTTGAGGAGATTTGTTAGAGAGATTGGATGCGAATATCTTGGAGAAGATATTTTCAATCAGATATGGAGCAGATCATGTAACTAACATTAGGGCTGATTTGAAAAAATTTAAAAAGATTAGAAGATTAAATCTGTTTTAAATTCTGTTTAATAACAATCAAATCAGATATTTGGAAGAGTCCAAGCCCAAGTCAGAATTCTATTTAAAGCAGCCTCAATCCTTGTTGGAAGAGAACGAAGACAAGAGAGCAAAGATTGAGGGTCAAATTTGTGTTTTCGTGTGTGTTTTGTAAACCTTTCATGGTTGAATAGGTGTTACTATTTTGGGTTGTAAGTGTATTCACTCTAGAGCTTTTAAGCAAGAGTGTGTTGTTCTTGATCAAAGCTGTTAAGCAGGATCAAGGTGGGTTTTAAAGTGTAATCTTTGAATTGTATCACAGAGGTGATTTAGGGAGTGAGTGGTTTCTCATATCTAAGTGGTCTCTTAGGTAGAAGTGTCATTGGGTAGTGATTAAGATTAGTAGATGTCAACTGGGATTGTTGAGTCTGTAATTTAATACTACTAATAGTGAATTTCCTCCCTGGCTTGGTAGCCCCCAGACGTAGGTAGTTAGACCGAACTGGGTGAATAATTCATTGTGTTAATTTACTGTTGTTATAGTCTTGTTTATATTAGCAGATTGTGTTATTGTGACATCACACTTAACATCACACATCTGATACCAGAATTTCAGAGTCAAATAAGCAAAAGTAAAAGGCAGAATCACATGTAGATATAGATTTAGGTGGTGACACATGTTTTGTTGCATTTTAATGTTTATCTAACAATGTATTTAGGTAGTGACTCATTTTTTGTATATAATGTTGGATTGGTATTAATGATGTAAACTGCAAACACTTTGATACATTTTAATGCATATTCCATTTTCTAACTTTTTCGAAATTTCTGTGTTTCATAACAAGTTTTGTTACCATAACAGGTTATGTATGACAGTTAAGGTTGAATCCGGAAAAGTACTTTTGGATGCACCCCATTTTCTTAAAAAATGCTAACAATGGTTAATTTTGAACTGCATTTCTGTATACACCTCAATTTTACTAAACGAAACATGGTGAATCATGGAGTACATATGCAGAGTATCCTTTGATACACGATTGGGTTTCTAAGGTTCATATAATTCTAAAACTTCTATAAATATGGGTTCCCCTTATGTTGTTAGCAAAATCACACACTAAATGTCTCAATATTCAAGTCTCGCTTTTGTCTACGTCAACAACGAGAGGTCCCCTCTTGAATTTAGGTTCATAGAGATCACTTATCTTGTGGGTCTAAAATACACACTAGAGAATTTGTTGCACTACCTAGACAATTAAAGAGTTGTGAAGCTCTATTATCATTCACCCTCAATTGACAACGAGGTAAAAATACAGTTCAGCAAGTACGAGGTGAAGAAGGGTGAAAATTAAACAGTAATATGGAGTACATTTCACCATTGCGAAACAAAAGGTCTGATCGAGGTGGATACAAAGGTTATGAAATCGATCGAAGATATTCTAAAGATGTTGAAACGTCCTCAACCATCACTTAATGATGAAATATAATGTCATATTTATATTAACGATTATGCATGTAATGCAATGTTTTTAATGTATATCATAACAATGTTTTATGTTAATTTCAATTACATTTTATGCATGTCTTTATGCATATGTTTCTGATTTCTCAAACACAATAGTTCTCGAAAATACTATTGCAAATTTGTTCTAAGATTTTGGTGCGCTCGAAAATGAATTTCAGTATTTTAGGGGCATTTTGGATTTTTCACAAGGGTTCGTGAGCACTACTAAGGGTGCAATAAGAAATTTCCTAGGAGAACTCTTACTATAAGAGAACTCTTACTATAGTAAGAGTTCTCCTAGGAGAACTCTTTTAGAAAAAAGTTTGAACTGAATTAAGTTTTTCTCTCAAGAGAAATATGAGTGAACTAGTCTTCTCTTTTAAGTTCTTGGATTAGAACTTGCTTGAATCTTATAAATGGCTTTTTAACCATTGTAGCGATTATTCTTATCAGTCTCTATGATTATGGCGCCTTATGTATCATCTCCTTCTCCAAATTTATATTTTTGTTATTTTTCTCCTTTGATTTGTTACTTTGTTTGAAGAAGTCACTTGGTTAAATCATTAATTATATGTTAAAGCATCTTATCACATATCAAGTGGTATTCAGAACTTGTCATTAAGTGGTAATGTTTGTCCTTAATTTTATTTTAAGTTTTTTTTATCAATCTTATTTCATCTTAAGTTTAGTTGGTTATAAGTATTATAATATTTGTTGGATGAATTATTTTTTCTATTATTTGCTTAATACTACACTTTCAAATTTTGGGTGGTGTTAAGAAAAAAACATATAGAAAAAAAATTGCATTTCAATTTATTCACTTCCATTTGTTTGATCCAAAGTTTTACTTGCAAACATGTTTTTGATGTTATTTCTTCATTACATGTCCGATTGTGAAAATTTAAAAGTCTATATTTATTATAAATTTGAGAGAAATTCAAATATATAAAAAAAAGTGAAGAAAAAAAACTGCACAAAAAAGTGATTCTGCACAAAAGCACTTAAAAAAAGTCATTTAAAAAAAACTTAAATTTCTAGAATTTTTCATTTTGATACATCAATTTTATTTGTCTCTATTATACATCGCAAGTCTTATATTAGTATATTTCTTTCCTCATATTTGTGTCATTCACATACTTTAAACACTTAGTCATTTTCAGCCTTACTTGAGTTGTTTTATTCATAATCATTTTAAGTGTGTCTTCTTATGCCTAACTTTCTTATTTGTCTTTGAAAATTCTCCTTTTCTTGTATTATGTTAATTACTATTTAAACTCTCTTATTGAAAACCTTTGTAAATTTGTTGCATTGTGTTTAGAATTTGTTGATTGTGATTCTTGCTTGGCTTCCTTTTTAATAGGGGTGTTCATTGATTCGGGCAAATCCGAACCAAACCGGAATCCAAACCAAACCATGGTGTTTGGGTCGGGTATTTTTTTAGTTCGAGCATTAACCGAACTAAACCTATTAGAAAAATAATTTATATTTTATTTTATATTTACAAACTTGGTGACCAAGTTTGTTAGAGGGTATTTTAGTATTTTATTGTTGCTTTGTAGCCCTAGTTTTTAGCTTATAAATAGGATAGTGTAGATGTCATTCCAATCATTGTATCTTTATCATTTGTAGCTGTCATTCTCAATATAATATATTCTCTTCTTTTCATCATTATTTCACCTTGTACACTAACAATTGGTATCACAGCTCCGGTTCGGATCAACGGGAAAACACGGGAAACACGAGTGAAACGTGAGGATTCTTGTGTGATTGAATTTTCGTTCTTGATTTGTGTTGATCTAGAACAAAATTCTGATCAAAATCATAATTTTTTGATTCTGTGGGTTGGGAAACACTGTGCATGGTAAGTTCTGAGTGTACTGTACAAGGTTGAAGATGATGAACGGCAACGGCGGCATGAACACCAAGCTTCCAGTATTTGATGGCAAAAACTGGAATCGTTGGATGATTCAAATGCGTGTACTGTTCGGTGCTTAAGATGTTCTAGATCTTGTCACTGAAGGTTATGTTCCGGGTAGCAGCAGATGCGACGGAGGAACAGAAGAACGCGCAGAAGGATACAAGGAAGAAAGATCAGAAAGCATTGTTCTACATCCATCAGTGTATGGATGCGAATGTGTTTGAGAAGATTGCAGATTCAACGACGGCAAAGGCGGCGTGGGACACACTGGTCAGATGTTACGGTGGTGACGCATCAGTGAAGAAGGTGAAGCTTCAGTCTCTACGTAAGCAGTACGAGAATCTCAACATGAAGAACAATGAGAAAGTTTCTGAGTACATCTCCAGAATGATTCTGATCACTAATGAGATGAAGGCGTGTGGAGAAAATCTTTCTGAACAAGTAATCATTGAGAAGGTATTAAGATCCCTTACTCCTCAGTTTGATTACATAGTGGTAGCAATAGAACATTCTAAAGATCTGAGCACCATGAGAATTGAAGAGCTGCAAAGCAGTCTAGAAGCGCAAGAGTTGCGTCTGACTAAGAGAACTTCTAAAAGGGAAGTAGAGCAGCAGGCTCTGAAAGCAGCTTCTGATAAGAAGCATCAGAAGCAGAGAAGATCTGATGGTGGTCAGAAGTCAGAAACCTCAACTTCTGATAGGCAAAAGAATGCTCATAAGGGAAAAGAGAAGTATGACAAGAAGAAGATCCAATGTTACTGTTGCAAGAAGTTTAGTCACTTTGCTAGAGATTGTTGGTCAAACAAAGAAAGGAAGTCAGAAGAAGAAAATATAGCCAGAAGTTCTGATGATGAATCTGTGCTACTAATGGCTTCTGAATCTGATGATACGAATTTGACAGACCGGTGGTATATGGACACTGGCTGCTCAAATCATCTTACTGGAAATAAGAAATGGCTGGTTGATTTTGATTATAAAAAAAGGACAAAGATCAGATGTGCTGATGACAAATATCTTAACGCTGAAGGTATGGGAGATGTCAGAGTTGTTCTGAACAATGGGAAAACAGCATTGATTCAGAAAGTGTGGTATGTACCTGGCATAAAAAGCAATCTGATGAGCGTGGGACAATTAATTGAGAAAGGTTTTTCAGTTACCATGAAGGACAGTCTTCCGAAGTTGTATGACTGTAATCAGAAGCTGATTATGGAGTCAGAACAGGGAAGGAATAGAACATTCATGGTGAATGTCAGAACTTATGACTCTTAAAGTCTTAGTGCAACAAGTGTTGTGAAAGAAAGTGAGCTGTGGCACAGAAGATTTGGTCATCTGAATTTCAGAAGCTTAGAACATCTGAATTCAAAGAAGCTGGTACATGGAATTCCTACAATTAAGAAGCCTGAGAAGTCATGCAAAGTGTGCATGGAAGGAAAGCAACCAAGATTGCCATTTGCGTCAGAAGTTGCTCCAAGAGCAAAACATGCCTTGGGAGTAGTGCATTCTGATGTGTGTGGTCCATTTCCAGTAGCATCGATCGGAGGGAATAAATACTTCGTGTCATTTGTTGATGAATTCACGAGAATGATATGGTTATCCCTTATTAAGTTCAAACACGAGGTATTTGCTGAATTCAAGAAGTTCCGAATGAAGGTTCAGAATCAGAGTGGTCAGACTTTGAAGATTCTCAGAACCGATGGTGGGGGTGAGTATAACTCCAAAGAGTTTCAGAAGTTCTGTGAGGAGAATGGAATTGAGCATGAGGTTACTGCTCCTTACACTTCTCAACACAATGGTCTTGCTGAAATAAGAAATCGTACTTTGCTTGATATGGTGAGAAGCATGCTGAAGGAGAAGAATCTTCCTCAGAACTTGTGGGGAGAAGTTGTTGCCACCGTAGCATATGTGCTCAACAGATGTCCAACGAAGAAACTGAAGGAAATAGTTCCTATTCAGAAGTGGACGGGAGAAAAGCAAAGTGTTAGTCATCTAAAAGTGTTTGGTTCTGTTTGTTACAAACATGTTCCAGAAGCTAGAAGACAGAAGCTAGATGATAGAAGCAAAGTAATGTTACTGGTGGGGTACCACAGTACGGGTGCGTACAAGCTTTATTGTCCAGAAACTAATAAAGTTGAGTTCAGCAGAGACGTTATTGTAAAGAAATCAGAAGTTTGGAATTGGGATAAGTCTCAATCTGATTCTGATGTGAGAACTTCTGAAGAAAGGTCAGAAATAAGAGTTTTTGAAACTGATGGTGATTCTGACTCTAAAGGAGACTCAAAAGATGAAGGTGATTCTGATGATCTAGATTCTGATGATGATCCAGACTCTGATGATGATCCATATTCTGGTGGTGATTCAGAGTCAGGGAATATGCCAGATTCTGAAGATGGTCAAGGTTTTAGAGGAAGTCAAATTTTTGGAGCAAGAGCTTCTGAAGGAGAAACTTCTGAGGACAGAACTTATGAGGTTCAAGCATCCGGAGAAAGTTCTGAACGAGGTCAGAGGCCACAGAGAATCAGAAACATTCCAAGAAGATTTGAAGAGTTTGACATGTTGCAAGACACTGAAGTAGATTCTGAAGGAGAAATTATTCAGTGTGCCATGTTAGTAGACTCTGAACCTGTGAGTACAGAAGAGGCTCTCAAGCAGAAGTTCTGGCTAAAGGCCATGAAAGAAGAACTTAAGGCTATAGAGAGAAACAAGACTTGGAAGCTGACAGAACTTCCAAAGGATAAGAAAGCCATCAGCGTCAGATGGGTTTTCAAGCAGAAGCTAAAGCCAGATGGATCAATTAGCAAACACAAAGCGAGGTTGGTAGCAAGAGGATTTCTGCAGAAACCTGGGCTGGATTATTCGGAAGTGTTTGCACCTGTAGCGAGACATGAAATAATCAGATTGGTGATTGCAATAGCTGCTAACAGGAATTGGCCTCTGATGCATTTAGATGTGAAATCTGCATTTCTGAACGGTCCATTAGAAGAAGAAGTTATGTGTCACAACCTCCTGGATTTGTGAAAAATAATCAGGAAGGGATGGTGTACAGATTACATAAAGCTTTGTATGGATTGAAGCAAGCGCCCAGAGCTTGGAATCAGAAGATTGATTCATTTTTCAAGAAGCAGGGTTTTCAGAAATGTGAGATGGAATACGGTGTTTATGTTCAGCATATTTCTGAAGGAAATATGATTCTGGTGTGTTTGTACGTTGATGACATACTGCTGACCGGAAGTTCTGAACAAGAATTAGCTAAGTTCAAGAAGGTGCTGATGAATGAGTTTGAAATGACTGATCTCGGGAAAATGACATACTTTCTAGGGATGGAGTTCAGATATTCTGAGAAAGGTATCATTTTGCATCAGCTGAAGTATGAACGAGAACTTCTGAAGAGATTTAAGCTGCAGAATTATAAGGCTGCTATCACACCTGCAGATACGAATCAGAAACTAGATTTTGATTCTGATGGTGAGGATGTGGATGCTACAACCTTCAAACAGTTGGTTGGTTCTCTGAGGTATTTGTGTAATACCAGGCTTGATATTTGCTATGCAGTTGGAATGGTTAGCAGATTCATGAGTAAACCTAAGTGGTCTCATTACCAAGCTGTTGTCAGGATTCTGAGGTATATTAAGGGAACTCTGAAGTATGGAGTGTTGTTCCCTTCTGGAAGAAAGAGTGAATCAGAACTTCTGAGTTATTCAGATTCTCATTGGTGTGGAGACAGGGTTGACAGAAGAAGTACTTTTGGATACTTGTTTAAGTTTCTGGGAGGTCCTATTTCTTGGAGTTCTAAGAAGCAACATGTTGTTGCGTTGTCAACCTGTGAAGCTGAATATATTGCAGGTGTTGTTACTGCATGCCAAACTGTGTGGATTCTGAACTTGCTGGAGGATCTGAAGATCAAAGTTGACAAACCTCTGAAGCTGATGATTGATAACAAGTCTGCAATCAATCTTGCCAGAAACCCAGTGTTGCATGGGATAAGCAAGCATATTGAGACAAACTATCACTATCTGAGAAGTCAAGTTCAGAGTGGAGTGTTAGAAGTTCTGCACTGTAGCACCCAGAAGCAGTTGGCAGATGTTCTGACGAAGGCTATCAAGACTGATCAATTCCTTCACTTAAGAGATGGAATTCGAGTTGTTAGTTTTGAGGAAATATAAATTAAGGGATGGTATTAGAATAAAAATTTATATTTTATTTTATATTTACAAACTTGGTGACCAAGTTTGTTAGAGGGTATTTTAGTATTTTATTGTTGCTTTGTAGCCCTAGTTCTTAGCTTATAAATAGGGTAGTGTATCATTCCAATCATTGTATCTTTATCATTTGTAGCCATCATTCTCAATATAATATATTCTCTTCTTTTCATCATTATTTCACCTTGTACACCAACAAAACCAATAAAACCTGGTGTTAGTTGGTTCGGGCTTTCAAAATTCTACCCGCGAGCCCGTCTACCCAAACCAACCATATTAACTCATATAATATATATCATTATAAGGGAAACTAGTATAAAATATTCAACTTTAAGAATGAAGAAAAATGAAACATCATTTGTGACATTCACAATCTATATGAAAACAAGAAAATAAATAAAAAAAATTTATATTATTATAGAAAATTAGTTGATGTAAATTAGAAAATTTTTAAAATATTTTTCGCATTTTTTTTCTAATGTATCTGATTAATCCAACCCAAACCAACCCGTTATTTCTCGGTTTGGTTCGGTTTGGGTTTTATATAAAAAATGAGAAAATCCAATCCAAACCAATCCATAAATTTTTAATCGGTTTGGGTATTGGATTCACTCAAAACTGAACCAAACCGGCCCGCGAACACCCCTACTTTTTAAGAACTTGAAAATAGAACTTTTGAGTGGAAATATTTTTGAGAAATCAAAAATCAAGTGAATTGCGAGTAAAAAATTCAAGAGTGTAATTGTTGAGTGGAAATGTCATTTTATTTTGTTATTATTGTTACTTGCTTTCTTTGTATTATGATGAGATTTTTCGCTAGAGATTATGATGAAAAAGAAATGAAGTATGAAAGAAGAGATCGAGAAAAGAAAGAAGACTTAAAAACTTAGAGAGAGAGAGAGAGAGGGGGGATAATTAGTATGCAATAGAGAAATGACATAGAAAATATAAGGAAAGTGTTAAAGAAAAGAAGATGATAGATATGTCAAATCAAAGAATATATATATATATATATATATATATATATATATATATATATATATATATATATATATATATATATGCATAATAAAGTAGCGAAAAAATAAAGAAGTTAATTTTGAGAGAAAAAGAGAAAATAAAAGAGGAGTGAAAGGAAAATTGATAGTATTTTTCTAAAGAAATATAATGAAGAAAATGATTTGAGAGACAAAGAGAGAGAAAATGAGAGCGTTCTTCCAACAAAACTTGCAACATCCTTCATATTTTTTCACCCTAAATATTTGTCTACTTTTGATAATTCCCTTGAGCAAGAGGTTGAAGAAGTGCCGACTAAGGAGGAATTCTCAAAAAATGTTGATGTTGAAGAAAACAAAAGATAAATGAGAGTCACGTTGACAATATCCTTAAACGAGAGTGATGTGAATGAAGCAAAGTTAGTGTTTGAAGATAAGTGGTCAGTAGTGAAGTTGCATTTCTCTGCTACCTGGTTATGTTTTTGTTGCTTGTCATTTAAGCTTTTAGTTTTAGCTTTATATCATTGAGTATCCTCATTAATTGTGCATTTCTGAATTGAGTTTTAGATTCGTATTTTTAGCATGCATAAATTAAAATGTTTGATTACGATGTAAGCAATATTCTGTAAGTCATTTGTCGAGTTTTTGGATCAACAACCATATTTAAGATTGATTCAAGTCATGACATTGCTAGAATCTTAAAACACCTGTAAAATTGAAAAAAATTGAGATTCTAGTGTGTGATTCAAATCACACATCCCATGACTCGAATCAAATGAAATAAAAAAATTTAGGAAATGTTTGAAGCTTTCATGATTTGAATTACAGCTTGTACTTGATTCTAATCATAGAACCTTTTGGTTTGAATCATAGTTTACACTTGACTCGAATGATGCAATATAGCGTTTCTAAGAAATGTTTGAAGCTCCTTCATATTTTCTCACCCTAAATATTTGTCTAGTTTTTTATAATTCCCTTGAGCAAGAGGTCGAAGAAGTTCCAGCTAAGGAGGAATTCCAAAAAAAAGATTGATGTTGAAGAAAAAAAAGATAAATGAGAGTCAGGTTGACAATCTCCTTAAACAAGAGTAATGTGAATGAAGCAAACTTAGTGTTTGAATATGATTGGTTAGTAGTGAAGTTGCATGTCTCTGCTACCTGGTTATGTTTTTTTGCTTGTCTTTTAAGTGTTTAGTTTTACTTTTATATCATTGAGTCTCTTCATTAATTGTGCATTTTTTAATTGAGTTTTAAATTCGTATTTTTAGCATGCATAAATTAAATTGTTTGATTATGGTGTAAGCAATATCCTTTAAGTTATTTTGTCGAGTTTTTGGATCAACAACCATGTTTGAGATTGATTCAAGTCATGACATTGCTAGAATCTCAAAACATTTTTAGAATTGAAAAAATTTGAGACTCTAGTTTGTGATTCAAATCACACATCCCATCACTCAAATCAAATGAAACATGAATTTTTAATAAATGTTTGAAGCTTTCATGATTCAAATCACGACTTGTACTTGATTCGAATCATAGTACCTTTTGATTCGAATCATAGCTTACACTTGACTAAAATCATGCAATACAACATTTCTATGGTTTTCCATTGTTTCATTTGATTTGAATCGCATGTTTTCATGACACAAATCATGACTCGAATCATGGCTCGAATCGCATATGGGTTTCTCATATATTTCATATCTTGATTCAAATCACTTTGCCTTATGACTTGAATCAAACATCATTTTTCACTTATTTTTGTGCTAGATCTCCATCACCTATAAAAAATCATTTCTCTCAAAAACATTCACAATATTAGAAAACATACACTTCCAATAATGATTTGAAAACTTACAGGCCTCTTGTTCTCTCATACTTTCAAAAGAGTTTTCAATATTTCTTGAACACTTGCAAATGATATCTTTCATCTTGACCTAATTCTTTCTCCATTCTTACATGGATTTGAATCTCATTTTTGGAGATTGGTGTTTGTTGAGGAGATTTGTTTTTGAATTTAATGTTTCTTGGAATATTTGGTTAATATTTCAGAGGTTCACAAGGTGTGTGGTGTTTTGGATGGTTTTGAAAACTCAAGTGGAAAATAAGGAGGTTCTTCTGTACGGTTTCATTTTGTTAGTGTTGTGTATAACCATATAGATAAGGTGGGAGTTCTTCATAACCTTCGGACAAACCAAAGCTTAAGATACTGGTATGATCGAGTAAAGATTGCTATAGAACGGAGACTTGGGAGCAGGTTGTTAGGGTTGGAAGATTAAATTCAATTTCACGTGAAGATTTTGCAAAGAATTAAGTTCGTAGACTGCGTACAAGTTAAAGATCCAGAAAGAAGATTTATATTTCAGCGTTAATTTGGATATTGTGATTGTACTAAACTTGTGTAATTTTAACACAAATATTATTGGAAAACCCAAAAAAAATCAATGGGAAACCATTAGAGAGTGGATTAAGTTTAGTGAGGACGGTAGATGAACCACTATTCTGATTTGTTGAAGTAAGTTGAAAGCATAATTTTTGACCAGGTGAAGGAGAAAATTGTTTGTGCTTGGACCGATCTAGTTAGACACTGTGGAAATACAACAACAAATCGAGTTGAGTCTTCCCGTGCTACATTGAAAAATTGGTTGGGAAATAGTAAGGGCAATTTGTGTAGAGATGGGGACTCCGTGAACTAGATGATTCAAAACCAGCATAATGAGATACATACATCATTTGGTCGGAGTATCACAGTTTTGAAACACGAATTTAAAGACATCAATCTTTATTTTCAGTTGGTCGCTAACATATCTCGAGTAGGTTTGAATTATATTTTTCACGAAGCTAAACAAGCTGATAATGTAGGCTCCGATAACGCAAAGTGTGGGTGCATAATTCTAAAAACATGTGGTCTCCCATATGCTTGTGTTATTGCAAAAAAGGTGAAACTTGGTAGCCCGATAAGAATGGATGAGGTTGACACTCACTGGAAGAGATTCACACAAACAGAAAATGTCTCAAATGTCACAAATAAACATCATCTGGTATGTCGCAAATGTCTCATTTCTCCAGCGCGACACTCGGGTGAAAGTTTAAGCTCAACGAGTACACATCTTTTGCATATCTTAAATACGAAGTCCATAATCTCCTACCTTACGGAGACGATCAAAAATTATGAAGCTCGAGTACCGTTCACCGTCGATTGACAACGGAGGGAAGATTGAGTTCAGTAACTTTGAGCTCAAGATGGATGTAGATGTAAGGGCTATGTGGAATACATTTTTTTGTTTCGAAACAAAAGTTCCACTCGAGTTGGAAGCGACGATTTTAAGATTGGTCGAAGATATTGTGAATATGTTTAAGCATCCACCTGGATATTGAAGTGTAATGTTGTATTTTATGTTGAAATCATCTATGTAATGTTGATTTTATGTTATGAATGGTAATTTTATTTTGTCAAATTACAATTTTTTTGTTTCTGCCTCTGATACTGCTGCATATACGTTACAAAAATGCATTTATGGGCAGATTTCAAAGATGCATCTTCGAGTTTAAAATACTCAACTTCTAGGACGTCACCGAGAATGACCTAAGTTGTGTGTGTATTTGGTACGTCCGAAGATATATCTCTGAAATTTGGAAAAATTTTAATATTATTCACGTGGTGCACTAATAATATATATGGTACATTAAGAAATTCCCAAACTTTTATCATCCAAGTGTTATAGCAAAATGTTTATCATCCAATAATCCTCGTTCAATCGTTTATCTAAAACATGTATTTTCTTAAGATGGATATACGCTTGTTTACATGGTCCTAGAACCTACCTTAAATCTATAATTAAGAGAGGGCATTTTTATCCAACGTCACATACCTAACGTTATACTGGTGTGTCTATTTCAACGGCCTTTGAGTTTATTGATTTGTATTAAAGTGTGTTACTAAACCGGATGTGTTATTGAACCATGAGTTTTTATCTCGTCTATACAACAGTTATCACTTCAAATCAAATAGAACAGTGTATTGTCTAGATAAAATATTTTAACAGGGAAAGAAATTTTTAGAAAAAATTAGAATGATTTGAATAAAATTTATTATTTGGATAAAAAATATAAAAAATTATTAAAATGATATAAATTTATAAAATATTATATTTAAATTAAAATTAAAGAATTTCAAATAATATCAAAAAATAAAGAATTTAAAATTGTTCATTTACTCTATATAATACAAATGTTAAATTGTTTATTATTAATTTTTAAAATTTTGCAATGCAATCCTCATATTTTATGAAATTTTCAAATTCACCTCCAAAATTTTAAAAAAAATTGCAAATAAATCTCTAATAATTTTCAAATTATAAAAATCAATCTCTTCAAATTTTCAAAATTTGCAAATAGATCCTTATTTTTCATATTTTAAATTTAACTTAAAAATTTTAAATTTCATAAAAATAACTTTAACAATTTAACAATGAATCATTTTAATATTTCATCTAAATAAAAATAAATAAATTTTAATTAAATCATTTGAATTGTTTAAAATTTTTAACTCATTAAAAATTTTCAATTACCTCGTCTAAAAACTTATTAACTTCAATCAGTAAGTGAAAACTTTCATAGATTATTGAATAATTATATATGAATGCTCAGCACAAATCAGCTTATCATAATTATCATGTGTATCCAACCTTTTTTATTTTTCTATAAAATACAATCAATATCACTCTCTTTTAAGATTGAATCTACTGTCTACCCATGCGAGTGGCTTGGTTTTGGGCTTTGCTTTTGCTTTTGTTTCAGAACATTGTTGAAAACAAGAGAACCAAAATTCAGAATTGCAATGTCTAATTATTTTTCGAAAACCATGGGAAAATATATACATATATATTGTACACACATGTTAGTGCTTAAGAAACAGTTATCACCTTCCAATATCAATTTTAAGTTTAAAGTTTCAGCGGTAAGAAACAGAACAAACACTATTGTTCTGGACGGAGGAGCACTTCAAGAAGGGCACAGACAGTTATATATTCAGTCCTGGTAGACTGTGCGAAGGGGATCGTCTGACCCACGAGGAGATAGTCAAATTCATCGCCGATTTCTCCCCTGCACAGCTCGTGACGCTGGACGGGAAGCCTGTTCGCGGCGACGACGGGAGGCCCTTGGAGAAAGCCCAATTGATTATTACGAGGGCCCTCCTCGAGACGTTTTCCGACAAGGATGCCCTCAAGTTGTTAGGTGGTGGATGCCTCTTTGATTAGACCCTCCCTTGAATTTTGTTCTTCGACTTACTGACGTATTTCTATTTTCTTTTGCAGGCACCATGTCGAGCGCGGAGGAGCGTATCAAGAAGCTGGCAACTACTCAAATTTCGAAGAGTGGAAAATGACGGGTCGAGCAGATCCGGTCACAGCGCCCAGACCCTACCCCGGCAACCGGGGACTCTTCCAGCTCTCCCCAGGGTAGCCAATCTCCTGTTACGCAAGGGTCTCCAAAAAGACAGCGACTCAGCGAGCATGTGGACGTCGATCTTACCGAGATTGAGAGCCCTCCCGCTGTGAAGTTCGTGTTCCCGCCTTGTCACTCGAGGCCGAATTTCTTTTCGGGGAATAATTCCCTGTGCGTTGGTGCACCTGAGGCTCAGACCATCTTAGACGTTGACCGGGCTTCTAGGAGAAGGGTCTTGGTGGAAGACGTGTCCGCGGTGATGCGGGTTTGTGCTGCCGCCCTGGTCCTGAACGACGAGACCTGTCCAGCAGTTGAGCTGAGCAAGTTGCAGGAGAGCTTCACGTCGGTCGCAGCCGAAATAGAGAAGGTGGGCAAGGACCTGACAGAGTGCAAAAAATAGAACGAAACCCAGGTCGAGCTTCAGAGGCAGTTGGAGGAGAAGCTGAAGAAGGCCGATGCTGAAAGGAAGGATCTCTTGGCGAGGATCGCCGAGTTGCAGCAAGTTGTTCGTCCTGCTGAAGAGGAAACTGAGGACGACAGGCTATTGACCTCTCGGGCAGAACTGATCGTGAAGCTCAGGCAGACCGAGCAAGATGTCCTCGTGGCTGCCGAGGTGGGCTTTAATAATGTCGTGAAGCAGCTCGGGATTGTGAACCCCAACCTCGTCACTGAAGGGACTGATGCTTACTATGAGGTGGTCGAAGGTCAGATTGTTCGGTCGGCGTCCGAGGAGGATGATTTCGGCCAGGCCACGGGAGACGAGCAGCCTGAGGAAAACGCAGTCATCTAGTTTTCCATTTGTTTACTTTGTTTGGGCCTGTGAGCCAATTTTTGTAGTGACTTTGCCCGGCCTGCGTGCCAGGGGCTTTTTGACATCATTTGTACTATTCGCACAATGGGCTTCTACCCGATTAATGTTTTGCTTTTGCTTATCTGTGTGTGTGATATTTGTATGTTTGATATATTTGTTGTTTTTTGCCTAAGTAATTTGTCTAAGTAATTTGGGGGTTTGCTCGACTTTGTTGGTCCTCGACTGTGTGGAGAACTGGTCGAGTGGCCGGAGATGTATTCTGACCTTTAACGAGGCTAGTAATTTGGTCGAGGTCCTAGTCTCGTGGCATGAACTTCCCATCGCGAGTTGGGTGTTCTGCCTGACTGGTACAGCGACGATGGAGCTCGGTCGAGGTATCCTCGTCGAATCAAGGATCTTCGCGCACACACAACGCGGCCCGTGATCTTCTTGTCTCATTGAAGGGAGTCGCGCTTGTACCTTAGTGCGCCCCCGTAATCGCGACGTGGCTATGTCGCGGGCAGTGCTTAACTGTAGTATTATTTAAGCTTCTCGACGTTCCATGGTCGAGCAAGCTCCTCCCCGTGTAGATTTTCGAGGTAGTAGGCTCTTGTCCCCGTTTTCGCGTGGACGCGGTAGGGGGCCTCCTAGTTCGCGGTGAGCTTGCCTTCTCGCGAATCTTTTTGGTTCCTTAGTAGGACGAGGGTGCCTACCTAAAAATCGCGTTTAATAACTTTGTTGTTATAACGTAGAGTTATTTTCTGTTTAAGTGAGGCTTCTTGGAGGGATGTGTCGGACCTTATCTCCTCGACAAAGTCGAGCTCCTCTCTTAGGGCCTCATCGTTTGTCTCCCCGTCGAGGGGAGATTCCGTTCTCCTCGAGGTTTCTCTTATTTCCACGGGGATCACCGCTTCTATTCCGTAAGTCAAGCGGAATGGGGTCTCCCCGGTCATGGAATGTGGGGTTGTTTGGTAGGCCCAGAGGACGTTGTGCAGCTCCTCGACCCACCTTTTCTTGGCGTCGCCTAGTCGGTGTTTCATTCCTCGCAGGATCACTCTGTTCGCCGCTTCAGCTTGCCCGTTCGTTTAAGGGTGCTCGACCGACATGAAGTGTTGCTTCATGCCCAGCTTGGTGACGAAGTCTTGGAAGTTCTTGTCGGTGAACTGTGTCCCGTTTTCGGTGACAATCGCCTTGGGCACGCCGAACCAGGCGAGGATGTTCCTCTTGTAGAAACGTAGTATGTTGTGAGCCGTGATTTTGGCCAGGGCTTCCGCCTCGATCCACTTCGCGAAATAATCCGCGCCGACGATCAGGTACTTGTTTTGATATGACCCCACGATGAAGGGCCCTAGGATATCCATTCCCCACCATGCAAATAGCCACGGGGACGATAGTGTTTTAAGCTCGCTGGGTGGGGCCAGGTGCATGTCCCCGTGTCGTTGGCATCTGTCGCATTTTTTAACGTGCTCCTTGGCGTCATGTTGCATGGTGGGCCAGTAGTATCCTGCTCATAACGCCTTGCGGCCTAAGGATCGTCTACCGAGGTATTGTGCATTGATCCCCTCATGGATTTCCTGGAGTATACCGGGGACCTTGGTCTCTTCGATGCACCTGATGAGGGGGATCGAGAAGCCACATCGGTACAGTTTGTCTTCAATAATTGTATAGGAGCACGCCCATTGCTTAACCACTCCGGCCTCCTTGGGATCGTCGGGCAGCTTTCCAGTGGTGAGGTACTCATATACCAGCGTCATCCAGCAGTTGCCGTCCCTGATGGAGTTCACGTCCGTCGCGGGGAAGGGTTTGTCGATGCTCGGGCGTGAGAGTTCTTCTTGTATGACGGATTTGTTCCCACCTTTCTTCTTTGTGCTCGCCAATTTGGACAAGACATCTGCTCGGGTGTTGTGCTCGCGCGGGATGTGGGTGACTTCTGCTGCGGTGAAGTTTTTCATCTTTTCCTTCACTAGGGCCAGGTATTCGATGAGGTTGTCGTTCTTGGCTTGGTACTCTCCTCAAGCCTGGGAGGCCACTAGCTAGGAGTCGGTGAAAATTTTGACTTCTTCGGCGCCTAGGTCCTCAGCCAACCGTAGCCCGGCAAGGAAAGCCTCGTATTCGGCCTGATTGTTCGACGTCGAGAAAGACAATGTGAGGGAAACTTCGATCAGGATGCCTTCCTCATTTTCGAGGATGATGCCCGCCCCGCTGCCCTTCTAGCTGGATGCCCCGTCGACGTAGATCGTCCACTTCTGGGACCCATTGGCCGAAGGTTCCGGGAGGGTCATTTCTGCCACGAAGTCGACCAGCACCTGAGCCTTCAGGGCCTTTCTTCCTTCATATTGGATGTCGAACTCGGCAAGTTCGAGCGACCATCTGAGCATCCTCCCCGCCATGTCTGGTCGACCGAGGAGTTGTCTTATGGGCTGCTCGGTCCCTACCATGACCGTGTGTTCCAAGAAGTAGTGTCGTAGCCTTCTGGCCGCGGTGACGAGGGCTAGGGCGACTTTCTCGATCTGTTGATACCTAAGCTCGAGGCCTTAGAGAGCCTTGTTGGTGAAGTAAATCGGTTTCTGCCCGTCGGGGGTTTCTCGGATAAGGACAGCGCTGACAGCTTCGCTCGTGATGGCGAGGTACAGGAACAGCGTCTCCCCGTTCTCTAGTCGGGAGAGAATAGGGGGTTGTGAAAGGACTTATTTGAGGTGGAGGAGCGATTCCTCACATTCCTCGGTCCATTCAAAAGTGGCCTTCTGTCGTAGAAGCTTGAAAAATGGGAGTACGCACTGTGCAGATTTGGCGACGAAGCGGGAAAGCGCGGTCAGCATCCCGTTTAGCGATTGTATCGACTTCTTCGAGTTCAGGGTCGGAATCTCAAAGAAAGCTCTACACTTGTCGGGGTTTGCCTCGATTCCCTGCTCTGTGAGGTAGAAACTGAGGAACTTTCCCTCCCGAACGCCAAAGGTGCATTTTTCGGGGTTGAACCTCATCCTGCATCTCCTCACCGTGTCGAAGACTTTTTTGAGATGGGCGGTGTGGTTGACTTATTCGCGGATTTGACGATCATGTCGTCCATGTAAACTCGATCATGTCACCAATCTCTCCCCGAAATACTTTGTTCATCATCCGTTGGTAGGTCGCGTCGGAGTTCTTCAGGCCGAAAGGCATTATGTTGTAGTAGTAATTGCCCGATTCGGTCATGAAGGCAGTGTGCTGCTTGTCGGTCTTAGCCACGGGGATTTGGTTGTACCCCGAGTAGGTGTCCATGAAGGACAATAGTTTGAAACTTGCAGAATTGTCAACCAGCTGGTCGATGTTAGGCAAAGGATAAGTGAAATTCTGGTATCAGACGTGTGATGTTAAGGTGTGATGTCACAACAACACACTCTGTACAATGGACAGCAATAACAGTAAAATAACACCAAGAATTGTTGACCCAGTTCGGTTATAACCAACCTACTCTGGGGGCTACCAAGCCAGGGATGGAATTCACTACTTGTAGATATAATTTACAGACTCAACAACCCGTTGACAATCTCCTAAACTTATACTCTACTAATGACTTCCTACCTAAGAAACCACTTAGGTATGAGAAAACCACTCAATCCCTTACAAACACTCAAAGAAACCACTTTGAGTACCCTTGATCTTGCTTCCTAGCTTCGATCAAGCAAACACTCTCTATTGCTTCACAGCTTCTAGAGAGGACAGAAACTCAACACCTATTCAAACCCTAGAATAGTGTAAATACAAGCACTCTAAACAAACTCTAGACACTAAGCCTCCAGCTCCTGATCTTCTGAATGTTTTCTATCCCTTTTTCCTTTGGACTTGTGCGCTTTATATAGCTCCTTGAATTGGTCTTGGACTTGCTACAATATCTCCCAGATTTGTTATTTAAAACTGAATATTTAAAACAGATTTTCTCCTAAAATCTTTTTAAATCTTCAACCTTTTAAATCTCCTACAAATCTGCACCAGATCTCCTATGCAGCAGCAAATATCTATCCCAAGATATTCGCATCCAATGAGACAGCTTGCTCTCCACAATTCCAGCTAATACGCAACCCTAACAACATCACAGCCTGCTGTTGTTAATTCTGCAGATCTGATGTTACAACATCGCCATGTGACATCAGACATCCAACTTCAGCTATTAATTACTTAACACAGCCCAGTGTTAAGACTTCAATGGTGCAACATCAGCACCTTGACATCAACATTGAACATACTTTGTTTTACCAAAATTCCAGCCAATCCAGGAACTAACAATCTCCCCTTTTGGCTAATTTTGGCTAAAACAATCTCTGCACTCTGCATCTTCAGAGACTTCAGCAGCGGAAAAACTTCAAAAATTTGAAACTCCATCAGCAGCAGTTTGACAATACTCATAGTCTTCATCACTTGATCTGCTGCAGCACCATCTTCATTATTAACAACAGCCAATTGGTGCTCCCCCTCAAGAATATGAACCAGCATCACAGCTGTTCAGTAGCTCACAATGTGCAGCACTTATCTCCCCCTTGATGTCTGCTTGGCTGCACTCTTCAAATGCTATGATATCTTCACTAGCTCAGTCAAAACTCCTCCTCAATAACTGCATTACCACTTTTCACCTTTTACTTTTAGCAGCATCAATTTATCTCCCCCTTAATATCACATTAGCAGCATTTGGCAGTAACATTCTTTGATACTCTAGACTCTCTTGGCTATTTTCTCCCCCTTTTTAGCCACAATTAGGCAAACTTCAGTTAGAAGCCCTATTAACTATAGTCAGTACACCCTAGCTCTCATTGTTAGCCTCACAGTTAGCAACCAGGCAAAACAAATCATAGAAGAAAACTAAAAACAAAACTAGTGCATATAACAGCACAAAATTCAAATTACATAACCAGCACAGCAAAAAAACTAAAAACAGAAACTACTATCTAAAAACAGCAGATGGAGGTTAGTCTTCTTCTGAACTTGCTTCATCTGCACTATCTTGTCCTTCATCTTCAGAGTCAGCATGATCATCTTGTTCCAAACTTTGGATCATCTTCTCAATCTTTTCTTTTCTAGTCAGACTGGTATTAATCACAACATCTAAGTCTTTGCGGGTTGCCTTCAGCTCTGCTAGCAAATCAGCCTTGGAAGTTTTCTTCTTGATACCTGCATTTGATGTTGACACAATATCTGCAACATGGCTTCCCATAAACAATTTCTGATGCAAGGATAATAGAGACTTCCTCTTGCATGCTTTATCTGCACAAGTCAATATTCCTAGTTGTTGACTCAGAATGACTCCACTAATGAGAGAAGGAAATGCTATGGGCATTTTAATAGCATTTGTTGTTGCATGTTTTACAGTCTGATCAAATATGTATGTGCCATAGTCAAACTTTTTCTGTCTACCAACAGTATAGATAAGTCTTCCTAATCCCATAGCTAGGGTGGTTTTATGATTCGTGGGCACCCAGTTTGCAGCTCCAATCCTGTGTAGTATAGCATACTTCACACTCAGTTTGCTAGTTGGTAGCTTTTCTTTTAATGGCCATACTCTAACCTGTCCAGCAGTAATTACCTTGCACACTTCATTATCTGTATCCTCCAGTTCTAGATACTCTACATCCTCTCTTCCTAAGTAGCTGTTGACAATCTTAGGAGAGAACTCAACACATTTTCCTCTGACAAAAACCTTCATATAATCTGGACTGCTCTGGTCAGAGATATTTATAGGAATATTTACTATGAATTCCTTTACCAGACCATCATAGCACCTTGAAAATCCACACACAGTTGTCATTAACCCAGCAGATTTAATTCCTTCCATCACTTCTTTAATCTCCATAGCTTCTTTGCCAATCTCTCTCTCAAGAGAAATTCTCCTTTGGCAAATGAACTTCCACATATAGGCATTGCTTGCACGGTGGAAGGAGATGTTATCCACAGGCACATCTGGGACTTTGTCTGCAATCCTTTTTGCGATAGATTTTCTGACATGAGTGATGTTCTGAACATCATCCTCATCATCATGCTCAGACTCAGATTGTTCCACAATCTTCCTCTTTCTTGGAGTCACTTCGACCTTGCTCCAAGCTTTAGTTGGCCCAACAACAGCTTTTTCTTCTTATCATCTGAAGCCTTCTTTAGATAAGATTCACCCTACTTTTCCTTCCTTGTTCTTAGTCTCTTAGCCAGACCAGACACTGCTCTTCCAATGACTTCATCATCGGATAAGTCATCAACATTAATCACATCAGTACTCTTTTCTCCTCCAGGAGTAGTCTCATCATCCCTAATAGGCGATGTTCTGACATCCCCTTCAACATGAGTATCTTCTGCTTCGGTATTAACTTCAACCTTCTTCTCAGCATCTTCGATTATGGAGACCGCCAATCTGTGAAGATTTGTATCAGTAGATTGCATGTCACTCTTTTCTCTTGTACCCTTATCAACAGCCATTTGTCTCAGGGGTCTAGATATACCCTTAATAGGAAGTCCTTTCTCAAAAATTTTGTCCACGATCTGCCCCATGCACTTATCAACATCTACCCTTTCCTCAGTAGTTTGTGGATGCGGGTTAGTAGTTCTAGGTTTGTCACCAAATAACACGCTAGTAACAACTTTCATTGTTTCAGGATTCTTAAAGATAGTAGCAGGTCTCTTGGGAGTTAGTTTAGTGGGTCTCGTAGTACCTGATTCAGGAAGAATGCTTGAGAGGGGCTCAATGTCCATAGGATCGAATGCTGAACCTTCGTCAGTGGAAACCCTAGCTCTTCCTTTTGTGGAACTCTGACACTCAGATTTCTTGGATGGAGACGCCATGACTCTTTTCAGTGAGGGTTGATTCTTGAAGATGAAGAAGTTAATTCATTGCAAGAACAGGGCTTTGAAGAAGCGTGATGTTGCAACACCGGGAAAGGGGGTTCTGAGGCAAGGAGCTTGATTTGGAGTGTCAATGACTTTTTCCCTCCATAAATACTTTCCTTTTAAACAATTCACATCAGGACTCACTAACTCTGAGTGACCTTTCAGCCTCCTGATGTCATAGTCTGATGTTATAACATCAACTTGAACATCATTAGTTGAATTTCCTTCAAGAGAAATCCACTGATAGCAGTTATCCTTGGTTCTGGTACCCTTCATAACAATCTGATTATGCTCATCAGAAACCACACACTCATGCTTAGTGTAGTTTACCTTGTACCCTTCATCACACAACTGGCTTATGCTGATCAAATTTGCATTTAAACCACTGACAAATAGGACATTGTCAAGTTCAGGTCTACCATCACCTTGCACCTTCCCAACTCCTGCAACAACACCTATTTCTCCATTGCCAAATATCACCTCATGAGAGGGACAATGACTGACTTCAGCAAACATGGATCTACATCCAGACATGTGTTTGGAACACCCACTGTTAAAATACCATGTTCCTTCTTTAAACTCTCTATCAGCCATGTGAGCCAATAAGCACTTCACCTTCTCCTTAGGTACCCATTGTTTAACAACTTTGGGCTTGTACTCTCTCCATCTGTTTTGAGGTTGAGGGCATCCATGCAGCTTGTAGCAAGAGTACTGCATATGTCCAAACCTTCCACAATAATAGCATCTCACCCTTTCATCTCTGAATCTTCTGCCATGATGAGATTGCTTAGGCTGCCAGCCATAATGTGGTCTCCTCCTACCATAACTGGCCTGCATTCTATTATGTTGGTATCTTCTCCCATAAGAAAGCTGAGAACGTTGTTTCCTGGATTGTCTCCCATGATGGTGTGGCTTTCTTCTTCCATAGAAATGAGGAACAGCATTGGTGTATCCATAACCATACCAGTTGTCCTGGTGTTGAGACACCTGATGAGACATGTGCTGTTTGAACTGAGTAGCTTGCATGCTCTTGTGATATTGGGGAGGCATGTACTGACTAGCTCCTTGAGGCTGCATTTTCCTCTGTTGGGGAACATTTTGAGGCTGAAAATCCTTCTTATGGGTAGTATCTTGTCTCTTTGCTTGAGACACCGGTTGGGACACCTCCTCATTTGCTCCTGAGGTGCTTGCCACATATCCTATACCAGACTTATCACCTACAACCTTTTTTGTCTGAAGGATCTTGTCAAGTGTGTCTGTACCACAGCTCAGCAGCCTAACAGACTTGGTCATTTGATCAAGGTGAGCTTTAACCAGTACAACTTCATTTTCCAGATCAGCTTTTTCATTCTCAAGCTGAGCAATCTGTTGCTTGTGGCACTTGTTTTCTTGACAAATCTCAACACTTTTTAGACACAGCTCTTGATAGGTGGAATCTAACTCCTCATAGGTTACTTCTCCATCACTAGAATCATCATCAGAAATAATAGCTCCTGTTAAAGCTCTCACATGCTTCGCTGACTCACTTTCACTTTCACTATCTGAGTCAGACCAGGAAACTGTCATGCCCTTCTTCTGCTTTTTCAAGAAGGTGGGACATTCTTTCTTGACATGTCCATACCCTTCACACTCAAAGCACTGAACTCCTTTATCTTGGGTAGTTTTCTCTTCATCCTTCTTGCTGGTGTCAGAGGTCATGTTCTTGACATTAGGCCTGGAGTTATTGTTCATTCTCTTGAATACTTTGGTGAACTGTCTTCCCAACATAACTATGGCCTGAGATAGATCCTCCTGGGATTCAGAACTCTTCCCTTTCTCTTCTTCACCATTTGACACCAGGGCTATACTCTGTGGCTTCTTTTCTGGTTCTTCCTCATTCAACCCAAGCTCAAAAGTTTGAAGAGATCCAATGAGCTCATCAACTCTCATTTTGCTGATGTCTTGTGATTCTTCAATGGCAGTAACCTTCATCTTATACTTCTTAGGTAGGGACCTAAGGATCTTCCTCACAAGCTTTTCATCTGACATCTTCTCACCAAGAGCACTGGATGCATTAGCCAGCTCCAGAACATTCATGTGGAAGTCATGAATAGTCTCATCGTCCTTCATCTTCAGGCTTTCAAATTTTGATGTTAAAATCTGAAGTCTCGACATCTTAACTCTAGATGTTCCTTCATGTGTAGCCTGCAAGATATCCCACGCTTCCTTAGCAACTTCACATGTATTGATTAACCTGAAGATATTCTTATCCACTCCATTGAAGATTGCATTCAGAGCTTTGGAATTTCCAAGGGCAAGCTCATCTTCCTCCTTGGTCCACTCTTCTTCAGGCTTTGGCTTAGAGGTGTCTTCTTTATCTTTGCCAGCATCATCCTTCTCACACATGACAGGAGCTTTCCATTCTTTAATAACAGCCTTCCAAGCCCTACTGTCCAAGGATTTTAAGAAAGTGGTCATCCTTGGCTTCCAATAGTCATAATTGGATCCATCTAAAATAGGGGGTATGTTGACGAATCCTCCAACTTCTTTGTCCATCTTTACACCAGAAAGTAACTTCCCTAGATCTCACCCAGAGACAGACAGGATGCCTGCACTGATACCAATTGAAATTCTGGTATCAGACGTGTGATGTTAAGGTGTGATGTCACAACAACACACTCTGCACAATGGACAACAATAACAGTAAAATAACACCAAGAATTGTTGACCCAGTTCGGTTACAACTAACCTACTCTGGGGGCTACCAAGCCAAGGATAGAATTCACTACTTGTAGATATAATTTACAGACTCAACAACCCATTGACAATCTCCTAAACTTATACTCTACTAATGACTTCCTACCTAAGAAACCACTTAGGTATGAGAACACCACTCAATCCCTTACAAACACTCAAAGAAACCACTTTGAGTACCCTTGATCTTGCTTCCTAGCTTCGATCAAGCAAACACTATCTATTGCTTCACAGCTTCTAGAGAGGATAGAAACTCAACACCTATTCAAACCCTAGAATAGTGTAAATACAAGCACTCTAAACAAACTCTAGACACTAAGCCTCCAGCTCCTGATCTTCTGAATGTTTTCTGTCCCTTTTTCCTTTGGCCTTGTGCGCTTTATACAGCTCCTTGAATTGGTCTTGGACTTGCTACAATATCTCCTAGATTTGTTATTTAAAACTGAATATTTAAAACAGATTTTCTCCTAAAATCTTTTTAAATCTTCAACCTTTTAAATCTCCTATAAATCTGCACCAGATCTCCTATGCAGCAGCAAATATCTATCCCAAGATATTCGCATCCAATGAGACAGCTTGCTCTACACAATTCCAGCTAATACGCAACCCTAACAACATCACAGCCTGCTATTGTTAATTCTGCAGATCTGATGTTACAACATCGCCATGTGACATCAGACATCCAACTTCAGCTATTAATTACTTAACACAGCCCAGTGTTAAGACTTCAATGTTGCAACATCAGCACCTTGACATCAACATTGAACATACTTTGTTTTACCAAAATTCCAGCCAATCCAGGGACTAACAATAAGAATATTTTGGGCATGCCCGATTAAGGTTGGTATAGTCAACACACATCCTCCATTTCCCATTATTCTTTGTGACAAGTACAACGTTGGACAGCCAGGTTATGTACCTGGCCTCCGAAATGAAATTTGCCTCTAAGAGGTCTTTTACAGCTTTTTCAGCAGCCTCCGCTTTTTTGGGAGACTGTCTACGTTGTACTATGGCGCTAACGGCCGGATCTACGGTGACCTGATGGCAGGCCACCTCTGGGTCGAAGCCAGGCATCTCTGATGCGCTCCATGCGAACAGATCAGCGTTCTCCCTGAGACATGCCTTGAGCTACTTCTTCGCCAGGTCAGGGAGTCTGGTTCCAATCTTTACGCTCCGGTCTGGATCGTCTCCGAGGGCGACGAGCTCGAAGTCTCCGTCTGGGATGGGGCACGTTGGGTGGAGAGGCTACCCGTTGCCTTCGGCTGGGAGGTCATGGTCAGCTGCTCCACCTTCTTCCTGCTCGCCGAGGAACCTGCTGTCGAGGTCGACCCCGTTGACGGGCGGGAGCGGCTTCTGCACGGCGTCCGGGGATGACTTTACTCTGGCCTTGGGTTTGGTGTTAATGGAACTCGGGCCCTTGGTTGCAGCGTCAAAGCACCTTCTGGCCGCTTCAATGTCCTCATGCATAGTGATGACCCGGCCTCTGTCGTGTAGTACTTCATCTTTAGATGGATTATAGATGGTACTGCCGTGAGTTCGGCCAGAGTGGTCCTCCCCAGGATGTAATTATAGAGGGACGGGCATTCGACCACCAGGAAGCGGGTCTTGACTTGTCGGGAATTGTCCTTGCTCCCAAAAGTGATCATCAGTTCAATATATCCCCACGGTATGGTGGTGGTGTCATTGAATCCTTGTAGATCCGAGCCCACGTAAGGGGTCAGATGCTTCTCGTCGAGCTGGAGGGTCTCGAAGAGGTGGGCGTACATTATGTCCACCGAGCTCCCTTGGTCGACCAGGATCCTGCGGACGTCAAAATTTGCCATATGCGTCCGGATTAAGAGGGGGATGGTGGCGTTGGGCGCTCCTCCTGACAGCTCCTCGAGGTAGAAGGTGATGGGATTTGATCTCCCTTGCACCTTCTCGAAAGTGGTGGTCTTCGCCGAGGTCGCGGATTCCAGCTCGTCAAATTTCCACTTGATCGACCCGACGGAGACCTTCTCGAAACCTTTGCCGGATATGACCATCATCGTGGGGAAGTTCTCCCACGTGCTGCGGGCAGTGACGCGGTTTTGAGGCGGAAGCTCGCCCACATGCTGCGAACTGCCTCGGGGTCCTCAATTCCCTCGGGGACGTAAAAGTCCTCGGGTCGAGTAATGCTGAGGGCGACTTGCAGTTGGTTCTTCCCAGAGGAAGGTGTTGTCTCCTCGACGCTTTGAGTGTCTCGGGCATCTGACCGAGGAGCGTCATTCCTCTTGGCGTACTACTTTAGATGCACTTTCTTGATCAGGATCTCTATTGCATCCTTGAGGTGGATGCAATCTTCTGTGACATGTCCATGGCTCCGGTGGAACCTGCAGTACTTGGACTTGTCCGTGTTTGATTTGGGGGGTGTCGCCTTTGGAAAGCGGACACCTCTTTTTTGAAACTCCGGGTTAGCGCACTCGGAGAGGATTCGCTCACGGGGAGCATTGAGTGGCGTGTATTCCATAAACTGGTCAGCTGGCCCCCTCGATTCGCGGGAGTCCCTAGGACGGCCTTCGCGTCTTTTCTCTCCCCCACGCCGGGGGGCAGGATAGTCTTCATCTCTTTGGCCGCGGGGGCCATCCCGACGTCGTGAATTGAGGGCGATTTGGGCGGCCTCCGACTCCTCAAACTCGATGTACGATTGAGCTCGGTGGAGGTCTTCCAAGTTGCGGGGTCTATGGATGCCCACAGACTTGGTGAACTCAGTCCCAAGACGTAGTCCTCACGCGATCAAGAACTTCTTCATGTCGTCGGTTGTGTGGACCTCGACAGCTTCTCGGTTGAATCTCTCAATGTAGTCTCTGAGTGACTCATTCCGCCCTTGAAAGATGCCTTCCAACGAGGCCAACATATTCGGATGGCGGCGAGAGGCAGTAAAATGTTTGGAGAAACGTCCCTTCAGTTGCTTCCAGGATGTGATGGATTCTGATGCAAGGCTTTTGTACCAAGTCATGGCACCTTTCCTGAGGGTGGTCGGGAGGAGCCTGCACTTAATAGCCCCCCGGACATTCCTATAGTCGAGCATGGCCTCGAAGCTCTCAACATGATCGTCGGGGTCGGCGGTGTCGTTGTAGGTCCCCAAGGGTGGAGGCTTTTCCATCCCTATAGGGATAGGGGTGTCCATAATCTCCCTGGACAGAGGGGTCCTCTGGTCATCCTCATCACTTCTGAGTGGTGACCGTGATGGAGAGTGATGGCCTCGACCAGGTCCATGTCGTCGAGGAGAGTCCCTGGAACGGCTCTTCGGCTTTTCGCCGTCAACTTTGCTCCTCTTCTTGGTCGAGGAGCGTCGTGGCTTCTTCTGAGGTGGGTAGCGAGGGTGCTTCTGGGAGACCACAGGCTAGGTTCGTTCCAGGTGCAGTCGGCGGCTCGCAGGTTACGGGGAAGTGCTGCGGGAGTTTGCCGGAGGTGTCCTTCGTGGGGAAGGGGACCGGCGGAGAGAAGGTGGGTGACGATCTCTTCGCGAGGAAGAGCGTCGTGGTCGCCCCCTCTCGAGGGCTTTGATCCTCTCGTTCTGCTGGGCGATCAATTGGTTGGTCTGGTTGATCAAGGCAAACATGACCACCGTGCCAGGATCAGCGTTTGGTGGTGCAGCGACTGGCTGGTTGACAACCAGTGGGTTGTCCTGTTGGGCGGCATCATACACCGCGTCGTAGGAGAAATGGGAGGCAATCTGCCCGTCCCTTACGTCGCCTTCTTCGACGTGGACGGCCGCATTGTCCTCGCGGTGGTTTCCGCTGTCGAGCTGCGTGAAGGCGGTGTCCGGAGTTTTGTTCCCAGACTGGGAGTTGGCCATGGTTATTAGAAAAAGTAGAGGTTACTTTGGTTTTACGATGAGGAAAACGGGGAAGCAAGTTTCCTCATAGTCGGCGCCACTAATCTTACCTGATCAGAAAGAAACTAGTGGTCAGCGACGTCGTGAGATCAGCAACTCCGGTGGTGATGAAACGGCGGGGGCGTGTACCTGCAAGGTACTCCGATTCCAAAGTCAGGAAAAATGAGTAAGCAAGTACGGAAAAGCAAAGGGTGAGTTAGAGAATATTGCGTAACCTGGCCCTCTCAAATGAGTGGGTATTTATAGGCTGCCCCCAGCGCGGGGCCAACGGTCACTTGCACTGGGCTGGATTGCAAGGCCCAATACAGGTGATCGTCAGGGCATACGTGGCGTAAGAAAGACCAGCACGTGGTCTTCGCCTTGGGGTAACGGTCCCGAGATCTCTGGAAGGTGGGCAGACCGATCCTTTCGGAGGTGGGAGGTTACAGGATGACGTGTCCTATAACACCCCCAATCTATACCCCCAATTAAATAAAGCGGTAACAGAAAATTCAAAATTTCATCAGAGTATATCTAAATTATCATGGCATAGACTGGGAGGAATCACATTATATTGAAACAAACATACAACACCTGCTCATAAAGATATGCAACAGTGGGGTAGCAATCAACAGAGGAACTCAGTTCCTTACACCCACATTTCAGATTTTAGAATAAAAGCGAAAAATCTAAAACTGAATAACATATATATATATATATCATGAAAAGTTTGTCTTACATCAAGTTGTACATACTCAAGCCAAAAGATATATATACATAATACACAAATATCACAAACGACCTCCCTAACTACCCGGTGTCACACATCAGAGCCGACCGACAAAAGAATGAAGTCCTAAGCTTCACAAAAATACTTCCAACAACTCTAATCTGCAATGCCTAATAGAGCATTATAAAACAGCAGAAGGATGAGAAAGACAATCATAATACAGTTGCATACAATTATATATAACACAAAGAATACACATATATACGGTTCTCACCACAACTAACACTATAATTCAAACACAAGATAATACAGGGAATAATTCATATCTCCATCAGCAAGGTATACCAACCGTACACATATCTATATATCAATTTATCAATTTTATCCACAATTCCACACATAAACAAACCATAATGATTTTATGCAAATGCAAGAGACCGACACAACGACTCTATGCACATGCACATGCCGTACCGACTTCCAATATTTCTCATCACTAGTTCACTCAGGAACTCTGCTGGAATCATCGCTCGTTACATCACTGTAACTCCCCGTCGGGCATACGATGTCCCCCGTCGCTCACACCCCACACGGGCACACGACGTTTATGGATCGCTCACACCCCACACGGGCACACGATCCGATCGCTCACACCCCACTTGGGCACACGATCGTCTATAATAATCGCTCACACCCCACATGGGCACACGATCGTCTATAATAATCGCTCACACCCCACATGGGCACACGAAGTTATAGCGAATTCCCTCTGGAATCCAAACCGTCACTCAGGACGTCTCAACAATGCATATCATGATGCTTGGCATACAATGACTCGTGACATTTAATACGCACACACATACATGCATTCATCTACATCAACAAAATCACACTTTGCACTCATGCCCAAAACAATGCATTTAATTACCATACGGCCACAAATCATCACAACGCCATCTAAACACATACATTTACGTCACACAATAGCACCTTGCATAATACACATCAATTACGCATAATTACTACGACAAAAGTCAACAACCGACACTATTCCTGATTTCTGACACAATTAAATCGGCTAACAATTTTCCAAATCATCATAATAAGAAAGTACAGTTCAATAGCTACACAACGATACCAAGAATGTAAAAATCAGATAAACGGAACCCAAGTTACGAAAGAAAAACGAAAACGATATTTTGAAAAGTCCCATTTTACCATTCTCCTGTCCATACGCGTAATCCCCTGAGCCATACGCGTATGGGCAGAGACTCATTTTTCCCAAAGTTCACGTGTAAAAGTCCGTACGCGTAATGCCCAACCTCGTACACGTATTGCCCTGAAATGTTACGCGTATAATACGCAAATCACCAGATGGCCGAGAAAATTGAAGGCCCATACGCGTATTGGCCCATGGCTCGCCCATGTTACGCGTATTGCCAAGGTCCATACGCGTATGAACATGCCCCATACGCGTATGACCTGGAAAAACCAGAAAAATTTCTGCAGAACTTTGTTCTGCGTTTTCTCAATCAAAACACTCCAATTTCTCACCTACACCCAGGAAATTACCAATACAATGCATAGCAACATGTATCTATCATATACCAACAATAATGAACACTAAAAACATGATTTCCAACACATTTAATCGATTCCTACTCAATTTTACAAAATATGGGTTTTACTAAGTTTCTCCAAATCAATCCAAGAACAACCATAAATACACATACATAATCATACACAATCATACAATAATTGAGTTTCGCACCCTTACCCGATTAAACCGATTCTAGGAGTTGATTTCTTGAATTTTCCAAGTTTTTCTCACTATTTCTCTTCTTCTTCTCTTTTCTCTCCTTTTTCCTTCTTCTCTTTTTCTTTCTCTCTATTTTTCTCTCTTTCTATTCTATTCTTACTAACTTAATTAAAAAGATTATGAAATGACCAAAATACCCCCACACTCAAATATCTCGCAAATGTTCCCAAAACCCGATAAAATATCACAACATTGAAAAATAACATATTTTCAGATAAAAGTCAAAAATAAAATAAAATAATTAATACGACTCGATTAAATAAAAACACACAAAAACTGGGGCGTTACAACTCTCCCCCACTTAGAAATTTTCGTCCTCGAAAATATACCTTAGACGAACAAGTCTGGATACTACTCCCGCATCCGACTCTCCAACTCCCAAGTTAAATTGCCCTTAGCAGCGCCTCCCCACGTCACTTTCACAAGTGCAATATCTTTGCCTCTCAACCGCTTCACCTCGCGATCCAAAATCCTAACTGGTAATGCCTCAACCGTAAGGTTCTCCCTTACCTCAACCTCATCCATCGGAATCACATGCGACGGATCCGGAACATACTTCCGAAGCTGTGAAACATGAAACACATCGTGCAAATTCGATAGATTCGGCGGCAACGCCACCCTATACGCCACAGCACCCACTCTCGCGGATATCTGGTAAGGACCAATAAACCGAGAAGTAAGTTTCTTCGATTTCAATGCACGACCCACACCTGTTACCGGCGTAACCCTTAGAAATACATGATCGCCCTCTTGGAACTCAAGATCTTTCCGCCTCCGATCATGATAACTCTTTTGCCTACTCTGAGAAGCCTTCATTTTCTCAC
This sequence comes from Lathyrus tuberosus, assembly GCA_022829125.1. Lineage (NCBI taxonomy): Eukaryota > Viridiplantae > Streptophyta > Magnoliopsida > Fabales > Fabaceae > Lathyrus > Lathyrus tuberosus. The sequence goes on from JALAZF010000397.1 coordinate 4,381,486, forward strand.
GAATAAACTTCACTTTCTCCGTCGTCAGTTGTACCAACTCTGGTCCAACTACCGTTCTCTCACCGGATTCGTGCCAACACAAAGGTGTTCGACACCTTCGTCCATACAGTGCTTCAAACGGTGCCATCCCAATACTAGAATGGAAACTGTTATTATACGTGAATTCAATCAATGCAAGATAACTATCCCACGCACCACCTTGTTCCAAAACACACGCTCGCAACAAATCTTCCAACGACTGAATCGTCCTCTCCGTCTGACCATCCGTCTGCAGATGATAAGCCGAACTCAATCTTAATTTAGAACCCAACGCCTTCTGCAAACTTTCCCAAAATCTCGAGGTAAACCTAGGATCTCGATCAGAAACAATACTCAATGGAACCCCATGCAACTTCACAATCACACTGATGTAAATCTCAGTTAACCGCTCCAAAGGAAAACTGATGTCAATCGGAATAAAATGAGCCGATTTAGTCAGCCTATCTACAACCACCCAAATAGCATTATGCCCTCGTTGAGTATTCGGTAACCCTGTTACAAAATCCATGGAAATGCTGTCCCACTTCCACTCAGGAATATCCAACGGTTGCAACAAACCACTAGGCCTCAGATGTTCCACCTTCGATTTCTGACAAGTCAAACATGCGTAAACATACTGAGCCACATCTCTTTTCAATCCAGACCACCAGAAAATCTTCTTCAAATCCTGATACATCTTATTCGCTCCCGGATGTATACTCAAATTACTCCGGTGCCCTTCTTCCAAAATCATCTTTTTCAACTCCACATCATCAGGAATACAAATTCGGCCTCGGAATCTCAAAACACCATTAATATCCACTTGAAAATCACTATTCGCATCTTTTTCTCCAACCAACATCAAATTCACAAATTTCACATCCAGCTTTTGCTTCTCACTAACAGTCATCAGAAAATCATTAGTAATCGTTAGCATTCCAAGCCTCACGCTAACCGACGTCACTTCACAAACCAAACTCAAGTCTCTAAACGATTCCAAAAGTTCCCACTCCTTAACCATTAAGGTGGACATATGTAACGATTTCCGGCTCAAAGCATCAGCTACCACATTAGCTTTACGAGGATGGTAATTCAAGCCAAAGTCGTAGTCCTTCAAGAATTCCAACCATCTACGTTGCCTCATATTTAGCTCTTTCTGATCAAACAAATATTTCAAACTTTTGTGATCACTAAAGACTTCAAACCTTGCACTGTAGAGATAATGCCTCCAGATCTTCAACACAAAAACCACAGCCGCTAACTCAAGATCATGAGCAGGATAATTCTTCTCATGAACTCTTAATTGCCTTGAAGCATAAGCCACCACCTTACCTTCCTGCATCAGAACACCACCTAGACCAATCAAAGAAGCATCACAATAAACCACAAATGGTTCATCAGGATTCGGCAAAATCAAAATCAGAGCTGCCGTCAATCTCCGCTTCAGCTCAGTAAAACTTTTCTCGCACCGAATGTCCCAAATGAACGCTTGCCCTTTACAAGTCAATTGGGTCAAAGGAAGTGCTAGCTTAGAAAAACCCTCAATAAACCTTCGATAATAACTAGCCAAACCCAAAAATCTTCGAATTTCAGTAACAGATCTCGGAGCCTCCCATTGTAGAACTGCTTCTACTTTAGATGGATCCACAGAAATACCATTACCTGAAATTACGTGTCCAAGAAAACTCACCTCCGACAACCAGAATTCACACTTGGACAATTTGGCAAAAAGCTTCCTTTCTTTCAAAACCTGCAAAACAATACGCAAATGCTCTGCGTGCTCTTCCCGAGACTTAGAATAAATCAAAATGTCGTCAATGAACACAACGACAAATCGATCTAGATGCTCGTGAAAAATACGATTCATGTATTCCATAAACACACCTGGCGCATTAGAAACCCCGAACGGCATCACAGAATATTCATAATGACTGTATCGTGTCCTAAAAGCCATCTTCTGAATGTTTTCTTCCTTTACCCTAATCTGATGATATCCGGATCTCAAATCAATCTTACTAAACACACAAGCACCAACCAACTAATCCATCAGCTCATCAATTCTTGGAAGAGGATACTTATTCTTGATCGTCACCTTATTCAACTGGCGATAATCAATACACAACCGCATACTTCCATCTTTCTTTTTCACCAATAAAACTGGAGCACCCAAGGCGACACACTTGGTCTCACAAACCTCTTTTCCAACAACTCATTCAATTGTTTCTTTAACTCCACCAACTCAGACGCCGACATACGATAAGGTGCCATAGAAACAGGTCTAGTACCAGGAACTAGATCTATAGAAAACTTCACCTCTCTCTCTAGCGGCAAATCTGAAATATCCTCAGGAAACACTTCCGGAAATTCACACACAACAGGAAACACATCAAGTGAAACTTGACTATCCACAATCAAAGATGCAAACAAACCAAACAACTGAGCTTCATCTGCCAAAAGTCTCTTCAACTCTTTGGTAGATAAGAAACTTGAGTCTTCGTCTTCCTCAAGAGAAGGAAACCTTACCAGCTTATGATAACAATCGATATGAACCGTATTGAATTGCAACCAATTCATACCCATAACCACATCTAATCCCTCCAACGGCAAACACACCAAATACATCTCAAAGTCTTTACCATAAATGGTCAAAGGACAACTCAAACAAACCAAAGAAGTAGTTACTGACCCCATTGCTGGAGTATCAATAACCATCTCACCACCCATCACAGACAACACAAGATTCAAACGCTTCGCGCACTCAGACGAAATAAACGAATGAGTCGCTCCAGTGTCAATAATAGCAACTAAAGGCGTACTATTAATAAAATAAGTACCTCTGATCAGACGATCTGCACTTAAGTCTGAGTCCCCGCTAAAGCAAATACCTTCCCACTAGCTGGAGCTTGCTTCGGTTTCGGACACTTGGTACTAATATGACCAGGTTCACCGCAGTTGTAACATTTCACCACATTCTTCCTGGCACAATCAGCTGCAACATGTCCTACACCTCCACAATTAGTACACTTCCTCAAATCTTTCCTGCACTCAAACTGACGATGCCCCAACTCACCATATTTATAACACCTCATGGGACCAGACATACCTCCTCCACTTGACCTTTTCTCAAAATTTCCCCTCTGTTTACCCTTATCAGCTGGTGTCACATACGGACCACCACGGAACTGTTGCTTTCCTTTCCTCTCGCTCACACTCTTGTAGTGAGTAGAACGAGCCTTACTGTCCTCTTCATAAATCCTACAACAATCCACCAAATCAGAAAACCTCTGAATCCTTTGATAACCAATCGCTTGCTTTATCTCAGGACACAATCCATTCTCAAACTTCACACACTTAGAGAATTCAGCAGTCGCTTCAGCATAATGAGGATAAAACTGCACAAGTTCCACAAACTTAGCAGTATAGTCAACAACAGACATATTACCTTGTTTCAGTTCCAAGAACTCAATTTCCTTCTTCCCTCTTACATCTTCAGGAAAATACCTCCTCAGAAACTCAATACTAAACACAACCCAAGTAATCTCCTCCTCTGCAGCTTCCAACACACGACGAGTACTAACCCACCAATCATCAGCTTCTTCCAGTAACATGTGAGTACCCAGTCTCACCTTCTGATCTTCAGCACAATCCATCACTAGGAAGATCCTTTCAATCTCTTTCAGCCAAATCTGAGCACCATCAGGATCATATCTTCCTTTAAAGACAGGCGGTTTGTTCTTCCTGAACTCATCATTACCTGCAGCATTAGGGGCACCCTGCACAGCACGAGCCATAGCTTGCATAGCAGCAGCCAAAGCAGCATCGTTCCTACCAGCCATATTCTGTTCATTTCCAATAACCGAAACTATGGTTAAACAAACAGCTCAACTAAACGCCAAGACCAACAAGGACTGACACAACTGACACGGACAAGGCTCTGATACCACTTAATGTAACACCCCCAATCTATACCCCCAATTAAATAAAGCGGTAACAGAAAATTCAAAATTTCATCAGAGTATATCTAAATTATCATGGCATAGACTGGGAGGAATCACATTATATTGAAACAAACATACAACACCTGCTCATAAATATATGCAACAGTGGGGTAGCAATCAACAGAGGAACTCAGTTCTTTACACCCACATTTCAGATTTTAGAATAAAAGCAAAAAATCTAAAACTGAATAACATATATATATATCATGAAAAGTTTATCATACATCAAGTTGTACATACTCAAGCCAAAATATATATATACATAATACACAAATATCACAAACGGCCTCCCTAACTACCCGGTGTCACACATCAGAGCCGACCGACAAAAGAATGAAATCCTAAGCTTCACAAAAATACCTCCAGCAACTCTAATCTGCAATGCCTCATAGAGCATTATAAAACAGTAGAAGGGTGAGAAAGACAATCATAATACAGTTGCATACAATTATATATAACACAAAGAATACACATATATACGGTTCTCACCACAACTCACACTATAATTCAAACACAAGATAATACAGGGAATAATTCATATCTCCATCAGCAAGGTATACCAACCGTACACATATCCATATATCAATTTATCAATTTTATCCACAATTCCACACATAAACAAACCATAATGATTTTATGCAAATGCAAGAGACCGACACAATGACTCTATGCATATGCACATGCGGGTACCGACTTCCAATATTTCTCATCACTAGTTCACTCAGGAACTCTGCTGGAATCATCGCTCGTTACATCACTGTAACTCCCCGTCGGGTATACGATGTCCCCCGTCGCTCACACCCCACACGGGCACACGACGTTTATGGATCGCTCACACCCCACACGGGCACACGATCCGATTGCTTACACCCCACATGGGCACACGATCATCTATAATCATCGCTCACACCCCACATGGGCACACGAAGTTATAGCGAATTCCCTCTGGAATCCAAACCGTCACTCAGGACGTCTCAACAATGCATATCATGATGCTTGGCATACAATGACTCGTGACATTTAATACGCACACACATACATGCATTCATCTACATCAACAAAATCACACTTTGCACTCATGCCCAAAACAATGCATTTAATTACCATACGGCCACAAATCATCACAACGCCATCTAAACACATATATTTACGTCACACAATAGCACCTTGCATAATACACATCAATTACGCATAATTACTACGACAAAAGTCAACAACCGACACTATTCCTAATTTCTGACACAATTAAATCGGCTAACAATTTTCCAAATCATCATAATAAGAAAGTACAGTTCAATAGCTACACAACGATACCAAGAATGTAAAAATCAGATAAACGGAACCCAAGTTACGAAAGAAAAACGAAAACGATATTTTGAAAAGTCCCATTTTACCATTCTCCTGTCCATACGCGTAATCCCCTGAGCCATACGCGTATGGGCAGAGACTCATTTTTCCCAAAGTTCACGTGTAAAAGTCCGTACGCGTAATGCCCAACCTCGTACACGTATTGCCCTGAAATGTTACGCGTATCATACGCAAATCACCAGATGGCCGAGAAAATTGAAGGCCCATACGCGTATTGGCCCATGGCTCGCCCATGTTACGCGTATTGCCAAGGTCCATACGCGTATGAACATGCCCCATACGCGTATGACCTGGAAAAACCAGAAAAATTTCTGCAGAACTTTGTTCTGCGTTTTCTCAATCAAAACACTCCAATTTCTCACCTACACCCAGGAAATTACCAATACAATGCATAGCAACATGTATCTATCATATACCAACAATAATGAACACTAAAAACATGATTTCCAACACATTTAATCGATTCCTACTCAATTTTACAAAATATGGGTTTTACTAAGTTTCTCCAAATCAATCCAAGAACAACCACAAATACACATACATAATCATACACAATCATACAATAATTGAGTTTCGCACCCTTACCCGATTAAACCGATTCTAGGAGTTGATTTCTTGAATTTTCCAAGTTTTTCTCACTATTTCTCTTCTTCTTCTCTTTTCTCTCCTTTTTCCTTCTTCTCTTTTTCTTTCTCTCTATTTTTCTCTCTTTCTATTCTATTCTTACTAACTTAATTAAAAAGATTATGAAATGACCAAAATACCCCCACACTCAAATATCTCGCAAATGTTCCCAAAACCCGATAAAATATCACAACATTGAAAAATAACATATTTTCAGATAAAAGTCGAAAATAAAATAAAATAATCAATACGACTCGATTAAATAAAAACACACAAAAACTGGGGCGTTACAACTCTCCCCCACTTAGAAATTTTCGTCCTCGAAAATATACCTGAGACGAACAAGTCTGGATACGACTCCCGCATCCGACTCTCCAACTCCCAAGTTAAATTGCCCTTAGCAGCGCCTCCCCACGCCACTTTCACAAGTGCAATATCTTTGCCTCTCAACCGCTTCACCTCGCGATCCAAAATCCTAACTGGTAATGCCTCAACCGTAAGGTTCTCCCTTACCTCAACCTCATCCATCGGAATCACATGCGACGGATCCGGAACATACTTCCGAAGCTGTGAAACATGAAACACATCGTGCAAATTCGACAGATTCGGCGGCAACGCCACCCTATACGCCACAGCACCCACTCTCGCGGATATCTGGTAAGGACCAATAAACCGAGAAGTAAGTTTCTTCGATTTCAATGCACGACCCACACCTGTTACCGGCGTAACCCTTAGAAATACATGATCGCCCTCTTGGAACTCAAGATCTTTCCGCCTCTGATCATGATAACTCTTTTGCCTACTCTGAGAAGCCTTTATTTTCTCACGAATAAACTTCACTTTCTCCGTCGTCAGCTGTACCAACTCTGGTCCAACTACCGTTCTCTCACCGGATTCGTGCCAACACAAAGGTGTTCGACACCTTCGTCCATACAGTGCTTCAAACGGTGCCATCCCAATACTAGAATGGAAACTGTTATTATACGTGAATTCAATCAATGCAAGATAACTATCCCACGCACCACTTTGTTCCAAAACACACGCTCGCAACAAATCTTCCAACGACTGAATCGTTCTCTCCGTCTGACCATCCGTCTGCGGATGATAAGCCGAACTCAATCTCAATTTAGAACCCAACGCCTTCTGTAAACTTTCCCAAAATCTCGAGGTAAACCTAGGATCTCGATCAGAAACAATACTCAATGGAACCCCATGCAACTTCACAATCACACTGATGTAAATCTCAGTTAACCGCTCCAAAGGAAAATTGATGTCAATCGGAATAAAATGAGTCGATTTAGTCAGCCTATCCACAACCACCCAAATAGCATTATGCCCTCGTTGAGTATTCGGTAACCCTGTTACAAAATCCATGGAAATGCTGTCCCACTTCCACTCAGGAATATCCAACGGTTGCAACAAACCACTAGGCCTCAGATGTTCCACCTTCGATTTCTGACAAGTCAAACATGCGTAAACATACTGAGCCACATCTCTTTTCAATCCAGACCACCAGAAAATCTTCTTCAAATCCTGATACATCTTATTCGCTCCCGGATGTATACTCAAATTACTCCGGTGCCCTTCTTCCAAAATCATCTTTTTCAACTCCGCATCATCGGGAATACAAATTCGGCCTCGGAATCTCAAAACACCATTAATATCCACTTGAAAATCACTATTCGCATCTTTTTCTCCAACCAACATCAAATCCACAAATTTCACATCCAGCTTTTGCTTCTCACTAACAGTCATCAGAAAATCATTAGTAATCGTTAGCATTCCAAGCCTCACGCTAACCGACGTCACTTCACAAACCAAACTCAAGTCTCTAAACGATTCCAAAAGTTCCCACTCCTTAACCATTAAGGTGGACATATGTAACGATTTCAGACTCAAAGCATCAGCTACCACATTAGCTTTACGAGGATGGTAATTCAAGCCAAAGTCGTAGTCCTTCAAGAATTCCAACCATCTACGTTGCCTCATATTTACCTCTTTCTGATCAAACAAATATTTCAAACTTTTGTGATCACTAAAGACTTCAAACCTTGCACTGTAGAGATAATGCCTCCAGATCTTCAACACAAAAACCACAGCCGCTAACTCAAGATCATGAGCAGGATAATTCTTCTCATGAACTCTTAATTGCCTTGAAGCATAAGCCACCACCTTACCTTCCTGCATCAGAACACCACCTAGACCAATCAAAGAAGCATCACAATAAACCACAAATGGTTCATCAGGATTCGGCAAAATCAAAATCAGAGCTGCCGTCAATCTCCGCTTCAGCTCAGTAAAACTTTTCTCGCACTGAATGTCCCAAATGAACGCTTGCCCTTTACAAGTCAATTGGGTCAAAGGAAGTGCTAGCTTAGAAAAACCCTCAATAAACCTTCGATAATAACTAGCCAAACCCAAAAATCTTCGAATTTCAGTAACAGATCTCGGAGCCTCCCATTGTAGAACTGCTTCTACTTTAGATGGATCCACAGAAATACCATTACCTGAAATTACGTGTCCAAGAAAACTCACCTCCGACAACCAGAATTCACACTTGGACAATTTGGCAAAAAGCTTCCTTTCTTTCAAAACCTGCAAAACAATACGCAAATGCTCTGCGTGCTCTTCCCGAGACTTAGAATAAATCAAAATGTCGTCAATGAACACAACGACAAATCGATCTAGATGCTCGTGAAAAATACGATTCATGTATTCCATAAACACACCTGGCGCATTAGAAACCCCGAACGGCATCACAGAATATTCATAATGACTGTATCGTGTCCTAAAAGCCATCTTCTGAATGTCTTCTTCCTTTACCCTAATCTGATGATATCCGGATCTCAAATCAATCTTACTAAACACACAAGCACCAACCAACTAATCCATCAGCTCATCAATTCTTGGAAGAGGATACTTATTCTTGATCGTCACCTTATTCAACTGGCGATAATCAATACACAACCGCATACTTCCATCTTTCTTTTTCACCAATAAAACTGGAGCACCCAAGGCGACACACTTGGTCTCACAAACCTCTTTTCCAACAACTCATTCAATTGTTTCTTTAACTCCACCAACTCAGACGCCGACATACGATAAGGTGCCATAGAAACAGGTCTAGTACCAGGAACTAGATCTATAGAAAACTTCACCTCTCTCTCTAGCGGCAAATCTGAAATATCCTCAGGAAACACTTCCGGAAATTCACACACAACAGGAAACACATCAAGTGAAACTTGACTATCCACAATCAAAGATGCAAACAAACCAAACAACTGAGCTTCATCCGCCAAAAGTCTCTTCAACTCTTTGGTAGATAAGAAACTTGAGTCTTCGTCTTCCTCAAGAGAAGGAAACCTTACCAGCTTATGATAACAATCGATATGAACCGTATTGAATTGCAACCAATTCATACCCATAACCACATCTAATCCCTCCAACGGCAAACACACCAAATACATCTCAAAGTCTTTACCATAAATGGTCAAAGGACAACTCAAACAAACCAAAGAAGTAGTTACTGACCCCATTGCTGGAGTATCAATAACCATCTCACCACCCATCACAGACAACACAAGATTCAAACGCTTCGCGCACTCAGACAAAATAAACGAATGAGTCGCTCCAGTGTCAATAATAGCAACTAAAGGCGTACTATTAATAAAATAAGTACCTCTGATCAGACGATCTGCACTTAAGTCTGAGTCCCCGCTAAAGCAAATACCTTCCCACTAGCTGGAGCTTGCTTCGGTTTCGGACACTTGGTACTAATATGACCAGGTTCACCGCAGTTGTAACATTTCACCACATTCTTCCTGGCACAATCAGCTGCAACATGTCCTACACCTCCACAATTAGTACACTTCCTCAAATCTTTCCTGCACTCAAACTGACGATGCCCCAACTCACCATATTTATAACACCTCATGGGACCAGACATACCTCCTCCACTTGACCTTTTCTCAAAATTTCCCCTCTGTTTACCCTTATCAGCTGGTGTCACATACGGACCACCACGGAACTGTTGCTTTCCTTTCCTCTCGTTCACACTCTTGTAGTGAGTAGAACGAGCCTTACTGTCCTCTTCATAAATCCTACAACAATCCACCAAATCAGAAAACCTCTGAATCCTTTGATAACCAATCGCTTGCTTTATCTCAGGATGCAATCCATTCTCAAACTTCACACACTTAGAGAATTCAGCAGTCGCTTCAGCATAATGAGGATAAAACTGCACAAGTTCCACAAACTTAGCAGTATAGTCAACAACAGACATATTACCTTATTTCAGTTCCAAGAACTCAATTTCCTTCTTCCCTCTTACATCTTCAGGAAAATACCTCCTCAGAAACTCAATACTAAACACAGCCCAAGTAATCTCCTCCTCTGCTGCTTCCAACACACGACGAGTACTAACCCACCAATCATCAGCTTCTTCCAGTAACATGTGAGTACCCAGTCTCACCTTCTGATCTTCAGCACAATCCATCACTCGGAAGATCCTTTCAATCTCTTTCAGCCAAATCTGAGCACCATCAGGATCATATCTTCCTTTAAAGACAGGCGGTTTGTTCTTCCTGAACTCATCATTACCTGCAGCATTAGGTGCACCCTGCACAGCACGAGCCATAGCTTGCATAGCAGCAGCCAAAGCAGCATCGTTCCTACCAGCCATATTCTGTTCATTTCCAATAACAGAAACTATGGTTAAACAAACAGCTCAACCAAACGCCAAGACCAACAAGGACTGACACAACTGACACGGACATGGCTCTGATACCACTTAATGTAACACCCCTAATCTATACCCCCAATTAAATAAAGCGGTAACAGAAAATTCAAAATTTCATCAGAGTATATCTAAATTATCATGGCATAGACTGGGAGGAATCACATTATATTGAAACAAACATACAACACCTGCTCATAAATATATGCAAAGTGGGGTAGCAATCAACAGAGGAACTCAGTTCCTTACACCCACATTTCAGATTTTAGAATAAAAGCGAAAAATCTAAAACTGAATAACATATATATATATCATGAAAAGTTTATCATACATCAAGTTGTACATACCCAAGCCAAAAGATATATATACATAATACACAAATATCACAAACGGCCTCCCTAACTACCCGGTGTCACACATCAGAGCCGACCGACAAAAGAATGAAATCCTAAGCTTCACAAAAATACCTCCAGCAACTCTAATCTGCAATGCCTCATAGAGCATTATAAAACAGTAGAAGGGTGAGAAAGACAATCATAATACAGTTGCATACAATTATATATAACACAAAGAATACACATATATACGGTTCTCACCACAACTCACACTATAATTCAAACACAAGATAATACAGGGAATAATTCATATCTCCATCAGCAAGGTATACCAACCGTACACATATCCATATATCAATTTATCAATTTTATCCACAATTCCACACATAAACAAACCATAATGATTTTATGCAAATGCAAGAGACCGACACAATGACTCTATGCATATGCACATGCGGGTACCGACTTCCAATATTTCTCATCACTAGTTCACTCAGGAACTCTGCTGGAATCATCGCTCGTTACATCACTGTAACTCCCCGTCGGGCATACGATGTCCCCCGTCGCTCACACCCCACACGGGCACACGACGTTTATGGATCGCTCACACCCCACACGGGCACACGATCCGATCGCTCACACCCCACATGGGCACACGATCGTCTATAATCATCGCTCACACCCCACATGGGCACACGAAGTTATAGCGAATTCCCTCTGGAATCCAAACCGTCACTCAGGACGTCTCAACAATGCATATCATGATGCTTGGCATACAATGACTCGTGACATTTAATACGCACACACATACATGCATTCATCTACATCAACAAAATCACACTTTGCACTCATGCCCAAAACAATGCATTTAATTACCATACGGCCACAAATCATCACAACGCCATCTAAACACATACATTTACGTCACACAATAGCACCTTGCATAATACACATCAATTACGCATAATTACTACGACAAAAGTCAACAACCGACACTATTCCTGATTTCTGACACAATTAAATCGGCTAACAATTTTCCAAATCATCATAATAAGAAAGTACAGTTCAATAGCTACACAACGATACCAAGAATGTAAAAATCAGATAAACGGAACCCAAGTTACGAAAGAAAAACGAAAACGATATTTTGAAAAGTCCCATTTTACCATTCTCCTGTCCATACGCGTAATCCCCTGAGCCATACGCGTATGGGCAGAGACTCATTTTTCCCAAAGTTCACGTGTAAAAGTCCGTACGCGTAATGTCCAACCTCGTACACGTATTGCCCTGAAATGTTACGCGTATCATACGCAAATCACCAGATGGCCGAGAAAATTGAAGGCCCATACGCGTATTGGCCCATGGCTCGCCCATGTTACGCGTATTGCCAAGGTCCATACGCGTATGAACATGCCCCATACGCGTATGACCTGGAAAAACCAGAAAAATTTCTGCAGAACTTTGTTCTGCGTTTTCTCAATCAAAACACTCCAATTTCTCACCTACACCCAGGAAATTACCAATACAATGCATAGCAACATGTATCTATCATATACCAACAATAATGAACACTAAAAACATGATTTCCAACACATTTAATCGATTCCTACTCAATTTTACAAAATATGGGTTTTACTAAGTTTCTCCAAATCAATCCAAGAACAACCACAAATACACATACATAATCATACACAATCATACAATAATTGAGTTTCGCACCCTTACCCGATTAAACCGATTCTAGGAGTTGATTTCTTGAATTTTCCAAGTTTTTCTCACTATTTCTCTTCTTCTTCTCTTTTCTCTCCTTTTTCCTTCTTCTCTTTTTCTTTCTCTCTATTTTTCTCTCTTTCTATTCTATTCTTACTAACTTAATTAAAAAGATTATGAAATGACCAAAATACCCCCACACTCAAATATCTCGCAAATGTTCCCAAAACCCGATAAAATATCACAACATTGAAAAATAACATATTTTCAGATAAAAGTCTAAAATAAAATAAAATAATCAATACGACTAGATTAAATAAAAACACACAAAAACTGGGGCGTTACAACTCTCCCCCACTTAGAAATTTTCGTCCTCGAAAATATACCTGAGACGAACAAGTCTGGATACGACTCCCGCATCCGACTCTCCAACTCCCAAGTTAAATTGCCCTTAGCAGCGCCTCCCCACGCCACTTTCACAAGTGCAATATCTTTGCCTCTCAACCGCTTCACCTCGCGATCCAAAATCCTAACTGGTAATGCCTCAATCGTAAGGTTCTCCCTTACCTCAACCTCATCCATCGGAATCACATGCGACGGATCCGGAACATACTTCCGAAGCTGTGAAACATGAAACACATCGTGCAAATTCGACAGATTCGGCGGCAACGCCACCCTATACGCCACAGCACCCACTCTCGCTGATATCTGGTAAGGACCAATAAACCGAGAAGTAAGTTTCTTCGATTTCAATGCACGACCCACACCTGTTACCGGCGTAACCCTTAGAAATACATGATCGCCCTCTTGGAACTCAAGATCTTTCCGCCTCTGATCATGATAACTCTTTTGCCTACTCTGAGAAGCCTTCATTTTCTCACGAATAAACTTCACTTTCTCCGTCGTCAGCTGTACCAACTCTGGTCCAACTACCGTTCTCTCACCGGATTCGTGCCAACACAAAGGTGTTCGACACCTTCGTCCATACAGTGCTTCAAACGGTGCCATCCCAATACTAGAATGGAAACTGTTATTATACGTGAATTCAATCAATACAAGATAACTATCCCACGCACCACTTTGTTCCAAAACACACGCTTGCACCAAATCTTCCAACGACTAAATCGTTCTCTCCGTCTGACCATCCGTCTGCGGATGATAAGCCGAACTCAATCTCAATTTAGAACCCAACGCCTTCTGTAAACTTTCCCAAAATCTCGAGGTAAACCTAGGATCTCGATCAGAAACAATACTCAATGGAACCCCATGCAACTTCACAATCACACTGATGTAAATCTCAGTTAACCGCTCCAAAGGAAAATTGATGTCAATCGGAATAAAATGAGTCGATTTAGTCAGCCTATCCACAACCACCCAAATAGCATTATGCCCTCGTTGAGTATTCGGTAACCCTGTTACAAAATCCATGGAAATGATGTCCCACTTCCACTCAGGAATATCCAACGGTTGCAACAAACCACTAGGCCTCAGATGTTCCACCTTCGATTTCTGACAAGTCAAACATGCGTAAACATACTGAGCCACATCTCTTTTCAATCCAGACCACCAGAAAATCTTCTTCAAATCCTGATACATCTTATTCGCTCCCGGATGTATACTCAAATTACTCCGGTGCCCTTTTTCCAAAATCATCTTTTTCAACTCCGCAACATCAGGAATACAAATTCGGCCTCGGAATCTCAAAACACCATTAATATCCACTTGAAAATCACTATTCGCATCTTTTTCTCCAACCAACATCAAATCCACAAATTTCACATCCAGCTTTTGCTTCTCACTAACAGTCATCAGAAAATCATTAGTAATCGTTAGCATTCCAAGCCTCACGCTAACCGACATCACTTCACAAACCAAACTCAAGTCTCTAAACGATTCCAAAAGTTCCCACTCCTTAACCATTAAGGTTTACATATGTAACGATTTCCGGCTCAAAGCATCGGCTACCACATTAGCTTTACCAGGATGGTAATTCAAGCCAAAGTCATAGTCCTTAAAGAATTCCAACCATCTACGTTGCCTCATATTTAGCTCTTTCTGATCAAACAAATATTTCAAACTTTTGTGATCACTAAAGACTTCAAACCTTGCACTGTAGAGAGAATGCCTCCAGATCTTCAACACAAAAACCACAGCCGCTAACTGAAGATCATGAGTAGGATAATTCTTCTCATGAACTCTTAATTTCCTTGAAGCATAAGCCACCACCTTACCTTCCTGCATCAGAACACCACCTAGATCAATCAAAGAAGCATCACAATAAACCACAAATGGTTCATCAGGATTCGGCAAAATCAAAATCAGAGCTGTCGTCAATCTCCGCTTCAGCTCAGTAAAACTTTTCTCGCACCGAATGTCCCAAATGAACGCTTACCTTTTACAAGTCAATTGGGTCAAAGGAAGTGCTAGCTTAGAAAAACCCTCAATAAACCTTCGATAATAACCAGCCAAACCCAAAAATCTTCGAATTTCAGTAACAGATCTCGGAGCCTTCCATTGTAGAACTGCTTCTACTTTAGATGGATCCATAGAAATACCATTACCTGAAATTACGTGTCCAAGAAAACTCACCTCCGACAACCAGAATTCACACTTGGACAATTTGGCAAAAAGCTTCCTTTCTTTCAAAACCTGCAAAACAATACGCAAATGCTCTGCGTGCTCTTCCCGAGACTTAGAATAAATCAAAATGTCGTCAATGAACACAACGACAAATCGATCCAGATGCTCGTGAAAAATACGATTCATGTATTCCATAAACACACCTGGCGCATTAGAAACCCCGAACGGCATCACAGAATATTCATAATGACCGTATCGTGTCCTAAAAGCCATCTTCTGAATGTCTTCTTCCTTTACCCTAATCTGATGATATCCAGATCTCAAATCAATCTTACTAAACACACAAGCACCAACCAACTAATCCATCAGATCATCAATTCTTGGAAGAGGATACTTATTCTTGATCGTCACCTTATTCAACTGGCGATAATCAATACACAACCGCATACTTCCATCTTTCTTTTTCACCAATAAAACTGGAGCACCTCAAGGCGACACACTTGGTCTCACAAACCTCTTTTCCAACAACTCATTCAATTGTTTCTTTAACTCCACCAACTCAGACGCCGACATACGATAAGGTGCCATAGAAAGAGGTCTAGTACCAGGAACTAGATCTATAGAAAACTCCACCTCTCTCTCTAGCGGTAAATCTGAAATATCCTCAGGAAACACTTCCGGAAATTCACACACAACAGGAAACACATCAAGTGAAACTTGACTATCCACAATCAAAGATGCAAACAAACCAAACAACTGAGCTTCATCCGCCAAAAGTCTCTTCAACTCTTTGGTAGATAAGAAACTCGAGTCTTCGTCTTCCTCAAGAGAAGGAAACCTTACCAGCTTATGATAACAATCGATATGAACCCTATTGAATTGCAACCAATTCATACCCATAACCACATCTAATCCCTCCAACGGCAAACACACCAAATACATCTCAAAGTCTTTACCATAAATGGTCAAAGGACAACTCAAACAAACCAAAGAAGTAGTTACTGACCCCATTGCTGGAGTATCAATAACCATCTCACCACCCATCACAGACAACACAAGATTCAAACGCTTCACGCACTCAGACGAAATAAACGAATGAGTCGCTCCAGTGTCAATAATAGCAACTAAAGGCGTACTATTAATAAAATAAGTACCTCTGATCAGACGATCTGAACTTAAGTCTGAGTCCCCGCTAAAGCAAATACCTTCCCACTAGCTGGAGCTTGCTTCGGTTTCGGACACTTGGTACTAATATGACCAGGTTCACTGCAGTTGTAACATTTAACCACATTCTTCCTGGCACAATCAGCTGCAACATGTCCTACACCTCCACAATTAGTACACTTCCTCAAATCTTTCCTGCACTCAAACTGACGATACCCCAACTCACCATATTTATAACACCTCATGGGACCAGACATACCTCCTCCACTTGACCTTTTCTCAAAATTTCAACTCTGTTTACCCTTATCAGCTGGTGTCACATACGGACCACCACGGAACTGTTGCTTTCCTTTCCTCTCGCTCACACTCTTGTAGTGAGTAGAACGAGCCTTACTGTCCTCGTCATAAATCCTACAACAATCCACCAAATCAGAAAACCTCTGAATCCTTTGATAACCAATCGCTTGCTTTATCTCAGGACGCAATCCATTCTCAAACTTCACACACTTAGAGAATTCAGCAGTCGCTTCAGCATAATGAGGATAAAACTGCACAAGTTCCACAAACTTAGCAGTATAGTCAACAACAGACATATTACCTTGTTTCAGTTCCAAGAACTCAATTTCCTTTTTCCCTCTTACATCTTCAGGAAAATACCTCCTCAGAAACTCAATACTAAACACAGCCCAAGTAATCTCCTCCTCTGCTGCTTCCAACACACGACGAGTACTAACCCACCAATCATCAGCTTCTTCCAGTAACATGTGAGTACCCAATCCCACCTTCTGATCTTCAGCACAATCCATCACTCGGAAGATCCTTTCAATCTCTTTCAGCCAAATCTGAGCACCATCAGGATCATATCTTCCTTTAAAGATAGGCGGTTTGTTCTTCCTGAACTCATCATTACCTGCAGCATTAGGTGCACCCTGCACAGCACGAGCCATAGCTTGCATAGCAGCAGCCAAAGCAGCATCGTTCCTACCAGCCATATTCTGTTCATTTCCAATAACAGAAACTATGGTTAAACAAACAGCTCAACCAAACGCCAAGACCAACAAGGACTGACACAACTGACACGGACATGGCTCTGATACCACTTAATGTAACACCCCCAATCTATACCCCCAATTAAATAAAGCGGTAACAGAAAATTCAAAATTTCATCAGAGTATATCTAAATTATCATGGCATAGACTGGGAGGAATCACATTATATTGAAATAAACATACAACACCTGCTCATAAATATATGCAACAGTGGGGTAGCAATCAACAGAGGAACTCAGTTCCTTACACCCACATTTCAGATTTTAGAATAAAAGCGAAAAATCTAAAACTGAATAACATATATATATATATATATATATCATGAAAAGTTTATCATACATCAAGTTGTACATACTCAAGCCAAAAGATATATATATATATAATACACAAATATCACAAACGGCCTCCCTAACTACCCGGTGTCACACATCAGAGCCGACCGACAAAAGAATGAAATCCTAAGCTTCACAAAAATACCTCCAGCAACTCTAATTTGCAATGCCTAATAGAGCATTATAAAACGGTAGAAGGGTGAGAAAGACAATCATAATACAGTTGCATACAATTATATATAACACAAAGAATACACATATATACGGTTCTCACCACAACTCACACTATAATTCAAACACAAGATAATACAGGGAATAATTCATATCTCCATCAGCAAGGTATACCAACCGTACACATATACATATATCAATTTATCAATTTTATCCACAATTCCACACATAAACAAACCATAATGATTTTATGCAAATGCAAGAGACCGACACAATGACTCTATGCTTATGCACATGCGGTACCGACTTCCAATATTTCTCATCACTAGTTCACTCAGGAACTCTGCTGGAATCATCGCTCGTTACATCACTGTAACTCTCCGTCGGGCATACGATGTCCCCCGTCGCTCACACCCCACATGGGCACACGACGTTTATGGATCGCTCACACCCCACACGGGCACACGATCCGATCGCTCGCACCCCACATGGGCACACGATCGTCTATAATCATCGCTCACACCCCACATGGGCACACGAAGTTATAGCGAATTCCCTCTGGAATCCAAACCGTCACTCAGGACGTCTCAACAATGCATATCATGATGCTTGGCATACAATGACTCGTGACATTTAATACGCACACACATACATGCATTCATCTACATCAACAAAATCACACTTTGCACTCATGCCCAAAACAATGCATTTAATTACCATACGGCCACAAATCATCACAACGCCATCTAAACACATACATTTACGTCACACAATAGCACCTTGCATAATACACATCAATTACGCACAATTACTACGACAAAAGTCAACAACCGACACTATTCCCAATTTCTGACACAATTAAATCGGCTAACAATTTTCCAAATCATCATAATAAGAAAGTACAGTTCAATAGCTACACAACGATACCAAGAGTGTAAAAATCAGATAAACGGAACCCAAGTTACGAAAGAAAAACGAAAACGATATTTTGAAAAGTCCCATTTTACCATTCTCCTGTCCATACGCGTAATGCCCTGAGCCATACGCGTATAGGCAGAGACTCATTTTTCCCAAAGTTCACGTGTAAAAGTCCGTACGCGTAATGCCCAACCTCGTACGCGTATTGCCCTGCAATGTTACGCGTATCATACGCAAATCACCAGATGGCCGAGAAAATTGAAGGCCCATACACCTATTGGCCCATGGTTCGCCCATGTTACGCGTATTGCCAAGGTCCATACGCGTATGAACATGCCCCATACGCGTATGACCTGGAAAAACCAGAAAAATTTCTGCTGAACTTTGTTCTGCGTTTTCTCAATCAAAACACTCCAATTTCTCACCTACACCCAGGAAATTACCAATACAATGCATATCAACATGTATCTATCATATACCAACAATAATGAACACTAAAAACATGATTTCCAACACATTTAATCGATTCCTACTCAATTTTACAAAATATGGGTTTTACTAAGTTTCTCCAAATCAATCCAAGAACAACCACAAATACACATACATAATCATACACAATCATACAATAATTGAGTTTCGCACCCTTACCCGATTAAACCGATTCTAGGAGTTGATTTCTTGAATTTTCCAAGTTTTTCTCACTATTTCTCTTCTTCTTCTCTTTTCTCTCCTTTTTCCTTCTTCTCTTTTTCTTTCTCTCTATTTTTCTCTCTTTCTATTCTATTCTTACTAACTTAATTAAAAAGATTATGAAATGACCAAAATACCCCCACACTGAAATATCTCGCAAATGTTCCCAAAACCCGATAAAATATCACAACATTGAAAAATAACATATTTTCAGATAAAAGTCAAAAATAAAATAAAATAATAATAAAATAATCAATACGACTCGATTAAATAAAAACACACAAAAATTGGGGCATTACATGTCTTCGCGGGGAGGGACACGTGGAGGTCGAGGAGAGACGTGTTCCCCAAGACTCGAAGCCTCTGCTCGACAATGTCAGTCCAACACGTGCTCGACGAGGTGGAGATCTGGACGTGTTCGACGCTGGGTAAGTGTGGGCCTTGTTGGGCCACCTCAGATCATTGGGTTGGGCCTGTCCGATTAATAGGCAGGCGTTGGCTCAGTCCAGAACAACTGTCTTAACAATATGGGTCTGTTTGTTTCAGCTTTAAAAAAATAAATTTTTTTATATATTTTTAAAAATAGATTTTACAAAATTGTTTTTTAAAATTTTATAAATTTTTTTATATTCAATTTTTTAAATTGAAAGACTAACTTTATTAAGTCATTTTGAAAAAAAAATTATACCATTAGTCTTTTTTTTATCAATAAATTATTAATGTTATTATTTTTTCTATCTTAGTTTTTTATATACTTTTCATTCATTTTTTTTAATTATTAGTTATTTTATTTTATTTTTATTCTTTTAATTCATCTTTCTCTAACTATTAATGAAAAATACAGACCATACTGATCATATAATGTGTCCACTGTTTTGGTGGAAATGATATCTACGGATCATAAAATGTATTAAGGGTCATTCAAATAGTATACAAATGGTCCATATTTAAATAATAACTTTAGTTGTGAAAAAGATGGGGCATGGAACACATCTCTTAGTTTTTTTTTTTTTGGTTGCGGTAAGGTCACTAACTACTTGTCAAGGAAGCGGCGGGATTTTTAAAGTGCAAGATCAGCGACACTCCCTTCAAATATTTAGGAATTCCAATCGGAGACAATGCAAGCAGAAAAGCGATGTGGTAGCCGGTGGTTGAAGCGGTGAGGAAAAGATTATCTAGGTGGAAGAATAAGCAACTGTCAATTGGGGGAAGAGTGGTTATGATAAAATCGGTTCTGACGGCATTACCGGTCTATTTTCTATCCTTTTTCAAGGCTCCCGCAGGTATCATTTCCAAAATTGAATCAATTCTTAAACAATTCCTTTGGGGAGGGGGAGAGGTAGAGAGGAAAATTAACTGGGTAAAATGGGAATCAATTTGTCGCCCCATTGAGGAGGGGGGATTGGGAATTAAAAACCTTAGAACGTTTAATCTGGCACTCCTGGGAAAATGGAAGTGGAAAATAAAAAATGAGAAATCAGGTTTGTGGTATAGGGCATTAGCTAACAGATAATGCGATGGAGTTGGGATAGATATGGAAGGCTCCTGTAAGTATTCTAGGTGGTGGCAGGAGGTGACTCAAGTGGAAATATGCAATTATATAGAGGAGGATAGTTATTCTGTTAAGGAGGTCTATAAATGTCTCGCAGATGCAAACAGTAGTGCACCAATACAGGGGTGGGCGAAGATATGAAGTAAAACGATTCCGTCAAAGGTATCATGTTTAACCTGGAGAGTGTTACAAGACAGACTTGCGAGTATGGAGAATTTACGCAAGAGGGGAGTTCTGGGATCGGATCAGACTCAGTGCAGAGGTGGCTGCGGGCTAGAAGAATCGACAGCGCATGTATTTTTCGAACGTTCATTATTTTCAGGTGTTTGGAGTGGAATTTGCAAGTGGCTAAGAGTGAAGACAGCTTTTCACAACGAAGGTTGGAAACATCTGACCCAATTTGAAAACCTGTTGGGAGGAGGCATCAAGAGAGGCAAGTTTTTGCTGGCAATCTGGTGTGCTGGTGTGTGGAAAATTTGGAAAAACAGGAATGACAACATTTTCCGGAGCAAAAGCTGTGATATAGATAGAATCGTAGAAGAGGTGAAGATCGCATCTTGGAGTTGGCTTAGACTAAAAACTAAACTGATTGAATCTGAACTAACCGCATGGTGTATGAACCCTTTAGCATGCCTAGGTATACAGAGCTGAAACCCAAATTTATAGGGCGATCGGTGGAATTTTTATCCCTTTAGCATGTTTGAGCAAATATCAGTGGAATTTTTATCCAAGTTATTATTCTGGTTCATTGCATTGGGTGTTTGAGTTAGAAGTAACATTTCTGGGGGTTTTGTCTTTGTAGATGTCTGTTTACTGTCTGCGGTGGGTGCCTTTGCTTACTTTTTGTGATTAGCCTATGTTGGCTATGGTGGATGTATTTATGTACTGGTGGGGCTCTATCTTGCATTCCTTATGCAGAGATCATCCGTGTTCTGCGATAGAGCCATGTGGTTTCGACTTTTGTAGATGTTCTCAAGCATTTTCATAGGGTGCTCATCCTGTCAGTGGTGTCAATTGATCTTACTCTCGTCCGGCAGCTTTGAGGTGTTGGTATCAATAAAGTCCTATGGTTTCATGTCCTGCCTGTATGGTCCTTAGACCATCAAAGTATGCCTCTAGCTTGAAAAATGCAGAATTTGGCTGTCGTTTTCAGCTTCAGCTTTTATTGTTTCATGTTCCGGATTCTCGGTTTGCTCTGTGCGTGGGTCTGAATGGCAAGTGCAGGAACTCCTTCTAACGCCCTATTTGGCTGGTCTGAGTTGCTCGAGTGGGATCTTCAAACTGAATTTATCTCCGTAGGCGTGTTTGTTTTGCTGCTATTCGTTCATCTCTGTGTTGGTGTCGTCGCCTTTGTTTTGTGTAGCTGTGTAGCTGGTGTAATAATTTTTAGAACCGGTTATTTTGGATCTGAATTGTCAAGCCTTCATCTTTGCTTAGTGTTGTTGTTTCTGGAGACCCCGACTATAGTAGGGTGTGTCATGAGATAATCATCTTTGGAGGAGCTGGTAGCGCATTTTGGCTGGTGGCAGTCAGGCTCAAGTTAGCGCAGTCCTTGGATTAGGTTGTGGCAAGCCGGTTTTTGGTGTAGTTATTGGCTCTATTATGGCCAGTGGTGGATCCTTAATGAGGTTTAATTTGGGTCGGTTCTGGGCACTTATGTTTGGTAGATTGTGTTTCAATCACGTGCTGGCGTATTGGTAGTCTCAGTTTGATAGTTTTTCTTGGTTCTATCTTGAGGAAGCATTTTTTGCGTAGCATTCTGGTTTGTCGTATCTAGCAGGCTTCGGGCTTCAACCTTGTTAAGCCTGGTGCAGTGCGTAGTGGTGTTTAGTTTTTGCTGGCACCTGAGTATAGCTAAATTGATCTTGATCCGGAGGTTTTTGTAGTCCTTGGTGGGAATTTCGGATTCACCAGCCGACAGTTGATGACCTGCTAGTTCGTTGCATTTCCAAGGACTCTCACTGATATGTCAAAAATCAAATTTACCCGTGTATCTCGTCTTTGTCGGGGTGCTTCGTTGCTTTTGCTGGCTTGGTCACGGCGTTGCTTTGCTTTTATCTCAGTTGGTATTTTAACCGGCAGGTTGAGGTTGTTGGCTTAGATTGATTATGCTTGAATCAAGCTTTTTGAGTTGCAGCTTTTGGATCTCTTTGTGGTGGTGTGGCGTTGCTTAGCAGGGTGGTATTTACAATGTGTCTTTGTGGATCATATTGTTTATTGGTGTGGAACTGGGCTGGATGGTTTTTTGCAGTTGCCTTCTGATTGAGTAGGTTGCTGTTTTTCTTCTTGGAGTTTTAGGTCTGTTTTTGGGGGGTCAGAGTGTTGTTGAAGATTGTGATCTCTCTGGTCTTGGCAGTTGTATCTTAACATTGGTGTTGTTAAAGTGTGTCTTGGGTGAATACCGGTTGCTGTGATGGTGTTTCAATCTAATGTGTTTTACATTTTTGAAATGTTATGTTTGTACGTTTTAGTGGCATCCTTTATGCCAATTTATTAATAAAATTGTTTTGCCTTTTCAAAAAAAAAAAACTACTTGTCAAACTTGCTCATATTAGGCTGAATTTTTTATAGCTTCCCACTGCGAAATAACAACTAAGTTTTAAGTATCATAAGATAAATAAGTTTTTTAATAGCTATAACTAGAACTCCATTTGTCATTGGACTATTGCTCGAACTGAACATTAACCAACTATAAAATAAATCTATAAATTATAAACTATACCCTATAACCTGTAATAAAGTATTACAACGAATAATGTTGTAATAAGAGTTAGAAAAGGATAGCATCAAATGAAGCATAAAACCGGCTGTAGGAGCACTTCAAACACTGCAGAATTTCTCCTTTTCAATTTCAACGATTACAACAAATATTGAACGAAACATAAAAGGAGAAATATCAAATGAAGCAAAAAGAAAAACCTCTGAAGAGAATAATATGAACACAGGGAAGATATTCTTATGAACATCCCATGAATGTATCACAGATATGCTAAGTATCTGAAATAATGAAGCATCAACATTTTAGCTTAAGAAATGGGTAAAATTTTAAAAGAAAACATCAAAAGTAAAATTTAGACAACATGCTAAACTATTGCAAGCCAAACCAATTAAGCATTTGTATCATAGATGGAACAGATTCTATATCTGACGTAACCACAATAAGTAGATATACCAAACACGGTTACTAGCACATGAATAACAAGACTCTACCATATACCAGACCCCAATACAGAAGCAAAGCATCCCCTGCCTCAAAACAAAACTAGAAACAGGAGGTACACAGATAGAGCACCGCATACCTACCATAATATCAATGTTTATCTAAAGTTCACCAGAAAAAGAATATTCACATTGTGTTTATATTGACTAATGTTTATGGTATCGATGTATCATTTATTTACTTGTTCTCCATATCAATTAAGTCTTACTCCTCCTCTTTCCTTTGGGCAACGCCCTGCCTAAATTATAGGTGAGGTCAGTTGCATGTCTCTTTCAACGGAGGCATGACTTTGTCCCCAAGCACTAGTCGACCCAGAACTTTGAATAGCAACGTATCATTTTACTAGATCAGAGTGAGTTGTCCTATCTTAGGTGGCACCAACACAATGGACAGCCTGTTGAGCACGAGTGACTCTTTTGTCTATCTTTCTTCTAGCAGGGATTCAGCTGACTTGATTTTAGGCTGCCATACCAACTTCACCCTCTTTGTATCCTTCACAGCCGCCTTGAACCCTGTAAGTTCTGAAAAAAGATACAATGACTACTAAACTTTGGGACCAACGCAGTGGACAGTCTGCTGAACACGGGTGACTCATATATCTGCATCTCTCTCCCTGCAGAGATTCGACTGACTTGATTTTAGACCTGCCATATCAGCTTCACCCTCTGTTTATCCCTCTCAGCCTCCTTAAACCTTATAAGTTCTGAAAAAGATACCAATTTAAGCACCCAATAAAGGTAGAAAAGTCAGGAGCCTTGTAACCTCTCGGCATAAGCACCAATCTATCCACCCAATCAAAATAGAGTTTCTTATTCATAGGCCTATCAATGAGCATGAGTTGGACACTAAAATGTCTTGATTTTAACTGCCATGAGGTTAGAATCCAATACATGTTGTCCAGGAGTTTGAGTCTCGACTGCAACAGGCTGGTGCCGTGCATAATGCATTAACTGGGATGTTTTAGAAATAACCTAAGGTAGGGAATTTTCCCATGGTTGCTCTTGGCTCGCTTCCACGTTGTTTCTCGTTGAGGTGTTGCGAAATCCAATTGAAGTGGTACTGATACAGGTTATGCCTAGTTTGATGTAAGATTAGCCGATATAGACGGAAAACTTCATCATGGATACTAAATCAGCTAGTCCCCAACTGGTCTTTGAGTTCATCTTGTTGGGCCGAAGGTGTTTGCTACAGCATAAGACATCATGTTTGCTTGCTAGCGCTGTCATAATCTTCGCCTTATACATCTAGATTTTAGAAAGGTTTGGTTGGCCTACATTTGGGTGCGTTTGTATTCGCTTGACCTTACCTCGGCTAGGGGACCATTGCATGTCCGACAATTTTGGCTGACACTTTAATTAATTTAGATGTAAACAATACGTAAAGAAGCATAAGCAAAGCAAGAATGCTTTTAACATGAACTAGAATTTGTGAAGCCAATAATTTTTTATGCAGCTAAACAATTTGTAATAGAAAGTTGGTCGACAGCTCACTTACAAATAAAATCCATTATCCTTGCTCCTACATCTGGAGAATAACAATACTATCCACTTGTTGTAGGATGAACATCAATTTAGTGTTTTGTATTGTTATTCCCGCACTTAAGGAACGCAGCATAGTGCTAGTTTTGCATCAAAACTGAACAATGAGAAGAAGGGTCATAAAGAGCCCGCACTTCCCACATTAGCAATCACAAGTTGTCAAATGCATATAGTGGAGAATAAGGGTAGCGATCTCTAACTTTAAGAAGAGAATTGCCCTCTAACTTTCCCTCTGTCTCTCTCCTAATGCATACTCTCGCTCATCATGTTTCCCTCCCATTTTCTTCTTTTTCTCAACTTTTTTTCTTATGAAAATGCCTAAAGTCACCAAAGTTATAGGACCCTAAAGTAAGAGGATCCTATTCCAGAAAATAGCAGTTTGTTTAAAGTTTACTATGCAACAATGTTATAGTAACCATTATAATCACTATTTTATAAAACTTCATAACCAAACAGCATATTGCATAACAAAAGTAGCTATGCAATAACACTGAGACTCTAGCTATGCAATAACACTGAGACTCTGTTTGGGAGTTTATAAGAAATGGGAGGGAAGTGCTTTGGAAATAGGAAAAAGTTGAGGGATTTAGGCGGATAAAGTTTTGGGGGTTTAATTTGTATTCATAATACAGTAATACCAAATCACTCTAGTTTGGAAGAATTCAAAAATTGTATTGGACGAGGGTTTTTGAGGGCTTAGAATACAAAAATACAATCTAAAATAATAAGTTATGAGTCATTAGCCAAAAGTTGAGAAAAAAATCATGATAGGAATTTTAAAATGAGGAGCTAACATCAAACTCAATCATTTCAGTTTTTCAACTTCTTCAGCATGTTCATTCTCCTTTCCAGTCACAGGCTTAAGCTCCCAAAGAGGATGATACTTCATAGATGCTAACTCTTCCTTTCCAGTATCAAGCTTACACTTCTCATCTCTCAAAGAAAAATCTTGTTTAAGTCACACTAACAAGCAATATTAGAACATTAACACTTACATAGGACTTCTCCTACCCCATATTTTGTTGCATAAAAAGCCTGAGATCCATCTCAAGCTCGTGGATCCCGGATTAAGCAGGAACATCATATTTTTTCACCATCTGTTTTTGCCTACACCAACAATCTCAGGTTGCCATGCATTTAAAGCTGTATAATCTTCTCGAAGGACAACAAATCAGAATAAAAATATAAAATAAAAATAAAATACATAACAGATCACAAAACTAAAGTTATCAATGCTAACAACATTGCAAAACCAACCAAACAGTCGTGATTATTCTACCATACGTCCAAACATTCATAGCGACTAATAGTTTAATGTGAATTTTCATGGATTGTGAGTGCTCGGAAACTGAGGCGGCATCAATTACAAGTTTAAACCATAAATGAATCAATTACCAGTCCAACAAATTATTAAGTGAAACAAACTTCTGATTAAATAGAATAATGCTTAAAAAAACTGATGCATGTCTTTATTTAATCTGTCGTATTACATCAACAATCTAGATAAAAGAAAACCCTAATTAAACTAATTGGTAAATAAAATAAACCCTAGAGAAATTAAGAACTGGTGAATTTGGTGACGGCCTTTGTACCCTCAGAAACGGCGTGTTTAGCCAACTCACCGGGAAGTACCAATCTAACAGCGGTTTGAATTTCCCGAGAAGTAATAGTTGGCTTCTTGTTATATCTAGCCAAACGTGACGATTCTTGAGCGAGTTTCTCAAAGATGTCGTTGATGAAACTGTTCATGATTCCCATAGCCTTGCTGGAAACACCGATATCAGGATGAACCTGCTTCAACACCTTGAAGATGTAGATCTTGTAGGTCTCAACGCTTTTCTTGGCCTTCTTTTTCTTCTTGTCGCTTCCTCCCTCCTTCGATATCTTCTTCTCTGCCTTAGGTTTCTTCTCGGCAGGGGATTTCTCTGATGCAGGCTTCTTCTCTGCTGGCTTCTTCTCTGCCTTTGTTGGAGCCATTGATGGTGTTGGTTGGTTTGTGGTGAATGTGAAAGAGATGATCGTAGTATTAGAGAGAATGAATGATGAATGAAAATGAAGAGGAAAATTATATATAGGGATAATAAAGGTGTTCCAATTGGAAGGAATAGCCTCGCGCGGATCGATGACGTGTTGTTTTATATGTCGTTTATTCAGGTGGCTTTAACTGACGGTGGAGATTGCTCTTTATTTATTTTGTTTATAGTTGGATAATAGAATACTGAGTTCTTATTTTGGAGAATATACCATGCACCCCTATAGGTGATTCTGGCACCCAACATAATTTACTAATATCAAAAATGTTCCTTTTATTCTTTATCTCTCTCAAATTTTATATTTTTTTTCAAAAAAATTACTTTTAAAAAATAAGTAGAACGCAAAATTTTTTGTAGTATAAATAAAAAATTCAATAGATTTTTACTTATCAAAAGAAAAAGTCGAAAGTCGAGTTAAACACTCATTTAAGTTGATATATGTGTCAAGCAGTTGTGGTTGGAAGATAACAGTTAGATATGATATTCATAATCATGATCTAGTTGGAGATTTAGAGGGTCATGACATATTATGACGTCTAAAACTCGATGAAAAACAGTTTGTGAATGACATGACAAATTATCACATGGTATCGAGGTTCATAATGGTTGCATTGAAAGATATGGATGCAGATAATCTAACAATTATGCAGCTGGTGTATAAGACAAGATTGACATATCGGTCTATTATTAGAGGTTCAAACACGGAATGCAACATTTGTTGACCTAATTCATGATGAGAAGTACATGTTAGATCATAAACAGTGAGGAATTTGATATTATTGTTGATATATTATGGACACATCTTGATTTTGTGAAGCTATTGAATATGAGTTATCTGGTTTTGATCTTTGACTACACGTACAAAAATAACAATTATTGGCTCCCATTACTTGAGATTATTGGTGTTACGTCAATTAAGTTGACTTTCTCAATTAAGTTTGCCTACTTGAAATATGAAAGAGAGGAAAACTTCACATGGGCTCTAGAGAAGCTGAAGGAGTTGTTCACATCCAAGAAGTTGTTTCATAAGGTCATGGTGAGTGGCCGGGAAATTGCTTTGATAAATGTCATTGAAGTTGTTTTTTATCTTATTTACACCTCTTATGTGTGTAGAAACATGTTTTACAGGGTATTCAAGTCATGTGATCAAAGATATCATGGTTTGCTTTTGAGAATGTGCTTTTGATGATGATAACTTAAAAGAAAATTTGAATGACATCTTAAAGAAGCCTTTAAGTCAATCAAGCGGCTAAAGATGCAAGCAGACGAATTAGGGTTTGGTAATCACTGTAAACATCATTTGATAATGCCATTCAACTTAAAGATATCCCAAGCTTCATCTCCAAGAAGACTTAAGCAAGTGTTTATATGATTGGATTATTTGGCAAGACTTGAAGCTTCAAAGTGTGAAAGTGAAAGCTCGCTCAGTAGCGTCTGAGTGAATCGTATTTTGTAAAGACACGGGGGCTTTTTTGTAATGTTATATGGCTAAATCACACACACACACACTAAAACAAGTTTCAAGCCTCTATTTTCTTAAAGAAAACATCTCTAAAATATTTTGGAGATGTTCCAGTTGAATCAAAACTATCAAAATAGTTTTGAACATATTTTTAAACTATCCAATTGATTGGCATTTATGCCCAGTCGATTAGATTAGTGCAAAAGTTGTCCATAAGCGATTAGGACGTCGTCTTAATGAATGGCAATGTCTATGTATATTTTCTTTCTTTTTTGAGATTTGGTAATTGATTACTTTTTAGGCTTCTAATCAATTGGAGCAATGAGTTAATCGATTGGCACATTAAATTTTGGCTCATGGATTTTTTTTTTTTTGCCAACCATAAGCATATAAATAGAGGTCTCTACCTTCTCATTTCCACATCCAAAAAACATAAGCATCTTATCTCACTCACCACTCCCCGTGGTGGATGCTACTTGTGATTGTTAAAAGTACAATGAGTGGCAATTCCTACTTTTTCTTTTTCTTCAAAAAGTTGCCTTAGTGCTCTGAGAGTGAAAAATAGTTGTGATAGTTATTTTGGTATTCTGCAATTATTGTAATTTATTAAATAAGGTTTTATCTATTTTGTAATATCATTGAAGGAATTTGATGTTTGGTTCTTGATATTAAATGGTTAAATCTCTATTTGGTTCTTGAGATCGGCCGAGTAAAATCTTTACTTGCATTGTGAGCTCATACAGTTAAAAGTTGTGTTTGGTTTGGAGATTAGCTTGTCAAAATCTCTCATTAGTTTGGAGATTAACCTGCTAATATCTTTCGTTTGGTTTAGAGATTAACCTGCTAAAATCTCTTAGTTGGTTCGTGGAATTAGGCCGTTAAAATCTCTTAGTTGGTTTGTGGGATTAGTGTTCGCTCTCCAGGTGTCACATGAAAGTATACATGTATGTTTGATTGCAACAAGTAATAAAGATAAAGGTATCGTACCCACAGGGAGTGATATGGTTACTTGGATTAGTTTTGTATAATGACTATTCTTTCAATTTAAACATGAGCAGAGAGAGAAATAATAATTGGTAGTCACAAGTTCAGTTTCACTTAAAACAGATCTAAAACAAAGTAAAGAGAATGGTGGAAGTATATCAAGAATGATTGAGTTGAGCCATTATCCATTAATATTATAGAAGTTATTATGATTTAATGATGAGATGTGTCGTGCCAGGCAAGGTCAGAGTGATCTTGAGGTGTATCTCTATAACATCAAAGCATGCATAATAGGGCAAGTAAACAAGTCTCTAAGCCTCACTTATAACCTTAACATACGTCGTTTAATATTTTGAATTCCTTAATGATTGCAGATATCTCTAAGTTGATCAGTCAAAGAAACAAGTGTATAAACAAGATAACACATAGCAAAGCAAGGCATTCAATAATACATCATATAACATAAAAAACAACTTAATATTAACTTCACATTACTCAACTAAAAAAGGTTTAGCTCATAATGATCTGAGTACAAACTACAAACATGGTTCTCAGAAGCAACATCTCTGAATAAATAATGAAAAGGAGATATAAACCTAAGAGTAACTTGGAAATGTCTCGAGATGGATGATCTTCAAGAGATGCTTCCAGTCGCACCAAAACTCAGCAGTAGGCACAGGATTAGGTGAGAAGATGAAAACTTTATCAACTCTCCACTTTCCTCACACGTTGTATCTTCTGTATTTTCTCTTGGAATTGTCGAACCTCCTTTTCAATCTCTTCAAGGTACTATTTATAGACTTAAGCTGGGTTTTTTGGTGCATTGGATCATAGGCCTTAGTTTTTAAGGAAATCACTTCAAGCCCATGTAGAAATTAGCGTCAACACTTCATTCTTTCTGTTTAGCTAACAAGAAACCGAGTACAAGGAGACAATGGTAGGGGACAAGGTGTAATGTGGCAGACTGCTACAACAGAGGTGCAGGCGGCATTGCGCAGTTTTCACAGCGTACTATTGTACCTTCTTTTGTCTTATAGTGCCATGCAACCTTATCCCTCTTTGCATTCAAATATTTTTCTCTTTTCTGCCCAGCAAAGACTCCCTCCAATTTTCAATTGCCATTTACGCTTTCCCTTGAAGCTAGCTGATTTCATTGTTAATTTCCCTTTTTTCTCTAAGTCCATCTTCTTTCTTCATCTTGTGCTCCTCGCAACAGACTATTGTAGTCTTGCCTTAGCTTGACAGTGTTAACCTTCACACCAAAAACACATTAAAACTACATAAGAGAGCACATATTGTGCTCCAAGCTAAACTTGCAAAAATAACTAAACTATCCATAAGATGATTAAACGTTGCAAAAATAACTAAGCGACGTGAAAAGAAGATGATTTAACTAATTGTTCGTACTTTGAGATATTTTGGGTCATAGGCGGCCGAAGAAAAAATATCTTATGGATTTCCAACTGGTGAATCCATGTTATTTTGATATAAAATATTATGTTCTTTTAGGATTAATAAACATCTTATTCTATGAAAGTACTTTGATAGATTCTAATGAACACCTGGCATGATTTAACGAGATGTGTTCATTTTGCAATCAAATTGGAGTAAGTGAAAGCCAAAAGAGACTTCGTATGTTTGCCTTAACACTTACTGGACGGGTTAAATACTAGATACAAACACTGATGAGTGGAGCGATAACTACTTGGGAGGAGCTCGAGAAATTGTTTCTCAAGAGTTTCTACTCGACCAATATGTGTGTGGATAAGATTGATTACATTACATGGTCTGAGCAATGAGATAGTGAATCTAATTACAACATGTGGGAAAGGTGTACATTAATTATTAAATGTTGTCATTTATATAACTTTGATGATTTAATGCAGGTAATATATTTTATAAAATGGCATCAATGAGCATATCTGATGGCGAGTGTAACCCATGCAGTGGAGGTCTGGTGTCCATTGACCATATCTAATGGCGAGTGTAACCCGTGCAGTGGAGGTCTGGTATCCATTGACCATATCTGATTGGGGAGTGTATTCTACGCAATGGAGGTCTAGATCCCATTGATAATATTTGATGAAGGGAAAGTCCATACAGTGGATGCCTGGTATCTATTGACCATATCTGGTATATAGAATAGTCCGTGTAGTAGAGGTCTGGTTTTTCCATTGACCATATATGACGGATAAGTTAGTAGATCCTTGTGATCGATGTTGAGCTAATCACCTTTGTGTTACAGTTTACATTCCCGAATAGTGATTCATTGAGTTATGTGAACTCGTGTTGTGTGTTTCCATACTAAGCGTATACTCCATTAGACACTTAAGCACTTGTTCTATTATGTAAGTGTACACAAGTAGGACGAAGATGAAAGGCTTAAGTCAAGAATCAGTAAGAGATCCCTTTAGAGTCGAGTGGACCCATAGAATAGGGGAACTCACTACGATTATTATTTCACCCTACTATTGTTGTTGTTTTTCAGGTAATTCTTTGCAAGTTAAAGGCAAGGACAAGATTGTCTGATGATTTTTTGAATACTTAGTTATCGTGATCTTCCGCTATGGATTATATGCAATGAGGATATTATACATAGATCTTAGTTTTTGTTTAGGAAATATTGTATGTCATGTGCCATACATTGTATTTTACGTTATGGACATGTATATAATGATACTGTTAGACACTTGTGTTATATTAGTACCAATTAATATTTTGTTTAATGTATTTTCTAGATGTATATTATACGGGGTGTTATAATTGGTATCAGAGCATATTGATTCTCGATCCAGCCTTAAAATCTCATAAGTAAGTCAATCTTGCCTCATATATGTATTTCGCCAACATGATTCTTATTGTCATGGTATGTAGTATTGGGCCTGATCAACCTAATTCTATCTATGTGGTAGGTAGGATCATGGTTGAGCGACCACGAGGACTCTGGAGGTCTAGTAGTATTTGTGCTTAGTGTGTCGGACTAGACCAAGAATTTTGGAAGTATGGATAACTGGTGAGCTTGGTTGAAGTCGTAGTAAGAGTGGAGATTCAAGTGATATAACAAGTGTAGAGTAGGGCACAGTTCAAGTCATCTGGTAGCAAAAGAGGAGTGGAAATCTTAAAGGTTTCTAGAGAATTAATCCACCTGAATTCGAAAGGAGTTTGAACTTTTAGTAGCACAAGAGTGACCCAGTGGTATGGAATAAGTATTACAAGTAATTCCATACAGTGAGGGAAGAGCGCTAGTCTTTTTGCACGTGTGCCACAAGGATTAGAGGTGTCTCAGATAGTAAGGTCAATATACCATATTGAATGAACGGGAGCACTTCAGAAAGTATTCTATGGAAATTATATATTTTTCTATAGTTTGGAGACTCGAAAGGCATTGGGATTCAACAACTTCGTCAAGAGTATATGGCAGTAATGGAATATGTGGAAAGGTTTGAGATTACGATTGCTTACTCCAAAAGAGTCATTTATACGACAAACGAAGGGTAGAAGATAGACCAATGGTACCAAGTCTTAGAAGGAGATTGGATTTAAGGAAGTTCAACAGAGATTTAGTGATAGTATGAGACCATTATGGAAATGTTGAGTTACCTAAGGAACAATTGAAAGAGGTTATGTCAGAAGAGAAAGCTTTACCTTAGAGCCAAAAGCGTGTATCAGTAGTATATTGGTCACAAGTCTGTATGTTGATTTTCTCATGTTGGGGTAGTTATGGATCATGAGATATACTACACTGCATGAACTTGTAAGTAGTGGCAATATTTTTTAGTTGTAACTCATCCAAATATTGTACCTCTGTATGATGAAGTGTGTAGTAGATGTTTGGTCCAGAAGAGAATCCAAGTCGGTAAGTGCGTGAGAAAGTCAAGGTTCTTCACGAGTGTGTATTGTTTGTTTGTCAAGAGTGGGAGTGGGAGAACTGTTTGTTATATGTGAATGGTATGAGTATTCCAAATTAATCTTTTGTTGAACAAGAAAGTCTATTATCTTGATTATCACAAAGGAATCAAGTGAATGAGTGAATGATGGTATGCTTATGTTGTAAAATCATATGGGGGAAACTATGTTGCTACTAATTCGTGAAGTTGAAGTTGTGATAAGATGTTTACCCAAGATTTTCACGAGTTGTCTTACCCATGACATGACTCACCTGAAAGAAGATTTATTTCAACTGGTATTCGGACTGTGGGCAGAGTTCCATTAAGCTAAAAGAAAGTTGACTACTGAACATGTGTTGGTTTTCCATATCCTAGTAAATATTTGGAAGCGTATTATGATGCCTTTAAAAAAGGACTAGGCAGAGTCCTTATGCAAAAAGGGGTTGAGTGTAGCGTGTGTACCTCGACAACTGAAAACTTATGAAGAGGTTTATTTGACACGTAACCTTAAGTTAACAGTTGTTGTTTACCTCTGAGGATTGGTAAAGTTGAAATAAAATATTATCCGAGTAAAGAAGTTAGATTGGTGAATGGATTAAGTAAATTGAAAATGTATAAGGTTGGATCATGATATTAAGGTATGAATTGTTAAAAGAGTTTTGTAATATTAACTTTCTATTACATAGACTCTGACTAGTGTATTTATGGGAAAATTTGAATATCACTTTTTTTTAGATAAGGGATTTGTCATAATCAATTTTGATAAGGAGGAATTGGACGAGACTTACTGAGTGGTGATTTTTAGGAGATTGGTTCAATGCCTTATTAATATGTTGGTATGATATAAGTGGTAAATCATAGTATGACATTAGGTAGTTCGCTCAGATGCATGGTCTCAGAGGTAGATCCCGTGGGAGTGGTATCAGATGTACACAATGTTACCATACTCTATCGATAAGATTCGTAAGTTATCCTTCTAGGAGAGAGAGTGGGAATGAGATGACCCTAAAGTTAAGCATGTAACTTATACTATATATTTGTAAGAACACGAGCTAGGGTTTCCATGAGATGGAGCAGGATGATCCAAATGACCATTTGTAGGTAGGAAGTGTGATATCATCCCAAGTTGTGTATCTGAATTATGTGATCCTTTGAGTAGTGTTAGAAACTCACATTTGCATCTTTAATGGGTTAAAATCCCATGGAAGCATTATCCTATTGATGATTCTAAATTCCTTAATGGTATTGTTTTGTTAGTTGGTTGAAATCTCGTGTCAACAGAACCCCATGAGTGGGTCAGAACCCCATAAAAGGTTTCAAATAGAATATAGCAATAAGAATCGGTTATTGTCAAACTAATTTGGATTAATTGCAATCAGCACATGATCATCCAGAATGTTATACATTATTATGGTCGTAGTTGTGTTACTCCTGCTTATCTATATTTCAGTAGGTGTTGGTCTTATTTTCAATATTTGTGTGTCATAGAAAAAATTATTCTACCGGTGGATGTCGATAAGGTTCTAGTGCTATTTTGGGTGGTAGGAACTCTAGAGGACAGGTGTAATTTTTTATGAAGATTGTAATTTAACCAGTAGTTCTTGTAAATATCATGTGTTCCACGTTATTTGAATAAGAGCGGCACAAAGGAAATTGATGGATGGAAGAGCTCAGTAAAGTTCATGGAAGATCAAGTAGGTGATCACTCTTAGGATTGGAAGTAAGATACTTTCATGCCAAGTGTGTGATATCTTATTGGAGTAATGTAGAGGAAGTGAGGCGTTAGGGGTGTGTGTGTGCAGTTAGTACACAGTATTAAGCCAGGTGAAGTTTGGTAAGAATATTAGTAGTTGAGTGGTAAGGTCTCTTGAATTGTTAAGGGATTTATAAGAGAAGAGTTATCGGTATTGCTTGTATGTAAGGAATCAGTAGTTAACACCACAAGGATTTAAGAGTGTTGGATATCCAATCAAAATAAGGTGCAACGATTATGAATTTGGTTAACTCACTGCAAGGAAGAGTAAGTCACAGACTCCGAGTAGATATGTGACCAAACATATCAAAATGGCATATCAGAAGAAGTAAGATGTAAAAAGGTTAGAAGTTAATCAAGGATTGGAAATAAGAGTATGACTAGATCAAGAAGTTTTGAGAAGTCACAAAAGAATGAACATTTCCAGTGAGAAGCAAGGTGGAAGATCGAGTATGTTAGAGGGTTGAACCCAAACAAGTCGAGTGTTTCCTTTCTTTAATTGGAAGAAATTTAGGGACAAAATTCAATTTAATGGGAGGAGAATCTAATATCCCATATTATCCTAAGTGTTATATTAGCTGTCAGTTGTTGTCAGTTGGGACATATTGAGTTCCTAAATACTCTATTAGTTATCAGTTGGGACAAATAGAGTAATTAGTGGACTCAAATGAGATTAATCCTTACTTAATTAGCTTGATGAATTAATTGATATAAAAGTTATTTTTTTAAAATAATTGTACACATTTATTTTTAGTGTATTCGATCAACCCAACCCAAACCAATGTGTTGTTTCTCAGTTTGGTTCGATTTGGGCTTTATCGCAAAAGTGTACAGATCCAATCCAAACCAATCCATATATGTTTAATCGGTTTGCGCATCAGATTCTCTCAAAATCGAACGAAAGCGGTCCGCGAACATCCCTAGAATTAACTATGATAAAAAGTGAGGTGAACCTAGGTTACACATAGGTGAATGAATTAGAAAGATAATTTAGATTATGGTAAATAACTAGTTTGTGATACTCGAATGTAATAGGTGTCTAGGTGTGCATCCATGAGTGAGTAGTCGCTAGAGATGAGTAATCCCATCCACGAGAATGTCGGAGGCATAAATGGGGAATAATGTCATAGTTGCGATTCAACGAGCTTGTATGGAAACATTTTATGTTATATGGTGATTTTAATATAATCACATGGAATTGCACATAATCCTATGATGGTTGTGATATACCCATATGGAGGTTATTGAGACTAATCACGTATTTGGGAATAACCCTCATTCATGCTTGTCCCGAGTTTAATACATATATAGTAGTAACTGGGAAAGACGAATCATTGAGACAGGTGATTGTAAATCTGTTAAGCGTATTCCACACAATGGAGGTCTGGACTCTATTGACATTATCTATTAGATGATGAAATCCATATAGCAGGTGTCTGATATCCATTAACCAAATCTGGTGGAAATGGCTTGGTGTTTTACTTTTAGTGGATGTCTGGTGTCCATTGACCATATATGATGACGAGTGTAAGCCATGCAGTGGAGGTTTGACGTCCATTGACCATATCTGATTGGGGAGTGTATTATACAAGTAGAAGAGAAGATCAAAATTATTGTATCTTGGAGTTTAAGCCAAGTTGAAAAGATTATTCAAACTTGTATTTATAATTTGTATTGATCACTAAGTGTGTGGTGAAATTTGTTTGTAATAGAAACGGGTGTGCTCTCTAAGTATTGTAAGAATAAAGTGGTATGATTTCTTGTTTTGTGATAACCATAATAGTGTTGGTGATTATGGGGAAAATGTCTTTTGAATTAGTTTGATTCAGTGTCCACCATAGGTTTGATGTTTATGCTAGAAGATTGTAAGAGAAGACTTGGTGTAAGGTTTGTACAAATATCTAGCGTAGTGAAATCTCTCACGGGTTGTGAGGGGACTAGACGTACCCTTGTTTAAAAGGGGAATTAATATACATCCTTGTGTCTTTTATTTTTTATTGTACTTTATTTTTCCTGCATATTTGTTTATTTGTTCATCACAACTTTATAGAAAAGTAAGAACATAAGAATCATCGCTTAAAAATGAGAAAAAGTTTTAAAACCTAATCCACCTCCTTCTTAGGTTGCATTATATACTTACCGTTTTATCAATTTATATGCGTTTTTCTTATTTTGCGTAAACGTTCTTTGTTATTAGGGACAAGTAAAACTTATTTTGAGATAAAAACTCAACTAAGTTTGAGGTGGAGAAAATTAAAAAACGAAAAGAAAAGAAAAGAAAAAGAGAGATATAGAGATATTTTTGAAATTTTCCATAGGATATGGTCGCACCCTCTTTTTATAGTAGCACGATTTGAATTTCCTCGTTGTTATCATGTCGTCGCGCTCCATTCCTTTTGTGGCGCGATTTGATCGTTGCAGACCAAACAGTTACTTGTTTGGGATTGCGTCGCTCTTATACATATTCCAACGTGATTAAGCCATTGTGCATCGCAAAGGAAGTTGGAATTACGAAACTATAATGCTATTCCAAAGTGCTATGGGGCAAAAAACTATAAAAAAAAGGATAATTTCCTCCATTCTTCTCTTTGATTGTCGACATTTAAAAACCTAAGAGTGTGTTTGGATGAGGTAATTTGAAATTTTTAGAACATTTAAAATTATAATCAATTCAAATTATTCAATTGAAATTCATTCATTTTTTTAAAATTCTTTTGTTTGAATGGAGTATTAAAACGATTCATTTTTATATTTTTGGGGTCATTTTCATAAATTTAAAAACTTTTGGGTCAAATTTAAAATATAAAAAATAGAAACCAATTCGCAATTTTAAAAACTTAAAGGGACCAATTTGTAAAATTTGAACATTTTTAGAGACTTATTTGCAATTTTTTGAAAATTTTGGAGGTGAATATGAAATTTTTATAAAATTTAAGAACTATCTTGCAAAAATTGAAAAATTAATAATAAACAATTTAACATTTGTGTTATATATAATGAAAGAGCAATTTTAAATTCTTTCCTTATTCATGTCATTTGAAATTTCTAAAATTTAACTTAAATAACATACTTCATAAATTTACATTATTTTAACAATTCTCCATATTTTTTATCCAAACAATAAATTTTGGTCAAGTTATTTTAAATTCCTTCAAAAAATTATTTTTTTCTCATTAAAATGTTTTTTCCAAACACACTTTAAGAGTGTTTTTGGATGACGTAATTGAGAATTTTTAAGAAATTCAAAATTCTAAGCAATTTTAATTGTTCAATTGAAATCCATTCATTTTTAAATTCTTTTGTTTGGATGAAGTATTAAAATGATTCATACATTTTTGAGGCCATTTTCATACATTTAAAAACCTTTTAGCCAAATTTAAAATATGAAAAATAGGAACCAATTTGTAATTTTTAAAAATTTGAAGGACTAATTTATAAAATTTAAAAATTATTAGAGATTCGTTTGCAATATTTTGAAAATTTTAGGGTAAATTTAAAATTTTCATAAAATATAAGCACAATCTTGCAAAATTTTAAAAATTAATAATAAGAAATTTAACATTTGTATTATATGGACAAAATGAACAATTTTAAATTTGACGTTTTAGTGTAATTTGAAATTCCTTAAATTTAACTTGAATAAAATATTTCATAAATTTATATCATTTTAACAATTCTCTATATTTTTTATTCAAAAATGTATTTTGATCAATTCATTTTTAATTCCCTCAAATAATTTCGTTCCTTCGTTAAATTACTTCGTAAGAGTGTGTTTGGATGAGGTAATTGAGAATATTTTAATAAATTCTAAATTCTAAGCAATTCAAATAATTCAATTAAAATTCATTCATTTTTAAATTTTTTTGTTTGGATGAAGTATTATAATGATTCATCGTTAAAATTTTCCGATTATTTTCATAAATTTTAAAATTTTGCTACCAAATTTAAAATATGAAAAATAGAGACTTATTTGCAATTTTTAAAAATTTGAAGGATCGATTTATAAAATTTAAAATTATTAGAAACTTATTTGCAATATTTAAACAATTTTGAAGTGAATTTGAAAATTTCATAAAATATTAAGACAACCTTGCAAAATTTAAAAAATTAATAATAAACAATTTAACATTCATATTATATTGAGTTTATAATTAATTTCAAATTCTTTATCATTTTAAATCTCTTAAA
Source organism: Lathyrus tuberosus (assembly GCA_022829125.1). NCBI lineage: Eukaryota > Viridiplantae > Streptophyta > Magnoliopsida > Fabales > Fabaceae > Lathyrus > Lathyrus tuberosus. The sequence continues at coordinate 4,421,795 of JALAZF010000397.1, forward strand.
TTTAATTTGAATAAAATATGTTATATATTTATATCATTTTAACATTTCTTCATATTTTTTTATCCAAACAATCAATTTTAATCAAATCATTTTAAATTCTTTAAAAAAATTATTTTCTCTCGTTAAAATACTTGATACAAAAAATTACCTCCCCAAATGTAGCAGGTAACACTCAATTACATTGATAGATCGACAATAGCTAATTGCCTTGATGGACAATGGCAAGCAAATGTAAGTACCTTCATCACCAATAAAAAGATAATTTCTGAATACACCACCCAAGTTTTTTATACACCACATGAAATTATTTTTTCCCCCCAGTTCCAGATGTGCACATTCGGACGCACCGTTTTTTAAAAAAACGTTGCCTTGTTTCGGATGTGCAAATTCAAAATGACAAGTTACGCGTATTCCGGATGTACACATCCGAAAAAATGGCTGAAACTTAAAAAGGTATAATAATAATATATTTATTTTAAGAAATAATAATAATATGTATTTTAAAAGAATAACGATCAACAGTAAAACATTACTTCTTTGACGTTATCCGAACTCCCAAATTTATTCTCAAAGATTGTAGGACAAATCAAGATCAACAGTAAAACATTACTTCAATTTATCAGAATGCCGAAGACAACCATTATATTGACGGAGAGACTCCAACCCTAGAGTTTGTTATAACTTCTTATGACATTACTGCTACTGGTGCACCAGCCACATTACTTATTTTCAATAACGAAAAGAATTTATCTCCGAAATATATTGAGTCCATTTGTAGTGTTGGACGATCAACAAATAAAGATATCAGGAGTAATGGTTACACTGGAGAGAAAGGATCAACAAAGTTTTCTATTCAAGAGATACGAAGAACAAAGTTTTCTATTGGAGAGATACGAATAACAAAGTTTTCTATTGCAGAGATACGAAGAACAAAGTTTTCCATTGAAGAGATACGAAGAACAAAGTTTTCTATGAGCGGGAAATCTAATCTCTTCTCGCTCCCCTCATTCGAATGTATATTAACTTGCGATGATATATTAACGTATGCGACTAACCGACAAAACCGATTTTAAAAAAAAATAAAGTTATGTTATTTTCCAGATCTGCAGTTCCAGAATTTAAACAAATAAAGTTATACTATGTTTTCGGTTGTGCACATCTGGAACACATCAATGTTTTTAAAAAAAACGGTGCATCCGAATGTGCACATCCGGAATCAGGAGGCAAAAACGAAATTTCACGTGGTGTATAAGAAACTTGGATGGTGTATTAAGAAATGGTCAATAAAAATTAGAGTGAAAGGAATGTAAAATATGTTAGCAACGTGTATAATAAGGAACAATCAAAGTTCTTTTAAGCTCTCAATAAGCTAATTGTGTTGCTCCTCATTTCAATTATATAGAGGAACTATTAGTTGAGCTACATGGTTTTTCTTTTTCCTTCTCTAAATTGGATTTAACATTGGTTATCACCAAGTATATTTGTCAAGCATGAAGATATCCATAAAATGATTTTTCATACTCTTGAAAGGCATTATGATTTTTTATCAATGCCCCTCGAATTGATTAACCTGCCCTCAACTTTTCATCCCCGACAGACAAAATTTTAAATCAGTGTTGAGAAAGAATGTGTTGGTGTTTTGATGATAGATTAGTTTATAGTTATAACTGGAACTCCTGTGTACAACACTTTGATTGCAGTCCTAGAAGTGTTGAAAACAAATGGACTATTTGCAAACAGGGAGAAATTCACATTTGCTAACTCAAGTATGAAATATTTTAGGCCATGTGATGAGATACATGAATTGTAAATATAATTTTTATTAATTAAAATCCAAAATATTACATCAAGAATTGATATAACCGAAACCCCTAATCTAACCTATCAAACTAAACCCTAGAGGATAAAACAAAACAGATAATTCAAGAACTGGTAAATTTGGTGACGGCCTTGGTACCCTCGGAGACGGCGTGTTTGGCCAACTCACCGGGAAGAACCAATCTAACGGCGGTTTGAATCTCCCGTGAAGTAATAGTCGGCTTCTTGTTATACCTAGCCAAACGAGAGGATTCCTGAGCGAGTTTCTCAAAAATGTCGTTGATGAAACTGTTCATGATTCCCATAGCTTTGCTGGAGATTCCGATATCGGGATGAACCTGCTTCAGCACCTTGAAGATGTAGATCTTGTATGTTTCGACACTTTTCTTGGTTCTCTTCTTCTTGTCACTCCCTCCTTCCTTCGAGATCTTCTTCCCTGCCTTGGGTTTCTTCTCCGCAGGGGATTTCTCTGCTGCGGGTTTCTTCTCAGCTGGCTTCTTCTCGGCCTTTGTTGGAGCCATTGATGACGATGACGTTGATTGTTTACTGAGTTGGTGGAGTAAGTGAAAGAGAGGTGATTGAAGAGAACGAGTGATTGACGATAATGAAAAACGAAGAGAAATTATATATAGGGTTAAAGAAGGAGTTCTGATTGGAAAGAAAGGTATCACGCGGATCGATGATGTGTCCTGTTTACTTTTCGTTGATTAAAATTGATTTAACTGACGGTGGGGATTACACCTTATTCATTTTGCATGGAGCTCCCCTCCCCCCCCCCCCAACCCCCTCTCTTCTTCTTTTTTTTATTTTTTAAAATTTCTCTGTTTGTATTTATTCACAAAAAGTGGTTTTTTTTTAAATTCCCACTTTCAATAAAACGAAAAAAAATTTAAATTTTCAGTAGTTAAAACAAAATATTTTATACGATTTTTTTTATAAATTGTTGAAAGTTTGTATTTATACTAGAAATATTAGAATTTTCGGTGTATTTTGGGAAATATATGCAATTATACTAGAATTTGTTAAATTTTCGATACTTCATTGAGATGAAATACAGACAATTCTGATAATTTTCAAAAATTCCAAAATTTATCAGAAATTGCCAAATTTTTAGGATACCAGAAGGCTCGTCAACGAATTCCGAATCGGAAGGCTCGTCAACGGATTCCTGTGAAGATTATACATAATTATTCACCATAGACGTTGTAAGTTTACTTTTCAGCCTTTTCTAGATTTAAATGTTTTTTCGTCTGTATGTTATTGATAATTCTGTCTTCATATAATGTAAATGACAGATATTTCAGTCCCGATCTGAAGTATTAGCATGGACACAATTTATTGGTAAACAACATGGTATTATTGTTGTCATTGTTCGTTCTTATACCGCAAATGGTATACAAAGGAGGAAAAATAAGTTGATTATAGGTTGTGAGAGAGGTGGAAACTACAAAAGAAAGAATAAATCTGAAAGCAATGACATTTATAGTATTAAAATTAAATGTCCTTTAGGCTGAGAACCGTAATGGATGTTGTATATGTTTCATTTTGTTTTATTTAATTTTTGGCCAACTGTTGATTAACGACTGTGCATCGTGATCCTACAGGTATCGGCCACCCCTACTTGAAATTGTTGGTGTACGTTAATGAAGTTGACGTTTTCGGTTGGCTTTAGAACATGAAAGGAAAGAGAAGCTCACATGGGCGCTAGAGAAGCTCAAAGAGTTGTTCTTTTTTGAGAATTTGCTACCACAAATTGTGGTGACGAACTGGGAACTAGCACTGATGAATGCCATGGAAGTTATGTTCCCAAATTCAACCCAACTATGGTGTGTGTTCCATGTTTTAAAAAAATGTTAAAACAAACTGTGGCGAGTATGTTATATCTGAAAGGAAAGAGCATGACATGGATCTATGGAACAACATCATGTATTCAAATATGAAGACTAAGTTTGAGGAACACTTGAAGCACTTTCATGTAGTTTGTGATGATATTCCTTTATTTGTTAACTATGTGAATGACACATGGTTGACACCATATAAAGAAAGGTTTGTCGCTGTTTGGATTAATCGCGTTACTCATTTAAGGAACACAACAGCGAATAGGTACATGTTCCTTACACTTCACATTAACGCTTATTTGATGTTATTAGAGTACTAAACATAATTTAACATATTTTTCCTTTAGGTTGGAGTCTGCTCATTGGAGACTTAAAAACATGTTATCTACAAGTCGAGAGATTTGTGCCGAAATTGGGATGTTGTGAAGATGTTGTGAATGACATGTTTAAATTGTAGTTACGATCAATCAGGGTTTCGTTTCAAAAGATTATTATCAACATTGAGCATCAGTATAACACTTCATTCTACTATAGATTGCACGGATTCGTTTCTAGACGATGTACACAACACATTAGAAATGAGCTGGAATGGATAAAATTTGTTGGTGGCAACCAAGATGCATGCGATGGCTTCATTAGAACAACACATGGGTTACCATGTACATGTCAACTTGTCGGTTTTCAAATACAAGGTGATGTTGTTCCTTTAGAATCAATTCATGCATTTTGAAAGAAAAAAAGTACACATTAAAGAGCAAGAGGTCCATGTTGAAGATAGTGGAACCCAGATGGATTTAGAGGTTGAGTGTGAAGTGTTAAAGAAATATTTTAGTACTTTGGATATTGTCGACCAAAGGGTGTTGAAGAAAAAAGTTTTGGAACTAGCACATCCATCCACAACTTCTATGTGTCCACCGCCGATAAAATACAAACCAAAGAGGGGGCCAAGAATAACATAAAGGGTTAAGAGATTGATGTGCATCGTGATGCTTCACAGAGGGAGTATGTTGTGGGGTCGCAGGGTAGTCAGACTACCCAAAAATCATGCACGAAACCAAATGCAAGTCAATGGGAAACTATGCCTCCTGTAAGTCAATTATCCACCAAATCTTCAAGAAATGTCTACTTGTCTTAGTTTCTTGATTTCCTTCATGCATATATTAATGACATTGTCGATGTAGACAACCATGGAGTTGTGGTTTTCGTGTTATTGTTGTTCAACTTGGATAGGGTGAAGAGTCATGGTCTTTAGCCCAGACGCACTTAGATACTCAAGTTCGCCAACATCCTAAAATGTATTCCAAATTATTCTATGACACGATAGATAAAGTTAGGAGTGTGTTACGAGTATCTACCATATGTGTGCAGGATGTGGGTAAATGGATGAAGATTCCTGATATGGTCACCCTATTGCTTCCTGATACAATTTTGTATTTGTCTCCATATACATGGCTCGTAGCATCATTTTTCCCCTCTTGTAGTTGATCCACCTATGTATACAAGTAGGCAGAAAATCATTGTTGTTAGTTTTATCAACAACAATCATTGGGTTCAGATAAAGTTGAAACCTGATTATTCATTGCCTCCTGTCATTGGTCGTTAGAGAGATAACTGTACTTAAAAGGCAAAAGCATGGTAAATGGCATTTGTGGGACGTATTAGGCACTGGGAAGACAAAGTTAGGAAGTTATCGTAGTTTGTTTTGTATTTATATATGTAGCACATTTTGGAATTTTATGTATATATTTTATCGGGTAGTTGTTTTATCTAGTTATTTACTTAATAAATTAATGCAAAAAACTCGGTAGTATTGTTGGAGGTCATGAAAGAATCACTTCTTTTGCTGGTAGGTAAGATCGGGAGGTAAAACATCGGCAACAAGGTAGTTGATGTAATCAGCATACCAAGGCACCGATGATTTTGCTACAATAATAACTTTCTCAGGTGTTTTCCTAATACCAGAGTTGTACGCCTCAAGGAAATCAATGATATGGGTATAACGATGGGCCTCGGCTCTGACAAAGGCTACCAGCCAGTCATATGGAAAGTAATCATTAATCGAAACATCATCACTATTATCATTATTAATCCTCAACATGTGATCCGCCACCACACATTTTGTTCCTTTCTTGTCCCGAATCTCTATGTCGAATTCCTGTAGCAGTAGGATCCACCGAATTAGTATAGGCTTTGCATGATTTTTGATTAGTAGATATATGAGGGTAGTTTTGTCGGTGTAAATGATAGTTTTGGATCCTATATGGTAAGACCTAAATTTATCAACAACGAACACACTTTTCAGAAGCTTTTTTTCTATAGTATGATAGTTAATTTGATCTTCATTCAGCGTCTTGCTAACATAATAGATAGCATGCAACTTTTTATCTTTATGTTGTCATAGAACATCACCTACTGTATAATCAGACGCGTCACACATAATCTCGAAAGGTTCACTCCAATCAAGAGGCTGCATAATAGGTGCGGAGAATAGTCTGCTCTTTAATAATTGAAAGGACTCACGATGGGGTTCATCAAAGATAACTATATGTCCTTTATCAACTAGCCAATAAGGGGTGTGGTTATCTTTGAGAAGTCCTTAATGAATCGCCGATAAAAACTAACGTACCCAAGGAAGTTCCGGACTTCTCGAACGGTCTTTGGAGGATGGAAATTTTAGATAACCTCGATTTTTGCTCTATCAACCTCAATACCTCTCACAGACACTAAGTGTATGAGAATAATGCCATTTTTCACCATGAAGTGGCATTTCTCCCAATTAAATACAAGATTCACCTTAACACAACTCTCTAAAACCTTCTATAGATTCACTAAAAAAATTATCAAAACTAGATCCACGCATGGAGAAATCCTCCATAAAGACTTCCATAATGACCTCTATAAAATTAGAAAAGATCCATCATGCATCTTTGAAAAGTGGCAGGAGCATTACATAGCCCAAACAACATTCTCCAGTAAACGAAAATGCCATAAGGGCATGTAAAGGTAGTCTTTTCTTAGTCACTTGAGTGTATCGGGATCTAGAAAAATCTAGAATATAATCCAATTAGCAAAAATGTGAGTGCCTAGCTAGGCGCTCTAACATATGGTTGATAAAAGGAAGCGATAAATGGTATTTCCTGGTTGCTTTATTCAATTTTCTGCAATCTATACACATCCTTCATCCAATTACCGTGCATGTAGCTAAAGAATCACCTTTCTCATTCTTAACAACAATCATACCACCTTTCTTCGGTACCACATGTACTAGACTTACCCACTCACTATCTGAGATGGGATAGATAATTAGTCATCGAGAATTTTCATGACTTCCTTCTTAACAACCTCACTCATGTTGGGGTTCTTCCATCTTTAGTGCTCTCGAGAGGTTTTAGAATCCTCTTCTAACATTATCTGGTGCATGCATAGAGATGGGTTGATTCTCTTGAGGTCACTCATGGTGTATGACAATGCCACGAGATATCTCTTTAGAATAATAAGAAGTTTATCAGTCTCTTCTCTACCAAGGTTAACATTGACAATGACAGGGAGATTAAGTTTAGCATCTGAGAATTCATTTATAAGGCTATGAGGTAATTCCTTAAGCTCAACTTTTGGATGTTATGTGCTGGGCATCAGATTGGGGGTAAGGGCGAGGCACTGATCTAGACATTCATCTAACAATATCTCAGCTCTGGCTTCCTCTATGTCTGATGTAGTAGGCGCAACTGGCTCTTAAGCAAGTGGTGCCTATAACGACAACTCTTTTAAAAATTCATCGATGATGTCCACAAAGCAACATGTATCATCGATAGCGGGAGCTTTCATAAAATTGGAAAGAATGAACTCAATTTTCTCTTCACCGACCTCAAAAATAATTTTCCCTCGTTTCATATCAATAATCGCACCAACGGTGGCTAAAAAGGGTCTTCCTAATTAGATTAGAATGTTGGAGTTTTCCTTTATGTATATCACTACAAAGTCTGTAGGGATGCACAATTGGTCGATCCTAACTGGAATATCTTCCAGAATACCTACGGGAAACTTGACTGAACGGTCAGCCAGCTGAAGGGACATCTTAACGGGCTTTAAATAACCTAAATTTAGCCTCTTACGGATCGAGAGAGGCATCAAGCTTACGCTAGCTCTTAAATCACAAAGGGCCTTGTTGATGACATATTTTCCAATTACACAGGGAATTAAGAAAATCCATGGATCTTTCAGCTTTGGTGGCACATTGATTTGTATGATGGCACTGCATTCTTCAGTGAGTGTCATTGAACTGTCAACGTCAAGCTTCCTCTTATTGGATAAGATCTCTATGAGGAACTTAGCATAAGAGGGCATTTGTGTAATGGCTTATGAGAAGGGAATAGTAATGTGGAGTTACTTCAAGAGCTCCATGAACTTTTTAAATTGACCCTCAGTATTAGACTTAGCAAGTCTCTGAGGGTATAAAATGGATGGCTTATAGGGGAGGAGGTATATACGGTTGTTCCTTCTCAACTGTTTCCTTAACTTTGGGTGTTGATCCATTAACAACTTCTGGTTCTTTTACTGGGGTACTATATGTGACTATCTTTGGTTGTCTCTCAACTCTTCGTCCTATCGTCGAGTCTTTAACTCTATGATCAACTAGGTCGTCTAATTTCGTCCCACATCGCAGTGTGATGGCATTAACATGGCCTTTTGGGTTGGGTTATGGTTAGCCTAGAAATATGCCAGCTTGGGAAGTAATGGCTGCTTGTTGCTAGGTTACTTGTGAGATTTGAATACCAAGCATATTATTATGGATAGCCACGGCATCAACCTTATTCTCTAATTGTTTGATCAACTCATTAGTATGAACCTTCTAGTTCATAAATTCCTTGTTTTGTTGGGTATGAGACATGACAAAATTTTTCATCATTAGCTCCATATTGGAATTTTTAGGCGCAGAAGGAGCAGCAGAGGCACCTTTATTATTTTGAAAGCCATAGGAGTAGTAGGCGGTGGGCTTGGTGCAAAAAAAGAATTATTGTTCTTATAGGAGAAATTCAAATGATTTCTCCATCCAGGATTATACATATTAAAGTAGGGGTTACCCTGCACATAATTGACATGGTCGAGGGAAGGCTCAGACGAGTGTCCTTGGACTTCATATATTTCACATAGGGGAGGCATTGCAGCCATGGTAGCTGCGGGAGTAATAGTTAGATAATAATCTTCTGTGTGAGGGCATCTACCTTATCATTCATATGATTTAGGCCTCTCACTTCATACATACCGCCTTTTGTTTAAGACTTTTCAACAGGGGTGCATTCGCTACCCCACTAATAATGATTATGGGTCATGTTTTCAATAAGTTGGTAGGCCTCAGTGAAGGGCTTGTCCATCAGAGCCCCTCCAGTCATAACTTCAACTATCATCCTCGTATTATAGAGGAGACCATTATAGAAAGCGTGGATAATTAACCACTGCTCTGGGCCATAATGCGAGCGAAGTCTCATCAGGTCTTTGTATATTTTCCAGGCTTCAAAGACATCAGCTTGTCTAAAACAAGTGATTTGGTTTCTTAATACTGCCATTTTAGACGACAAGAAATATCGGGCTAAGAATACCTTTTTGAGTTCATTCCATGTAGTAATGAAATTGACTGGGAGGGACTGTAGCCAAGCTCTGACTCTGTTTCGGAGGGAAAAGGGGAAAAGATGTCATCTAATGGCTTCAGGATCCACGCCATTACTCTTTAACGTGTCAGCATACTAAAGGAACACGAAAAGATGCAGATCAGGTTCCTCTATTGGGCTTCCAGAGAGCTAGTTCTCGTGCACGATTTACATTAGAGAGGGTTTAAGCTCAAAGTTATGAGCTTGAATATTCGAGGAACCAATGCTCGAATGAGGCTCATCCTGGGATGGGACAAAAAAGTCCTTAAGATGATGCTCATCATTGTTTGTATCTATAAGAATAGTGTATTGGGCGCCCGATTTCGTTAATCAGTTGTTCTAACCCGTTTAGGATGAGCATGTACTTGGCATACAACCGAGAAAAAGGAAAGAAAAACTGCCTTAGTCTATACTGCAAAGCAACGAAATCACGATATTGACTAACTTGGTCCCCGGCAATGGTGCCAAAAACTTGATAGGTCCGCACGTGCGCGAAAATATTGTAGTAATATAAAAAGAATCAAACCCACATATGCTAATTATCAACCTATTGTCATCTATCGCTACTGTGTAAATCTAAGGCTAATGATAGTAATTTCAGATGCAAAAGAAATGAAATAAACTAGTTTTAAAATTCAATTAAGAGACGGATACCAGAATGAGACTCTCGTCAACCTACAACACTCGCAAAGTTGTTTGGCTTCATTATTAAAATATGGATGATATTTTCTTGTAATATAAATAATCAATTTAAAGAAATCATTCGCTTACACACATCCGGAACTGGGTTTTCACCTCAAATCTATAATGTCGCTTTTGCGTGTTCAACGTGTTAAAGTAGAACACTCTATTTTTGAAAATTAACTACTTTTAATTATTCAAAAGTTGTTTACGGTGGAAAAATAAGTTCAAAGGTATTACTAGCGTTTGCTTGTCTAATATCATATTTTAAGCGCATAAACGCCCGCTTTCGCGTGTCTATTTGTATTATTTAAATCACTTTTTGAAAATAATTATTTTTACTAATTAATCAAAAGGTGTTTTTGTAATGCAATTAATTAAAATTGATTTCTTTCTAAGTTAGATATAGGTTCTGTTTTTTCGAATCGGAACTGGTATCTCTAAGTTACATTTTCGTATTGAACATTTTTATTAAAAACATAATGAAATCAGCCCATAAACAAATCTTATTTTAATTATAATTTTCATGACTTATATGTCAGCACAATCGGTACAAAGGTTTTCACATTCCAGGCTCGAAAGATTTAGTCGAACATATTACTAATGGAACAAAAACAGTACTGAAAATTGAAACTAAACATACTTAACATTTTAAGTATAATAATATAATAACATAGGCACATGCAATTTGTAGAAATAAAGTAGTAAAAGCAGGAAATGAAAAACATGGAATGCAGAAACAATACGTATAATAATAAGAAAATGCTCCAATTCTGGTACAAAATGAATTCTGAATAAAAATCCGAGAAGCTAATACCAACAAGATTACAACTTGAATGATCCAATAGCAATGTGGAAATTCACATAATCTTAATATAAAGTGCAAATATCTCTTAGTGTGAGAAAATAACTGCTTTAATAAAATCGAATTTCTGCCTAAAATAAATTCTAAAAAAAACTTAGATATGAAAATTGAATTCAAAAGACCTATTTATGGAGATACAATTTGTACAAGGGTGTCCCAAATCTTGCAAGAGGTAGTGGAGAAAGCGGTGGAAAACTCATTTTCCAAGTCTGGAAACGTGTCTTATATTTCTTAACTGCAGAACAATGACGGTCGCCATGGTCATTACGCTTTGGTCATCATGAGACATGGAAGAATGATGGGCGTCATGTGGATGATGACCTACCCGTCATCTAGCTGCCAGTCAACTTCTTTTGATTTTAACTTCTAGTACCGACGGTCTAAGGGCGCCACTTTGTAACACCCGAATTCCCATCGCGGATAAATAATACATAAATAAATCAGAGTGAATAAAAATTAATTCTTAGACAGAAACAAGAATGCCACATTTAAAGAAAGAAAACACAATCCCTGCTCATAAATTTGATACATAACACAAAATGGAATAAACATAAAAGGGAAACTTTTTCCAACAAAGGGAAAGTTCAATTATGGAATAAAGCGGAAAGATCCATAACTGACTTGTTTTACAAAATAAATTGTTTTATAACATTAAAATATTCATACAAAGGTAATACAAAATAGATCCAACAAATGTATACATATATAACAAAAGCGTTCCCCGACTCCCGTGTTACGTATCAGAGCAAACAGACTGACAAAAGGATGGAGAACTAATCTTCACAAAAGCCTCCAAGATACTAATATGCAATTGCCTCATAGAGCAACAAACCACAGCAGAAGGGTGAGAAATAACAACTAAATCAAGATTGCATAATAATATACAAACACATATAAATTCACATGCATAATCATTCTCACCACAAGCATCACATACTAATAAAGATAGCATGCCACAGATACATAAGATATTTCTAATAATCCAACCACATAGCATATATCAATTATACCAACATAATAGCATATTCACACATAATGCATCCCAAAGTTATAACATATGGAAACACACCACCATATCACGTATGTTTATATATAGCATACCATAGAGAATTAATACAATCATTATAATGTACAACATCCCCACAAAACATAGCATATGTCTATACATAAAACATATCATCCATAACCAATGCATTTATCACAAATGCATATCAAATCACCAATGCTATCACGAGCTCAACACATAATCAATCAATTCACAATTCCCCACACATAATCAATCCATTCATGATTTATGCAAATGCACAGAGACCGACACAACGACTCTATGCAATGCGGTACCATTCCATCCATCATTCTCATCATCATTAATTCACTCAGGAATTATTGGAATCATCGCTTGTTACTTAGTGTAACTCCCCGTCGGGCAAACGATGTTCCCCGTCGCTTTAGGTCCTCTTTGTATAAGGCTCGCGACGTTTATGGATCGCTTTAGGTCCTCTTTGTATAAGGCACACGATCCGATCGCTTTAGGTCCTCTTTGTATAAGGCACACGATCGTCTATAACGTCGCTTTAGGTCCTCTTTGTATAAGGCACATGACCGTTACAGCAGATTCCCTCTGGAATCGTTTCGTCGCTCACACCCCACAAGGGCACACGACATCACAAGATGCATATCATGATGCATGGCATACCAATGACTCATGACAATCAAATGCATATTCACAAATTAACAATATAAATTATCTCATCGTCATTATTCATGCATTGGAAATCAATTCAAACAATGCCTTTACTTGCCATAAGGCCACCAAATAACACACATTGAATTTCACATAAACAATGCATTTCATCATAATCCACAAGCCACAACAATTAGCATTTTAGCATATACACTCATATCAATTCACATCAAGAATTACTCACCATCAACCACGACAATCCTGCAATCATACAATGATACTCACAACACTAGGATTCACGCCACAAAGGCTACCCACAACAACATACATTAATACCATACATTTGTATTCGATTCAACATAGTATTTTACCATAAGTCCACAACAATTACAACAACTTATCACATGCTTCAACATCATATAAACCACATAAAAGCTCCACGTCATATAACAATAACACAACACACTGTAAAACACCGACCACACGCATTTAACGCGATAAAAACCCGACAACCCAACACTTTTACACAACCACGACTTAAATAAATCATCTACTGTCCTCCAAACCATTTTTATAAGAAAGAACATCTCATTAGCTTTCCAACGCTTCGAACGGCGGGCAAAACGGACTTACGGTTTGAAAGTTATGAAGAAAACAAAATAGAAAAATCTGTCACGTTCGCTCCAGTATTCGCTAGGCGAACCCCAGCGAACCATGGCAGAAAAAACCAGCATAAAGTTCGCTAGGCGAACATTCGCCCCGTCCTTCGCTGTGGTTCGCTAGGCGAACCCGCGAAACCCAGAATTCGCAGGAGCGTCAATATAGGTCATTTGGGGCCAAAATCCATCATTTCTTCCACCCAAACCCTTCCAATTCATACCATAACAACCAAAACATGTTCCAACATAGTCAACAAGTATTCCTATGCATTTATATCGCATTTCAACCGTGAAAACATCGATTCCAATCAATTGTTCATTAATTTATCAAATGTAAAAACATTATAAAAACAAGAAAACATTCACACAATCACACACATATACATATACAATCGCTATATAATCGAAACTTCTCACCCTTACCCGATTATTCGCGCTTGAACGGATGATTTCTTCTTCCCTAAGTTTTCCTCTCCTTTTCTTTTCCTTCCTCTTCCTTTCTTTCCTTTCTCTTTCTTTTCTCTCCTTTTTCTCTCAAATCTCTATTTATAAAAATATCTAATTTTTCTAAAATATCTAACCCCTTAAAATGACCATTTTACCCCTCAGTTCAAATATCTCGCAAACACTCTCAAAACGCGATAAAACATAAACAGCGATGAAATATATTTTGGGAAATAAAAGTTGAAAAGAAATTATAATTTATTGCAAATATTTTACCTATCAGGGAAATTAACCAATTAACTAAATTAGCAGGTAAAATACAATAAATTTACACATTTCACAAAATTCACATAAATGAAATAAATAAATACAATTAAACAAATCGGGGCGTTACAACTCTCCTCCACTTAGACATTTTCGTCCTCGAAAATATACTTGGTGCAAATAACTCCGGATACGACTCTCGTATCCGACTAACCCACTCTCATGCCATTAAAGGCAACACCAAGAATAACACCACTAACAACCCACCTTGCTAACAACAACTACTACAACGACACGACAACGGTAATAACGACAACGATAAGATTCAATGCCCAAACAATGCACTTTACGACCAACTCACAACTCAAAGAATACCCAAGTTACGAACACTCAGGTTCACTCTTGAACCGAAACACAACAAGATCGTTACCCTCACCATAGGTAACACTCCCCTAATTCCCCACAAGGAATTAGCTACTCGCACTCGAACCATCACGATGGAAACGAGGCAACAACACAAACAAGAACATAAAGTTCCACGACCCAACATCATTTTAACAACCTCTACATAACCACAATACCAACATCCTTGTCACACAACAATATTACAACAATGCTACGATTCACCAATCGAACATACGAACATATAACCAAAACATCCATCTACATAGTAGCCCATGAATAATATTTAAACCTTTCACCTAACACTTCCATTCTGAAACTTCCAATGGTCTCATCATTCCTACATGTTCATAATGTTCAACCTTTGAACTCTTACCAGTCACACACGCATATACAAATTGTGCCACATCACGCTTCCGTTACGCACTCTGATTACTCGTAACCATCAAAACTACCAATTCCACGTCCAAAGTCTAACTCTTTCTCATACTCGCCAAAAATCATTGTTCACTTTTAATATATCCAACCCCACACTCTGTTGTGTTAGCTTGCACACCAGACACAAGTCTCTAAACTGCTCAACCAACTCTAATTCTCTGACCATCAAAAGATCTTCTTCAAATCTTGATACATTTTATTAGCTCCCGGATGTATCCTCAAACTACTTCGGTGTTCTTCCTCTAAAATCATCTTTTTCAATTCCGAATCATCAGGAATACAAATTCTAACACGGAATCTCAAAACACCCTGATCATCCACTTTAAAGTCACCATTCACACCTTTATCTCCAGTCGTCATCAAATCAACAAATTTCACATCCATCCTCAGTTTCTCGCTAACGGTCAACAGAAAATCATTAGTGACCTTTAACATACCAAGCCTTCCGCTATCAGATGTCAATTCACACACCAAACTCAAATCTCTAAATTCTTCCAAAAGTTCCCACTCTTTAACCATCAAAGTAGACATATGCAAAGATTTTCGACTTAACTCATCAGGCACGACATTAACTTTACCAATAGGATAATTCGAGCCAAGGTCATAACTAATCAGGAATTCCAACCATCCTCGTTGTCTCCTACTTTATTCCTTCTGACCAAACAAGTACTCTAAACCCTTGTGATTACCAAACACCTTGAACCTAAAACCCTCAAAATAATACCTCTAGATTCTCAACACAAAAGTAACCGCAACCATCTTGAAATCATGAATCCTCAATTGTCGTAAAGCATAAGAAATGACTTTACCCTCTCGTATTAACACACTAACTACACTCATCAAGGACGCATCTCAATATTCCATAAACAGTTTATTAGGATCAGGCAGAATCAAAGTTAGAGCCGTAGTCAATCTCTACTTCAGCTCACCAAAACTCACTCACAACGAACATCCAAAACAAACGACTTACCCTTTGCAAGTCAACTGAGATAACAGAAGTACGAACTTAGCAAAGTCTTCCATAGCCTGCAATAACAACCAACTAAGCCCAAAAGTTTCTAATCTCCTTAACCGACTTTGGAGTTTCTCAATGTAGAACTGCATCTATTTTGGATAGATACACAACAATACCATCATCGGAAATAACATAACCAAGAAAACTAACCTCTTTCAATCAAAATTCTCACTTCGATAATTTAGCAGAAAGCTCCCTCTCTTTCAACCCTTGTAACTCAATCCTCAAATACTCTACATACTCATCCTTTGATTTAAAATAAATTAGAATATCATCCAATAAACATCACTATAAACTTATCCAAACAAGTATGGAAGATACGATTCATATACTCCACAACCATAACATATACAACCCATAACAAAAGTAATACCATCAAGGAACTTCAAATCGTTCGCGATTCGTCACAATTCAAAACACAAGCCATCCAGAACACAACCGCAAGTTTCCATACTACTCACTGATTAACACGCAACCTCATGCTATCATCCTGTTCCTTACCAACCATGTCGGACCTTTTCAAGTCGACACACTAATGTTTCATCCAAAAACACATCTGAAAACCATGCACAACTGACGACCCATCACTGTGGCTTCCTGCCAATTTCCAGAACACTATCATCACAAACATGACAAGCATCTGAGTTTCACTTCCTAAAAGTTCTTCTACTTACTTAGCAGATCCAAACCTCAAATCCTCACCTTCGTCAAATTTGAGTTCACACTCTACTCTCTGAGAACAACCATTAACGATACCCAATCGTTCTCTCTCAATGACTTCCCAACTGAACCAACATACCAAAACCTCTAATCTGTCTCATCTTCCGATATTAGAATCTTCATCGACTCAACAAAATAATCCGTAATCATTTTCTTAATTCCAACAATTCATTGCACACACTATCAAAGCCAAAAAGACACGTCTATTCCATCCAACATAATTTCGTTTACTATCAACAAGAGATTAAGGGTGATCAGTTCCTCAATTTGTCAATAGACAGCCGACAATCATGATGGGGCATAAACCATCTTTACCAAACTATAATAGCATTTCTTGCATCTTGTGCACAAAACTACCTAAGGCACAAATCCTTAGTTGCCATAAACCTTACCTCCGCATTCCCTCCAGAACCGGGAACAACACTGTCCAAATAACACTTACAATCTTGCAATCTACAACATACTGAGCCAACGCTCCACACCTGAAGCAACTTGGAGAAGCACCAGCTTCTCCCCCACTTATCTCATTCTAAATCCTGCAGACAAGGGATTAGGAAAACCAGAAAGTACTGACAGTGTTTCACACACATATCACATACTAAGGAACAAACAACATCGACAATATTCAACTGTCACACCAACTGACTCAACACAAGATATTCATATATATGCAAACAATATGCAAACACATATAAATTCACATGCATAATCATTCTCACCACAAGCATCACATACTAATACAGATAGCATGCCACAGATACATAAGATATTTCTAATAATCCAACCATATAGCATATATCAATTATAGCAACATAATAGCATATTCACACATAATGCATCCCAAAGTTATAACATATGGAAACACACCACCATATCACGTATATTCATATATAGCATACCATAGAGAATTAATACAATCATTATAATGTACAACATCCCTACAAAACATAGCATATGTTTATACATAAAATATATCATCCATAACTAATGCATTTATCACAAATGCATATCAAATCACCAATGCTATCACGAGCTCAACACATAATCAATCAATTCAGAATTCCCCACACATAATCAATCCATTCATTATTTATGCAAATGCACAGAGACCGACACAACGACTCTATGCAATGCGGTACCATTCCATCCATCATTCTCATCATCATTAATTCACTCAGGAATTATTGGAATCATCGCTTGTTACTTAGTGTAACTCCCCGTCGGGCAAACGATATTCCCCGTCGCTTTAGGTCCTCTTTGTATAAGGCTCACGATGTTTATGGGTCGCTTTAGGTCCTCTTTGTATAAGGCACACGATCCGATCGCTTTAGGTCCTCTTTGTATAAGGCATAAGATCGTCTATAACGTTGCTTTAGGTCCTTTTTGTATAAGACACACGACCGTTACAGCAGATTCCCTCTGGTATCGTTTCGTCGCTCACACCCCACAAGGGCACACAACATCACAAGATGCATATCATGATGTTGCACCCTAATTTTTGACCCTAAGATACCCACTCCGGTTTTGCATGACATATTAGGTCTATCATTCGTGCATAACTAACCGCTTTATCTAGCTTCGTCTGTTTGGTTTTTTTTTAGGACAGGTGTTGCTGCAGAAGGCTTGAGGTCTTGAAGACTGTGTTGTGTGTGTGTGTTTGTGGAGATTCTCTGGTCTTTGCAAGATGTGTGTGGATTCCTGCGAGATTGTGCCCTCACCCTTTTTTTTATCCCTAAACCACCACCAAGCCTTTTCTCCCTCAGTACTCCTCAGTTTCCCCTCCATAGAGATTAAGTCCTTATACCCTCTGATATGGAATTTGGTACCCTAAGACTGGTCACTGATTGTGTGGCAGCTAGATTGCAAGGCGGTATCTCCCCCCTTCTGCAAGCTCCTCAAGGTTGAGAGACGTGTTTGCCCTATGTTCTCAAGTGACGGTTCATCTAGTAAAAGTTCAATCTGGAAAGAATTATAAGATCTCAAGTCCTTTGTGTCACAAGCTTACAAGCTCAGGATGAAGTTCCCACGATTATATATCATACGGTGCCAGTATGAAATTCTTTGCTTTCTGCTTCAAGGAAAATTTTATATTATTGAAGTTGACAAGTTCTCTTCAAGCAAATTTGAAGATTATTGGAATTTAAAGTGTTCAAGATGTTTTGACCATCAGTAAGATTGAAAATCCTTACAAAACTTTAAATTTTTGTTTGTTATCATTGGTAAAGAAGAGTAGAATGCTATAACCAGTCTAGTTGGGAAATTTTGGCCCTTCACATTACATTAAGCTTTTACCAAGGCCTAATTCATGTGCACTATTTGATTTCAAGATCCATGTGGCTCGCAAAAATTCAAGAAGGTTCAAAATCTTGCAAGGTTTTGTTCAAATAAACGAGAGGATTAAATTTCCAAGTGTAAAGTTTAGAAGTTTAGTTTTAAAGATATAAGATCAGCATACGAAAACACATAACATTTGTTGTTAGTCATGTTGTTTTGGCACATGAACTCCGTGATACTACCATAGATGATGTTGCATGATGATGTCACTCCTGTTTAGAATTGTCATGTGGTGAATGAAGAGGCGTTTATTGCCTTTAAAACGCACTGGATAGCCAAAGGAAGAAGTGAAGTTCAAATTGATTATGTCACCTTTATTTCCCAAATATTTATTATCACATAAAATGGACAATAGTGGTAACATTTCATCAAGCAAATTTCTAAAGTAGCAGCAATGGAGGATGATGTCTTAATCCATCAGAAGGTGATGGCTGACATTATACTCGAGTTAAAAATCTTTCAACTCAGTAAACATTGGATTCTCTAACAAAAAAAAACTCTTTTTCCATGTTATTTCCCAATGACAACTACAAATTACAATAACAATATTTAAGAACATTGTCATAACCTGCTTACACAAGTTGGAATTTGTAGCAAAAATAGTGCAATGTGCCTAAACTTAACTAAAGCTATTTAGTTGCACCGGTTCTCTGCTGCTGAAAGACCAATGTAGACGTTACGGTACCACAGCTTGCCTGTAATTTCCAAACATTAGGGTATCACTGCAAATCCAGTATTCGACTTTATGGTTGTTGCTGACAATGCTTGTCGGTTCCTCGCACGAGCTTGTGGGATGATTGATGAAATTCTCGTCAGAGTGCTTTCTAAAAAATCACTCCATTGCTACTTGGAAATGGACAAGGCAGGAAAATTATAACATTACTCATTGAAAATTATCAAAGTGTCTGGTTAAAAAAAAGCAGCATACAATTGGCAAGTTACTGTTGTCGAAATTACCGCGGCCTAAGCACGTGTGGGGATAGCCTGTACCTCTAAACAGCGCGAGAATTAAAGAGCGCGTGCGCGGAAAATTGATATGTTCCTGGCATGTCAAATCAACAAGAGATTCGTTAGTTCAGGACTATCAAGATTAGAAATCCTGCACAAGTCAATAAAACCCTGTAATTCATGGTTATCCATATTGAACCTCTCCAATATGGAGACATCATGCCCAATGTTGTATTTCATGTACAAGGAAGTGGATGATATATAAGAAAAAATAGAGAAAACGCCAGGGTATGTTCTCCTTTTGATACACATATGCTGAAACATATGTCACAGTTCATCATTAAGGCATTGACCCATATATTTCTGTCACCAACCGAACACGGAAACTCTCCAGAATTTATGTTTGAAGTTAGCAACTATAGAGAGATCTCAAATCTTGTTGAGCGTTCATAAAACTACAATCTAGCTCCAAAACCCTGCACAAATTTAAAGCCAACATCAAGTTTTCTTCAACTAAAACTGGAGTTATATTCGGTAACATAGTTTATCAAACGTTCTTGAAAGAACGGTTATTGATCACAATAGTATCCATATTGATATCAAGGACCATACTGCTCCTGCATCTTGTGCTGATGTAGCCTGTAGAAATATGTGGACTGAGTTTGGGTGGGAAAACCGAGTCGACTACCATTGCGCAAACCACATGAATCTTCTTAGAGTTAACTCGCCTCGCTGATCATCGCAGTATCGTAATCATGGGAATCATCAAGTTTCTTTAAATTAATGGCAATTTTGAGCTGACTAAAAAAAAAGAGAAAAAGAAATACGATTGAGAATTAAATCGCAACCAAACTGACGTGTTTACAACATGTTCCACATAAGATCAGGTAGAAATGAAAGGCAATAATAACAGGTTAACGACATGTTCACACAGTATTAATATTTTCCAAAACCAATCACAAATATTCTCAGGCCAAAATGGAAACAATAATCACAAATCATGAGTCAAGAAACCGTGAGCATTCAAGTGCAGATCACAAATTTATGTTGCTAAAGCCTATAAAAGAGAATGGTATGAGTAATTGAGGAGATCACCAAACAAATTTCAAAAACTTTCCTTTCAAAGTGAAACATGCTTCAGCACACCATTTAAAGAGCATTCAACAGGCTTGCTCTGGGATTTATCCTATAAAAGGATGCTTATACGCTCAAGAAAGGGGGAACGAAAAAATTCAAACCTTACAACTAAAGTCACTAAACAATCATGATATCCAATCGTCAACACACCCAGAAAACATCCATCACGTCGAATCGTTAAGTAAACCGTTCATCAAATTTCACCAGAAGAGAAAAATCCATACAAAATTCAAAAGCCTCACCAAAAGAACCATACATATACACACAAACAGATACAACAAAGTGTAGAACATCAAATAAAAATCATTATCGTCCGGAATTCACATCATTTGCAAGAGAAGAAGATATCACGAACACACACAAACACGAAAAGGAGAAAGGGACTTATCTTGGAGCAGAGATTCTTCAGGTCCGGATCGCGACTCTTCGCCCTCAACTCGCGACAATCTATTTCTTTTTTTTTATTGCTTCATGCTCTAAACAGTTGTATTATGTAATTTTGATCATAGTGAATTGGGGATTTAGGGTTTCCGCTGGGGATTAGGGATTGTGTTTCTGGCTGTTAGATTTTTAGGGCTCATGTTGTTTCGCGGTTGCGCTCGTGTTTAGACTCATGCGAGAGTGATTGAGAGATGGTGATGAACGACGGTGAGGGAATGAATCTGAACGGAGTAGAGACGAGAAATGTTGAAATGAGAGAGAGAAATCGAGAGAGAGGATGAGAGATCTACGAGAGAGTGAGGTCCGTCCCTGCCTTTTTTTTTTGTTTTTGTTGCTTTGATCACGTACACCTACACCCACAAAGGCACATGTACCCCCTCCATCTTGTACATAGGATCGACCATATTTACAGATCAACGATTGAGATTTGAGGGTCCGCGATGGACCCTCTCCCCCTTTGCAGCACTTGATCCCTCCGTTTTAAAATAATCATTCCTTTTATTATTAATTTAACTTTTTTTAAACTAATTTCATCATAATTAATTTGGATTTTATTGAAATATAATCATTCTTTATCTAAAATTAAAATACAGAGTTTCTCTTTAATAACCCCTTTCATAAAAATAATTTCTTTTATTCTAAGAAATCTTTTTAATAAAATATAACTAAATATAATTTAAAATTTTCATAATAAAAACTTTTATACTAAAAAATAAAATCTTTTCTAATAAATTAATAAAAAATTCTTTTAATAACTCTTTCTTTTTAATATAACTTTTAACTAAAAATAATAATAAGAAGAAGAACTTTTAATAATAATTATAAAAAAACCCTTTATAAGAAAAACTTTATTAGCCTTTAGTATAACTCTAAAACTAAAAATAATAAAAAACTTTTATTTATAAAAAATACTAAGATTAAAATCTTTTTTTATTTCTCTTTCTTTAATTCTTTTTTTAATTAACTTTTATCTTAAAAGAAGTAAAAAACAATGAAACCTTTTTTTTTTTAACTTTATTAATTGTTAATATAACTAAAAAAAAAACTAAAATAAAAACTTTAAAATAATTAAAACCTTCTTATTAAGAAATTCTTAACCCCTTTTAACTAAAATAATCTTAAAACATAATTCTTTAATAATAAACCTTAAAATCAACTTTTTCTCAATAAACCTTAAGAATAAATCAACTCGTTAGATCTCTCGCGCCCGAGTGTACGCTTGCGTGTTTATCTGTTTACTATGCCTCTATTTTGAATGTATGCTTTGTATGTCAAACCTCTTTCAAAAATTAAAACTCTCGATCCAACGTCGAGCCAATTTTCCACCCATATAAGTCGATCGCCTTCGGGCATCGCATTCGACCTATCGATCACAAGACACAAGTCTAGCATCACTTTGCTAGCACCCTCGCCTAAATAACAATAATCGATCGCATTAATATCCAAGGGAAAATCCCATGCATGATAACCATGTTATTGTGCATGGTGCACATCATTTGCATCATACTCGACACCTTAAGATAAGTCAATTAGATAACTTAGGATATACTTCCTAGGTTAGTCCCCCCACAATTTTGATTTTTCAAATCAAACTTTAGCCCACCTAATTCTCCACACAAGAGAATTAGATGTTAATCATCTCAAAGAAAGGGACATACAATCCCATACCCCACAAAATACAAACATTTTCAAAAAACAGTGGTGGTCTTCTTAAGACGATGACTCATCTTCTCTCCTAAACCTTTAAAACATTTTAGTATCCTTAATGAGGAACTACAAGTGCTCTGATTCCCTCCTGACAGGATATGTAGGCACAAGATGCGATATCTTGTCGAGCACACTTAGGAATCAAAATAATAATTCACCTACCCTTAAACCCTTAGCAAAACAGATAACAAATAACATAAAAAATAAATCAAGAGGTTCCTGTAGAGTACTACAGATATCTAGGATGCTAACACCTTCCCTAGGTATAACCAACCCCCGAACTTAGAATCTTAGTGCATTTGCATTACATTGTGGGAATTCGGTTTTTCTCCCTTCCCTTGGATAAAATCAAAGACCGGTGGTGACATTAAAAATGCGATTCTAGTTAACAAATAACTATGGTATCCAATTTTCACCGCGACAGAAATGGCGACTTCACTGGGGACTCTCATAAGAGGGTTCCCCCTAACTTGATCTTTTTTATGTTATCTGTTATATTTATTTGTTTTGCTGTTTGGAGGGATTCTTGAGTGGTGAGGAGTCCTAGACCCGGACATGAGTATAATTATAGGAGATGATATGGTCAAGGGTACTTTGATGGAGTCGATTCCTGAAAAGTCGAATTGAGAAAATCATCGCTCAGTTTAGGTTCTTTTGAACTTAATATTGTTTGAATGAGTTCATTCGTGAAAACGGTATTAACTTCAACCAAGAACCCTTAAGACTGAGGACCGTAACACCTTTAAACCCACTTGGCCTTTTAGGATGTAGTGCGGTGACTATGCGGGAGTCTATTTCCAAATAGTTGTCACGCGATACTACACTCAGACGAGGTTCTCTTGAGAATATTATTGACTAACCGAGTAATTTGGGAAGTCGATAATATCCAAAAGAGGGGTCGTAGACTCTGGGAACTTTTAGAACCCGTTCGGCAGGTACATTTGAAACCATACTACCTTATGGGATGGGTAGACCTTGACGCCATTCATGCTCCTTTGAACCTAGGACCTTTGTCTGTTTGATTGCTTGTGTGTACTTTGTGCTTTGTGCTTTGTGTGTTTGCATCCCTGCATTCATTAGCATCATATCATAAAGATTCATGGGACTTAGTCTTGTTTATAAACATCATAAGGATATCATAGACTCTAAAAACATTGAAGTACCTTTACAAGAGTCATAACCTGAATGATCTAAGGAGACTGGAGACCTTGCTGACAAATGAAGAAGGGTTCAATCATCTTCGTTCTACTGCAGCCTATCACTATTCCTAATTACTAGCCGTTGTCAACTCATAAAGAATATTCTCATCTGATAGAGTTACTAATTTAAAATAGGCATCCATTTCCTATCTTCGGTTAATATTCAAGCTAAGATGACTACAAAAGGAGAATTTCTAGAAAAAAAAAGCTACTTATTGCAAGAAACGGAAAGCTCAAGACGTCTTACCCCGTTTTAGTCATCAGTCAACACTTCGTCGACAAGCTTATTCTAGAAAAAGCTCAGTTGGAAGAAAGTCAAGGACTCAAACAAGACCGTTGGAAGAGTCTCCTTAGATCTATCATTATTAGCTTTTATTTAGCTTTACGTTATGACTGTTGTAAGGCGTACAAACGCGTTTTAATTTTGTATTAAATCAATTTGTAGTATTCTAGTAATAATGATTGTAACCGCTTTTTCATGATTAAAAAGCGAGCCTGTTGATATTCCTCAATGATTATAAATAGCCAAGTTCCATGAATCTTGTTGCATAGCATTCGCATTTGCATTTGCATTCCTTTGCATTCCAGGTTCTCATTCGTGTTTCTCTTCTCAGTCAAGCTGAATCATCGATACAATACTCGAGCCGGTCGCAAGAAAAGAATGGATCAACTTGAGCAGGAAAACAGAGCACTCCGGGAAGAGGTTTCAACATTGAAGGAAAATCTAGAGAAGATCAACGAGATGATGTAAGCTTTGATGGCTGCTCAGAATCAGCCATCACATAGTACGACATCACACAACATTGTTATCTCTGAAATAATATCTGCACCGATCCCAGTGGTGCCCACTACAAGTGAAGTTTAGTATTCTATGCCTCCTGGTTATCCGTGGGGTATGCCTCATAACTTTACTCCAGCCGTATACCGCCCGCCGGTTTCTCAAGTTATTGCCACGACTGCTGTAATGACTGTGCCACCACCTGTGGTAAATGCTACTCCTTTTCATCTAGAAGAACCTGTGTTTCATGCCGCTCCTAGTGAAAGTATTGGGATGGAAGAACGAATGGATGATTTCCAGGACCAGTTTTTGGAAATGCAGAAAGAAATCAAGGCCCTTCGCGGGAAAGAGCTGTTTGGAAAGAGTGCTTCTGAGCTGTGTTTGGTTCCTAATGTTAAGGTTCCCCCAAAGTTCAAACTCCCTGAGTTCGAGAAGTATAAAGGAAATTCTTGCCCACATAGTCATATAGTTATGTATGCAAGGAAAATGTATACCCATAAGGATAATGACCCGCTGCTGATACATTACTTCCAGGATAGTTTGACTAGTGCGGCCCTCAAGTGGTATATGGG
The DNA here is from genome assembly GCA_022829125.1 of Lathyrus tuberosus. Lineage (NCBI taxonomy): Eukaryota > Viridiplantae > Streptophyta > Magnoliopsida > Fabales > Fabaceae > Lathyrus > Lathyrus tuberosus. The sequence continues at coordinate 4,447,384 of JALAZF010000397.1, forward strand.
GCTAGATAGTTCGAAGATTCACAACTTTAATGATCTCTGTGACTCTTTTATTAAACAATATAAATATAATGTCGACATGGCACCAGATAGAGACCAGCTGAGAGCCATGGCCCAGAAAGAAAGAGATAACTTTAAGGAGTATGCCCAGCGCTGGCGTGAATTAGCTGCTCAAGTCACTCCACCTCTGGAAGAGAAAGAGATGACCATAATTTTTCTGAAAACACTGAGCCCTTTCTTTTATGAGAGAATGGTGGCAAGCGCTCCAAGTGATTTCACCGAGATGGTGAATATGGGAATGCGCTTAGAAGAGGGTGTCCGTGAAGGAAGACTAGCTAAGGAAGGGAATACTTCCAACAATATCAAAAAGTATGGAAGTAATTTTGGAAAGAAAAAGGAACAAGAAGTTAGTGTTGTGTATCAAGGACGATCAAAAGGAAGGTATCATCCACGCCCATATGTTGCTGCTGTAACCCCAATTAGCAATACTCCAGCTTACCAACCATAGTTTGCGCAACCACCGGCTTCACCACAACAGCAGTATCATCGGCAAAATCAGAAACCTCCTCAACAAGCCCGACAATCGTTCAACAACCCAAGTCGTGCACTGAGGAAACCAAACTTTGACCCGATTCCTATGTCATATGCAGAAATTTTCCCAGTATTATTACGCAAGGGCCATATCCAGACTATGTCCCCACCAGCGGTGCCTAAGAACCCTCCTTTATGGTACATAGCTGGCTTATTCTGCCCTTATCATCAAGGGGCGCCAGGTCATAATATTGAAATTTGTTATGGGATGAAAGCCGACGTTCAGAGATTGGTTGAAAGTGGAATCCTAACTTTCAAAGATTCAAACCCAAACGTGCAAAATAACCCTTTACCACAACATGGGGAGTCAATGTGAACATGATACAAGAATTTCCTGCAGGCGAAGATTAGAGAAGGTCCAAGCCAACGAAATCAAGAGAAGAGCATGTTCTCGAGCTCATCAGGCTGTTTATTTATTTGCTTGCACTTATGATTATTTCTTTGATTGTAAAAGTTTGGTTTGCATGCAAGAACTTGTTATTTTAAATAATTAATGTAATAAACATGTTTGTCATGAAGAAATCCATTCGTTTCACTCTTTTTAAAATGTTTTTCTATTTTATAATGCCAATGTTGCCCAATCTCTTGCCTTGGCAGAGAATTGAGTGGAGGATGACGAAATCAAGCGCAGTCTCTCCTGTCGTATGCTTTTGAATAAAACTCTACTAGTGATGTAAGGCATTGTTTCAAATCCACAAACACCGGAGATATAAGGGAGATAGACCCTCGTTAACCCTTTTTGAGCCTTTGAAGTAGGAGTTTTCTTCTTCCAAATCAAAAACCCTCGTTCTTAACCTGGGGCAGGGTAATTTTCAGTTAACAAAAATGGAGTAAATATCACGAAGATGGGGTGGGCACAAACAAACTTTGAGCCTTATATCCTTTGTTTCTTAAACCGTGAACCAAACCACGATACAACCCTCAAAAGACCTAGTTGAAGCAGGGTTTATTTCAAAAGCATACTCATTGAGACATCGTTTCCTGACTCCCATGAACTATGCTCAAATTCGTGTTGGCACTATAAAATCGGTAATTCAATCACAAAAATATTTTTAAATAAAACTTCAAGACAAACATACGTTGCATTATCTGTTTCAGAATTAACATTTTCTACTTGCTAACATTGCTTGACATCGTAGAAATTAACATACGTGTGGCATTGATGAGCTAAAATTTAGCACTGTTTTAAGGAGATGATAGTATCCAGGGGCACGTCACCTGAAGACCCTGCTGAGCAGGGGCAAGTTGTTTCCCAACTGTTTCTTTCGTCGTCTGACCTCAAGGAACAAAGTTTGAATACTCAGAACACCGTCAATCTGGGGAAGTTACGTCGAGATTTGGTAAATCTCTCAAAGAATTTGAAGACTCGGTTACAGAACACGGTCAATCCGGGCCAGTTACGTCGAGATTCGACAATCTCTCCAAGAGTTTGAAAACATTGGGACAGTTGGACGCCAAGTTTTCTGTAAAATCCTCTTGGGATGACTTCTTCTCGTGAACCATACGATCTGGGGCATGTGAGAATTGAAGATTATTTTTCATCCGTTCACAGCAACTGTTGTTCAAAATGGCGACTACCATGCAGGTCATCAATACAGAGTTACATCGGTCTCACGACATTATTCGCTCATACCTCAAAGAATTTCTATCCCAAATAGTGTGACGACTCCCCAATAAGTCTTTGCTCCAGGTAGTCACGACTATTCCCCGGTAGATTGCCACTTCAAGAGGTCATGGCACATTTGATGCAAGATTTCCCCAGCCGGCAACCTAAGAATCCTCAGTGGATTTTCTCACAACTTCAACCTTCCCCAGCGAAGTGAGTGTTTATTTCACTCCTCATTGGATTTTCTCACTATCGCATTCTTCCCCAGTGAAGGCAGACGATTGTCTATCCCCTCGAAGTGTTATCTCCAACATTTTCAACAGCTATTGATCCAAGCTCCCCCAATAAAGTGGATATTTATTTGATCCAGTTACAACTTTCACTCAAACTACTTCGGTTCGCAGTGGATATTTATTTTATCCCCCGTGAAGTCTTTTCGATCATGAGTTTGATTCGTTCTCAGTGAATCTTTCTCATCCCCCAACAGAATCACAAGGTTCATCTTGACAATCCTAAGTGAAATCACGATGTTCATCCCCAAGTGGTGTGTTTTCCTTTCCCCAGAGAAAGTTTGAAGCTGTGAAGCAGAACTTGGTTCCCTATATGGCTTTCCGTTTATCCCCAGTGATGCTTCTTATATTGTGAAGATTGGCCGAGTATCCGTATCGAGATGTTTATTTCATCTTCAGCTTTGGTTGCTTCTCCTTGTTTTGTTTTGTCAGCATAGGCATAGCATGGCATTCTCTCATATAGATTCATGGCATGTGTGCTTTCTTTATTGCATCTTGCATTTTTTGTGTTGCTTGTTTTGTTCTTTCACTTTGGCTGTGTTTATCCCCCAAGTGATCTGGGTTTGTATGCTCCCTCCAAGTATAGTCGTCAGCCCTAGGCAGAAAAAACACATACTTTCTAATTCCCCACTGAGCTCGATCCTCGTGGAAGATGGTCGCTTTAGTTTTCTTTTCCATTTTTGGATAAAGATAAACCCGTTGAGTTCATTCCTCACTGGATTGAGTCTTGTTCGACTGTTTCTTTCTGGTTATTTCCTGGATTGAACTTTGGTCCCTGACAATCACAAATTTCGAACATCTCTGAGATGTTAAACCTGGACTAAGCATAAATTTATTTTGTACTTTTGTCTCCCCAGGAAGGATTTACTTGAAGATCTCTATGGAAGACATAAATTCTTTCTCCAGCAGTTATTACTACATTTCCTTAGAATACGTGCCAAACAACAAGTGGTAGCTCGTTATTTGAGCTCAGTTTTCTATTCGGATGGCGAATGGTAATCTCTTCAAGACATTTTGTCTATCCCCGGTGAAGTTGTCAAGATTATCAGCTTATTCTCCAGAGAAAGTTGTTGAGGACATTACAAGTATTCTCTTTATTTGAGAATCCCTATTACAAGAATCTTACTAGCTTCAACGCTGTTTTCAGCTATAGTGATTTTACTTCTCAGTGGCATTCTCCCCTGTGAGCCCAAGATTTAATTTGCTTCCGTCAAATGGCATCTCTTCGAGAAGTTTGATGAAGAATCGGATGATCTTCCTCTTTTATTTGAGAAGACATATTCTACAAGCCAGCCGACCTGCATCTCTTTTGAAGATCCCCGGTTGAAACTTCTAAATCTCCAACAAGTTATGGATTCTAGCTGAAGTCACAAGATCTCCAGTGAAATCCCAACCCCTGTGAAGTTACCTTTCCAGGAGGAGTTCAAGACTTTTGCTTGAGGCAGACAACCTCGTAGCGTTTTTATTTCAAGATTGTGACAGAGGCAGACAACCTCGTAGCAATTTATTTTAAGATGCATGTGAGGCAGACAACCTCGTAGTATTCAACTTCAGACTTTGTTCGAGACAGACAATCTCGCAACACTTATTTCAAGACCTTGTTCGAGACAGACAATCTCGTAACACTTATTTCAAGACTTTGTTCGAGACAGAAAATCTCGTAACACTTACTTCAAGACTGTATTCGAGGCAGACAGCCTCGCAGCTTTCAAGACTTTGTTCGAGGCAGACAACTTCGCATCATTCATTTCAAGACTTTGCTCGAGGCAGACAACCTCGCAACATTTATTCCAGACTTTGTTCGAGACAGACAACCTCGTCGCATTCATTTCAAGACTTTGGTTCGAGGCAGACAACCTCATAGTATTCAATTTCAAACTTTGTTGTTCGAGGCAGACAACCTTGTAGGCTTCAAGATTTTGGTTCGAGGTAGACAACCTCGTAGCATTCGATTTTCAAGACTTTGGTTCGAGGCAGACAACCTCGTAGTATTCAATTTCAAACTTTGGTTTGAGGCAGACGACCTTATAACGAGTGTCCCAAGATTTTTGCTCGAGGCCGACAATCTCGTAGCGCTTTATTTCAAGATTTTGCATAATAAATTGAACCATACCGAGAAGCGTGTTTTGCTTGTCATCTTTGCAATATACACTTTTGTTTTCACAGGAAGACACCCAACTGCTCAAAATACCTTGTGATTGTCAATTGGTAGTCTCTTTCCCCCAGTGGAGTTAGATCTTTCCCCGTGGAGTCTTATCTCGCTGAGTCGTCCTCGTCGGGTCTTGCTCTCTTTGTGCTTTAGCATCGGTTATCCCCTGTGACTTTATCCCTCACAGGATCCTTGTCTTGCATTCATATAATTGTATATCATCTCATGGGCATTCTGCGGCATCTTAGGGCCAAAAATTGTGCATGTTTGTATTTAAGTCCCTCCTATCTCGTCGAGACGAAGATTTCAATCTCCATATCTCCGGATAGAAGAAACTTAAATAGGGGCATCTGTCGCACCCTAATTTTTGACCCTAAGATACCCGCTCCGCTTTTGCATGACAAATTAGGTCTATCATTCGTGCATAACTAACCGCTTTATCTAGCTTCGTCTGTTTGTTTTTTTTAGGACAGGTGTTGTTGCAGAAGGCTTGAGGTCTTGAAGGCTGTGTTGTGTGTGTGTTTGTGGAGGTTCTCTGGTCTTTGCAAGATGTGTGTGGATTCCTGCGAGATTGTACCCTCACCCTTTTTTTATCCCTAAACCACCACCAAGCCTTTTCTCCCTCAGGACTCCTCAGTTTCCCCTCCACAGAGATTAAGTCCTTATACCCTCTGATATGGAATTTGGTACCCTAAGACTGGTCACTGATTGTGTGGCAGCTAGATTGCAAGGCGGTATCTCCCCCCTTCTGCAAGCTCCTCAAGGTTGAGAGACGTGTTTGCCCTATGTTCTCAAGTGACAGTTCATCAAGTAAAAGTTCAATCTGGAAAGAATTAGAAGATCTCAAGTCATTTGTGTCACAAGCTTACAAGCTCAGGATGAAGTTCCCACGATTCTATATCATACGGTGCCAGTATGAAATTCTTTGCTTTCTGCTTCAAGGAAAATTTTATATTCTTGAAGTTGACAAGTTCTCTTCAAGTAAATTTGAAGATTATTGGAATTTAAAGTGTTCAAGATGTTTTGACCATCAGTAAGATTGAAAATCCTTATAAAACTTTAAATTTTTGTTTGTTATCATTGGTAAAGAAGAGTAGAATGCTATAGCCAGTCTAGTTGGGAAATTTTGGCCCTTCACATTACATTAAGCTTTTACCAAGGCCTAATTCATGTGCACTATTTGATTTCAAGATCCATGTGGCTCGCAAAAATTCAAGAAGGTTCAAAATCTTGCAAGGTTTTGTTCAAATAAACGAGAGGATTAAATTTACAAGTGTAAAGTTTAGAAGTTTAGTTTTGAAGATATAAGATCAGCATACGAAAGCACATAACATTTGTTGTTAGCCATGTTGTTTTAGCGCATGAACTCCATGATACAACCATAGATGATGTTGCATGATGAAGTCACTCCTGTTTAAAATTGTCATGTGGTGAATGAGGAGGCGTTTATTGCCTTTAAAACGCACTGGATAGCCAAAGGAAGAAGTGAAGTTCAAATTGATTATGTCACCTTTATTTCCCAAATATTTATTATCACATAAAATGGACAATAGTGGTAACATTTCATCAAGCAAATTTCTAAAGTAGCAGCAATGGAGGATGATGTCTTAATCCATCAGAAGGTGTTGGCTGACATTATACTCGTGTTAAAAATCTTTCAACTAAGTAAACATTGGATTGTCTAACAAAAAAAAACTCTTTTTCCATGTTATTTCCCAATGACAATTACAAATTACAATAACAATATTTAAGAACATTGTCATAACCTGCTTACACAAGTTGGAATTTGTAGCAAAAATAGTGCAATGTGCCTAAACTTAACTAAAGCTATTTAGTTGCACCGGTTCTCTGCTGCTGAAAGACCAATGTAGACGGTACGGTACCGCAGCTTGCATGTAATTTCCAAACATTAGGGTATCACTGCAAATCCAGTATTCGACTTTATGGTTGTTGCTGACAATGCTTGTCGGTTCCTCGCACGAGTCTGTGGGATGATTGATGAAATTCTCGTCAGAGTGCTTTCTAAAAAATCACTCCATTGCTACCTGGAAATGGACAAGGCAGGAAAATTATAACATTACTCATTGAAAATTATCAAAGTGTCTGGTTCAAAAAAAAGCAGCATACAATTGGCAAGTTACTGTTGTCAAAATTACCGCGGCCTAAGCACGTGTGGGGATAGCCTGTACCTCTAAACGGCGCGAGAATTGAAGAGCGCGTGCGCAGAAAGTTGATATGTTCCTGGCATGTCAAATCAACAAGAGATTCGTTAGGTCAGCACTATCAAGATTAGAAATCCTACACAAGTCAATAAAACCCTGTAATTCATGCTTATCCAAATTGAACCTCTCCAATATGGAGACATCATGCCCAATGTTGTATTTCATGTACAAGGAAGTGGATGATATATAAGAAAAAAATAGAGAAAACGCCAAGGTATGTTCACCTTTTGATACACATATGCTGAAACATATGTCACGGTTCATCATTATGGCATTGACCCATATATTTCTGTCACCAACCGAACATGGAAACTCTCCAGAATTTATGTTTGAAGTTAGCAACTATAAAGAGATCTCAAATCTTGTTGAGCGTTCATAAAACTACAATCTAGCTCCAAAACCCTGCACAAATTTAAAGCCAACATCAAGTTTTCTTCAACTAAAACTGGAGTTATATTCGATAACATAGTTTATCAAACGTTCTCGAAAGAACGGTTATTGATCACAATAGTATCCATATTGATATCAAGGACCATACTGCTCCTGCATCTTGTGCTTATGTAGCCTGTAGAAATATGTGGACTGAGTTTGGGTGGGAAAACCGAGTCGACTACCATTGCGCAAACCACATGAATCTTCTTAGAGTTAACTCGCCTCGCCGATCATCGCAGTATCGTAATCATGGGAATCATCAAGTTTCTTTAAATTAATGGCAATTTTGAGCTGACTAAAAAAAAAGAGAAAAAGAAATACGATTGAGAATTAAATCGCAACCAAACTGGCGTGTTTACAACATGTTCCACATAAGATTAGGTAGAAATGAAAGGCAATAATAACAGGTTAACGACATGTTCACACAGTATTACTATTTTCCAAAACTAATCACAAATATTCTCAGGCCAAAATGGAAACAATAATCACAAATCATGAGTCAAGAAATCGTGAGCATTCAAGTGAAGATCACAAATTTATGTTGCTAAAGCCTATAAAAGAGAATGGTATGAGTAATTGAGGAGATCACCAAACAAATTTCAAAAACTTTCCTTTCAAAGTGAAACATGCTTCAGCACACCATTTAAAGAGCATTCAACAGGCTTGCTCTGGGATTTATCCTATAAAAGGATGCTTATACGCTCAAGAAAGGGGGAACGAAAAAATTCAAACCTTACAACTAAAGTCACTAAACAATCATGCTATCCAATCGTCAACACACCCAGAAAACATCCATCACGTCGAATCGTTAAGTAAACCGTTCATCAAATTTCACCAGAAGAGAAAAATCCGTACAAAATTCAAAAGCCTCACCAAAAGAACCATACATATACACACAAACAGATACAACAAAGTGTTGAACATCAAATAAAAATCATTGCCGTCCGGAATTCACATCATTTGCAAGAGAAGAAGATATCACGAACACACACAAACACGAAAAGGAGAAAGGGACTTATCTTGGAGAAGAAATCCTTCAGGTCCGGATCGCGACTCTTTGCCCTCAACTCGCGACAATCTGTTTCTTTTTTTTATTCCTTCATGCTCTAAACAGTTGTATTATGTAATTTTGATCATAATGAATTGGGGATTTAGGGTTTCCGCTGGGGATTGGGGATTGTGTTTCTGGCTGTTAGATTTTTAGGGCTCATGTTGTTTCGCGGTTACGCTCGTGTTTAGACTCATGCGAGAGTGATTGAGAGATGGCGATGAACGACGGTGAGGGAGTGAATCTAAACGGAGTAGAGACGAGAAAGGTTGAAACGAGAGAGAGAGAAATCGAGAGAGAGGATGAGAGAGCTACGAGAGAGTGAGGTCCGTCCCTGCCCTTTTTTTTTTTTTTTTTTTGATCACGTACACCTACACCCACAAAGGCACATGTACACCCTCCATCTTGTACGTAGGATCGGCCATATTTACAGATCAACGATTGAGATTTAAGGGTCTGCGATGAACCCTCTCCCCCTTTGCAGCACTTGATCCCTCCGTTTTAAAATAATCATTCCTTTTATTATTAATTTAACTTTTTTTTAAAATAATTTCATCATAATTAATTTGGATTTTATTGAAATATAATCATTCTTTATCTAAAATTAAAATACAGAGTTTCTCTTTAATAACCCCTTTCATAAAAATAATTTCTTTTATTCTAAGAAATCTTTTTAATAAAATATAACTAAATATAATTTAAAATTTTCATAATAAAAACTTTTATACTAAAAAATAAAATCTTTTCTAATTAATTAATAAAAAACTCTTTTAATAACTCTTTCTTTTTAATATAACTTTTAACTAAAAATAATAATAAGAAGAAGAACTTTTAATAATAATTAAAAAAAAGCCCTTTATAAGAAAAACTTTATTAGCCTTTAGTATAACTCTAAAACTAAAAATAATAAAAAAAATTTATTTATAAAAAATACTAAGATTAAAATCTTTTTTTATTTAATAAGAAAACTCTTTCTTTAATTCTTTTTTTAATTAACTTTTATCTTAAAAGAAGTAAAAAACAATGAAACCTTTTTTTTAAAAACTTTATTAATTGTTAATATAACTAAAAAAAAAACTAAAATAAAAACTTTAAAATAATTAAAACCTTCTTATTAAGAAATTCTTAACCCCTTTTAACTAAAATAATCTTAAAACATAATTCTTTAATAATAAACCTTAAAATCAACTTTTTCTCAATAAACCTTAAGAATAAATCAACTCGTTAGATCTCTCGCGCCCGAGTGTACGCTTGCGTGTTTATCTGTTTACTATGCCTCTATTTTGAATGTATGCTTTGTATGTCAAACCTCTTTCAAAAATTAAAACTCTCGATCCAACGTCGAGCCAATTTTCCACCCATATAAGTCGATCGCCTTCGGGCATCGCATTCGACCTATCGATCACAAGACACAAGTCTAGCATCATTTTGCTAGCACCCTCGCCTAAATAACAATAATCGATCGCATTAATATCCAAGGGAAAATCCCATGCATGATAACCATGTTATTGTGCATGGTGCACATCATTTGCATCATACTCGACACCTTAAGATAAGTCAATTAGATAACTTAGGATAGACTTCCTAGGTTAGTCCCCCCACAATTTTGATTTTTCAAATCAAACTTTAGCCCACCTAATTCTCCACACAAGAGAATTAGATGTTAATCATCTCAAAGAAAGGGACATACAATCCCATACCCCATAAAATACAAACATTTTCAAAAAACAGTGGTGGTCTTCTTAAGACGATGACTCATCTTCTCTCCTAAACCTTTAAAACATTTTAGTATCCTTAATGAGGAACTACAAGTGCTCTGATTCCCTCCTGACAGGATATGTAGGCACAAGATGCGATATCTTGTCGAGCACACTTAGGAATAAAAATAATAAATCACCTACCCTTAAACCCTTAGCAAAATAGATAACAAATAACATAAAAAATAAATCAAGAGGTTCCTGTAGAGTACTACAGATATCTAGGATGCTAACACCTTCCTTAGGTATCATGATGCATGGCATACCAATGACTCATGACAATAAAATGCATATTCACAAATCAACAATATGAATTATCTCATCGTCATTATTCATGCATTGGAAATCAATTCAAACAATGCCTTTACTTGCCATAAGGCCACCAAATAACACACATTGAATTTCACATAAACAATGTATTTCATCATAATCCACAAGCCACAACAATTAGCATTTTAGCATATACACTCATATCAATTCACATCAAGAATTACTCACCATCAACCATGACAATCCTGCAATCATACAATGATACTCACAACACTAGGATTCACGCCACGAAGGCTACCCACAACAACATACATTAATACCATACATTTGTATTCAATTCAACAAAGTATTTTGCCATAAGGCCACAACAATTACAACAACTTATCACATGCTTCAACATCATATAAACCACATAAAAGCTCCACGTCATATAACAATAGCACAACACACTGTAAAACACCGACCGCACGCATGTAACGCGATAAAAACCCGACAACCCAACACTTTTACACAACCACAACTTAAATAAATCATCGACTGCCCTCCAAACCATTTTTATAAGAAAGAACATCTCATTAGCTTTCCAACGCTTCGAACGGCGGTCAAAACGGACTTACGGTTTGAAAGTTATGAAGAAAACAAAATAGAAAAATCTGTCACGTTCGCTCCAGTATTCGCTAAGCGAACCCCAGCGAACCATGGCAGAAAAAAACCAGCATAAAGTTCGCTAGGCGAACTTCTAGGCGAACATTCGCCCGGTCCTTCGCTGTGGTTCGCTGGGCGAACCCGCGAAACCCATAATTCGCAGCAGCGTCAATATAGGTCATTTGGGGCCAAAATCCATCATTTCTTCCACCCAAACCCTTCCAATTCATACCATAACAACCAAAACATGTTCCAACATAGTCAACAAGTATTCCCATGCATTTATATAGCATTTCAACCGTGAAAGCATCGATTCCAATCAATTGTTCATCAATTTATCAAATGCAAAAACATTATAAAAACAAGAAAACATTCACACAATCACACACATATACATATACAATTGCAATATAATCGAAACTTCTCACCCTTACCCGATTAATCGCGCTTGAACGGATGATTTCTTCTTCCATAAGTTTTCCTCTCCTTCTCTTTTCCTTCCTCTTCCTTTCTTTCCTTTCTCTTTCTTTTCTCTCCTTTTTCTCTCAAATCTCTATTTATAAAAATATCTAATTTTTCTAAAATATCTAACCCCTCAAAATGACCATTTTACCCCTCAGCTCAAATATCTCACAAACGCTCTCAAAACACGATAAAACATAAACAGCGATGAAATATATTTTAGGAAATAAAAGTTGAAAAGGAATTATAATTTATTGCAAATATTTTACCTATCAGGGAAATTAACCAATTAACTCAATTAGAAGGTAAACTACAATAAATTCACACATTTCACAAAATTCACATAAATGAAATGAATAAATACAATTAAACAAATTGGGGTGCTACAACTCTCCCCCACTTAGACATTTTCGTCCTCGAAAATATACTTGGTGCAAACAACTCCGGATACGACTCTCGTATCCGACTAACCCACTCTCATGCCATTAAAGGCAACACCAAGAATAACACCACTAACAACCCACCTTGCTAACAGCAACTACTACAACGACACGACAACGGTAATAACGACAATGACAAGATGCAATGCTTATACAATGCACTTGACGACCAACTCACAACTCAAAGAATACCCAAGTTACGAATACACAGGTTCACTCTTGAACCAAAACACAACAAGATCGTTACCCTCACCATAGGTAACACTCCCCTAATTCCCCACAAGGAATTAGCTACTCGCACTCGAACCATCACGATGGAAACAAGGCAACAACACAAACAAGAACATAAAGTTCCACGACCCAACATCGTTTCAACAACCTCTACATAACCACAATACCAACATCCTTGTCACACAACAATATTACAACAATGCTACGATTCACCAATCGAACATATAACCAAAACACCCATCTACATAGTAGCCCATAAATAATATTTAAACCTTTCACCTAACACTTCCATTCTGAAACGTCCAATGGTCTCATCATTCCTACATGTTCATAATGTTCAACCTATGAACTCTTACCAGTCACACACGCATATACGAATTGTGCCACATCACGCTTCCGTTGCACACTCTGATTACTCGTAACCATCAAAACTACCAATTCCACGTCCAAAGTCTAACTCTTTCTCATATTCGCCAAAAAACATTGTTCACTTTTAATATATCCAACCTCACACTCTGCTGTGTTAGCTTGCACACCAGACACAAGTCTCTGAACTGCTAAACCAACTCTAATTCTCTTACCATCAAAAGATCTTCTTCAAATCTTGATACATTTTATTAGCTCCCAGATGTATCCTCAAACTACTCCGGTGTCCTTCCTCTAAAATCATCTTTTTCAATTCCGAATCATCAAGAATACAAATTCTACCACGAAATCTCAAAACACCCTGATCATCCACTTTAAAGTCACCATTCACACCTTTATCTCCAACCGTCATCAAATCAACAAATTTCACATCCAGCCTCTGTTTCTCGCTAACGGTCAACAGAAAATCATTAGTGACCTTTAACATACCATGCCTCCCGCTATCAGATGTTAATTCACACACCAAACTCAAATCTCTAAATTCTTCCAAAAGTTCCCACTCTTTAACCATCAAAGCAGACATATGCAAAGATTTTCGACTTAACTCATCAGGCACGACATTAACTTTACCAATAGGATAATTCGAGCCAAGGTCATAACTAATCAGGAATTCCAACCATCCTCGTTGTCTCCTACTTTATTCCTTCTGACCAAACAAGTACTCTAAACCCTTGTGATTACCAAACACCTTGAACCTAAAACCCTCAAAATAATACCTCTAGATTCTCAACACAAAAGTAACCGCATCCATCTTGAAATCATGAATCCTCAATTGTCATAAAGCATAAGAAATGACTTTACCCTCTCGCATTAACACACTAACTACACTCATCAAGGACGCATCCCAATATTCCATAAACAGTTTATTAGGATCAGGCAGAATCAAAATTGGAGCCGTAGTCAATCTCTACTTTAGCTCACCAAAACTTACTCACAACGAACATCCAAAAAAAATGACTCACCCTTTGCAAGTCAATTGAGATAACAGAAGTACGAACTTAGCAAAGTCTTCCATAGCATGCAGTAACAACCAACTAAGCCCAAAAGTTTCTAATCTCCTTAACCGACTTTGGAATTTCTCAATGTAGAACTGCATCTATTTTGGATAGATACACAACAATACCATCATCAGAAATAACATAACCAAGAAAACTAACCTCTTTCAATTAAAATTCTCACTTCGATAATTTAGCAGAAAACTCCCTCTCTTTTAACCCTTGTAACTCAATCCTCAAATACTCTACATACTCATCCTTTGATTTAAAATAAATCAGAATATCATCCAATAAACATCACTATAAACTTATCCAAACAAGTATGGAAGATACAATTCATATACTCCACAACCATAACATATACAACCCATAACAAAAGTAATACCATCAAGGAACTTCAAATCGTTCGTGATTCGTCACAATTCAAAACTCAAGCTATCCAGAACACAAACGCAAGTTTCCATACTACTCACTGATTAACACGCAACCTCATGCTATCATCCTTTTCCTTACCAACCATGCTGGACATCTTCAAGTCAACACACTAATGTTTCATCCAAAAACACATCTGAAAACCATGCACAACTGACGGCCCATCACTGTGGCTTCCTGCCAATTTCCAGAACACTATCATCACAAACATGACAAACATCTGAGTTTCACTTCCTAAAAGTTCTTCTACTTACTTAGCAGATCCAAACCTCAAATCCTCACCTTCGTCAAATTTGAGTTCACACTCTACTCTCTGAGAACAACCATTAATGATACCCAATCGTTCTCTCTCAATGACTTCCCAACTGAACCAACATACCAAAACCTCTAATCCGTCTCATCTTCCGATATTAGAATCTTCATCGACTCAACAAAACAATCCGTAATCATTTTCTTAATTCCAATAATTCATTGCACACACTATCAAAGCCGGAAAGACACGTCTATTCCATCCAACATAATTTCGCTACTATCAACAAGAGATTAAGGGCGATCAGTTCCTCAATTTGTCAGTAGATAGCCGACAATCATGATGGGGCATAAACCGTCTTTACCAAACTATAATAGCATTTCTTGCATCTTGTGTACAAAACTACCTAAGGCACAAATCCTTAGTTGACATAAACCTTACCTCCGCATTCCCTCCGGAACTGGGAACAACAATGTCCAAACAACACTTACAATCTTGCAATCTACAACATACTGAGCCAACGCTCCACACCGGAAGCAACTTGGAGAAGCACCAGCTTCTCCCCCACTTATCTCATTCTAAATCCTACAGACAAGGGATTAGGAAAACCAGAAAGTACTGACAGTGTTTCACACACATATCACATACTAAGGAACAAACAACATCGACAATATTCAATTGTCACACCAACTGACTCAACAACTTGGCCGGACGGACCAACCTGCTCTGATACCACTAATGTAACACCCCAATTCCCATCACGAAAAAATAATATATAAATAAATCAGAGTGAATAAAAATTTATTCTTAGATAGAAACAAGGATGCCACATTTAAAGAAAGAAAACACAATCCCTGCTCATAAATTTGATACATAACACAAAATGGAATAAACATAAAAGGGAAACTTTTTCCAACAAAGGGAAAGTTCAATTATGGAATAAAGCGGAAAGATCCATAATTGACTTGTCTTACAAAATAAATTGTTTTATAACATTAAAATATTCATACAAAGGTAATACAAAATAGATCCAACAAATGAATACATATATAACAAAAGCGTTCCCCAACTCCCGTGTTTCGTATCAGAGCAGACAGACCGACAAAAGGATGGAGAACTAATCTTCACAAAAGCCTCCAAGATACTAATCTGCAATTGCCTCATAGAGCAACAAGCCACAGTAGAAGGGTGAGAAATAACAACTAAATCAAGATTGCATAATAATATTCAAACAAATATAAATTCACATGCATAATCATTCTCACCACAAGCATCACATACTAATACAGATAGCATGCCACAGATACATAAGATATTTCTAATAATCCAACCACATAGCATATATCAATTATACCAACATAATAGCATATTCACACATAATGCATCCCAAAGTTATAACATATGGAAACACACCACCATATCACATATATTCATATATAGCATACCATAGAGAATTAATACAATCATTGTAATGTACAACATCCCCACAAAACATAGCATATGTCTATACATAAAACATATAATCCATAACCAATGCATTTATCATAAATGCATATCAAATCACCAATGTTATCACGAGCTCAACACATAATCAATCAATTCACAATTCCCCACACATAATCAATCCATTCATGATTTATACAAATGCACAGAGACCGACACAACGACTCTATGCAATGCGGTACCATTCCATCCATCATTCTCATCATCATTAATTCACTCAGGAATTATTGGAATCATCACTTGTTACTTAGTGTAACTCCCCGTCGGGCAAACGATGGTCCCCGTCGCTTTAGGTCCTCTTTGTATAAGGCACATGATCCGATCGCTTTAGGTCCTCTTTGTATAAGGCACACGATCGTCTATAACGTCGCTTTAGGTCCTCTTTGTATAAGGCATATGACCGCTACAGCAGATTCCCTCTGGAATCGTTTCGTCGCTCACACCCCACAAGGGCACACGACATCACAAGATGCATATCATGATGCATGGCATACCAATGACTCATGACAATCAAATGAATATTCACAAATAAACAATAAGAATTATCTCATCGTCATTATTCATGCATTGGAAATCAATTCAAATATTGCCTTTACTTGCCATAAGGCCACCAAATAACACACATTGAATTTCACATAAACAATGCATTTCATCATAATCCACAAGCCACAACAATTAGCATTTTAGAATATACACTCATATCAATTCACATCAAGAATTAATCACCATCAACCACGACAATATTGCAATCATACAATAATACTCACAACACTAGGATTCACGCCACGAAGGCTACCCACAACAACATACATTAATACCATACATTTGTATTCAATTCAACAAAGTATTTTACCATAAGGCCATAACAATTACAACAACTTATCACATGCTTCAACATCATATAAACCACATAAAATCTCCACGTCATATAACAATAGCACAACACACAGTAAAACACCGACCGCACGCATTTAACGTGATAAAAACCCGACAACCCAACACTTTTACATAACCACGACTTAAATAAATCATCTACTGCCATCCAAACCATTTTTATAAGAAAAAATATCTCATTAGCTTTCCAACGGCGGCCAAAACGGACTTACGGCTTGAAAGTTATGAAGAAAACAAAATAGAAAAATCTGTCACGTTCGCTCCAGTATTCGCTAGGCGAACTATGGCAAAAAAAACCAGCATAAAGTTCACTAGGCGAACATTCGCCCGGTCCTTCTCTGTGGTTCGCTAGGCGAACCCGCGAAACCCAGAATTCGCAGCAGCGTCAATATAGGTCATTTGGGGCCAAAATCCATCATTTCTTCTAACCAAACCCTTCTAATTCATACCATAACAACCAAAACATGTTCCAACATAGTCAACAAGTATTCCCATGCATTTATATCGCATTTCAATCGTGAAAACATCGATTCCAATCAATTGTTCATCAATTTATCAAATGTAAAAACATTATAAAAACAAGAAAACATTCACACAATCACACACATATACATATACAATCGTAATATAATCGAAACTTCTCACCCTTACCCGATTAATCACGCTTGAACGGATGATTTCTTCTTCCATAAGTTTTCCTCTCCTTCTCTTTTCCTTCCTCTTCCTTTCTTTCCTTTCTCTTTCTTTTCTCTCCTTTTTCTCTCAAATCTCTATTTATAAAAATATCTAATTTTTCTAAAATATCTAACCCCTCAAAATGACCATTTTACCCCTCAACTCAAATATCTCGCAAACGCTCTCAAAACGTGATAAAACATAAACAGCGATGAAATATATTTTGGGAAATAAAAGTTGAAAAGAAATTATAATTTATTGCAAATATTTTACATATCAGGGAAATTAACCAATTAACTCAATTAGCAGGTAAAATACAATAAATTCACACATTTCACAAAATTCACATAAATGAAATAAATAAATACAATTAAACAAATGGGGCGTTACACACGTCATGACGGGCGTCTTCCTTGCAAGGTGGGCGTCATGATAGTGCATAATTGCCTTTTTGCTCCCGTTTTCGTTATTTCGCATCATTTCTTTGCACGAATATTCCTGCAACCAAAATACATGAAACAAATGGCAAGTACAAACATAACACCATAAAAAGGAAAGGAAAAGACTCAAAATGGCATGTGAATCGAGTTGAAAACACAATAATTTTTAGAGTTATCAGGGACATGTCGATTCTCATAACAAAATGTTACCCCTTATAATAGAGGCATTAAAGGCTCTTTTTCCTAAGAGAGGTGATGTCCCATCAAATATCATATGCATCCACGAAGACCATGGTCGTGTGAAGACATGTGTTAAAATGCCTAAAACTTCAAAGTAAAAACAAAGGCTAGAGGGAAACTGTTTTGGGCCACCCACAAGGCCTAGATAAGTAAAATCCTAATGCCAACCTAAGGCAGCGTCTAACACAAAACAAGAGGACTAATTATCCAAATAGATCAGGTAATCTCTCACGTGAACAATCTCTCTACCATCTATAACAATCTAAAGGCCAACCATATCTCATGTATTGCCACATGCATCCAGTTTCCAACCATTTCTCCTACTTAAAGAGGAAAGTGTGCCACTTCACATGTATTTAAATCCTTTCTCGGTCAAACTCCATTTTTCACTCTTTTACTGACTTGAGCGTTAGAGTGTTAACCTTGCAAGTCACCCCCCTCTCCACTGAATCAGAAACTCTAAACAACCATAATAAACTAAAGATTCATACTCTTCAATCAATTTCAGTTCCAACACATAACATTTCGAGATACACTTTTTTAGATTATTGAAATTTTGTTCTATGCAGGGACAAATGTTGGACCAGATGTCCAAGACAACATGTTCAACATCTTACACCAAGTTTGACACATAATTGAAAAAATAAATAAATCATAAAGCAAATAAAAAATACAAGAGAATTGGTAACCCAATTCGGTGCAACATCAGCTACGTCTGGGGGGCTTCCAATCCAAGAAACGAAATTTATTCTTAATAGTATTAATACAAAGTGTCTTAGATGAACAACCCTTGTTTAATGTCCCTCTTCTTAATACTACATGTGTATTTCTATTTAGGACCCCCCTAAATATGAGAACCCTTCTCACTTTCTCTTAACCATTAACCCTAGTTATCAACATAATAATCAGAATACTGATTATTTGAATTACAATTGAACTATCAAACCAATCTCTATGCCTTTAGATATGAATGCAGGTGCTAGAGAGGTGCACAAATAACAACACAAACAAAGGATTCAAAATAGAAAGCCTAACACAAAAATCTTCAACTCTTGCACACGCGTTAAACGTTAGGTTTGAGTCTCCTTAAATAGCATTGTAAATTATGGGCTTTAACTATTTAATAGCAATGTTGTTTGAGTCTCCTCTTTTTTCCCTATTGGTAATCTTTGAGCTTTTGTCCCTATAAATAGGGAAAATGTTATTGGTTTCCTCTTTTTTTTTACTTCTTTAACTATTGAGTCTTATCAATTTTGTTTCTTTCATTGTGATTCCAGTAATTATTGTTGCAACTTTTAATGGTGCATTTTTTTTGCTCTTCATCGAAAATCCATATATTTCATTCATTGGCTTATGGAAACATAGGAAAATCGTATATTATATTCATTGACTTAAGTAGTGATTTTGAATTTAGTGATGTTTTCCAAACTGAAGTATAAGTAATAAACCAAGAGAAGTCTTCATTACTAGTGATAAACCCATACGTGAACATTGCTGAAATTAGAGAGCCTGCTCCAACTAGGTTGGACATTATGGAGGTTACTTGGGGGTTTGTTTTTCTAGAAATTTAGATGAATGACCCAAAGATTGTGAGTAATCCTATGGATGAGCATAACCTTTAAAAGCTCAATTTCATAGTCAAAATATAAAGAAGATCTCTTGGGAACAAGAGTAGGCTAACATTTAACCAAACCTGGATAAATCACTGGGGCAATCTCTCTAAACCCTTATCTCTTTATTTATGCAAGTTACTTTATTGTTTTTACTTTCCATTATTTATTTTACAGTGATCTTAAAGAACACTAACACAATTCATTTCTTAAGTAACAAAAAACCTAAAATTAATCGTGAATTTGGAATACCACAATTCCCTTCTTGTGCTTGAAGCCACTTGTCCAACAAGTGGAATCAAAGCCTAACTTATGTTAAAGACTAATCATCCCAGGAGGAATATGTCTTCAAGTTATTCACTAAACAAACCTCATCCTTTAATGGAGAAGGGTATAGTTTGTGGAAAGAGAAAATGAAATTTTCATAGAAGGGATGGATCGTGGTATTGGAAGGATGTGAAGGAAGGTCCATATGTTCCTATACATGAGGTAAATGGTGTTATTGTGAGCAAACCTGAAAAGCATTAGAAAAAAGATGATAAATAAAATGCGCAACGTGGTTTGAAATCAAAAACTGTCATCACTTCCTCTTTCGGTCTTAATGAATTTTTGTGTGTTTCTCACTGCAAGACTGCAAAAGAATTATGGGACATCCTCCAAATTACCCATGAAGGAACTACTGAGATAAAAAGGGTAAGGTTTAACACATTAACCGAAGAGTATGAACTTTTCAAAATGAAATCTGAATAAAGCATTAATCAAATGTAAGCACGATTTACTCATATAATGAGTTATATGAGAACTATGGGAAAAACATTTTCAAATGAGGTACTAGTCGTAAAAATCCTTAGATACCTAATATGTAGTTGGCAACCCAAAGTCGCTTCCAGTTGAGAATCTAAATATTTAGCAACTATGGACACACACACACACACAATTACTTCACACACAATCACACACACACACACACACATACTCTCTCTCTAGCAAATTGCAGGAACACAAAATAAAACTTAAAAGGCTTCCCATAGATGAAGAAGGAGAAAATAAAAACAAAAGCATAACACTCAAAGTTGAGGAATCCGACTCTAACAGTGACATGTCTCTCATAGTAAAGAATTTCAAAATATTTCTAAGGCATGAGAAGAAACAAAAATAAGAACAAGAAAACAATAAGTAAAAGACACAATTCATCCCAACATGCTACCCATGTGTAAAGAAAGGACACGTCACGCCAAATTGTCCCTTAGATAAAAAGGAAAATCAAAAGAAATCTAAGAAACCTCGTAAAAAGGGCAAGAAAGCTTATGTTGCATGGGAAGACAACAATATGGGATCCTTATAAAATGAAGAAGAATCCAACATTTGTCTCATGGAAAGTCATCAAGATGATTAGGTAACATTCTACTTCTCTTATCATTATCTATTTTGAATATGTAAGAAACTAACAAAAGAAGCAATCAAACTAGAAAAAATTATCTTTATATCCAAGGATATTATTTCCTATATTGAATTTAAAAATAAAAACCTCGAGAAAGAAATATAAATCATTATAAAAAGACAAAATGATCAAGTTCAAAAGTCTTCCACTTTAAAGGAACATGATGAACCTGACAAGTGCAACGAATGTGATAATTTGAAAATTAAAATTTGTGATCTTGAAAAACACTTGTCAATTTCACAAAGGGATGAGACATATTAAATCTTATGTTAGGAAACCAAAGAGCTTCTTATAACAAAGCCGATATTGACTATGAACCCAAGAATAATAGTAAGAACTTTAGTAACATTTGCAATGATAAATCCACCTCTCACTGTAAAACCTTAAAATGAAACAACTATAATAAAGAAGGACACATCGTCATGTTCTGTTTTATTAAGAAAAGTCATGAGATCAAAGAATGACATCCTCTTTCATATTTTTACAAAAAACACCATGAACGCAAAGCTAAAAATTTATCTGCTCTTGTAAACGCCTATGTCTTTAGGACAAATGAAAAGAATTTTTATGAAACTAACAATAAAGGACCCAAGATTATGTGGGTACCTAAAGTTAATACCTAACCCTTTTTGCAGGGATATTTTATAGTTTTGTCTCTTATGAAGATAATAATAAGGGGAAATCCTAGGGTTTGGCATCGTTGGCAAGTCCCTCAATTCAACGATTGAGGAAGTTCTCTTGGTTAAAGGGAAAAAGCATAATTTATTTAGTATAAGTCAATTATGTGACAAAAGTAACAGTGTAACTTTTGACTCTTTTGGTTGTAGGGTTATAAAATCTAAATCAAATTAAAATTTATTTACGAGTTCAAGAAGTGGAAATATCTACACGATGAGTTTAAATAAAATTCCTTCAAATTATAGGATGAATCTTGGCTATGGCTGAGGAGAATATATCACATCCACAAGGACCACTTAAATAAGTATGTCCTTAAAGATCCCATAGATAATATTCCATGCTTACATTTTAAAAATAACATATTATCTGATGCATGCCAAAAGGGTTAGCAAGTAAGGGTCTCTTTTAAAGCTAAAAATATTGTTTCTAGTGATTGACCCTTACAATTGCTTCACATGGATCTTTTTGGCCCATCCATAATTGTAAGTTTAGGTGAAAATGTCCACGCTCTTGTAATCATGGATGACTATTCTTGCTATACCTGGAAATTATTCTTATCTTAGAAAAGAGAAGTGTTTGTTGCATTTCGTAAACTAGCCAGGATATCCATAACGAACAAAGAGTAAGCATTGCATCCATTAGAAGTGACCATGAGGGAGAATTCCAAATTGAGGAATTCAAAAAATTCTGTAACGAGAATGGTATTTGGAATATCTTTTACACTCCATAGACTCCCCAATAAAATGGGGAAGTAGAGAGGAAAAATGGATCTCTAGAAGATTTTGCGAGGATGAGGCTCAACGAGACTGATCTTCCTAAATATTTTTAGGATGATGCAGCGAACACTACTTACTATGTTATGAATCGTGTCTTGATAATACCAATGCTAAAGCGCACGACCTATATGTCGCTCCCAGGATTTTCATCCAGGTACAAACGCGAAAGTGGCACCGAAACAGAGTCGCCAACAATGTGTATTTATCCCAAGAGAGGGAAAGGAAACACTGAATAAACCCGATAGAAAGGAAAAAGCATGGTCTTGCGACCAAGAGAACTGGGTTCGGGAGTCGGTTATGCGTGAGGAAGGTATTAGCACCCCCACGCGTCCATCGTACTCGATGGGGTCCACGCTTGCTTGTCTCGATCAAAGGGTGTAGGAAATGATACTGGAAAAAGAACTGCTAACTGGAGAAATGGGAAAGGAACGAAAACGAAAAAAAAAATGTAGGGAAAATAAAAGAAGTACTCGAATGGGCCCTACCCCACTGCCTATGTATCTCATCGGGAACATGAGAATCAGAGCGACGTAGTTCCCCTCAGCTAAGGGAAAGGTGTTTGTGTTTTTTAGTGGAAACGTCAACGTTCGCGTCCTAGCAGTTAGGTGTTGCAGCTCGCTGTATGGAGACTTAGGTGTTACCTGTTTGCAGTAGAACGGAAATAACGTGTCCTTAAGGAATGAGTGAATGAGATGAGGAGAGAAATCCCGGAGGAAAGACATTATTGTTTGTTTTAAATCTTTT
Source organism: Lathyrus tuberosus (assembly GCA_022829125.1). Taxonomy (NCBI): domain Eukaryota; kingdom Viridiplantae; phylum Streptophyta; class Magnoliopsida; order Fabales; family Fabaceae; genus Lathyrus; species Lathyrus tuberosus. The sequence goes on from JALAZF010000397.1 coordinate 4,470,628, forward strand.
AAGAAGAAGTATTTTGATTATTTTGTTTTTATAACGCATATTGCATTCAAGTCTATCGTATAAGATCGAATTCATCGCATGGTCGTCCTAATAGGCCGTATGCTAAACACTCTAGGAAGGTGGAGAGAAACCCTCCTCCTTCCGTTTCCCACACTTTAGGTTTAAGTGCAATACATGTTATGCCATCATTAAGTGTTTTTTACTTTTGTTTTGAGATGAGAAAGATAGAGACTCAAATGGAGCAAAAGGTGAAAACTAAAGGGGACTAAGACTCACCCTAATGTTACCATATAGGGATGTTCCTATGGTTAATGTGGTTTAAGAATCCTAATCCTAAAAGAAAGGAGAAGAAGAGCAAAAAAAGCAACTTACTTCCAAGATGGAAGTTAAGTTGATCTTAAAGAGGGATGAAGAAGAAGTTATTCAAGGAAAGCATATAAATGCTTATCATGATCACAAGTTGAATTATTAAAAGAAATAAGAGAATATGAAAGGAAGAAATGTATGTGTAAGCATATCCACACACTTACTTACCATTTGCACCTACATGAAAAGGTTAGTTCAAAACTATTTACGAGTAGTGGAATAAAGAAAGGATAACAAGTAATGATCAAACAAAACAAGGATCAATGAATAAGGATTCTAAGAGATTAAAATCAATCAAAGTCAGAACCTATGTCTAAAGGATGCTCCCTAAGGTTAAAATGTTAAACATGGACAAACTATGCACAATCAAAGTCCTAAACACCAAAGAAGTGCAACATGCAAGAAATAGATGAAAGATGAGTGGAAATGCAAAGTGATCATGCAATAATGCTTCACAAAAGTTCAAAGTCAGAATCATATACCATTTGCCAATGTCTTAAGATGCACATGAATCATCATACCAATCATGAATAAAAGGATACAAGTTGGAGAAATAAGATGAAGAAGAAGTGAGAAAAAGAAACATGTTCAATTAGATGCACAAAATGACATATTAGAGATGCATAACATGTAGCATGATTAAAGAATGCATATGGGTAGTGGCATACTATTAATGAGATGCAAATTTAATGTATAAGATGGCATACCAAAAATGCATACATGCAACACATAGAGCATAAGAAAAAGTGGGAGATGAAAGCACGTCAAAGTTCAAATTAGAATGCACAAACTCATGTCAAATGTAAATGCAAACCAAAGTGACTTATAATGAGACAAAGAGGACCTATAATATCATAAAAATGACATATAATATCACACAAGACAATCATAAAAGGATAGCACAAGTGCCTCATCAAAACATGTTAGAAGGAATAAAAAGAAAGTGCATACATGTTACTTCAAATGAAAGGCATTAAACAACTATCAAAGCACATGATAAAATTGGAAAAAACAAACCCTAAACAAGCCAAGTCATAAGCACAAACATACATCAAAGCTCATAGCAAAATTCAAGAGAAAACATGGCCAAAAGATTGCACAAGATCACATTGAAACACACCACAAAAGTGCTCAAAGAAGAACTCCTAAACACATGATAAAATGACTTTAAAAATCAAAAGAAAATTGATTTATATGCTTTACTGTATTATCTAATCAATTCAAAAAGAATGGATTAAAAATATAGTGTGATATGGGAGAAAGAAAATGTACAAGTTTGAGTGTCAATGATGAACATCAACCAAAAAGAAATTGAAAAAGAATTATGTAATTATGCTCAAAAATTCACAAAGTCAGAATTAAAAATTAAATAAAATTATTTAAATGTGTCAAGAACACACATGAATTTATTTAGGATTTTTAGAAATGACTTGCTATTTTTAAAATCAAAAAATCAAAACAATATGTGAAATAAAAATAAAAATGAAAAGGAAATGACATGGGGGTGCAGCGCAAGTAATTTTCATGTTGAAAAACAATATTGGGCTCAGTATGGGGTGTGCAAATAGTAATCAGACCCAATCCAATTAAACGTATAGTTATGTGTGGTAGCGTGTATGATCAGTCAAATGAAGATTTAATCATAGCCATAGGATCAGATCAAGATGCAAGGTGCTACAATCCAATGAACATCAAGGCATGCACACCATAATTATTACGCACACACACACACATGTGATCATTCATATTCAAAAGAAAAGAACACGTGCAAGACCACACATTCATTAATGCGTTGGCAACATAATAGACGTTGGATCAATCTCATGATAAGATCATCACACAAATTCACACATCAAGCCAATTAGAGTTAGGGTCCATACAAGATAACATGCACACACACATACAAAAGCCATTCAGGTTCAAAAATGATGCACGTGAGAGGGAGGTGGACATTAATTCGTTGTCACATTTATGAGCGTTGGATGATGATGATCTAACGGTCACGACTTAAACCTGCATAAACCCTAACCTTAAACCTCGCCGGCCAGAGAAAGACCTTCGGTCGTCTTCTCCGGCCACTCTCCGGCCACTGCAAGTTTCACATTGCTCTAGAAATATGCAAACCACACATAAAAATGAAGAGGAAGTCAAGCACAACAAGAATCCAGTCTCAGAATTTCCAAATCACAAACACACAGAGAGAAACGAACTCAAGAAGTTAGCCCTAATTTTTCAACTACGCTCCTAATGAGCCTATCACTAGCCGGAGATATCGAACTGCTTCTAATAAGCTCAAATCATCAAAAAACACACTATAACCAGTGATTAAATGTAAGGAAAGTTGAGAAGTAAAAACCTGAACCTTGAGGAACTTGTAGCTTCAGAAGACCAGAAAGGAGATCTTGAATTCTTCTAAGCAAAATAAATGCTCGTAAACCTTACTTCTTGAGTAAACAGAGAGATTCAGAATCTGATGAAACTACACTTGATGACTTGAACTTCTTCTCTCTTGTTCTTGATCAGAAATGGAATATTGATGATGATGAAGATGAAATGTAGAAGGAGGTTGATGAATTCGTGTCAGATTAGAGAGAGCAGAGAGAAAACTTGAGAGTGTTTGGAGTGATTCTGAGTGAGAGTGAAAAATGAAGTTGAAAATGAAATTGTGAGTGAGATTTAGTTATATAGGTTGAGTCAGAATTGAACCATGGTGGTTAATTGGGTGAGTTAAATGAGTTGGAGTTGAGTTAACTGAGTGCACCCTAACTAACTGAGTCAAGTTAGTTAGGGGCGGGTGATGGAGATTGGCTATGGTGTGGTTGCATTCATGGAGTGTATGGTGAGGTTGAGAAAAAAGAATGGTGGTGATGTTAGTTCTGATGCAGCAGGAACTTGCATAGCAAGCTTTATTCTTTCCTCTTTCATGTATGAAGTAGCATGGCAAGGATGGTGTAAGATGATGTTTGGCTTAATGAGGAAAAGAAATGGACTGTGTAAAGATGTATGCGTGGCTGGTGTGAATTAAAAACAACAATATAACAAACATGCTATTATTGGCAGCATGCAAGTATGGAAGTTTGAAGATGAATTTCTCTCACATTAGTGCATGAAATCATGAGCTTTAGGTGTCACTGGAAAGAGGATAGATCATAGAACAAGTTTGATGTGAATTTTGGATTGAATGAAGGCTTGTAGAATGGTGAAAAATGGCTTGGAACATCAAGGTTTGAAATTGGAACAAGGGCGAGGCAAGTTGGTAGGTTGGCATGGCAACATGGTCTATGGAATTCAACATGATCACATCAACTTTGGACCCATATAACTCCATCATAACTTGCTCAAATGGAAAAATGTCCAACATCAAAGTTGAAGAGGACATTAAGATGAACAACTTTGATGTTCAACATTTTTTCATTTGAGGCTTCCTTCAATAAGAAACGTAACTTGACATTTTGCCCACCACACGTTTGATGAAATTATGGCGCATGGGCCTGGTCTTGCCTTGCCATGACTTGGTTTTTAACCTAGTTTTGTCAAACTTTAATTGATCATAACTCCCTCAATTTTGATCCAATGGAAGAGTTCTTTATATGGATCTGAAGCTTAGAACATGAAATTTAATTGGCTTAACTTGGGCCCGAGGTTTGGAGCTTTTATCTTGAAGAAAGAGAGCCTCAAAGTGTGGTGCAAAATGGTCCAAACTTGCCATTTTTGGAAACCCTAAAGTTTCTATTTTTTGCAGTTTTGTGATTTCTTGATTTTTCATGATTCTTCCACCATTTCTTGATCAAATCTTGTCCAATGAATATATATAACTTGAATTTCATGAATTTGACCTTAAAAAGTCGGGAGTTGACTTTTTTCACTGCACAATTGACTTTTTCCCCAATTTCTTGATTATCAAGCAACTGATCAATTGAACCTCTTCTGAAATGAAACAATGGCTAATCTTCTATCCTTAGACACTTAATATCATGTAGAAAACATTGAGATCAAGTTTGAATCAAAATTTCCTCAGGAGACCACTTGAATCCAAAACCCTAATTTGGACTGTTTTTGATAGGAGGTGATGCACTGTTCAATCCTCTTAATGAATTCCCATCTTCCAATGACTTGTGAGATCAAGTGGGATGATATATGATGTAATAAACCCTTGAGGCTTGTTGAGAGACCCTTGGCTCTTGTTCTCTTGCTTTTCTTTGGCTTTCAATTGTTCACCTTGAAGCACTAGATACCATGCCTTGCAACCAATGATATGCAATTTATGACCTACTATGGAATACAAATGAGTAAAGCATAGATCAATTTATTGAGGAAACATGAGGGCAAATTTTGAGGTATTACAGCTGCCCCTATTCAATCAACTGTGAATCTGAATGGATGAAAGCATAGGCTATCAAGAATTCAAGATACATAGGGATTGAATACAAAAACAACCGAGAAAATTTGCACTGTGTGGATAAAGAAAAAATGTTGTAAGTGAAGCAATGGTAAGGAAGAAGAGTTTGTGAGAAGGAAATTGGGATCATTGGACCCCATAAGAAACCTGTCGGGAACTGGTGAACTACTGTCGGGAATTGGTGAACTACCTGTCGGGAACTGGTGAACTACCTGTCGGGAACTGGTAAACTACCTGTCAGGAATTGGTGAACTACCTGTCGGGAACTGGTAAGCTTGGACCTGGGTTACCTATCGGGAATGGGTAAGTGGATCTGTCGGGAACTGGCAAGGTTCAAACTAAAGGGAGCTGTCGGGGACGGCTACAGTTTATAACCAAGGCTTACCTATCGGGAATGGGTAAATGGACCTGTCGTGAACTGGTATGGTTAAAACTCAAAGGTGCTGTCGGGGATGGCTACAGTTTATAACCAAGGCTTACCTATCGGGGATGGGTAAATGGACCTGTCGGGAACTGGTATGGTTAAAACTCAAAAGGAGCTGTCGGGGACGGCTACAGGAGTCCTATCGGGAATGGTTCCAAGAAACTTGTAAGCTGAGAGATATGACTCTGTGGGGAGAAAAGCGATGAAACCCTTTGCGCTGCTTTGAGATGTCTGTTGAGGAATGAAAGAAGCAATCTTTCTAGTTTTGTCAATGATATAAGGAGCAAAGTTTTGGGCTCTCGCACGAGTTATCAAAACTGGCATATGCCTCATATGCATATGTTTGAATTTTTCCATGGCGTAATGCTCCATCTCGATGGAAATGCTACGCGTTTTTGAGGATGTTATGCATACTATATGCAAGATGCAAAGAGGTCCTCAGCAAAATAAATGCTGAGCGAAGGAAGGCAACTCCGCTGGGGATGACAAGCTGGATGGACTTCATGGTCGCAAACCGTACCGGGGAAGACAAATTGACCTGATCTCCTGATTTGGGCACTGACCTGACAAACCTGTTGAGGTTGCTGTAGGAAATGATAACTTTGCTGGGGAGGCATCATCTGAACCAGTCCACTTGGGGAATAACTATAACCATAGAACTCTGCTGGGGATTAATGAGCTTACAACAAACTCTGCTGGGGAGAACCACTTCAGAGCGTCTCGTGCTGGAAATGTCCCTTGAGAGGATTTTATAGAAGACCCCGCCTCTTCAAACTCTACTGGGGATAATAGATTTGGAACACCTCCTGCTGGGGAATTTTCAAAATGCTCCATGCTTGGGATGGCGACTTCACTGGGGATTCACAACCGTTATCGACACAGAAAAGCTTGTAGCTGTTGGAAGTAAGGAATGGGAGAATCGACTTAATAAGATACAACACTACCCATTTGAAACTGACTTGTTAATACCGAATCGTCGCGCGCGACCGTCGGCCCGACGATGGATTCAAGCAGTAAACATTGTGACAAAAGAGTGAAATGAGAATCTTTTTTTGAACATGATGGCTTCAGTACTACCATTTGACAATGTTGTTGGGGATCATGAAACTCTATAAATACGCTGGGGATAACCACCTCCCAGAAGTACTTTCCTGCTGAGGAACCGTCTCTGCTTAGGGAAGAACGATCATTTGCGCTTCGTAAAGGATTTTGGCTTGAAGACGTCATACATCTTTGAACAGCTAATCGGCGAACTCTCAACACCTGCAAACAAAAGAATGCGCACATATGCCCCAGGGTAACATGGGTTTTGTAGTATTCACCCAAGCGCACCCGTCATTTAAAGCAATTTTAAATGTTTTCCTTTTATGCATATTATTGTAGAACCCCAATGTTTTCACATGCAAATATTTATCAAAAATTCTGGACGTTTATGTAAACAAAACAAATTATAAAAACAAAGCAAACAAATAGAATTATTCTGAATAACGACCATTTTATTAATTGAAGAGCCTGAAAATAGGCATTTACATCAAGAAGCAATTCCTGGAAAGAGGTAATTGCCAAAACAGAAAAGAAATTGTCCTAATGGCAATGTGAAAATGGAACTTCATTGAGTTTCAATCCTGCTATGGTTCATATATCTTCAAGATTATCCAATAGCTTTGCCTTCAAAGGGGGACAATTGAACTGATTCCGATCCTTCAGAGTGCTTATTGATTGAGACGAGGCAACACAGATTACTCATATCGCAGTTTTCGCTAAATCTCTCTTTTGCCTGGATCGCCCTTTTCGGGTTTTCGATCCACCGAGATACCCTTTTTTGCCTAAGTTGCCCTTGCGGGTTTTCAACTTACCGGGTGTACTTTCCTTTTTATTTTTATCCCTAATTTTTGCCCGAACCTTTTCTTTCTTTTTCTTTTTCTTTCTTTTTTTTTATGGTTCGCCGGGATGCCCCTTTTTGCCTGGACTCTCTTTTTACTGTCCAGCGAGTCTCTTCATATGAAGTATTTTTTAACTGCGTCTGAGTTCACAGGTGACAAAAAATCCTCACCGTCCATTGTTGTAAGCATCAAGGCTCCGCCCGAGAAAACCTTCTTAACAACATATGGACCTTCATAATTAGGAGTCCATTTGCCCCTGTGATCTGTATTCGGAGGAAGAATCCTTTTCAATACCAGGTCGCCCGTCTGATAAGTCCGAGGACGCACTTTTTGGTCAAATGTCCATTTCATTCTCCTCTGATACAGTTGTCTATGACATACTGCAACCAACCGTCTTTCTTCGATGAGACTCAACTCGTTGAATCTCGCTCGAACCCATTCAGCCTCGTCAAGTTTAACATCCATTATGACCCTTAAAGAAGGGATCTCAACTTCAACCGGTAGCACTGCTTCCATACCATATACAAGAGAAAACGGGGTTGCCTCAGTAGATGTACAAACAGAAGTACGGTACCCATGTAAAGCGAAAGGCAACATTTCATGCCAATCCTTATACGTCACCACCATCTTTTGCACAATCTTCTTAATATTTGTGTTGGCTGCCTCGACGGCACCATTCATCTCCGGGCGATAAGGAGAAGAATTGTGATGTTCAATTTTGAAGCTCTGGCATAGCTCTTGCATCATCTTATTGTTGATATTAGAACCATTGTTAGTAATGATCCTTTCGGGCACCCCATATCGGCAAATAATCTCCTTCTTAATGAATCGGGCTACCACCTGCCTGGTGACATTTGTAAAAGAGGCAGCTTCCACCCACTTGGTAAAGTAATCAATAGCCACCAAAATGAATCGATGTCTGTTGGAAGCAGTAGGCTCAATCTTCCCAATCATATCAATGCCCCACATAGCAAAGGGCCATGGAGAACTCATCACATTCAGGGGATTTGGTGGGACATGCACCTTGTCAGCATATATATGGCATTTGTGGCATTTTCGGGCGTACTTAAAGCAATCAGCCTCCATAGTTAGCCAGTAATACCCGGCTCGGAATAACTTCTTCGCCATAGCATGCCCACCAGCATGGGTACCGAAAGATCCTTCATGTACTTCCTGCATTAACAGGTCTGCTTCGTGTCTATCCACGCATCTGAGCAAGACCATGTCAAAGTTTCGCTTGTAAATCACATCCTCATTCAAGAAGAAACTTCCTGCTAACCTCCTCAGAGTCTTCTTGTCATTGTTTGATGCCCCAGCCGGATACTCTTAACTCTTCAAGAAACGCTTGATATCAAAATACCAAGGTTTATCATCAGTCGTTGTATCAGCAGCAAACACATGAGCAGGCCTGTCTAGCCTCATCACGTCAATCTTGGGTATATGGTTCCACCAATTCACCTGAATCATGGAAGACAAAGTTGCTAAAGCATCAGCCATTTGATTCTAATCACGAGGTATATAGCACAATTTTACTGTTGTAAAGAAAGTCAACAGTCTTCTCGCGTAGTCTCTATGAGGAATCAAGTTCTGCTGGTTGGTATGCCAATCTCCATTGATCTGATTGATCACTAGAGTAGAGTCCCCAAATATCTCAAGAGTCTTGATCCTTAAATCAATGGCTTCTTCAATACCCATGATACAAGCCTCATATTCCGCTTCATTGTTAGTGACATCAAAGGTTAACCTGGTGGTGAAAGGTATATGTGACCCTTTCGGAGTGATAAGGACTGCCCCAACACCACTTCCATTCATGTTAACGGCCCCATCGAACATCAGTTTCCATTTGTCATCAGGATCCGGCCCTTCGTCAACCGGAGGCTCTTCACAATCTTTAGCCTTGAGAAACATGATGTCTTCATCAGGAAAGTCAAACCGCATTAGCTGATAATCATCAATAGGCGACTTGGCAAGATAATCAGACAACACACTCCCTTTGATAGCTTTGTAGGAAGTGTATTGTATATCATACTCAGTCAAAACCATATGCCACCGAGCGACCCTTCCATTAAGAGCTGGCTTCTCAAAAATGTACTTGACTGGATCCATTTTTGAAATCAGTAGGGTTGTATGAGTTAGCATATATTGTCTCAATCTCTTAGCAGCCCATGCTAGTGCACAGCATGTCTTCTCAAGCATCGAGTACCTGGACTCGCAATCGGTGAATTTTTTGCTCAGGTAGTATATAGCATGTTTTTTCCTACCTATCTCGTCGTGTTGACCGAGAACACAACCCATTGATCCATCACGTACAGAGAGATACATAATCAGTGGCCTCCCAGGAACCGGAGGCATGAGAATCGGAGGATTTTGCAAATATTCTTTTATTATATCAAAAGCCTTTTGACAGTCATTGTTCCACCGGATTGCTTGATCTTTTCTCAATAATTTGAATATTGGCTCGCAAGTCGTGGTAAGATGAGATATAAATCTTGCAATATAATTCTGTCTTCCCAAAAATCCACGAACTTGTTTTTCTGTTCTTGGCTCCGACATTTCTTGAATGGCTTTTACCTTTGCTGGATCCACCTCGATTCCCTTTTCACTGACGATGAAGCCTAGAAGCTTACCTGATCTTACCCCAAAAGTACACTTATTAGGGTTCAGCCTCAGTCTGAACTTTCTCAACCTTTCAAACAAATTTTTCAAATTTATCAAATGCTCCTCTTCCGTTTGTGATTTGGCAATCATATCATCCATATAAACTTCAATTTCTTTGTGAATCATATCGTGGAAAAACGTCACCATGGCACGCTGATATATCACCCCAACATTCTTTAAACCAAACGGCATCACCTTATAGCAGAATGTGCCCCAAGGGGTAATAAATGTAGTCTTCTCCATATCCTCCGGCGCCATCTTGATATGGTTATATCCGGAAAACCCATCCATGAAAGAAAACACAAAGAATTGAGCTGTATTATCTACCAACACGTCAATGTGTGGTAATGGAAAAACATCTTTTGGACTCGCCCTGTTCAAATCTCGATAATCCATGCACATTCTGACTTTGCCATCTTTCTTCGGCACAGGCACAATATTAGCGACCCATGGTGGATAACTAGTAACAGCTAGAAACCCCGCATCCAACTGCTTTTGCACCTCCTCTTTGATTTTGATGGCCATTTCAGGTTTGGTTCTCCGAAGCTTCTACTTGACAGGAAAACAACCCTCTTTCAGCGGGAATTTGTGCACAACGATGTTCGTATCCAACCCCGGCATATCTTGATAAGACCAGGCGAAGATGTCAACACACTCTCGCAACATCTCAATCAGCTCTTTCTTTACATTCTCTGCCAGGCTTGCCCCTACTTTGACCTCTTTCTTTACCTCTTCAGTACCGAGATTGATAACTTCTATAGATTCCTGATGAGGCTGAATGACTCTTTCTTCCTGTTTCAATAATCTAGCCAACTCTTCAGGAAGTTCACAGTCTTCCTCATCCCCCTCTTCAGCTTGGTATATTGGGTTATCAAAGTCATAATAAACCATAGCAGGGTCGTCATCAACAAGATCCAGAGAATTATTTATGCATGAATGATAATTCATGCTTTTAGAAATTGCCTTTTTTTGAAAGGAAAAGAAAAAAATGCACGAAAACTGCGAAGAAAACATTGCCATTTTTATTTAAAAAATAAAATGAAAGACAGGGAACACAATTTTGAGTGCAAAACGTCCTTTTATTAATGATAAAAATTTGTATGAGAACAAATGGGGGGCCCTACAATGAAGTCACTATGCCTTGGGTAGAGCATAGGACCTTTGCATGCTTAATGAAAGAAAACATAGAAAATTACTTATTTGGCAGAGTAACTTGGATGAGATCCTCCGAAAACCAATTGTTCAGCTTCATTCCTGGGGCACATGGGCGCACCCAATTGTCTAGGTCACAGTCACTATCTTCACCGTCTTCAACTGCTGCACAAATCTGGCTTGGATGTATGACCCCTCCACTTGAGAAAATAACTGGCCCTTGGCGCTCCTGACCCTTTATCATTGGAACTCGAGGAGGTTTATAACCAATTCCGCTCTTATCATCCTTGAAAGGTAGCTCGATCACTTGACCCCAACCTTCGGTATGTCCAGACTGTACTACTTCCAACGCTTGCTTATACGAAGCCATAGAGGTTCCCACCCTTGCCTCACCAGACGGAGAATCTTTCACCATATTCATAGTTTCAAATGCCTGACAGAGAGTTTTGTGGATTTCTCCGTCCATCTCCACGTACTTGAAGGATGACAGATGACTCACGAAAATATCTTCCTCTCCGCATACCGTAACAACCTGACCGTCGACTACAAATTTTATCTTCTGATTCAAGGTTGAAGATACCGCCCCAGCAGCGTGGATCCATGGATGACCCAATAGACAACTATAGGCCGGTTGGATGTCCATCACATAAAACACTGTATTGAACACCTGGGGTCCGATCTGGACAGGCAGCTCTACCTCTCCAAACATTGATCTCTTTGAACCATCAAATGCTTTCACTACTAGATCACAAGGCCTAAGTACAATCCCTTCCACATCCAGCTTTGCTAATGCTTTCTTAGGCAACACATTGAGGGATGAGCCAGTGCCCACCAATACATGGGATAACATAGCACCTTTACATTCCATCGATATGTGGAGAGCCTTATTGTGGTTCCTTCCTTCTGGCATTAAGTCAAAATCTGTGAACCCTAGACCGTTACCGACATTAACATTAGAGATCACACTTTCAAGCTGGTTCACTGATATTTCTTGCGGTACGACGCCATATTCAAAAATTTTAACAAAGCATTCCGATGTGCTTCGAAACATAGCAACAATGACAATATGGAGATCTTAGAAGGAGTTTGATGTAGGTGGTCAACGATCTTATAATCGCTCTTTCTGATTATTCTCATGAATTCCTCAACATCTTTCTCCAATGACTTATCAGATTCTGCCCCTGGCACTAGTTCATCACTTATCACCTGCTTTCCTTTGTTCTTTGCTAATGCTTCAGTATCGTCTTTCCTGAGTGTCTGAGGAGCAAAAAGCCTTCCGCTGCGGGTAAAACCGCCCATTCCTCCAACGTTTCCGATACTTGAACCATTTTCTTTAGGAGTCTGTACCTCTTGCCTCTGTCCTTGACTATTACTTCCATAGTACCACGGAATTGCGACCTTGTTCTCATTTGGGACATGACTAGGAACAGTTATAGTTATAGGAGCTAATCGTTCAGGCGCAGACGTCTGTACAGGATCAGGCACCGGAATTTCCACAGGATCAAAGTAGATTGTAATAGTAGAAACTTCATCATCATTCTTTTTCAATTGATTAAATTGTAAATATCCTTCATCCATCATGCGTCGAAGGCTATTTCTCAACTTTACACAACCATTATCAGCAATCAAACAGTCTTCACAACTTTCTGAACAACCAGGAAATACAGCCCCTTTCAGCAGGCGATCCTTCACAACTTTCAACGGAGTCATGACATCATTAATGTCCCTCACCAGATTCAAACTTCTATCTTCCTCAATGGAATTCACCCCTGGTCCACCATGCAGAGGCATGGGATTTTGAATTACATTAGGCCTCGAAGCAAAATTAATAGCCTTTGAATCAACGAGATCTTGAACCACATGTTTGAAAGCCTTGCAATTTTCCACATTGTGACCTGGCGCGTTTGAGTGAAATTCACACTTTTCATTTGCATCATACCCAACAGGTAATCTGCCCACTGGGGGAGCCAAAGTCCTCAACTGTACCAACTTCAAACGAAGTAAATTCTGTAACATTTGTGAGCATGTCATAGGGAAAGCATCAAAATGTCGGTCATTCATTCTCTTTCTTGGGTGATACTGCCTTTGATCTGCAGGTTAAGCCTCAGTACCCGGAGTTGGAATAGTTATAGATCCAGCTTGGTGATATGAACCCTGTCGTCCTTTACCTCTCCCCCCTTGTGCATATGCAGCATTAGCGTCACCTTCACGCTTTCTGTTATTATTACCAAAAAACTTCTTTGCAGGAGCTGAACTTGTACTACTTCCGTCCTGAATCTTCCCCAGCTTTAGTAAACTCTCGATTCTCTCTCCAACAATTACTATGTTAGCAAACCCAATGGATGGACAAGCAGCCAACCGATCGAGATACGAACCTTGCAAAGTATTCATGAACATATTGGCCATTTCTCTATCTGCCAACGGAGGTTGCACCTGAGCAGCAAGTTCACGCCACCTCTGGGCATACTGCTTAAAACCTTCCTTAGGGTCCTGTGTCATGCTTTGCAATTGAGTGCGATTCGGCGCCATGTCGATGTTATACTGGTATTACTTTAAGAAAGCCAAGCACAACTCTTTCCAACTTCTGATGCGAGCCCTGTCCAACTTTATACACCATTCCAGTGAGGCTCCAGATAGGCTGTCCTGGAAAAAGTACATTCATAACTTCTGATCATTAGAGTAGGCCGCTATCTTCTGATTATACGCCTGGAGATGAGTTTTAGGATAAGTGCTACCATTGTACTTGTCAAAAGTAGGTGGTTTAAACTTCGGGGGAATCTTGACACCCTGTACTAGTCCCATATCCTCAACATCAATTCCCAAAGGATTCTGATTTTCTATAGCTTTCACTCTTTCAGCCAGTCCCTCGTATTTCCTGTCATCATTGTAGAATCCCATATCAGCATTAAGTACGAAAAACTGATCATCCTGACGATCTTCCACCAGCCCATTGTTGTCAGGAACAAAACCCAAGTTAACTCCAGTCGGAGGAGGAGTAACAACAGGAGGATTAACAACAGGAGGGTTAACCCTAGGGGGATTAACGTGGTCACCAGTAGGAATCTCTGTCTCCAACCTCTGGATGGTAGCTCGCATGTCTTCTTGCCCTGCTCTTAGGTCCTGTTGCCCCTGGGCAACACCCTGCATCAAATTCATAAATTGTTCCATGCGTGCCCTTAACTCAGCCAACTCTGTCTGTACCTGGTCCATGACTTTAGCTTGATTTCGTCTGGTTGCGTATCGGTGAATGTGGGAATCAGCTATTATGCCTGAAACCAAATAAAGGTTAGAGAGCTCCTGCAACAAGTACCTGCTATGCAAAAATGAAATGTTATGTAATGTAAATGCCATGCAAATGCCATGTTTATCACTTCCAGGGCATTTCAACCCTGATTCCAGTCTTAATCACAAGAAGCGGCGCAAGATACATATATTATCAAGAGAAACTGTGTTGTGACATCGTGCTGTGATAAAGTACTTGTGAGTAGAGAACTGGCAAAGAGCTACTTCTGAGTAAACCAATCACTTGAATTTAACAGAAAAACAATACACATTGAAGCGTTCCATAATGAATTTAAAACAGGAAATACATCAAGATAGTGGATCCATCAACAAGCCTGATGGTAACCACAATACATCAACAAAGCTATATTAAGAAAATGGGCAAGTAAGATCAAACATCTAACTCCAAATCTTTCAGTTTCTCACTAGAATGCTTGATTTCTTCAAAAAGGATTCTGGTGCGCTGATGACCCGGCCTCTCAATCAACTCTTTGATAAAAATGTCCCTCCTTTTCAGAGCTTCGGCCAATGAATCTGCGTGCATCAGGAGGGCTTCATCAGTACTCACTTCCTTGAACCTTTTCACCCCAGCTTGTATCTTGAGTCTTCCCATCTCCACCATGGCATCCTCAAGCTTTTTCTTGGACATTTTCAGTTCATCATTAACATTCTCCAGTTGTTCTTGGATTTTTCCAAAATCTTCCTGATGCTTTCTCCGTTGTTCATGCGCTCTAAGAAGCTCATCGTCTTTGGCCTCTGATTGCTCTCGCAACTCTGCATTCTCTATTCTGACCTCATCCCAGGCTTTCTGAAAATTGGCTAGCGTGTCTTTAGTCTGGGCTAAAGCCTGCTTGGTCTTCTTATGAGCTTGAGTGGCAGCATCGGCACCCTTACTGATTTTCTGGAAATGTTGAGCTCTTTCGGCAAAATCCTTTTCTTTTGTTGCTAAGATTTTTTCGGCATCTTGGGCTTTCTGTTCCAATATTTTATTGGTATATAGCGCTTCTTGCAGACGACTGCTTAACTCAGAATTCTCTTCTTGAAGCTTTTTCACCGAGGCTTGCAACTTGTCGAATTCTTCCACAATGGCAGTACTTCTTTCTTTCTCATCCTCAGGATACAAAAGGGGCGCCTTACCAAAAGGCAAGTGAAAGTCTTCAACTCTTTTCTTCACCCACTCTTCATATGCTAGATAAGCCCGATTGTTGGGTTTGCCTAGAGCAACTTTCCCTTTCTTAATTACGCTAACCCAACTTTCAGAAGCTTTTTGTGCTGTTTCCCAACCATCTGATGTGTGGAAATACAGGGACTCCTCTACATCTCTCTTAATGGACGGACCCGTCAAAGCATTCCCAAATTGCCGGACGGCCAAAGAAGGATTGTAGTTGATTCCCCCTTTTCTTCATATTAGTGGAACATTAGGAAACTCACCACAGCTATGGATAATGTTATTGCCAATTAGCCCATGATCTACCCATATGATGTCCTTGGCAACCAGTCCCATTAAAAGCTGACTCCATTCTAGAGAATATTTAGAATCCACAAAAGCTCCTGATTACAGTAAGGGACTTGCAAACCACCTGTAGAACAAAGGTGCGCAGCAACGAACTATCCCTCCTCTTTTCTTTTCATTTCTGTTGTACAAGGAGTAGTGAAGATCTCCCAGCAGTGTTAGTACCAGATTTTTCATCATGAATATCCGAATGGCGTCCGTATCAACAAAATCAGGCTCGTTGGGAAACAATACAATACCATATACACAAAGGGCTAGCAAAGCATTAAAAATAACCCAATTCCCGTCTTTCGCAACCTCCAGAGCCATCTTTATCAAATACCCCAGCTTGTAACCTCGAAGCTTTCCTTTGTTGGAGATATTGGCTTTTAACTCTGACTTGCTCAAATAAAGAGCATCAGCCACTTTTCCAAAGTCAAGATCACCCACAGACCCAAAGAAAGGAGGCTCCTCCTTGATAGCAATCCCTAACATGCTGGAATACTCCTCTAAGGTAGGTACCAACACATAATCTGGAAATACAAAACACCTCAGAGGCGGATCGTAGAACTGTATCAACGTATGGAGACTCCTGTATTCGTAATCACTGACATTGCAGACAACAGATAAAATCCACCCATATTTCTCTTCAAAAGCTGTCCGCACTTCAGGGATCGCCATTCCCTTCAGGGCAATAATATGGCCTAGAGTAGGCGTGAGGAACTTGTAACTGATGATATTCTTCCTCTCTTTAGTATTCATCCTTGTGAGAAACTGATGACTGGAATCAGGGGTAAAATATGCACCTGGAAATGAAAAAAACATGTATGTTAGGATATGATAATGCAATGCAAAGGGCATGGTATAAAGGTGCCAAGTGTCTGTGCTGGACTGTGAACGGTGTCAGTGTAGCTCTGAGAACAATATAGAACCATAGATAGGACCCATCTGAATACAATAGGATGAATTCTCCTTTTGTGCAATGATAACAGAAAATCGGGTATGTAGGAGGTTATGGTTACCTGCAAACCTGTAAACAACCCGACCTTCTCACGTGGGGGTACTAAGATCCTCAGTATCCCGGGCTCTCAGGTCGAGAAATGATGATACATTCACCATTTCTGGTTTGGCATCATCATCAATCGAGGAGGCCTCAACTGATTCACCAAAATGAAAGGTCCTCAGCTTCAGGCACTGAGGTCGAGAAGCAATAGTACATTCATCCCTCAGGGTACAATACTATCGCCAATCGAGGAGTGCCTCCACTGATTCTCTTTCAAAAAGGACATCCTATAGCAAGTCCCCAGCATTGGGTCCTCGGATCGAGAGTGTGCAATGGGTTTGCCACAGAACGTGGTCTGCCACTGTCACATCTCGGGAGGAGTGCCGCAACTGAGTCCTCGGGAATGGTCACCAGAGTTGACAATTCCTCAAGAGAATAACTACTGGCCTGTATAAACATACAGTAGCAGATAGCTCCTAATAGAACCTCGTCTAGTTGTGGGTCTCATGAACAACAATACGTGGACACCACCACGCAAGCGTCATGACTATCCACTCTAAAACCTATGTGTGTACTCAAGCGTGGGTAGTGGGCTTATCTCTCAGAACACCCTGCCCACCAAACAAAAAACCAGCACAGCACAGTCCAGCATAATATAATATAGCATATGAAATGAAAATGCTATAATGCGGTAAATACAGTAATATACAGTAAAGCAGTAATACAGTAAATAGCAATATAGTACAACAGTAAATACAGCAAAAAAGTAAACACCCAATGAAAGAAGAACAGACAAGCGCTAGGATTGACTCGCTAAGGAAACCAGAGATTCTGGGTTCGATCCCCAGCAGAGTCGCCAGCTGTCACTCCCAGGATTTTCATCCAGGTACAAACGCGAAAGTGGCACCGAAACAGAGTCGCCAGCAATGTGTATTTATCCCAAGAGAGGGAAAGGAAACACTGCATAAACCTGAGAGAAAGGAAAGAGCATGGTCTTGCGACCAAGAGAACTGGGTTCGGGAGTCGGTTACGCGTGACGAAGGTATTAGCACCCCCACGCGTCCATCGTACCCGATGGGATCCACGCTTGCTTGTCTCGATCAAAGGGTGTAGGAAACGATACTGGAAAAAGAACTGCTAACTGGAGAAATGGGAAAGGAACGAGAACGAAAAAACAAATGTAGGGAAAATAAAAGAAGTGCTCGAATGGGCCCTACACCACTGCCTACGTATCTCATCGGGAACATGAGAATCAGAGCGACGTAGTTCCCCTCAGCTAAGGGAAAGTTGTTTATGTTTTTTAGTGGAAACGTCAAAGTTTGCGTCCTAGAAGTTAGGTGTTGCAGCTCGCTGTATGGAGACTTAGGCGTTACCTATTTACGGTAGAACGGAAATGATGCGTCCTTAAGGAATGAGTGAATGAGACGAGGAGAGAAATCCCGGAGGAAAGACGTTATTGTTTGTTTGAAGTCTTTTAAGAAGAAGTATTTTGATTATTTTGTTTTTATAACGCATATTGCATTCAAGTCTATCGTATAAGATCGAATGCATCGCATGGTCGTCCTAACAGGCCGTATGCTAAACACTCTAGGAAGGTGGAGAGAAACCCTCCTCCTTCCATTTCCCACACTTTAGGTTTAAGTGCAATACATATTATGCCATCATTAAGTGTTTTTTACTTTTGTTTTGAGATGAGAAAGATAGAGACTCAAATGGAGCAAAAGGTGAAAACTAAAGGGGACTAAGACTCACCCTAATGTTACCATATAGGGATGTTCCTATGGTTAATGTGGTTTAAGAATCCTAATCCTAAAAGAAAGGAGAAGAAGAGCAAAAGAAGCAACTTACTTCCAAGATGGAAGTTAAGTTGATCTTAAAGAGGGATGAAGAAGAAGAAGTTATTCAAGGAAAGCATATAAATGGTTATCATGATCACAAGTTGAATTATTAAAAGAAATAAGAGAAGATGAAAGGAATAAATGTATGTGGAAGCATATCCACACACTTACTTACCATTTGCACCTACATGAAAAGGTTAGTTCAAAACTATTTACAAGCAGTGGAATAAAGAAAGGATAACAAGTAGTGATCAAACAAAACAAGGATCAATGAATAAGGATTCTAAGAGATTAAAATCAATCAAAGTTAGAACCTATGTCTAAAGTATGCTCCCTAAGGTTAAAATGTTAAACATGGACAAACTATGCACAATCAAAGTCCTAAACACCAAAGAAGTGCAACATGCAAGAAATAGATGAAAGATGAGTGGAAATGCAAAGTGATCATGCAATAATGCTTCACAAAAGGTCAAAGTCAGAATCATATACCATTTACCAATGTCTTAAGATGCACATGAATCATCATACCAATCATGAATAAAATGATACAAGTTGGAGAAATAAGATGAAGAAGAAGTGAGAAAAAGAAACATGTTCAATTAGATGCACAAAATGACATATTAGAGATGCATAACATGTAGCATGATTAAAGAATGCATATGGTCAGTGGCATACTATTGATGAGATGCAAATGTAATGTATAAGATGGCATACCAAAAATGCATACATGCAACACATAGAGCATAAGAAAAAGTGGGAGATGAAAGCACGTCAAAGTTAAAATTAGAATGCACAAACTCATGTCAAATGTAAATGCAAACCAAAGTGACTTATAATGAGACAAATAAGACCTATAATATCATACAAATGATATATAATATCACACAATACAATCATAAAAGGATGGCACAAGTGCCTCATCAAAACATGTTAGAAGGAATAAGAAGAAAGTGCATACATGTTACTTCAAATGCAAGGCATTAAACAACTATCAAAGCACATGATAAAATTGGAAAAAACAAACCCTAAATAAGCCAAGTCAGAAGCATAAACATACATTAAAGCTCATACCAAAATTCAAGAGAAAACATGGCCAAAAGATTGCACAAGATCACATTGAAACACACCACAAAAGTGCTCAAAGAAGAACTCCTAAATACATGATAAAATGACTTTAAAAATAAAAAGAAAATTGATTTAGATGCTTTACTGTATTATCTAATCAATTCTAAAAGAATGGATTAAAAATATAGTGTGATATGGGAGAAAGAAAATGTACAAGTTTGAGTGTCAATGATGAACATCAACCAAAAAGAAATTGAAAAAGAATTATGCAATTATGCTCAAAAATTCACAAAGTCAGAATTAAAAATTAAAGGAAATTATTTAAATGTGTCAAGAACACACATGAATTTATTTAGGATTTTTAGAAATGACTTGCTATTTTTAAAATCAAAAAATCAAAACAATATGTGAAATAAAAATAAAAATGAAAAGGAAATGACATGGGGGTGCAGCGCAAGTAATTTTCATGTTGAAAAACAATATTGGGCTCAGTATGGGGTGTGCAAATAGTAATCAGACCCAATCCAATTAAACGTATAGTTGTGTGTGGTAGCGTGTATGATCAGTCAAATGAAGATTCAATCATAGCCATAGGATCAGATCAAGATGCAAGGTGCTACAATCCAATGAACATCAAGGCATGCACACCATAATTATTACGCACACACACACATGTGATCATTCATATTCAAAAGAAAAGAACACATGCAAGACCACACATTCATTAATGTGTTGGCAACATAATAGACGTTGGATCAATCTCGTGATAAGATCATCACACAAATTCACGCATCAAGCCAATCAGAGCTAGGGTCCATACAAGATAGCATGCACACACACACACATACAAAATCCATTCAGGTTCAAAAATGATGCACGTGAGAGGGAGGGTGGACATTAATGCGTTGTCACATTTATGAGCGTTGGATGATGATGATCTAACGGTCACGACTTAAACCTGCATAAACCCTAACCTTAAACCTCACCGGCCGGAGAAGGACCTCCGGTCGTCTTCTCCGGCCACTCTCCGGCCACTGCAAGTTTCACATTGCTCCAGAAATATGCAAACCGCACATAAAAATAAAGAGGAAGTCAAGCACAACAAGAATCCAGTCTCAGAATTTCCAAATCACAAACACACAGAGAGAAACGAACTCAAGAAGTTAGCCCTAATTTTTTAACTACGCTCCTAATAAGCCTATCACTATCTGGAGATATCACACTGCTTCTAATAAGCTCAAATCATCAAAAAACACACTATAACTAGTGATTAAATGTAAGGAAAGTTGAGAAGTAAAAACCTGAACCTTGAGGAACTTGTAGCTTCAGAAGACCAGAAAGGAGATCTTGAATTCTTCTAAGCAAAATAAATGCTCGTAAACCTTACTTCTTGAGTAAACAGAGAGATTCAGAATCTGATGAAACTACACTTGATGACTTGAACTTCTTCTCTCTTGTTCTTGATCAGAAATGGAATATTGATGATGATGAAGATGAAATGTAGAAGGAGGTTGATGAATTCGTGTCAGATTAGAGAGAGAGAGCAGAGAGAAAACTTGAGAGTGTTTGGAGTGATTCTGAGTGAGAGTGAAAAATGAAGTTGAAAATGAAATTGTGAGTGAGATTTAGTTATATAGGTTGAGTCAGAATTGAACCATGGTGGTTAATTGGGTGAGTTAAATGAGTTGGAGTTGAGTTAACTGAGTGCACCCTAACTAACTGAGTCAAGTTAGTTAGGGGCGAGTGATGGAGATTGGCTATGGTGTGGTTGCATTCATGGAGTGTATGGTGAGGTTGAGAAAAAAGAATGGTGGTGATGTTAGTTCTGATGCAGCAGGAACTTGCATAGCAAGCTTTATTCTTTCCTCTTTCATGTATGGAGTAGCATGGCAAGGATGGTGTAAGATGATGTTTGACTTAATGAGGAAAAGAAATGGACTGTGTAAAGATGTATGCGTGGCTGGTGTGAATTAACAACAACAATATAACAAACATGCTATTATTGGCAGCATGCAAGTATGGAAGTTTGAAGATGAATTTCTCTCACATTAGTGCATGAAATCATGAGCTTTAGGTGTCACTGGAAAGAGGATAGATCATAGAACAAGTTTGATGTGAATTTTGGATTGAATGGAGGCTTGTAGAATGGTGAAAAATGGCTTGGAACATCAAGGTTTGAAACTGGAACATGGGCGAGGCAAGTTGGTAGGTTGGCATGGCAACATGGTCTATGGAATTCAGCATGATCACATCAACTTTGGACCCATATAACTCTATCATAACTTGCTCAAATGGAAAAATGTCCAACATCAAAGTTGAAGAGGACATTAAGATGAACAACTTTGATGTTCAACATTTTTTCATTTTAGGCTTCCTTCAATAAGAAAAGTAACTTGACATTTTTCCCACCACATGTTTGATGAAATTATGGCGCATGGGCCTGGTCTTGCCTTGCCATGACTTGATTTTTGACCTAGTTTTGTCAAACTTTGATTGATCATAACTCCCTCAATTTTAATCCAATGGAAGAGTTCTTTATATGGATTTGAAGCTTAGAACATGAAATTTAATTGGCTCAAATTGGGCCTGAGGTTTGGAGCTTTTATCTTGAAGAAAGAGAGCCTCAAAGTGTGGTGCAAAATGGTCCAAACTTGCCATTTTTGGAAACCCTAAAGTTTCTATTTTTGGCAGTTTTGTGATTTCTTGATTTTTCATGATTCTTCCACCATTTCTTGATCAAATCTTGTCCAATGAACATATATAACTTGAATTTCATGAATTTGACCTTAAAAAGTCAGGAGTTGACTTTTTTCACTACACAGTTGACTTTTTCCCCGATTTCTTGATTATCAAGCAACTGATCAATTGAACCTCTTCTGAAATGAACCAATGGCCAATCTTATATCCTTAGACACTTAATATCATGTAGAAAACATTGAGATCAAGTTTGAATCAAAATTTCCTCAAGAAACCACTTGAATCCAAAACCCTAATTTGGACTGTTTTTTATAGGAGGTGATGCACTGTTCAATCCTCTTAATGAATTCCCATCTTCCAATGACTTGTGAGATCAAGTGGGATGATATATGATGTAATAAACCCTTGAGGCTTGTTGAGAGAACCTTGGCTCTTGTTCTCTTGCTTTTATTTGGCTTTCAATTGTTCACCTTGAAGCACTAGATACCATGCCTTGCAACCAATGATATGCAATTTATGACCTACTATGGAATGCAAATGAGTAAAGCATAGACCAATTTATTGAGGAAACATGAGGGCAAATTTTGAGGTATTACACTATAGGCTATATAAAGGGAGAAAGTAAAATATCTCTCATTTAGATGATTTTGGATGCAAATTCTATATCCTTAACAACGAGAAGGATAACCTCAGAAAATTTAACGTAAAAGATGATGAAGGCATATTCATAGGATACTCCACTTCTAACAAAGATTATAGAGTATTTTAACAAAATAATTCAGACAAAAGAAAAATAAATTCATGTTACATTTGATGATTCTAACCCTAAACCATTAGAAGTAGAAGTGAGAGATTGTGCAGGTATCTTAAAAAATATGACTTAGAGGAAATGATCAAGAACTAGATCAAGACCAAAATCAGAATCAAGTCATAGATGAATAACTGACTCAAGATAAAATCACAGATACTCCACCAGATCATCCAGATCTTCCAAAAGAATGAAGATCTACAAGAAACCATCCTATTCAAAGCATTATTAGAGACATATCCAAGGGAGTCACTACTCGACAATCCCTTAATAAGGTATGTAACTTTGTGGATTTTGTTTCACAAATTGAGACAAGTGGAATTAATGAAGCTATTGTCGATGAGGATTGGTCTTTTTACAAGCAAGAATAGTTAAATTAATTTGAACGAAACAACATTTGGGAACTCATTCCTAAAATTTAACCTAATCCAGTGATTTGTACCATATGGGTCTTTTGCAACAAGCTAGACGATGATGGTGTCGCTCCCGGGATTTTCATCCAAGTACAAACGCGAAAGTGGCACCGAAACAGAGTCACCAGCAACGTGTATTTATCCCAAGAGAGGGAAAGGAAACACTGTGCAAACCTGAGGGAAAGGAAAGAGTATGGTCTTGCGACCAAGAGAACTGGGTTCGGGAGTCGGTTACGCGCGAGGAAGGTATTAGCACCCCCACGCGTCCATCGTACCCGATGGGATACACGCTTGCTCATCTCGATCAAAGGGTGTAAGGAAAGGATACTGGAAAAGGAACTGCTAGCTGGAGAACTGGAAAAGGAAAGGAGAGAGAAAGAGAAACAAATGTAGGGAAAATAAAAGAAGTGCTCGAATGGGCCCTACCCCACTGCCTACGTATCTCATCGGGAACATGAGAATCAGAGCGACGTAGTTCCCCTCACTAAGGGAAAGTTGTTTGTGTTTTTTAGTGGAAACATCAACGTTCACGTCCTAGCAGTTAGGTGTTGCAGCTCGCTGTATGGAGACTTAGGCATTACCTGTTTACGGTAGAATGGAAATGACGCATCCTTAAAGAATGAGTGAATGAGATGAGGAGAGAAATTCCCGAAGGAAAGACGTTATTGTTTGTTTGAAGTCTTTTAAGAAGAAGTGTTTTGATTGTTTTTGGGTGTTTTGTAACACGTATTGCATTTAAGTCTATGATATAGGATCGAATGCGTCACATGGTCGTCCTAACAGGCCGTATGCTAAACACTCTAGGAAGGTGGAGAGAAACCCTCCTCCTTCCATTTCCCATGCCTTAGGTTTAAGTGCAATACATGTTATGCCATCATTAAGTGTTTTTTACTTTTGTTTTGAGATGAGAAAGATAGAGACTCAAATAGAGCAAAAGGTGAAACTAAGGGGACTAAGACTCACCCTAATGTTATCATACATGGGTGTTCCTATGGTTAATGTGGTTAAAGAGACCTAATCCTAAAAGAAAGGAGAAGAAGAATGAAAGAAGTAACTTACTTCCAAGATGGAAGTTAAGTTGATCTTAAAGAGGGATGAAGAAGAAGTTATTCAAGGAAAGCATATGAATGCTTATCATGATCACAATTGAATTATTAAAAGAAATAAGAGAAGATGGAAGAAAGAATTACATGTGGAAGCATATCCACACACTTACTTACCCTTGCACCTACATGAAAAAAGTTAGTTCAAAAACCATTTACAAGGAGTGAAATAAGGAAAAGATGACAAGTAATGATCAAACCAATTAAAAACCAATGAATAAGGGTCCTAAGAGATGAAACTCAGCCAAGGTCAGAGCCTAAACTATAAGAGTGTTCTCTAATGTTAAGACACCAAACACAAATGGATCATACACAATCAAAGCTTAAACATCAAAGAAAAGCACCTATGAAAGGAATAGATGAAAGATGAGTGAACAAGCAAAGTGATCATGTATTAATACTTCATAAAAGACTAAAGTCAGAACCTTATACCATTTGTCAATGTCTTATCAAGCACATGCATCACCATATAAAACATGGATAAAAGAATACAAGTAGAAGGGATAAGATGAAGTAGAAGAAAGGAGAAGTGAAACATGTTTCAATATATGCACAAATTGACATATTAGAGATGCATAACATGTAATATGATTAAAGAATGCATATGGGCAGTAGTGTAGCATTGATGAGATGCAAATGGAATGAAGGAAATATCATACAAAATGCACACATTGAACATGTAGAGCATAAGAGGAGATAAGAGGTGGAAACATGTCAAAGTTCAAATCATGGCACATAAACTCAAGTCAAAATGCAAACACATGTCAAAGTGATCCCTAATGAGACAAAGATGACCTATAATATCATACACATGACCTATAATAGATTCACAAACAAACATCAAATGGTGGCATAAATGCCTCATCAAAACATGTGGGAATGAGGTATAAGAGAATGCACACAAGTAACTTCAAATGCAAGACATCAAAAAATATCCAAAGCACATGGTAAAATTGTAAAAAATGAGACACAACTCACCTAAGTCAGAATGAAAACATGTGTTAAAATCCCATGACCAAATTCAACAGAAAACATGACCAAAGAGTCACACCAAGTCACTTTTAAATACATCAAAAGAAAACTCAAATATGCACATCAAAACATATGATAAAATGAATTTAAAATTACAACCAAAATATTTTTAGATGCTTTATTATGTCTTTTAACCAATACAAAAATAATGGACAGAAAATATTGTGTGAGATGGGAGAAATAAAATGCACAAGTTCAAGTGTCAAAGAAAGGTTCAAATGGAAAAAGAAATTGAAAAGAAATTATGGAAATATGCTCAAAATTTCATAAAGTCAGAATTAAAAACTGTAGAAAATTAGTAAAATATTTTAATAACACCTATGAATTATTTTGGAATTTTGCAATGTGTTTTGGTATTTTTTAAAAATAGAAAACCAAACAGATATGAAAAGGAAAACAAGAATTGAATAAACTGAGGGAGGGTGCATGCATAGTAAAAATGGAGTTGAAAACATTGTGGGCCCAAGCAAGGGAGGTGCGGATAGCACAAATTCCAGGGCCCAAAGGCGCAAAGGCCTGCTGGAGCACCGTGGAATTCAGTCAACTTCTTTTGACTGAATCTGAGCCATAGATCTGAGGGTCTTACATGGTAATCTCATCCAAGGGTCAAGAAATGATGGGGCGTGGTAATAATGGAATACATGTATGTGTATGATTGAATGAAGGAGAAAGGTCCTACCAGACAGTGACAAGTGTCATGCCGGTGTGGACCAAAAATCACAAACCTATCATCAAAAGGGAAGGCTCTAGAACTAGTATTCAATGAAACAAAAAAAATCTCACGCCTTCTACCTTTCCCTCTCGCTGCATTTTTTCCTCTTAAAAACCTAACCACCGGAGACGACGGTGGCCGCCGGCGGCGCCGCCGTCTTCTCCGGCACCCAACCACCCCAAACACCAAATGATGAACACAAACCCTAGTTAATTTCTCGCCCTCTTTCCGAATCCTTAAACGGTTTTTTCAAATTCTTCCTCGAACCATGGGATCGACACTCTCAGAATCAAGAACACACAAAAATTAAATCGATCCACAATGAAGTACTAAGTTCAAGGCCGCAGCTATAGAAAGAGATTGAAATTTACGTACCTACCGTAGACGAGTCCGGTGCTTCTTCGAATCTCCGACGATAAAGAAAAACCAGAGGTGAGATAATATTGATTCCACTTGCACTATGGTTGCGATCGAAGTTGCGATGCTTGTTGAGTCTCGATTTGAGTCCGCTTTCTAAAATTGTTGTTGTTGAATGTCGCGCAGGTGAATGGCTGAAATTGCATTGGAGAATTGCTGTTGATCTGTGATTTCTGCAGGTTTGCGGATTGGTGATGATCGGCGAGAAATTGAAGTCGCGAGGTGGTGATGAGGTGCAAAAGCGGTTACGGAATTCCGTTGCTCGTTTCAAGAAATGAAGATGATGAGGAGATCATTGCAAGTGCAGAGTTTGGAGATGGAAAGGTTTGTTACATTCGAAGAATTCTGTTACGAACGCGATTGAATTTCTGTTATAGAGTTCTTTCTTTTTCTTCCTTTTTCTGTTAGTTCTCATTTCTATGAGACTGTGGTGTTGATCGTGCAGGTTGAATGATGATGGAGATGGAGGTTAAAGGTTATGGCGAAGATGAAGTTGGGGTTATGCCGAGAATTGAAGGTGAACAAATGGAGGAGATTGAATATTGAAGATGAAGGTTTTAGAGAATTATGGTGAAGATTCAGGAAATTGAGAGAGGAATGAAGATGATGATTGAAGGTTGATCCAAGAGTTAAGAATGAAGATTGAAGAAGGTCAAAGAGAATTTCTTTGTTAGAGATTCAGTTAGGTTCTGTTAGATTTCTGTTATGAGGTGAGGTTGGTTAGCAACTCTGTTAGAATTGGTTATGGTAGTTATTGAATCAGTTAGAGAAGGTTAGGAAATGTTAACCGTTGGTTTTCTGTTATGAAGTAGTTTTTGTGAAACGGTTATGGAATCCTTGAAAACTGTTATGGTTAGTTCTCAGTTTGTAACTGTTAGTGATTTTCTGAAGCTTTTCAGTCATTGAAGAAAAGAAAGAGGAATTGTTATAGAGCTTTTTCTGGTGTAAACTAGTTTTGACAATGCGAAGTTTTGGAATTGTTAATTTTCCTGTTATAGGATCTTTTTTCTGTAACTGTCTGCCATGAGCTTTTATAATACTGCTCTTATGAACTTTGTTTGAAATGCTGCTATGAATTCTTTTCATTCTGTTAGGATTTTTCTGCTGCACTTAGTTATGAATTTTGGATAGGCATCTTCATGAAAGTTTGAACTTTCAAAATCGAAAGCACTACCAATGTCCTGCGGTCTACAACATCCCTATCAACATTTGGATCCAGGAGCATGGACAATGCAAATCGATCCACTTACTCAAATATTTTCTGAGATTAATGCATGTAACGTTGGTACCTTCTTTTGCAACATGTAAGCATATGTTAACCCAAACCGAACCTGACCGTCTAAAAAGGTATGGTGCTACCAAGTATGGTGCATCAGCAATATGGATGCCTACTCTATAATTTCCATTACACAACTTCTCAACTGGCAGTGCATCATCCAAATCATTTGCCCTTGAAGGATCAATAGAAAAAAACACACAAGTTTACCTTGCGATTCTCCTAATGGTAACTCCCAAAGAACTTGTGGCAGACCGGATAGAGTGTTAACTGGCAATTTAGAAGAACAGATTCCATTCTGAAAACAAAATAGCATTTAATGAATTAACTAATATATGCATCTTCTCCATTGCATTCATAACTTCACTTTGTTTGCTACCGGAACTGATCTGTGAGGAAGCAGATGCATCCAGTGACGTCCGTTGTTGTTATCACGACCAATTAGTCCAATTAAACTTAAATGGTAAGGTGGACCCAGTGTAATATTACTATCTTCGTAAATGCTACGCGCTTCAGGAAGTGGATAACTTCTATAAGGGGAAGCAATACGCAACTCAAAGGACAACAATGTCTTGACCACTACATGAGTCTCTAACTTGATCTCTTGCATTATAACCCAAGATGTCTTTGCCATGAAATCCTAATCATCGTCTTCAATCGATGAATATCAACCAAGTCGCACAGAAGATAAGAAACCATGATCCCACGCCTCAGGAGCCCAATGCAAATGAATGAATGAGTCATGACCTAATGTGATATGCAGATGAATGAAGCATAAGCCAATTATTAAAAACACGAGGGAAAATTTTGAGGTATTACAGCTGCCCCTATTCAATCAACTGTGAATCTGAATGGATGAAAGCAACGGTTGTCAGGAATTCAAGATACATAGGGATTGAATAAAAATAACCGAAAAAAAGTGCACTTTATGGATAAAAAGGAAAAGATATGGTAAATGAAGCAGTTGCGAGGAAAAAATGTTTGGGAGAAAGAATTTGGAACCATTGAACCCCAAAGGAGACCTGTCGGGAACTGGTGAACCACCTGTCGGGAACTGGTAAACTACCTGTCAGGAACTGGTAAACTACCTGTCGGGAACTGGTAAGCTTGGACCTGTGTTACCTATCGGGAATGGGTAAGTGGACCTGTCGGGAACTGGTAAGGTTCAAACTAAAGGGAGCTGTCGGGGACGGCTACAGTTTATAACCAAGGCTTACCTATCGGGGATGGGTAAATGGACCTGTCGGGAACTGGTATGGTTAAAACTCAAGGGAGCTGTCGAGGACGGCTACAGTTTATAACCAAGCTTACCTATCGGGGATGGGTAAATGGACCTGTCGGGAACTGGTATGGTTAAAACTCAAGGGAACTATCGGGGACGGCTACAGTTTATAACCAAGGCTTACCTATCGGGGATGGGTAAATGGACCTGTCGGGAACTGGTATGGTTAAAACTCAAAAGTGCTGTCGGGGACGGCTACAGTTTATAACCACGGCTTACCTATCGGGGATGGGTAAATGGACCTGTCGGGAACTGGTATGGTTAAAACTCAAGGGAGCTGTCGGGGACAGCCACAGTTTATAACCAAGGCTTACCTATCGGGGATGGGTAAATGGACCTGTCGGGAACTGATATGGTTAAAACTCAAAAGTGTTGTTGGGGACGGCTACAGTTTATAACCACGGCTTACCTATCGGGGATGGGTAAATGGACCTGTCGGGAACTGGTATGGTTAAAACTCAAGGGAGCTGTCGGGGACGGCTACAGTTTATAACCAAGGCTTACCTATCAGGGATGGGTAAATGGACCTGTCGGGAACTGGTATGGTTAAAACTCAAGGGAGCTGTCGGGGACGGCTACAGTTTATAACCAAGGCTTACCTATCGGGGATGGGTAAATGGACCTGTCGGGAACTGGTATGGTTAAAACTCAAGGGAGCTGTCGGGGAAGGCTACTGGAATCCTATCGGGAATGGTTCCAAAAACTTGTAAGCTGGGAGATATGACTCTGTGGGAAGAAAAGTGATGAAACCCTTTGCGCTGCTTTGAGATATCTGTTGGGGAACGAACGAGACGTTCTTTCTGGCTTTGTCAATGATATAAGGAGCAAAGTTTTGGGCTCTCGCACGAGTTATCAAAACTGGCCTATGCTTCACATGCATATGTTTGAATTTTTCCATGGCATAATGCTCCATCTCAATGGAAATGCTACGCGTTTTTGAGGATGCTATGCGTACTATATGCAGAATGCAAAGAGGTCCTCAGCAAAATAAGTGCTGAGGAAAGGAAGGCAACTCCGCCGGGGAATAACAAGCTGGATTGACTTCGTGGTCGCAAACCGTACTGGGGAAGACAAATTGACCTGATCTCCTGATCTGGGCACTGAATTGACAACCCTGTTGAGGTTGCTGTAGGAAATGATAACTTTGCTGGGGAGGCATCATCTGAACCAGTCTACTTGGGGAATAACTATAACCATAGAACTCTGCTGGGGAAACGAGCTTACAACAAACTCTGCTGGGGAGAACCACTTCAGAGCGTCTCGTGCTGGAAATGTTCCTTGAGAGGATTTTATAGAAGACCCCACCTCTTCAAACTCTACTGGGGATAATAGATTTGAAACACCTCCTGCTGGAGAATTTTCAAAATGCTCCATGCTTGGGATGGTAACTTCACTGGGGATTCACAACCGTTATTGACACAGAAAAGCTTGTAGCTGTTGGAAGTACGGAATGGGAGAATCGACTTAATAAGATACAACACTACCCATTTAAAACTGACTTGTTAATATCGAATCGTCGGGCGCGACCGTCGGCCAGACGATGGATTCAAGCAGTAAACGTTGTGACAAAAGAATGAAATAAGAATCTTTTCTGCACATGATGGCTTCAGTACTACCATTTGACAATGTTGCTAGGGATCATGAAACTCTGTAAATACGCTGGGGATGACCACCCCTAGGAATAACTTCCTTGCTGAGAAACCGTCTCTGCTTGGGGAGGAACGATCACTTGAGTCTCGCAAAAGGATGCCCACCTGCTTGGAGGGGAAGATCAAACCATCTCTACCCTGTCTAGGGACTCGAACTCTTGCTGGAGAAAGGCAAATCCAACTCCGGTTGGGGAAACCAAACCTTATGTCTCTCGCTAGGGAGGATACTTTACCGAGGACAATACCATCTTGGCTATTTTTGCCGGGGAAACTAGCAATGCTAATACCTCAGTGGGGAACGATACCCTCTGGCGCCTTGCCGAGGAAGAGAAAGTCCATGTTGGGAACTACTTTGGCGCTTCACACTTCTACTGATCGACTGCATGCCAAATATCACAAGCGAACTCCCGACTTACCTCGTACCACATGGTCTATTAGGATAAATCGTCTCAAGAGGATTTTACAGAAACCTGGCATTCAAAACGCCCCAGGGTATTCAAACTCTCAGAGAGATTTATAGATCTCGACATAACTGCCCAAGACTGCATAGTGTATGAAAGAATTTGCCTCGACAAGACTCGTAAAGATTTGAAATACTCTGCCCCAGTATACTGAATCTTGAAGAGGTGCTTTTGATTAACCGTCTTTTGGAGTAGGATAACTTCTCGTGCTCTTGAGGTGGCCTGCCTCAATATAATCCTTGCAGTGATTTTGCCCCTGACTGATTGATCTTCGAGATATTTGCCTAATCTTGACGTGATTGCTCCATACCTTTGACATAATTGCCTCAGATTAACCGAACTGCAGAGATATTTCACAATGTAATTGCCCCAAATTGACAACTTCTTGGCACGAATTGTCGTGAAAGTCCACACTTAACAAGATCACTTGGTCACATGCCCCTTGTCACTCTCATCCCTCAGAGCTTTCAAGCATCTCACTTTGGCGTGATCAAAATTCTCGACTGATGTTCACTTTGTGAGCCTTACTGGCGTCAAATACATGTAAGCAAGCATAAAAATTTCTATTCTAAGAATGAGAATTATAATGCAACACATATATCAATCTCGAAGTTTTTTATCGAAAATATATCGCCGATACCTGTGAACGAGTCACTGGTTAAGGTGCGACACATATCTTTTTTAATGGAAAATAGCATGCACATGCAATACCAACCGAGGTCTTTTAGCACAACTCATGGGAGTCAGGAACACTATCTTATTGAAATACACCTTTAGAATAAACCCTGTTTCAATTAGGACTTTTGAGGGTTGTAACGTGGCCTGGTTCATGGTTTAAGAAAAAAAGGTTTATGGCTCAAAATTTTGTTTGTGCCCACCCATTCTCCTTGATGTTCTCCAGTTTTACGTTCAGCTAACTCGACACAAGCGCTCACCTTTCAAAAGGTTATGAACGGTATGAGGATGGTTAAGGAATCTACACGGTTTACAGAGCGACATTCACCCCTTTTTGCCTTTGGTGTCTTTGATCACACGACTTATTCTCTGCTTGAGGATTTTTCTTTTGTCATCCTTTACACTTTTTATTCTTTTGTTTTTTTTATTTCCCTAATTTTTGCCTGGACTGACTCCTTTGAGTTTTTCGATTTTGAAGTCCAGCGGGATGCCCTAACTTTTGCCTAAGTCATCTGTTTTCAAGTTTCGACTTAGCGGGCTTTTCTCTTTCCTTTGATTTTTTTTTGAACAAATCACATGACACAGGTTTGTATTGACTTGTTTGAAAGGGTTATGACTGTCTTACTCTTCGGTTGGTGAGGTATAACCATGGACATAATTGATCCTCGAATGGGATACACCTTCTGAAATTTGAACGCTCGGTCAAATTAACTGACACCTACCCTGCCCCGGGTTAAAATTGAGGGTTTTTTCGTTTACAGAAAGAAACTCCTACTTCTAGGCTCAACAGGGCTTGACAAAGGTTCCACTTCCTTATATCTCCGGTGTTTAGGGATTTGAAACAATGCCTGTATATCATCAACAGAGTTTTATCCAAAAGCATACAACCAGAGATTTCGCGTTTTCCTCTCATCATCCTCCCTCCAAGAGTTTGAACAAGAAGGTTAGTATTGCAATGCACATGAACATTAAATGAGTGAATACGAATGAACTTCTTCGAGAAAAACATACTTATTGCCTTAAGATCAATATTCAAGAACAAACAAGTTTATTACATGCAAACATTAACCAGTAATGCAAATTACAAATGAAAATGCAGTAAAGAAAAATGATGTTCACCATTGCTAATGAGGCTTGGCTCCGATTGGGCTGATTGCTTCAGGAGATGTCTTTGTGATCTCAAGTGCTCACTTGAGAAGCTTCAGTTAACGTACAGACCGTCTTCGGTGAAATTGATAAACCCAACGTCAATGAGATTTTGCACCTTGTGTCTGAACACCTTGCAATCTTCAATGGCATGCCCCTATGTCCCCGAGTGGTACTCGCATCTAACACTCTTGTCATAATTTGGGGGAAGGGGATACAGAATAGGAGAAGCTTCCTTTAGCTCGATCAAAGAGTCTTAAAGTAAACAGGCAAGCAAATAACTGTAAGGAACAGTGATGGGGTCAAACTTTCTCTCCTGCCTTTTGGACTTTTGTTGACTCTTCGGATGATAGCTCTGTTGCCGATACTGACTTGTGCCTTCCTCTCGTTCGGGTGCTTTCCTCCTTAGACTCGTCTTAGGAACAGGCAACAACTGAGGATGAGAAGGTTTTAAAACCACAGGCTGCAAGAAATGCCTCTGACTTGGTGTAACTTCAGGAGGGAAAACTGGGATATTCATTTCTTTCGCAGCAACAAGAGTGAGGTCACCTTGTATGCCTACGCCGCCCGACTTGAATTCAATTGTCTTTAAGTCAATCAGATCCTGGACCACATGATAAAAGGCTTTACATTTTTCCACATCATGCCCCGACGCACCAGAGTAAAAATCACAATGGGCATTTGCATCGTAATCGAATGGGAGCTTTCCACGAGGAGGATTTATCGTCCGAAGTTCAACCAATTGGAGCTGAAGTAGATACCTCAACAGCTGAGCATAAGACATAGGAATCGGATCAAAGATTTTGTCAGCTTTCCTCGACTTTGGTGGGTTCTTCTTAGCCTTGGGGTTGTCTTGGGAAATGAGAGGTAACTGCTGACGAGGAAATTCTGGAAACCCAGGTTGTGTAGAAAATCTGTGAGGCACATCACTCTTTGGGAGGGATCCCTCAAACAATGGAGAGGAGACAATTCCAGCCACGGCCTCAGGTATGGGATTATCATCTTTGCTTAATGCACCTCTCACAACTTCCATAACCAGACTCATCTGAGTCTTCAATTGGTGTACCTCCTCCTTCAGCATTTTCTGGTCTTGAATCAAGGCTTGCATGTCCCCCATAAACTGCCCCATTTGGCTTCGCATTTCCCTCAGCTTCGGTTGAACTTGATCCCTGGTCAACTTCCAGCTTCTTTGAAAAATTTAAGTCTGAAATTCCGAAGAGAACCAGATCAGGATGAGAATAACCAGCTTCAAACACCTGTTATGCAAATGAGTATGAAAATGCTATGCAAATGCCATGTTCGAATATTTCCAAGGAATCATTCTGCTTTGATTCAAGTTTTTCACATAAGAACAACAAGAAATAGATGGAAATGATCAACAACGAGTCTCAAAGTTAAGATCCTTGGAAATACTAGAACATGTATGCAAACATGTTATGATGATACGAGTGCGAGACATGGGATCAAAGCTTCCACATAATCTGGATAACTGTCGTGCTGGTGACCGAATAAGCTTATAGGTCGGCTCTGAAGAGAACACCTGAATACCATAATATCTGACTAATCAGAATACTAGGATGCCGGGATATCGGAATAATCAGAATACCAGAATAAACAGAACACCGGTGTGATCCGAATACGGGAATGCCAGAATATCGGCATAATCAGGGTGCCAGAATAATCAAAATACCATAATACCAGGCTGATGAGTCTACACTAATAAGAGAACCAAAATACCAGGTAGGATGAAAGTCGAGGTTACCTGCAAACCTGTAAACAACCCGCCCCTCTCACATGTGGGTATTAAGATCCTCAGTATCCCGGGCTCTCAGGTCGAGAAATGATGATATGTTCACCACTTCTGGTTTGGCATCATCATCAATCGAGGAGGCCTTAACTGATTCTCCAAAACGAAAGGTTCTCAGCTTCTGGCACTGAGGTCGAGAAGCAATAGTACATTCATCCCTCGGGGTACAGTACTATCGCCAATCGAGGAGTGCCTCCACTAATTCTCCTTCAAAAAGGACATCCTACAGCAAGTTCCCAGCATTGGGTCCTCGGATCGAGAATGTGCAATGGGTTTTCCACAGAACGTGGTCTGCCTCTGTCACATCTCGGGAGGAGTGCCGCAACTAAGTCCTCGGGAATGGTCACCAGAGTCGACAGTTCCTCAAGAGAATAACTACTGGCCTGCATAACATGCAGTAGCAGAAAACTCTCGATAGAACCTCGTCTGGTTGTGGGTCTTATGAACAACAATACGTGGTCACCACCACGCAAGCGTCATGACTATCCACTCTAATACCTATGTGTGTCCTCAAGCCTGGGTAGTGGGCTTATCTCTTAGAACACCCTGCCCGCCAAACAGAAAACAACAGCACCGTCCAGCATAATAATGATATGTAATGCGGTAAATGCGATAAATACAGTAAAGTACAGTAAAATAGTAAAACAACAAAACACAACACCATAGTAAACACCCAATGAAAGAAAACAGACAAGCGCTAGGATTGACTCGCTTAGGGAACCAGAGATTCTGGGTTCGATCCCCAGCAGAGTCGCCAGCTGTCGCTCCTGGGATTTTCATCCTGATATAAACGCAAAAGTGGAATCGAAACAGAGTCGCCAGCAACGTGTATTTATCCCAAGAGAGGGAAAGGAAACACTGCGTAAACCTGAGGGAAAGGAAAGAGCATGGTCTTGCAACCAAGAGAACCGGGTTCGGGAGTCGATTACGCGCGAGGAAGGTATTAGCACCCCCACGCGTCCATCGTACCTGATGGGATCCACGCTTGCTCGTCTCGATCAAAGGGTGTAAGGAAAGGATACTGGAAAAGGAACTGCTAGCTGGAGAACTGGAAAAGGAAAGGAGAGAGAAAGAGAAACAAATGTAGGGAAAATAAAATAAGTGCTCGAATGGGCCCTACCCCACTGCCTACGTATCTCATCTGGAACATGAGAATCAGAGCGACATTGTTCCCCTCACTAAGGGAAAGTTGTTTGTGTTTTTTAGTGGAAACATCAACATTCGCGTCCTAGCAGTTAGGTGTTGCAGCTCACTGTATGGAGACTTAGGCGTTACCTGTTTGCGGTAGAATGGAAATGAAGTATCCTTAAGGAATGAGTGAATGAGATGAGGAGAGAAATTCTCGAAGAAAAGACGTTATTGTTTGTTTGAAGTCTTTTAAGAAGAAGTGTTTTGATTGTTTTTGGGTGTTTTGTAACACGTATTGCATTTAAGTCTATGATATAGGATCGAATGCGTCACATGGTCGTCCTAACAGGCCGTATGCTAAACACTCTAGGAAGGTGGAGAGAAACCCTCCTCCTTCCATTTCCCATACCTTAGGTTTAAGTGCAATACATGTTATGCCATCATTAAGTGTTTTTTACTTTCGTTTTGAGATGAGAAAGATAGAGACTCAAATGGAGCAAAAGGTGAAACTAAGGGGACTAAGACTCACCCTAATGTTATCATACATGGGTGTTCCTATGGTTAATGTGGTTAAAGAAACCTAATCCTAAAAGAAAGGAGAAGAAGAATGAAATAAGTAACTTACTTCCAAGATGGAAGTTAAGTTGATCTTAAAGAGGGATGAAGAAGAAGTTATTCAAGGAAAGCATATGAATGCTTATCATGATCACAATTGAATTATTAAAAGAAATAAGAGAATATGGAAGAAAGAATTGCATGTGGAAGCATATCCACACACTTACTTACCCTTGCACCTACATGAAAAAAGTTAGTTTAAAAACCATTTACAAGTAGTGAAATAAGGAAAAGATGACAAGTAATGATCAAACCAATTAAAAACCAATGAATAAGGGTCCTAAGAGATGTAACTCAACCAAGGTCAGAACCTAAACTATAAGAGTGTCCTCTAATGTTAAGACACCAAACACAAATGGATCATACACAATCAAAGCTTAAACATCAAAGAAAAGCACCTATGAAAGGAATAGATGAAAGATGAGTGAACAAGCAAAGTGATCATGTATTAATACTTCATAAAAGACTAAAGTCAGAACCTTATACCATTTGTCAATGTCTTATCAAGCACATGCATCACCATACAAAACATGGATAAAAGAATACAAGTAGAAGGGATAAGATGAAGTAGAAGAAAGGAGAAGTGAAACATGTTTCAATATGCACAAATTGACATATTAGAGATGCATAACATGTAATATGATTAAAGAATGCATATGGGCAGTAGTGTAGCATTGATGAGATGCAAATGGAATGAAGGAAATATCATACAAAATGCACACATTGAACATGTAGAGCATAAGAGGAGATAAGAGGTGGAAACATGTCAAAGTTCAAATCATGGCACATAAACTCAAGTCAAAATGCAAACACATGTCAAAGTGATCCCTAATGAGAAAAAGATGACCTATAATATCATACACATGGCCTATAATAGATTCACAAACAAACATCAAATGGTGGCATAAATGCCTCATCAAAACATGTGGGAATGAGGTATAAGAGAATGCACACAAGTAACTTCAAATGCAAGACATCAACAAATATCCAAAGCACATGGTAAAATTGTAAAAAATGAGACACAACTCACCTAAGTCAGAAGCAAAACATGTGTTAAAATCCCATGACCAAATTCAACAGAAAACATGACCAAAGAGTCACACCAAGTCACTTTTAAACACATCAAAAGAAAACACAATGATGCCAGGCCTCGGGCTGTATTATATCTTTGGCAAACTTGTCATAAAAGATTACCAACTAAGGACAGGCTGGATAAATGGGGAATGATAATGGATACCACTTGCTGTTTTTGTGATGCAGATGAAAGCATCAACCACCTATTTTTTAGCTGCAAGTTGATGAATGAAATTTGGCAGGGTGTCTTGAATTGGTTGAATGTTAATCACATGCCTGGAATTTGGGAGGAGGAATTGGAATGGCTTAGGAATTATTGCAAAGGCAAAGGACCCAAAGTTAGAATCATGAAGGCTGCTGCCGCAGAGACCATTTACCATTGTTGGATGCTTCGTAACAAAGTTTGTTTTGATAGGAACCATAGTATAGATAAGTATACGACTGTAAATAATATCATAGAGTGTGTCAGTCATAGAGGATGGCATAATAGTAAGCTAAAAAAGCATATTGCCTTATTGTTAATGTAAAAGGCATTTGCTCGAGTTTGATACTTTGTATTCTTTTGGTTTAGTAATGCAATTATTATTCTTCCAAAAAAATATGCACATCAAAACATATGATAAAATGAATTTAAAATTGTAACCAAAATATTTTTAGATGCTTTATTATGTCTTTTAACCAATACAAAAATAATGGACAGAAAATATTGTGTGAGATGGGAGAAATAAAATGCACAAGTTCAAGTGTCAAAGAAAGGTTCAAATGGAAAAAGAAATTGAAAAGAAATTATGGAAATATGCTCAAAATTTCATAAAGTGAGAATTAAAAACTGTAGAAAATTAATAAAATATGTTAATAACACCTATAAATTATTTTGGAATTTTTCAATGTGTTTTGGTATTTTTTAAAAATAGAAAACCAAACAGATATGAAAAGGAAAACAAGAATTGAATAAACTGAGGGAGGGTGCATGCATAGTAAAAATGGAGTTGAAAACATTGTGGGCCCAAGCAAGGGAGGTGCGGATAGCACAAATTCTAGGGCCCAAAGGCGCAAAGGCCTGCTGGAGCACCGTGGAATTCAGTCAACTTCTTTTGACTGAATCTGAGCCATAGATCTGAGGGTCTTACATGGTAATCTCATCCAAGGATCAAGAAATGATGGTGCGTGGTAACAATGGAATACCTGTATGTGTATGATTGAATGAAGGAGAAAGGTCCTACCGGACGGTGACAAGTGTCACCGCCGGTGTGGACCGAAAATCACAAACCTATCATCAAAAGGGAAGGCTCTAGAACTAGTATTCAATGAAACAAAACAAATCTCACGCCTTCTACCTTTCCCTCTCGCTGCATTTTTTCCTCTTAAAAACCTAACCGCCGGAGACGACGGTGGCCGACGGCGGCGGCGCCGTCTTCTATGGCACCCAACCACCCCAAAACACCAAATGATGAACACAAACCCTAGTTAATTTCTCGCCCTCTTTTCGAATCCGTAAACGGTTTTTTCAAATTCTTCCTCAAACCACGGGATCGAAACTCTCAGAATCAAGAACACACAAAAATTAAATCGATCCACAATGAACTACTAAGTTCAAGGCCGCAGCTATAGAAAGAGATTGAAATTTACGTACCTACCGGAGACGAGTCCGGTGCTTCTTCGAATCTCTGACGATAAATAAAAACCAGAGGTGAGATAATATTGATTCCACTTGCGCTATGGTTGCGATCGAAGTTGCGATGCTTGTTGAGTCTCCATTTGAGTCCGCTTTCTGAAATTGTTGTTGTTGAATGTCGCGCAGGTGAATGAATGAAATTGCATTAGAGAATTGCTATTGATCTGTGATTTCTGCAGGTTTGCGGATTGGTGATGATCGGCGAGAAATTGAAGTCGCGAGGTGGTGATGAGGTTCAAAAACAGTTAAGGAATTCCGTTGCTCGTTTCAAGAAATGAAGATGATGAGGAGATCATTGCAAGTGCAGAGTTTGGAGATGGAAAGGTTTGTTACAGTCGAAGAATTCTGTTACGAACGCGATTGAATTTCTGTTATAGAGTTCTTTCTTTTTCTTCCTTTTTCTGTTAGTTCTCATTTCTATGAGACTGTGGTGTTGATCGTGCAGGTTGAATGATGATGGAGATGGAGGTTAAAGGTTATGGCGAAGATGAAGTTGGGGTTATGCCGAGAATTGAAGGTGAAAAAATGGAGGAGATTGAATATTGAAGATGAAGGTTTTAGAGAATTATGGTGAAGATTCAGGAAATTGAGAGAGGAATGAAGATGATGATTGAAGGTTGATCCAAGAGTGAAGAGTGAAGATTGAAGAAGGTCAAAGAGAATTTCTTTGTTAGAGATTCAGTTATGTTCTGTTAGATTTCTATTATGAGGTGAGGTTGGTTAGCAACTCTGTTAGAATTGGTTATGGTAGTTATTGAATCAGTTAGAGAAGGTTAGGAAATGTTAACCGTTGGTTTTCTGTTATGAAGTAGTTTTTGTGAAACGGTTATGGAATCCTTGAAAACTGTTATGGTTAGTCCTCAGTTTGTAACTGTTAGTGATTTTTTGAAGCTTTTCAGTCATTGAAGAAAAGAAAGAGGAATTGTTATGGAGCTTTTTCTGGTGTAAACTGGTTTTGACAATGCGAAGTTTTGGAATTGTTAATTTTCCTGTTATAGGATCTTTTTTCTGTAACTGTCTGCCATGAGCTTTTATAATACTGCTCTTATGAACTTTGTTTGAAATGCTGCTATGAATTCTTTTCATTCTGTTAGGATTTTTCTGCTTGACTTAGTTATGAATTTTGGATAGGCATCTTCATGAAAGTTTGAACTTTCAAAATCGAAAGCACTACCAATGTCCTGCGGTCTACAACATCCCTATCAACATTTGGATCCAAGAGCATGGACAATGCAAATCGATCCACTTACTCAAATATTTTCTGAGATTAATGCATGTAACGTTGGTACCTTCTTTTGCAACATGTAAGCATATGTTAACCCAAACCGAACTTGACCGTCTAAAAAGGTATGGTGCTACCAAGTATGGTGCATCTGCAATATGGATGCCTACTCTATAATTTCCATTACACAACTTCTTAACTGGCAGTGCATCATCCAAATCATTTGCCCTTGAAGGATCAATAGAAAAAAACACACAAGTTTACCTTGCGATTCTCCTAATGGTAACTCCCAAAGAACTTGTGGCAGACCAGATAGAGTGTTAACTGGCAATTTAGAGAACAAATTCCATTCTGAAAACAAAATAGCATTTAATGAATTAACTAATATATGCATCTTCTCCATTGCATTCATAACTTCACTTTGTTTGCTACCGAAACTGATCTGTGAGGAAGCAGATGCATCCAGTGACGTCCGTTGTTGTTATCTCGGCCAATTAGTCCAATTAAACTTAAATGGTAAGGTGAACTCAGTGTAATATTACTATCTTCGTAAATGTTACACGCTTCAGGAAGTGGATAACTTCTATAAGGGGAAGCAATACGCAACTAAAAGGACAACAATGTCTTGACCACTACATGAGTCTCTAACTTGATCTCTTGCATTATAACCCAAGATGTCTTTGCCATGAAATCCTAACCATCGTCTTCAATCGATGAATATCAACCAAGTCGCACAGAAGATAAGAAACCATGATCCCACGCCTCAGGAGCCCAATGCAAATGAATGAATGAGTCATGACCTAATGTGATATGCAGATGAATGAAGCATAAGCCAATTATTAAAAACACGAGGGAAAATTTTGAGGTATTAATGATGGAAATGTTTTAATAAAAAAAGTCAAAATCATTACAAAAGGTTACAATCAATAGGAAGGAAATGATTTCTATGAAACCTCTGCTCATATGGCTAGATTAGAAGCCATAAGGATGTTATTAGTTTTTTCATGCATCATGAATTTCAAATTATTTCAAATAGATGTGAAAACCATTTTTCTAAATGGCTACATCCAAGAGGATATCTATGTTGATCAACCTCCAAGTTATCTACCGACCTTTCCACATCATGTGTCCAAGCCTAAGAAAGTGTTATATGGGCTGAAATAAGCTCTTGGAGCTTGATATGATCGTCTAAGCAAATTCTTACTTGAAAACAAGTTCCAAAGAGGAAAATATGATAAAACTCTCTTTATTAATAAAACCGAACATGACAT
Organism: Lathyrus tuberosus; assembly: GCA_022829125.1. Lineage (NCBI taxonomy): Eukaryota > Viridiplantae > Streptophyta > Magnoliopsida > Fabales > Fabaceae > Lathyrus > Lathyrus tuberosus. The sequence continues at coordinate 4,512,653 of JALAZF010000397.1, forward strand.
CTTATTAGTTCAAATTTACATCGATGATATCATATTCGGTGCTACTAATGAATCCTTATGCAAGGAATTTTCATAAATGATGCAGAATGAGTTAGAAATGTCAATGATGGGGGAGCTTCAATATTTCCTAGGACTTCAATTCTATTTGACTAAAAAGGAAACCTTCATAAATCAAGCTAAATATTTTAAAGAATTGCTAAAAAGATATGACATGAAGAAGTCAAAAGTAATAACGACTCCAATGTTAACATAATGCAACCTCGACAAGGACGAAAATGGAAAACCAGTTGAAAAAAGCAAATATCAAAATCTAATAGGATCTCTTATCTATCTCACTGCATCTCATACTAATATCATGTTTGTTATTTATCTGTGTGCGTGCTTTCAAGCATCCTTGTAGCGGGGAAATTTATGAGTATAAGCTATTGATTAACTTAACTCATAAAGCAAGAGTCCCCACCACACTTTTATTTTATCCAAAAGGAAAGGAAAAAGAGCGAACAAAACCTAAACAAATTCTAAAACAAGAACAAATGAACAGAGATTGGGTAAGGGGGTTGGTTACGCTAAGGGAAGGTGTTAGAACCCAAAACGTCTATAGTACTTTATATGAACCCTTTGAAATATTTGCGCTTTTTGGTTTGAAAAAGTTCGTTTGAAAAGAGATTGGGGAGATGAGAAAAGAAACGTTTTTTTTTAGATTTTGTGTTTGGAGAAACTTCTTGAGCCTCATGCCTACGTACCCACAAAGTGCAATATAGGATCAAAAACCCGTAGTTCGTGGTACAAATAACAAAATTGGTTTGTTATGGTTGATTTAAAATGAAAAGATAAGTCGTCATTTTAAGGAGAAAACTACGACTAGTCGCCCACAAGTATAAGAAATAACATTTGCATCATCTAAAGATGGATGATTTTTGTTTGGATTCAAAATCAACAAGTCTATCACTAAACATCTAAGTGGAAAATGTCAACATCTTAAATACTATAGGGAATAGGAAAATTACATCTAAACTATGAAAATAACTCATGTCTAAACTTTTTGAAAAGTTTTAAATGAAAAAAGAAGTGCACAAAGGCACAAAAAGTTTGAATGAGTTTTTGTATTTTTTATGTCTTTTTGAAATTGGTCAAAGTATGATTAACATTGATTGACATAAAAAGATTTTGAAAATCACTTGACGAAAGTCAAGGTTTATTGTGAAAGAGGTTATGGTTTTGAAAACAAGAAGATTTTGAAAAAAGGAGAAGATTTGGAAAATCGAAGAAGGGGAGGAGAAGAAGTGACTACCCTAAAACTTAAAATAAAAGCTAGAGATGGGAAGATCTAACCACACAAGGAGCAAACACTTGACAAGAAGTCAACATAAGCAACCCTCTTCCTTTTGGATTTAAACCACAAGCATAATAACCAGATGAATTAAAGCATTGGAGGAAATCCCAAGTTAAGCCATATCAAAGTCAAAGCAAGGTTTTCTCAAGGGTTAAAAGCCAATTAGGAGAGTCATGTATTTGATTATTTTCATAATGTCAAAGTATCAAATCCAGCACACAGAAAAGTTTCAAACAAACAGACAAAAGCAACACCAAAGTCCAAGGTCTCAAATCTCCAAGAGCATATGGCAAGGATCCTAGAACTAAGTCCGAAGTCCAAGTCCGAGTATGGGGTCATAAAAGTCCGAATTAAAGAGCCAAGACTTTTAGTGTTTAAGTAATTATTAATGTCTTAAGAGGAGTATGGTCCAAGTGGACAAAGAGAAAAAAGAGCAAAAGCACAAATAAAAGTCCAAATGGACAAAGAGAAAATAAGATGATAATAATATGAAATGCTAAATGTAAAGGCATAAAAATAAATGACAAGAAAGTAAAGAGCGAAAATTAAATGGCACAAAGTAAATTTAGTGCAATTATAGTTAGTATGTTAGTGTTAGTGATGAAGAACGTTTGGTCGTTTTTCGGAGAATACTCGACTAATCAACCATAAGCATGAGAACATGAATCTATACATCATTAAGGGAAGGGCTACAACTCGGATAAAATCGACGAGTATGCCAACTAACTCCCTTAATGACAAAGAAACAATCTATCTCACACCACACTATGGCGAGTAGGAGATTGATAACTCACTTACAAAAACAACTTAATTCTAATTCGGGAGCTATTTAGCGCTATGTTAAGCAATCATAATCAGACTTAAGTAGAAGCCACATCTATATGAGGCCGGTCAATAATAATGTTTGTGTTAATACAAGTTAAAGAAATGACATGTAGGTCATTCTCCTAAAACTTACCACACTAAAAGAAAAGAGGTAGTGGTCTCATCTTGATCAAGAACTTAGAAGAAAAAGTTCTATGATATGTAAGATTTTCATTGACCAAAAGAAAAAAGAGAAGAGGGGAGAAGGGAAACCAAATTGAACTACAATATTTGAATCATTCCATCTTCAAGTTCTGTTACTCTTCTTGGTGGATTAAAGTACTAAACTTATCACAAATTCAAAGCACCTAAAATGAATCAAATGATTCACTTAAAGATAGATTTGAACTAATGAAGGTTTATCCAACTTCATCAAACACCCAAAGTCCATGGAATTTGAAGAGAAATTTGATCAACGAACATCACAGTTCAAGGTAAAACAAAAGGAAATGGAAAAAGGAAGAAAAGGAACCAAAATAGTCCTAAAACAAGCCAAAAAATAGCATTTTGACTCGTGTTAGTCGATTAACAATATATGGTTAATCGATTAACACTGCTATAACAGCAAAAAAATTTGAAGAAAAAAACAGCATTCAATGATTCAATCATTTCTTCTAACACCTCATGATCATGTATGCAACTGAGCACGAAAATTCCATAAAATTAAGAGCAAATAACACCAATGGAATCACAAAATGTTGCTCAATGAAATCAAACAACAAAGATCAATAAGAGATCACATTGTGGAAGATGAATTAAGCACAACAATGGTGGATCAAGAGTTTACCACTTCCAAATCTGAAAATGCTTCAAATCAACTTTAAGAATCACACTCCAAAGCTTTGATATACAGAATTTGATGTTGAAGAAGTGTTTTGATGGAGGTTTATCTCAAAGATTAGTAAGCTTCAATGAAAAGCTTACTAACTTTTAATTGAAGAATAGCTTTGGTGAATTTGGGTGAGTGAAGGAAATTGAGAGAATGAAAAGGAATTTTGTCAAGGTGAATTTCGCTATCAAAAGCTTGAAGAATGAATGAAATGAGGGTTCTATTTATAGAGTGGAATTTTGGTGGTTTGGAATTTAATTTATGCTTAGAAATTGGATTAGAAGCAAAATAAAAGATGAAGTGGTGATTAAATGAGGGTGTATGATGGAAATAATTGTGATTATGTAGGGGAATTATTTTTGTGATGATTTTGCATGATCTAGAATATTCCATATGAGGTCACATTTGAAAATTGGTGCCAAAATACTGCAGAATTTGAAAATGGCCAAAATTACACGTGTTAATCGATTAACCTCATGATGTTAATCGATTAACACAGTGAAAAAATGAGAAAAATGGATTTTTGTTGTGCTGTCTTGACTCTGGCTCGAATCTTTTGACTTGTCATAGAAGGCATGGAAATAAACACATGAACTTTAGAGTCTCTTGAATAATAAACAATAAAATCTTGGGAAACTCTTGATCAGATAATTTTGAATTGTTTGCAGATCAACTTTGACTTTGTTCAGATAAATTTCATTCGGGCTGAGGAACTGGTATTTGGTGTTCTTGATCTAAACCTTCTCCCGAAAAAGTTAGTCAAGGGAAAAACAAAACATATTTTTTGGCTTTTGATTAAAGGTTATTAGACAAGTAAACACAAATCAAACAAGAAACACAAGGGGGTGCTTGGTGATCTCCCTCAAAAGTAGAACAAGAGGAGGGTATGGGAACCAAGTATGATATTGTTTATAATGCAGAGATGCAAAATGATAAGTGGGATCTTAGGGTTAAAAATTAGGGTATTACAGCTGCCCCTATTTAAGTTTCTTCTATCCGGAGATATGAAGATTGACATCTTTGTCTCGACAAGATAGAAGAGACTTAAATACAGAAATAAACCCAATTTTTGACCCTAAGAGACCACAAAATGATATGATTATGCTAATGCTATGAAAAAATAAGACCTCTGTGGGGAATAAACACCACAGGAGATAGACGACTGCAGGGGAAAATGAAAGACGAGCCTAACCGAGGAAAGAATCCTTGGCAGGCCAAGAATAACGGGATAACAGACAAGCTTCACAAGGATAGCCACTTGCCGGGGATGAACGAAAACTCTGCCAGGAGTACTCAAAAGAGATGCAGGCAGGCTAAATCACACAACAAACTTTTCAAATAAGGAGACTACCATCTGTTGGGGATGGGCAATTCACTGGGTCGCAACAAGATTCTCATATGAGGAGATAAACACATGTTCAAATAATGATCCAAGTTAAAGGATAACAAGCTTCCACTATAAAGGTAGGGCTCAACTTCTTCTTTAATAAAGTTTCGAACCTGAAGAAAGGACCGAATACAAACTGTCTCCGCTAAAGGGACTGCTATTTGCTAGGAATTAAGGATCAATAACTCTACCGGGGACCTTCAAAGGAGATAAAGGCAGGTTAAATCAATACAACAGACTTCTCAAATAAAGAGACAACCATCTGTTGAGATTTCACAACAAACTTCTCACCAGGACTTTTCCAGAGAGATGCCATTTGATGGAAAATAACTTCACTAAACTTCCTTTTAAGACATTCGGAGAGATGTCATTTGATGGAAAATAACTTCACCAAACTTCCCTTCGAGACATTCAGAGAGATTCCATTTGATGGAAAATAACTTCACCAAACTTCCCTTCGAGACATTTGGAGAGATGCCATTTGATGGAAAAATAACTTCACCAAACTTCCTTTCGAGACATTCAGAGAGATGCCATTTGATAGAAAATAACTTCACCAAACTTCCCTTTGATACAATCGGAAATATGCCAATTGATGGAAAATAACTTCACCAAACTTCCCTTCGAGACATTCGGAGATAAGCCATTTGATGGAAAATAACTTCACTAAACTTCCCTTCGAGACATTCGGAGATATGCCATTTGATGGAAAATAACTTCACCAAACTTCCCTTCGAGACATTCGGAGAGATGCCATTTGATGGAAAAGGTTTCATAATAAACTTCTCTGCTGATGATAAACTAGAGAGATAACCATTTGTTGGAAAAATGGACTTCAATCAAACTTCCCTTCAAGACTTTTTTCAAAGAGATGTCATTTGATAGAAGCACTGGTTTGAGAGAGTTCACACATTTCGCAATAAAATTCTCTACTGAGGATGAACTAGAGAGATGGCTATTTACCGCGATCATAAAAATTGATTCCTGGGAATATACAAGCTGCTCAAATAAAGAGGCTGCCACTTATTACCAGGTGAAGTTTACCTTGCTAGGGGACATACAAGCTGCTCAAATAAAGAGGCTGCCGCTTGAAGTCACACAAAGATTAATGTATCAAACAAGCTTCTCAAAGAGATATCCACTTGTTGACATGCTGAGGATATGCAAGCTTCTCAAATAAAGAGAGCCTCATTTACTGTCAAACATAAATTTCCAAAAGCGTGTTATCACAACATTGCTGGGGAAATTAAGATCTTCATCTTCTGATGGAATTCACAAACAGATCTCTACTAAGGAAAATAAATCCTCAAAGGGGAAAAATAAATGCCTTCTCATCATCCAGGTTTCACAGCCCAGAGAGATTCAAGATAACTGCTACAAGAGACCAAAGTTCAATCTAGGAACAAACTGGAGAGAAATGACCAAGCAAGACTCGACCCAACAAGGAAATAACTCAACTGGGGAGTAACTCCATCCAGATAAAGGCTGAGGAGAAAAGCTAAAGCAAGCATCTTCCACGAGTAATTAACTCAGTGGGGAATTAGAAAGGATAAATACTTTATGCTTAAGGGTTAACACTCTAATGGAGAGAGGACACACACACTCCATGGGGGTAATAGTACTAGAGAGTGGAGAAACAACGACAAAATGCAACATGCAAAATGTAACCACAAAATGCCATGCACGGCAAATGAATGCGCATGCAATGCATATGAGTATGAATATGCTGACAAAACATACAAGAGAAAACTGGGGACAACCAATCACCACAGTTTAACTGAATACTCGGCTAATCTCAAGAAGATGGAGATATCATTGGAAACTCTGCCAGGAACTTAGTTGAAGAAATCCTGCAAGAGATAAACAAAATCTATCAAAGGAAAATAAATCCTATTACAATGCTCAAATCTTGCTGAGGAAATGGAGATACAGTTTGGGGAGAAACCCAAAGATCAATCTTCTAGTGTCAATAATTCACAAAGGGGAAATAACAACATGAACTCTGCTTCGAGAATGGAGGAAAAACCATTGGGGAAGCGTAACATCCCAAAACTTCTTGACTCATCCTGAGGATAAGAAGAAAATTCATATGAAATCAGTTCCAAAAGGGGATAAAGAGATTCGTTATGGAGAATAAAGGCTCCGCTGGGGATCGCCACCATGCATATAGTTACACAAACTCTACTAAGGAGTATTGTAGATATGCTGGAGGTACGTGAAACACAAAATTCTTTGGGGATGCAAGTGTGAGAGAAACATTCTGAACTTGCAATGGCAGAAGTTAACATCATAGCGAAAAGTCAAGTTGTGGGGGATTTTAAATTAATACTCAACACTGGTGAGAGAAAACCCGACAGGTGACTTCTATATCAACATTTCTTAGAAGGTAACAACATTACCTCTTTGCTTGGGAAAACATCCAAAGTAATGATGCACAACTTCTGTTGGGTAGCAACAAAGGTACACCTCTGCGTGGGGATTAACCTCGAGGAGGGGTGGAACCGTTCAACCGCCTGATCGCAGCACGACTGGGGGAAAGAAACTTACTCAGCTGGAGAAGACTTAGCTGGGAATAACCAAATAGTTCCGTTCGGGGAAGGCCCGAACTGGAAATCATCCAGGACATATATAAATCCAACGTATTGTAACAAATCTCGAAGAAACCCACAGTCTTGTTAACAACCAAAGAGGGAACTAGGTTACAGATTCTGCTGAGGAATTGTCAACAGATTCTACTGGAGAAAATAAGAATGAATTCTGGCGATTTTACTGGGGAACACCAAGCTTTGCGCTTCGCGATCTTGTTGTTCTTGGAATAACTATTGACATCCCTTTTTGTATTCATAAATCAAAGGAACATGTTTTTATAATTTTCAAATTTTCAGTTAACTATTCACATTTTCTTTCAAAAATCATCATAAAAAATAAATGAAATTTTGTAAATAGGAACAAATAAGAATTGCAAACAAAGGGACGAAGGCCCAAATTTTATCGATAGAAATGGTAGCCCGCAAATGGCGTGACTCCATGGATCATTACAAAGTTTGAAAAATGGTAAATACATGGAAAAGGTTACATTGAAATACAATGTCCACTATTCTCCCTAACAACTCTAAATTCCACTGTGCTCAAAACTTTTGTGAATAATGTTTGAATGAGAATCGTTGACAGGCAATGTTGCTTCAAGTGATCAAGACTAGCCAAATGCAGTTACTTGCCATAGTCCCTAACTTTTTCCTAGATTTCCCTTTCGGGTTTTCAATCTAACTTTTGCCTAGACCGCCCTTTCGGGTTTTCAGCCCACCGAGACACTCATTTTTGCCTAAGCCACCCTTTCGGGTTTTCAACTTAGTGAGCTGTTCTTTTATTTTCTTAGGCGAAGTATTTCTTGACTGCATTGGCATTCACGGGACGAGTAAACTCTTCACCATCCATAGTTGAGAGAATTAATGCACCGCCAGAGAAGGCTCTCTTAACAACATATGGGCCTTCATAGTTAGGAGTTCACTTTCCCCTTGAAGTAGTGGTAAAAGTCGAGATCTTTTTGAGCACGAGGCCGCCTTCTCTAAATACACGAGGTCAAAACTTCTTATCAAATGCTTTCTTCATTCTCTGTTGATACAATTGGCCATGACACAAGGCCATCATTCTTTTCTCTTCAATCAGATTCAACTGGTCATATCTATTCTGGAACCATTCAGCCTCAGACAATTCCGCTTCCATCAAAACTCTCATAGAAGGGATTTCAACTTCTACTGGGAGCACTACTTCCATACCATAAACAAGAGAGAAAGGGGTTGCTCCTGTCAAAGTGTGGACAGATGTACGATACCCATGCAAAGCAAAATAGAGCATCTCATGCCAGTTCTTGTACGTAATAACCATCTTATGAATGATCTTCTTAATATTCTTATTAGCATCTTCAACAACCTCATTCATCTTGGGTCTGTAGGGAGAAGAATTATGATGCTCAATCTTAAACTCATCACATAATTCCTTCATCATCTTGTTATTCAGATTCGACCCATTATCAGTGATAATCTTGCTCGGAATTCCATACCGATAGATGATTTAGTTCTTGATAAACTGGAGTACTACTTGCTTGGTCACATTGGCATATGACGCCGCTTTAACCCACTTAGTAAAATAGTCGATAGCCATAAAAATGAAACAATGTTCGTTCGACGCTTTAGGCTCAATCATTCCAATCATAACAATGTCCCACATGGAGAAAGGCCATGGAGAAGAGATGACATTGAGAGGAGTTGGAGGTACATGAATTGTGTCAGCATAAATCTGACACTTATGACACTTCTTCACATATTTACAACAGTCAGATTCCATTGTCAGCGAATAGTAACATGCCCTTAACATTTTCTTTACCATTGCATGCCCATTGGCATGGGTACCAAAGGATCCTTCATGAATTTCTTTCAGCAACATGTCTGCTTCGTGTCTCTTCACGCATCTAAGCAAGACCATGTCATAATTTCTCTTATATAACACATCATTATTCAGGAAGAAATTGCCAGCTAATCTCCTCAAAGTCTTCTTATCCTTTTTGGATGCCCCAAGTGGGTACTCTTGATTATGAAGAAAGAATTTAATATCATAATACCATGGTTTATCATCAACGACCTCTTCAACTACAAACACATGAGCTGGTCTATCAAGACGCATGACATTGATTCTAGGCACATCGTTCCACCTGTTCACCATAATCATCGAGGATAACGTTGCTAAAGCACCTGCCATTCGATTTTCTTCTCTGGGTATATGGTGAAACTCAACCTTATTGAAGAAAGTTGACAACCTTCTTGCATAATCTCGATAAGGGATCAAATCAGGTTGACGTGTCTCCCCCTCCCCTTTAATCTGATTAATCACTAGGGCTGAATCTCCGTATACATCAAGAATCTTGATTCTTAAATCAATAGCTTCTTCCAAGCCCATAATACACGCTTCATACTCTGCCACATTATTCGTGCAAGTGAACATCAACCTTGCAGTGAAAGGAATATGAGAACCATGGGGAGTCACAATTATTGCCCCAATACCATTTCCATAAGCGTTAACAGCTTCATCAAAAGTCAAACCCCCACGAGATCCAGGCTCCGGTCCTTTTTCAGGTAATGGTTCCTCACAATATTTAACCTTTAGGTACATCACATCCTCATCAGGAAAATCAAACTTGATAGGTTGATAATTATCGATTGGTTGGTGAGCCAGATGGTCAGCCAAGACACTTTCTTTTATTGCTTTTTGAGTTCGGTACTCGATATCATATTCTGACAATAACATTTGCCAACGAGCAATCCTCCCAGTCAAAGCAAGCTTTTCAAAAATATACTTGATTGGATCCATTTTGGATATCAACCAAGTGGTGTGATTCAACATATACTGGCGAAGGTGCTTGGCAGCCTAAGCTAGAGCACAACATGTCTTTTCAAGCATGGAGTACCGAGACTCACAATCAGTAAACTTCTTGCTCAAATAATAAATGGAAAATTCTTTTCAACCAAATTCATCCTGTTGACCCAGAACACAGCCCATAGACTTTTCTAGAACAGTCAAATACATAATCAATGGTCTTCCTTCCACGGGAGGAGACAAAATCAGAGGTTTAAGTAGATACTCTTTAATACTATAAAAATCTTTCTAACAATCCTCTATCCACACACAACTCTGATCTTTGCGGAGAAGCTTAAAGATCAGCCCGCAAGTGGTAGTCATATTGGATATAAATCGGGAGATATAGCTCAAACATCCCAAGAATCCTCTTACTTGTTTTTCTGTTTTGGGCGCAGGCATTTCCTGAATAACTTTAACTTTACCAGGATCAACTTCAATGCCTTTATGTCTGACAATAAATCCCAACAATTTTCTAGAACGGACACCAAAAGTGCATTTATTAGGATTCAAACAGAGTTTAAACTTTCTCAGACGTTGAAACAACTTCAACAAATGCTCAGTATGATCTTCTTCAGTCTTCGACTTACAAATCATATCATCCACATAGACCTCAATTTCTTTATGCATCATATCATGGAACAGAGTGGTCATAGCTCTCTGGTACGTTGCACCAGCATTTTTTAAACCGAAGGGCATCACTCTGTAACTGAATGTTCCCCAGGGCGTAATGAATGTTGTCTTTTCTATATCCTCGGATGACATCTTTATCTAATTATAACTGGAAAATCCATCCATAAAGGAGAAGATGTTGAACTTAGCAGTAATCTATCAGTATATCAATGTGTGGTAGACGGAAATCATCTTTTAGACTTACTTTATTTAAATCTCTATAATCAACACACATTCAGACTTTTCCATCTTTCTTCAAAACTGGCACAATGTTGGCCACCCATTGAGGATATTCAACAGTTACAAGAAAACCAACATCAATTTGCATCTGAACCTCCTCTTTAATCTTAACATCTATGTTAGGATGAGTTCTTCTCAACTTCTGTTTCACAAGCGGGCATTCTGGCTTCAACGGTAGTCTATGCTCCACAATATCAGTATCAAGACCTGGCATATCCTAATAAGACCAAGCAAATACGTCAACAAAACCTCTAAGAAGCTCTACCATCCTTTTCTTAACATCTAGACCAAGTTGTGCCCTAATTTTCTTTTCCATCTTTCACTAACCCAAATTAATCAATTCCACCGGCTCTTCATGAGGCTGGATGACTTTTTCCTTGTGCTAAAGCAAATGAGAAATTTCATCAGGAATCTCTTCAACATCCTCTTCTTCCGCTTCAAACACAAGGAATTCAAAGTTGGGAGAGGGCATAAGGACATTGTTTTCAATGGGTTTAACAATCAATTTGTACAATAATTTATGTTTGATTTTAGAATATGAACAAAAAAGTGCAAGTATTATGCAGATAAAAGTGATTATCAAATTATTAATTTTTGGTTTTTTATGTTACCATTTTTCAGGATTCAAGCAAAAAGGGAAAACATAATACGGATAAACAAAATAACATTTTATTGATGATGACAATAGTTGAAACAAAGCCCTCACAAATTCACTTTCACCTTAGGCAGAGTAAAAGGATTTTTGAAAGTAACAAAAATAAATTACTTTGAAACATGAATAACAGTAGGAATGTCAACACTTATCCAATTATGGCATTCAAACCACACGTTACAAAGTTGAGCATTTATTCCTCTTGATCATCTTCAATGATGGCAATGACTTCATGTTCAGGTTCTTCATGCCTCACTCGAGGGATATGAAAGGGTACATACATATCTTCTACCTCAAAAAAGTATCCAGGATCATCAAGGTATGGTTCTTATTCTTGAGACTCAACATCATCCTCTCGATCGGCTTCAATGATTGCAGTGGTAGAGTGATCCTTGGCATGAATGAACCCAGCACTAGGGAAATCCTCATTAATACTCTTCAGCTCTTTACGGGTTGAACCAGGTGAGAAACCCAAATCAGTTTTATGTTTGTTCTTAACGACTTCAATAACTCGGCCCCATCTATCAGCTTGGTCACTCTCCACACATGTTGAGCATCTTTCAAAGAAAACATGGACACCCCATTCTTCTTAACAGCATTATCAACGATAGAAAGAGCCTGGAACAGAGTTTCAACATCCTCGTCGACATCAATATAAGAGAAAGATGACAAACTGCTCACTAGCATAGCCTGCCCACCACCAACAACAACAAGTTTGCCATTCTAAACAAACTTCAACTTCTGGTGAAGTTTTGAGGTCACTTCCCCTGCTTCATGGATCCAAGGGAGTCCAAGAAGACAATTGTAAGCAGGATGAATGTCCATTACTTGAAAAGTAATTTGGAATAAGCACGGACCTATCTTGATAGGGAGATCAACCTCTCCAATCACAGTCTTTCTCGAGCCATCAAAGGCTTTCACAATGACCCCACTGAACCTCATAAGAGTTCCTTGATACGATAGTCTAGACAAAGTGGATTTAGGCATTACATTGAGAGATGAACCAATATCAACCAGCACATTGGACATAGCATCCTCCTAGCAATTCACAGAAATATGGAGAGTCAAATTATGATTTCTTCCATGTTCAGTTAATTCTTCACCAGAGAAGCTCGGATTATTACATGTAGTGATATTGACAACAATACTATCAAACTGATTAACAGTCACATCATGGTTCACATAAGCCTGTTCCAATACTTTCTGAAGAGATTCTCGATGAGCCTCAGAGCTCATTAGCAAAGATATGACGGAAATTATATTCACTCTTTTTGATCAATTTCATTGCTTCATCATTGTTTGATTTCTGGTTTACATCACTTGATTGACCAGACTCAACAGAAGTCTTCAACTGAGGTTGCTTACCCACAACATCTCCACTCGTCTTCGAGGGTACATTAGCAAATACTCGACCACTTCTGGTCACACGTCTTACATCTGTAATAGTCACAACTGAGGGAAGAGAAGGAATAAGAACCTATTTTCCATCCTATAACATAATAGCATTGTATCTGAAAGGAATAGCTTTATCCGATTCATATGGCACCGGGCCAGGCAAATGGATGACCAAAGGTGAGACATCAGATTTCTAACTATTATAAGAAATTACAACTTACTCTAGAATGTTGAAGTGTGGAACTATAACATTCACCTCATTCTCAACTTCGTTTCTATTCGCGGTGACTTGAATCAAATTCTGATCAATCATCTCTTGCAAATCCCTCTTAACAATCACACACCCACGAGGGTTCACAGAACAAATACAACAAGTAGCATAATCACGTTTAATATCGTGGTATTCGCTCAGAGTAGCATGCATCTCAACAAGTGACCTTCGGATCCAGCGAATATCAAAAATACGGTATGTGCCAGGACACCCATACACCATATTAACATATGTGTTACCATGCTTAGGCAGTGGATTTGATTGTACATTAGGATTGGTGTCTTCAAATTATAAAACAACACTTTGAATAAGTCTTTGAACTTTAGCTTTGAGAGAAAAACAGTTTTCGATATCATGCCCAAAGGCACCTTGATGAAAAGCACATGTCTTACCAGCTCTATACCACCATGATAGCTCTGTATGAACAACTGGTGGGTCTCTGGGTTGTACAAGCTTCTTCTGTAACAAGCCAGGATATCACTCAGCGTAGGACATCGGAATTGAATCAAAATGATTCTTCCTCTGAGGACGATTCTGTTGATTATTCTGACATGTTCTCTGTTGGTATTGCGGTTGATAATTTGAAGTTTCTTGAGCGGCAGAAGCAGTATTGATGACAGGTGTGACAGAAGCTACATGTTGTTGACGATGATTACCATTACCATTTCTTCCCTTGTGTCTTCTAGACCTCTCTTGAAAGACGGCACTAGTTTTTCCATCTTTCTTCTTAAAAAAATCAGCGTCATGCTTCTTTGTATTTCCAGAACTAGCTTCCGAGGTCATTGAAAGTCTTAATCTGGGAACTATCAAGTCCCATGTACCATTTTAACGTAGCACCAGTAAAACTATTTTGGAAATAATGAATCAGCAACTGATGGTTGTCAGTATGGGTGGACATTTTTCTAGCATAGATAACCAGATAGATTTGCGGACAAGTATTCCCTTTATATTTCTCAAAATCTGGAACCTTAAACTTTAGGGGAATCTTCACATTTGGGACCAGACAGAGCTCATGAGCGTTCTTTCCAAATAAATCTTTCTCTCTTAAAGCCCTGATTTCTTTCTGCATCTCAACAAACTGATCTTGAAAATCATCCATATGATCAAGGACATCCAAACTCTCTCTCAGAGCAGTATGTAAAATTTGTTCTTCAGCATAAGGCACAGTGTGACCCATGGGTGGTGGCACAGGTACAACAGTAGGAATAACCGGAATCTCAGTATGAGGAATAACATTAACCACAAGAGGTGGCATAGTCATAACAGCAAGAACTCTTAGACCTTCGGAAGTAGGAGGTTGATATCCCTCTGGCACATAATTGAGAGGAATGCCCAAGGGAAACCAGGAGGCATCTGATATTGAGAAGCATTAACTGGGGCCACAAAAATGGGCGTTGATACAATATTTGAAATCACAGTTCTCTGAACAGGCGAAGAAGGAGGTGGTGATGGCTGATTCTGCTCAGTCACCAGGGTCTCCATCATTATAGAAAGTCTCTCTATACTATCCTTTAGAGTGGTTACTTCTTCACGAAGCTCACGGTTTTCTTGTTGTAACTGATCCATCTTCTTTCTCTGATTAGACTGGGTATTGTAGTGATGCGACAACTTGTCTGAATGAAGATCAAGAGAAACGGATAAGACACCTGGAAAAGGCAAAACACAATGCACCATGATACATGGTATGCAAATGCAAATGTTTCATTCAACTTTCGAGGATGTTTTAAAATAAAGAGCAATTGCAAGCATCGTAAAGAAATAACAATTTTTGATAAACATCTCATTTTATTAAATATTGGAAAGTAGATGATTGTGGCAAGTGCAAAATAAACCACTTGTACAGCAGAGGTGTGCAACAAACAATGGTACAATTCCCTTTAGAAGTCCTATGATGGATGGAGAAGTAGGTATCACCAACCAAATTCGGAACAGGGTTCCCAATCAAGAAAATCCTAATAGCGTTGACATCCACAAAGTTGTCAATGTTAGGAAATAAGACTAGTCGCCCACAAGTATAAGAAATAACATTTGCATCACCTAAAGATGGAGGATTTTTGCTTGGATTAAAAATCAATAAGTCTATCACTCAACATCTAAGTGGAAAATGTCAACATCTTAAATGCTATGGGGAATAGGAGAATTACATCTCAACTATGAAAATGACTCATGTCAAATCTTTTTGAAAAAATTTAAATGAATAAAGAAGTACACAAAGGCACAAAAAGTTTGAATGAGTTTTTTTAATTTTTTATGTCTTTTTGAAATTGGTCAAAGTGTGATTAACATTGATTGACATTTATTTAAGAAAAATATTTTGAAAATCACTTGACAAAAGTCAAGGTTTATTGTGAAAGAGGTTATGGTTTTGAAAACAAGAAGATTTTGAAAAAGGGAGAAGATTTTGAAAATAGAAGAAGGGGAGGAGAATATGTGACTACCTTAAAACTTAAAATAAAAGCTAGAGATGGGAAGATCTAACCAACAAGGAGCAAACACTTGACAAGAAGTAAAAATAAGCAATCCTCTTCCTTTTGGATTTAAACCACAAGCATAATAACCAAATGAATTAAAGCATTGGAGGAAATCCCAAGTTAAGCCATAGCAAAGTTAAAGCAAGGTCTTCTTAAGGGTTTAAAGCCAATTAGGAGAGTCATGTATCAGATGATTTTCATAATGTCAAAGTATCAACACCTGCACACAGAAAATTTCCAAATAAACAGACAAAAACAACACCAAAGTCCAAGGTCTCAAATTTCCAAGAGCATAAGACAAGGATCCTAGAACTAAGTCCGAAGTCCAAGTCCGAGTACGGGGTCATAACAGTTTGGATTAAAGAGCCAAGTCTTTTAATGTTTAAGTAATTATTAATGTCTTAAGAGGAGTATGGTCCAAGTGGACAAAAAGATAAAAGAGCAAAAGCACAAATAAATGTCCAAATAGACAAAGAGAAAATAAGATAATAATAATATGAAATGCTAAATGTAAAGGCATAAAAATAAGTGACAATAAAGTAAAGAGAGAAAATTAAATGGCACAAAGTAAAGTTAGTGCAATTATATTTAGTATGTAAGTGTTAGTGATAAGCAACATTTGGTAGTTTTTTGGAGAATACTCGACTAATAAACCATAAGCATGAGAACATGAATCTATACATCATTAAGGGAAGGTCTCCAACTCGGATAAAATCGACGAGTATTCCAACTAACTCCTTTAATGACAAAGAAACAATCTATCTCACACCACAGTATGGCGAGTAGGAGCTTAATAACTCACTTACAAAAACAACTCAATTCTGATTCGGGACCAATTTAGCGTTATGTTAAGCAATCGTAATTGGATTTATGTAGAAGCCACGACTATCTGAGGCTGGTCAATAACAATGTTTGTGTTAATACAAGTTAGAGAAATGACATGTAGGCCATTCTCCTAAAACTTGCCACACTAAAAGAAAAGAGGTAATGATCTCATCTTGATCAAGAACTTAGAAGAAAAAGTTCTATGATATAGAAGATTTTCATTGACCAAAAGAAAAAGAGAAGAGGGGAGAAGGGAACCCAAAATTAACAACAATATTTAAACCATTCCATCTTCAAGTTCCATCACTCTTCTTGGTGGATTAAAGTACTAAACCTATCACTAATTCAAAGCACCTCAAATGAATCAAATGATTCACTTAAAGATAGATTTGAACTAATGAAGGTTTATCCAACTTCATCAAACACCCAATGTCCATGGAATTTGAAGAGAAATTTGATCAACAAACATCACATTTCAAGGCAAAACAAAAGGAAATGGAAAAAGGAAGAAAAGGAACCAAAATAGCCCCAAAACAAGCCAAAAATAACATTCTGACTCGTGTTAATCGATTAACAGTATATGGTTAATCGATTAACATTGCTATGACACAATTTTTTTGAAAAAGAACAACATTCCATGATTCAATCATTTCTTCAAACACCTCATGATCATGTATGCAATTGAGCACGAAAATTCCATCAAATTAAGAGCAAATAATACCAATGGAATCACAAAATTTTGCTCAAAGAAATCAAACAACAAAGATCAACAAGAGATCACATTGTGGAAGATGAATTAAGCACAACAATGGTTGATCAGGAGTTTACCACTTCCAAATCTGAAAATGCTTCAAATCAACTTCAAGAATCACACTCCAAAGCTTTGATCTACATAATTTGACGTTGAATTGATGGAGGTTTAGCTCAAAGATTAGTAAGCTTCAATGAAAAGCTTACTAACTTTTAATGGAAGAAGAGCTTTGGTGAATTTGGGTGAGTGAAGGAAATTGAGAGAATGAGAAGGAATTTTGACAAGGTGATTTTGGCTATCAAAAGCTTAAAAAATGAATGAAATGGGGGGTTCTATTTATAGATTTGCTTGGGAACTTTGGTGGTTTGGAATTTGGTTTGGAATTTAATCTAGGATTGGAAATTGGATTAGAAGCAAAATTAAAGATCAAGTGGTGATTAAATGAGGGTGAATGATGGAAATAATTGTGATTATGTAGGGGAATTATTTTGTGATGATTTTGCATGATCTAGAATATTCCACATGAGGCCACATTTGAAAATTGTTGCCAAAATGCTGCAGAATTTAAAATGGGCAAAATTTCACGTGTTAATCGATTAACACAGTGAAAAAATGAGAAAATGGCTTTTTGTTGTACTGTCTTGGCTCTGGCTCGATTCTTTTGACTTGTCAAAGAAGGAATGAAAATAAACACATGAACCTTAGATTCTCTTGAGTAATAAATAATCAAATCTTGGGAAACTCTTGATCAAATGATTTTGAATTGTTTGCATATCAATTTTGACTTTGTTCAGATGAATTTCATTTAGGCTGAGGAACTAGTATTTGGTGTTCTTGATCCAAACCTTCTCCTGAAAAAGTCAGTAAAGGGAAAAACAAAACATATTTTTTGGCTTTTGATTAAAGGTTAGTAGACAAGTAAACGTAAATCAAACAAGAAACACAGGGGGTGCTTGGTGATCTCCCTCAAAAGTAGAACAAGAGGAGGGTAGGGGAACCAAGTATGATCTTGTTTGTAATGCAGAGATGAAAAATGATAAGTGGGATCTAACGGTTAAAAATTAGTGTATTACAATTCCCAAAGGAATCACATCTCAGTGCGGTCAAACGCATCATGAGATATCTAACTAGCACACAACAAGTGAGTTTATGGGACCCAAAGGAGCATATTGTGACTTAGTTTGGTACACCGATTCCAATTTTGCAAGTTCTTCTTTTTCATAAGAGATGAACTAGAAATTTAAAATAAATCATGAACGAATTAATATACTTTTGTGTCTCTTCTCCTTCTTCTTCACCCCTTTTCTTTACTTAATTTTTTTTTATCTATGTGCTTTAGTTGTTTTCCAACTTTTTGATTATGGCAAAGGGAGAGAAATATACTTCTAGAGGGAGTAGAGTATACTCTTTACTCATGCGAGGGAATGTTTAATCACCCACTATATATATATATATATATATATATATATATATATATATATTTGTGTGTGTGTGTGTGGTGTGTTTTTACCACCCCCTGAGAGATGCGTTGTCGTCATAAAAAGAGAGAGAATATAGATCTATGTGCTTGCAAGTATGAAGCTGATGTTCTGATGAGAACCTTCTCGGTGTTTTGATGAGGACAACACCGATGATTGTTAAAGTCAGTGGTAATAGACATCCAACTCTATGATAATGGTGATCAAATTTAAATACATCTCAAGCCTCATCAAGCATGTGACTCAATACTCCATTGAAGTGCTTATATGATTGATGCATCTGGAAAGGATCTTGAAAGTCTCTGAGTTGTGAAAGAGAGGAAGTGTGAAAGAGAGTTTGGTCGTGTTTGTATGAGTGACCAGAGTTTTGTGAAAGTAGAAAAGTAACCTCTAAATAAACTAAGGCAACACACACACACAGATCGATGGTTTTTATGTTTTCTTTTACTATTAATTTTAGTTAATCTTGTTATATGTTTAGTCGTTTTATTTCCCTTTTTCCGCATTTTATGCTTTGGTTGTGGTTCTTTAATGTTTTTAGGTTCAAATAAGCATTCAGGAAGAATCAGAGCGAAAACCAGGAAAAATCGCAAGAATTCAGAAAAGTCATCTGACACGGGAACCTGTGTCACCTGACACGGGCTGTGTCAGCAAGCTTGGAGAAAAAATAAAAGGTGAAGAGACAGTTGGCTGACACGGGCCGTGTCAGCAGGCCTGGGATCAGAAAGTTGAAGAAAAAAATACAGGGAGCCAACACGGCCACCCGTGTCAGCTGACACGGGCCGTGTGGGCCTGAATGCTTATTTTTCCTGTTTTTGCTGATTTCAACTGTTTACTGACCTGGAGGGTATTTTTTGCATTTCCACCTACTGTTATTTGACTTTTCGCTATTTAGATGAGTTTGGACGATGAAAGACGGGACTTTTTGGCGGAGAGAGAATTTTATGATCAAAGATTGGAGCGCACAAGGTTTTCGGAGGGCGAAGGATTTTCATCACCGGAAGCAATTGACGATCCGAGCTTATCCAAATTCTTGTAATGCCTACTTTTTACATTGTATTTTCTTTAAACAGTATGCGTAGCTAAACCCCTCAATGCTAGGGGTGTCCCTGATTTGGATCTGAAATGACTCTGGTATTAGTATTGCAATAACAATTTCTTTTTTTTCATAATTGATTTGATCTCTAGCTATTCTTAATGCTTGCCCTATCAGACAAACATGGTTTGATTTTCGATTAACGATTAAGCTAGACCATCGTTGTTAATGCTTTGCTTTGGATTATTCTATAGTAGATATCACCTAGGACTAGGGATACCCTATAGAAACTTGAATATTCTTGATAATTAATTGCTTAAATTCATCTGTAATTCTCTATGGACATAGGAATTAGGGTGAATGATCAAAGTTTTTATCACTAAGGACTTAGGAGTAAACATTCTAAAGAACCGACAATTAATTAGTTGAAATAAGTTGTTGCAGTGTTAATTCAGAGTTGTTACTGAGTCGGATCACACACCATCCCTAGCATGTTACTCATATTTGTTGGAACCACTTAGTCAATTTCCTTCTTTTATTCGCAATTATTTTTATAATTAAACCAAACAATTTCCAAACCCCAAAGCTTTTGTTTAACTAAAATAAAACCAGAACTCTATATCGTCAAGCAGTCCTTGAGATCGACATTCGGGGAAATTCCCTTTTATTACTACATTGGCAGAATAGTACACTTGCTATTTTTTCGATCAAGTTTTTGGTGCCGTTGCTGGGGACTGCCAAATATCATAGATTTTATAGTTTTATTTTAGTTAAAATTTTGTTGCTCCGCAATTAAAATTTAGTTTTAATTTTATTTTTATTTTTATTTTATTTTATTATAAAAAAATCAGATTATTGTTGCTTCATGAATTCTTCTATATTGTGCGACTAATATAGTGTCTGAGTTGTGTAGTTCTGAATATTTTTTATACATTGCCACCTATATCTCCTGCATGTTGGCCGCCTGATTCGGGAATCACTTTGGAAGAGGCGACTAAAATTTTTAAAGCATATAGGAGGGAGATAAGAATCCTTATGAATGAATGTGAGGAAGCTAACTTTTATCCAAATAATTTTATTTGGCCAGAGTTCAGGTTGGAAGAAGAATGTGTGAAAGAAGAAGAACAAGGCATGACGTCAGACGAAGAAGATGCATTAGAAATAGAAGAATTTAAAGTAAACAAGTAATACGGGGAAGGAGAAAGAAGACAACTTGAAGATGATCTAGTGCTGGATGAAAATACAGATTTAACAATTTGTGAAGATGTAGACATCCAACAAGAAAATCTTCAAGAAAAGAGTATCCCTAAAAACTATTTTAACAAGGTAGATGAAAGACAAGAGATTGACAAAGTATTGGATGTCATTTATGCCTTGTTCACTCAAATCAAACTGAAAAAGATTTGGAAATAACATCATCAATACCTAAAGTTCATGGGATTGCTACCAAACAAAAGAAAGAAAAAAGATGTTGTGTTCTTTGTTTCATATATGCCACCTTAACATAGAATGAGCTGTCGAGCCATGCGATGTTAAACGAAGCACTACGTGGGAGGCAACCCACACTTTTTATTACTAAGCCATTTTTTTTAATATTTTGAGTCAGGTTCTTACATAGGCAAGGAATAATAATGGATAATATGCAAGCGATGATGCAATAGATGATGCTGCATTACCCTCCGCCTCCTCTGTGAGTCTCCTTTCTCTCACTTGTGCTAAAACATTGAGGCCAATGTTTAGTTCAAGTTTGGGGGAGGATTTACTGTTTTTATCTTTTCTCTTTAGTACTTTTTATTTCTGTTTTTGTGTGTTGTTTTATTGAAACCACTTTGAATTTCCCCTCGAATTAGGACTGTAGAATTTTTTTTCATGTGAATGCTGTGATTTTAAGGTAGTTGAGAAAGTATATAGAGCTTGAGGTAAGAGAAGCTATAATTAGGGACATTGGGAAAGTTTGAAAACTTAGGTATGACCCGAATACCCTAGATTCCCCGGAGTAAGAAAACGAGTCCAACATGTAGATTTGTGCCATAGTACTTGGATTTGAGAAGTAGTCCCCGATTAGTTCATAATGATAGTCTAGCATGATTAAAAAGAATTGCATGTATAGGGTTGATTGAGAGAATGACATAAGGCACCAAAAAAAGTGAATAATGGCGATAAAGACAACGAGCCCTTCTAAGTTGGGTAACCCTCACCCAGTTACTTAGCCTAACGGCGGTTGAGTCTCAATTGTCGTCCCAAAGTGGACTAATAAACAACAATGAGCGAGAAAAAAATAAAGGTGCCTAGAAAAAGTTTTGATCAATCCTGTACATGTGAGGAAAAACGATCATAAATGCCTCAATCTGATTATCCGAATGAAAGGGGTAGAAAATCGAAGAGAAGATTTAAGCCCAAAGCATAGTTGGAGAGGTGACCGAAAGGGGGATTTAGGTACGTGGTTTTACCGCGGTATGTGTTTGTGTAATACCTTCGTTAACAGACGATTACCAAGAGAACTAGTTTTAGCCGATCGGAACAAAGGCTCACTTATGAGTATCGACACACCTTACCTTCACAAGTCTTTCATTTGATGTGTACCATTTAATCTGAAAAATCTTTATGCAAGCTTGTTGCTTGAGGTCAAGCAAAGGTTTAAGTTTGGGGGAGTTTGATCGGTGGTTTTTTATGCTTTCTTTTACCATTAATTTTAGTTAATCTTGTTATATGTTTAGTCGCTTTATTTCCCTTTTTCCGCATTTTATGCTTTGGTAGTGTCTCTTTAATGTTTTTAGGTTCAAATAAGCATTCAAGAAGAATTGGAGTGAAAACCAGGAAAACTCACAAGAATTCGGAAAAGTCACCTGACACGGGCCGTGTCAGCAAGCCTGGAAAAAAAAATAAAAGGTGAAGAGACAGTTGGCTGACACGGGCCGTGTCAGCAGGTCTGGGACCAGAAAGTTGAAGAAAAAGATACAGGGAGCCAACATGGCCACCCGTGTCAGCTGACACGGGCCGTGTGGGCCTTGACGCTGATTTTTCCCGTTTTTGCTGATTTCAACTGTCTACTGACCTGGAGGGTATTTTTGGCATTTCCACCTACTGTTATTTGAATTTTTGCTATTTAGATGAGTTTGGACGATGAAAGAAAGGACTTTTTGGTGGAGAGAGAATTTTACGATCAAAGATTGGAGAGCACAAGGTTTTCGGAGGGCGAAAGATTTTCATGAGCGGAAGCAATTGACGATCTGAGCTTATCCAAATTCTTGTAATGTCTACTTTTTACATTGTATTTTCTTTAAATAATATGCGTTTCTAAACCCCCCAATGCTAGGGGGTGTCCCTAATTTAGATCTGTAATGACTCTGATATTAGTATTGCAATAACAATCTCTTTTTTTTTCATAATTGATTTGATCTCTAGCTATTTTTAATGCTTGCCCTGTCGGACAAACAGGGTTTGATTTTCGATTAACGATTAGGCTGGACCACTGTTGTTAATACTTTGCTTTGGATTATTCTATAGTAGATATCACATAGGACTACAGATACCCTATAGAAACCGAAATATTCTTGATAATTGATTGCTTAACTTCATCTATAATTCTCTATGGACATAGGAATTAGGGTGGATGATTAAAGGTTTTATCACTAAGGACTTAGGAGTAAACATTCTAAAGAACCGGTAATTAATTAGTTAAAATAAGTTTTTGCAGTGTTAATTCAGAGTTGTTACTGAGTCGGATCACACACCATCCCTAGCATGTTACTCATATTTGTTTGAATCACTTAGCCAATTTCCTTCTTTTATTCGCAATTATATTTATAATTAAACCAAACAATTTCCAAACCCCAAAGCTTTTGTTTAACTAAAATAAAACCAGAACTCTATATCATCAAGCCGTCCTTGAGATCGACATTCGGGGAAATTCCCTTTTATTACTACGTTGGCAGAATAGTACACTTGCTATTTTTTCGATCACACATACACACACACACACACACACACACACACTTGATAGTTCTTTTTAAACCCTTTTATAACTATAAAAACTTTTTAAATTGTTTTCAAGGCTAATCCAGTTGATCAAGAAACTGTTAGCTTCCTTTTGAAGCATTTTTGAACAACCCAAACGACTGGGACCTTAAGCAATTTGATTGGAAGAAGCCTAATCGGTTATATAATTGATCATGACAATATCTTAATGACTGGTAACGACTCCATATCCAAACTTTCCAAAATGGGCAAGAATAATTGATTATTTTACTCATCCAATCGATTGGGACAAATAGCTAATCAATATGGCCGTTAAAAACGCCATGGATCGTTTCATATTTAGTTTTCTCATCTCCTATATAAAGGAGGCATCTCTCCTCCTCATTTCACAAAAAATCCCCGAAGTTATCTATTTATTTGGAATTTATCTCCCTCCCCTCTCTCTCTAAAAATATATTTCTTTCACTTAAGTTATCTTGGCAATATTCTTGAGAAATCGAGTTTGGTTCTTCAGATTAACCAATCTTAATATCTTTGTTTCATTCTAGAACTTAGCCAATAAAAAGTACGGCTTGGTTATTGAGTTTAGCCTAGAAAATCTCTAATTGGTTCGTTAGCTCAGTCTGGGTAAAAGCTTTATTTTTGGTTGGGGATAAGCCATTGTAAAATCTCTAGGTTCGATTGTATTAAAGGTTTGTGGGCATAACTTGCAAAATTTAAAGTTCATAGTCAAAATATCAAGATCTCTTGGGGACAAAAGTAGGCCAACGTTCTACCGAACCTGGATAAATCACTAGTACAATCTCGCTAAACCCATATCTCTTAATTGCAGCAAGTTATTTTACCATTTTTCTTTCCGTTGTTTATTTTACTTTGAGTTTAAATAACACTAACATAATTCATTTCTTAAGTAACAAGAACCTAAAATTAATCGTGAATTTTGAATACCACAATTCACCTTCCCTCTTGTGCTTAAAGTCACTTGTCCAACACCATATCGTGCGGAAATGTAAAAGAGCTAGGGATAAGAGAAATGTACACCAGATTTATAGCGGTCCAGCTCATTCATTTTTGCTAGATCTTAATCCACTCTTAAATGGTTTCACCGTTGAAAATTGTAGGATTTTCCACTATTTGCATACTTAATATAAAATCATCTTTGGTACAATGGATAATCAACAATTTGAATACATATCTAAAATGACTTTCCCTTCTGTTGATGCAAAATACATAATGTGCAAACATTTAAGATCTTGAATGATCTTGCTTAAACAATATTGCAAGGCACAAAAGTCATGATCCAAACTTTTGTTTTGTTGCGACCTTTACTCAACCCCACTGATTCTTTTTCTGATCATTTTTTCTATGCAAGAATGATTGGACAATGTAACACCCCAATTTTTTTTTAATTGTGTTTTGAAGTGTTTTTGACTTCTTTAATTATTTTATTTAAGTTAGTGAATTTTTGGGTAGAGTTTTATTATATTTAAATTAGTGTAGAAGTGAGGAATAATAGTTTAATATTAAAATTAGAATTTAATAATATATTTTTAAATTTTAAATAATAGAGAAATGTGAGAAATTGAGTTTTAGGCATTAGATTAGATTTTTAATAAAATAGGAGAGGTGGGTGGAATTGGTAAGAATTGGGGGAAGTTGTAAAATTAATTAAAATAGAAATAAAAATAGGGTTTTTATTTAAATAGAGAAGGGAAGAGAGAAGTTGTCAGTACATAGAATATTGGGAGAAAATGCTAAGGAGAGAAAGAGGCAACCCTATGAAAGCTTTTAAAGGCGAAGAGGAACTCCATGCCATAGCTTCAACCTTTTTGCAAATTCGAGGTAGGGGAAAAACTATTCATGATATGCGTGTTTAGACATGAAGGATATATATGATCTGTTATCCTCTTCCCTTATTTCCTATTCTTGTTCCTTCATTGATGGGGTATTGAAGCTTGAGATAGTTTGGGCAAAACCTCTCTAAGGCGTTGTGATATGATGTGAATTTTGTGCTCTATCGATTATTGGTTTTCGTGTAAATTTGTATTCCTAATTCTTAATTTTGATGTTCATGAGTATAAATGTTGAATTGATAAAATATATTGATGCCTTATTATAAGGTGAAAGTATAAATGTTGAATTGATAAAATATGTTGATACCTTATGAAAATGTGAGAGTATAAATGTTGAATCTATGATGTTTGGTTTATATTATTTATAGTTAATATTTATCTGTGTGTAATGGGGTGGTTGGTACTCAAATAGGCGAAATAGGCGAGTTTTGGATCTATTCAATATAGAGAAAAACGCAGAAAATCGCTAGTAGACATATAAAAGGATTGACCTCCTTGTTTCATGCGTCACATGAGTTTCGTAAGTCAGTTTGAGGTGCGGTCAAGTGTGTTAGAAAGATAACACAATAATATTTATTTTGAAGTTGGTAAATTGGGCTTAGGAGTGCTACACCAATATCAGTTATCTAGTTTTATACCAGAAGCGTAGTCAAATTTCAGTCTTGCGTGCATTGTCTTGTTTCACGTATAACTTGATTTTAGTAAGTCCTTTAAGAGTAAACTTTATATCATAAGAAAATAGAAAAAACTTCATAAATATTAGAATTTATAAGTATCTCATTTCATCAAGTTCAGTAGGAGAAATACTAGTTACAAGTCTAACAAATCATTCAGTCCGGTGTTGGTACCAGTTTCCATTATTTGATTACACTGTACCAATTGGGACATTAAGTTCAAAAATAAAAATTATATTCTGATAATAGAAATTCTAATCTTTCAAAAACATATTCATTTACTTAATGTTCGACTCTGTCTGATATTTTAAAGAATTGTTTGAACCTGAGGTATGACTAGTAGCAAACATTTTGTCTGGTGTCTACACCAGTTCCTATTTTTTGATTAAATTGTATTGATTGAGATCTTAAGTATTAAAATAAAATTTACAGTATTAAAATATACACTCTAAGCTTTTTGAAACATATTCACTTGCTTGATTCTGACTCCGTTTGATATTTTAAATAAGGCTTAATACCCTTTTTGGTCCTCTAGCCATAGGGGTGGGTCCAATTAGGTCCTCTTTCTTTTAAAAGTTCCAAATTGGTCCCATACGTTATTAAATAGGTTCGTAGTGATCCTTTCCGTTAATTACAGGCTAACGGTGTTAAAAATGCTGATGTGGAATCTGACTTGGATGGTGTGTGTAGCACAGTCAGCGTCTTCTTGTTCGTTGAATTTAAAACTCTATAAATCCACCCCCAATTCCAAACCCTAGGTTACAAAATCCCCAAAATTTAACAAATTGAAAGGAAAATCCTCTTCCAAGAATGAGTTCTGGGCGCGTTTCTTCTTTATCTTCAAGAACCCACGTCGATTCGCAAGTGTAATTCATTGTTCAGTGAATGATTCAACCAGAAGTCTTTGTATAAGAAATCACCATCTTCATTCCAACAGCCAAAGAAAAACATAATCGGAGCAGTGGAAATAGTTTTACTTTGCAATGCCCTCTCCTCAATAAATCCGTGAAAAGGCGCACATCCTGTTCCTGGTCCAACAAGTATGAGGGGAAGTGAGGATGATGGTGCCGGAAGAGAACCTTTTTGGAACCAGGCAAGGATACTGACGGATGCATAAAACAAGACATGTGATAAGTTACTTAACTAAGAGTCTGATTGTGTAACAATCAGACCTTATATAAACTGCAAAAAGTGGATATTTTTTTGTACATACCATTGGAGGGATCTAATGTTGCTAGCCACGAGGAGCATAGTCCTTTCTTTTTCCTCTTGTAAGGTGTTGTCCAGGACACGACATTCACAGTCAAGTGTACTTCATTAGGGTGAGCTGATTGAGAAGATGATATGGAAAATGCTCTAGTTTTCAGCAGAGGAACCAATTGAATTAGCCACTCAAATGGCATTTGTACAGAAGGAAAATCCTCAAGCACCTTTTTACCCCATAAAAAATAGAATAAATGAGTAAAATTGATTTAATGAAACAAGCAAGAAAACAAAAGTATGGAATCAAGGAATATGTAACATATCAGAGAGGAAAAAGTCTGATCAGGGTTTGATACTTGGTAAAGGCTTCAATGCATAAAAAACAATGAATTAAACTCACCTCAAGAACAATTCTCCTCTCCTGATGTTTTAGAAAATGTTTTGAAACAGCAAGCATATAATAAATCAACATTAGCATAAACATTAGCATCCAATCCACGTCATCAACATTTTAAGTGAAATTTTAACTTTTCTAATGGCAAGGACAAACGTGAACCTATTTAATAACGTATGAGACCAATTTAGAACTTTTAAAAGAAAGAGGACCTAATTGAACCTAGCCCTATAGTTAGAGGACCAAAAAGGGTATTAAGCCTTTAAATAATTATTCGAATATGATGTATGACTAGCAGAAAACACGATTTTGGGTTGTTTTGATAAGATACTATGTGAATTAAGTTGTTAATGTTTTAGGACAAAATCCCAATATTTTGATGATATATAATTGTGTTAATTAAGAACTAGATATGTTTAGAGTTAAGTTTGAAAATTAAATGAGTTGAGAGTTGAGTTATTTGATATGGTTAGAGCTGAGTTGGATATGTTTAGAGCTGTATTAAATTAAATTAGTTGAATTTTGAGTTATTTAATATGTTTAGAGTCAAGTTTGATATGTTTAGAGTTGTGTTGAATTAAATGAGTTAAGTATTTAAGTCATCTGATATGTTCAGGGTTGAGTTAAAAAGTAAATGAGTTAAAGATAGAGTATGCATTGTGACTCTTAATTTTGAATAAAAAGTGGTAGAGTTATTTGTGAACTCTGTTGAGTTATGAGCAAACCTTGTCGAATGTTGATGGTTGTACGATGTTGTTTTTTACCCTATTTATGAGCATTTTTGAGAATTATATATTTAACCGCTATGTTGAGTTATAATTAAATTGTTTAGTTATGTTGAGATGTGTGGTTCAGAGAGGAACTATTGTTGTGGTCATATATTAGCGATTTTTATGTTGGGATGTTTGGTTCGGAGAGGAACCATTGTTGTGGCCTTGTATTGATGATGTTTTAGGTTCAGAGAGGGACCTGAGACGAGTATGGGAGTTATAATTTGAGACGAGTATTAAATTTGTATTGTTTGTTGCATTCATGTATCATGTATATCAAAGGTAACTGTATAGACTTTGGTCTAGTGAAAAGTCCCAGGTTCAAAGATGGAACCTGTGACGAGTATGATGGTGACGAACTTCGGTCCAGTGACGAGTCTCAGGTTCAGAGATGGAACCTGTAACGAGCCTGCTGGTTTAAATATGGAACCAAGTTTAGGGAGGAACCAATTATCAATTGATAAATTAGTAGCATACCTCTGATGTACATTAACTTTGGTTCCACGTGCATTGGAGTAGAGGAGAAGAGACCCATTTTCATAAATAACTGCATTTGTGATTGATTATTGTTGTGGATGATTTATGTGATTTCATGAGAAAAATTATTTGATTTATCCTTGCTATTTTATGCACCATTAACATATGTGAATACACTTCTCACCATTGTTTATTTGTCTGTGTTGTTATTTACGCATGTAATGCAGATACTCGGGTAGAAAAGCCTTAACTGTTATTGTGTTTTGAGGATGGCGTAGTAGCCTTCTTCATTGTTTATCGCTTTGAGTTATTTTAGTTTCTGTGTGTCACTCTGATAGTGTAACACTGAGATAAATTACCTTTCTGTTTTGTGTTTTTCTGAGATTTGTTGAATAATTATTTTATGAGTTGAAATAAAGTTGGTTTTTATTCATTAGACAAATGAAAATGAGTTGTTGTTATTTATTTTCTGTTGCGATAATACGTTGACTGCAAAAGATGTTTTATGTTGAGAAAATGTAACACCCAGTTTTTGAGTAAATTATCTGCATGCCTTTATAAAATAAGTGTTTTGGGGTTTAGAGTGTTAAATAGTTGGTATTAGAGCAGGTCAGTTCATTCGACTTAGGTTTTGTGAACTTGTTTATACCTTGGTGTACGATATGTCTGTGAACACTATTGAATTTTTCCCTTATCCGCTATTCAGTAGAAGCGAGAATGAAACAAATGGGGGAGGTGTTCTGCTTCTCTGATATGTTTCAAGTTTGGAGGGTCAAGTTGAAGGCTCTGCAGATTTGAGCAAATTTTGACAAAAAACAGGATGTTGTGCAAGATGTTCCAACATGAAGAAGTCTGGTGGAAGAAGACATGTCAGACATGATGACCTAATGTGTGCCTCGACATCTTGACCTGATATAGCAGGTTGTTGCTAATCTGGTCCAAGATTTAAGGAGCAATCAGAACATGGATCAAGGAAGAAATGAACAGATATTTTGAAGCCCAAGGAAGCAGAAGACTATAAAAGAAGACTTAGACCTAGGGTCAGATAACTAATCTCTTGTAACACTTTTGTAAAGGGAAATAAGGGTTTAGGATTTTGAGAGTCGTAGGATTTCTTGTGTTGTAAGTCTCCCTTTGTATATGTTTGATACATTGTGGTAGACATAGATGCTTGTAAAGATTTAGAAACCTGTAGGTAATGAATCATGTATTGTTCTTAGATGAAGCTTTGAAGCAAATCCAAGTTGTGTTGTCAGTCGAGAATGCTCGAATGAAATTTGTATTGAATGAGGTATCTTTCAAGTAGGATGATATAGTTATTGTGACTATAACTGTTCAATAATCACAGGTTGTGATTTAGGGAGTGAGATGGGTTTCTCTTATCAATTAGATGTGACTTCTAATGATAAAGTCTCCATTGGGTAGTGATAGGTAAACCAGAGGTTTTTTTACTGTAAACCAGAGGTTGTTTACATAAAACTATATTATTGATAGTGGATTCTTCTTCCTGGCTTGGTATGCCCCCAGATGTAGGTGATTTGCATCGATCTAGGTCATCATATTCTGTGTTGTTTATCATTCTACAATTTATAGTTAAGTTTTGATTAACATGTTGTAACAGATGTCGAAACATTTGTCTTGCTGTTGTTGCTAATATTTTGAATATCAGCTTGTATATTGAACCCTTGTTTTAAAGTTATGCAGAGAACAATGTCATGACATGTGTTAGGACATCTGCTATCTGCTATGTCAAATTTTCAATTGGTATTAGAGCAGGCATCTTGTCTGTTTCTGGATGAGATTTTGGGAGATACTTTCTGGTGCTTTAAATAAGGAGGAGTTTGGGAGATCAGATCATTCACTCGGACATACTCAGGGGTATTAATGGATGGGATGGATGTTCTGGATCAAAGGTAACAACTACTGATGGTTGTTCAAGTTTTCTGAGGAGTTTCTACTGCAACTGCAGGAGGAGTGGCTAGTTCTCCTGTATAGTGTATTGTAAGATGTTTTGACATCGTATTACGGCATGTTGAAGATGTTCCTTGGTGGTTCCGCTGCATATGTTTCTGATGGAAGAACTCTGGTATTTATGAGATTCTGGAGTTGTGATAGTAGAAAGATAGTGGAAGACCTTGATTTTTGGCTTCTATTCTTGAAGATATCAGCATCTTTGAAAGCTTTAGTTGTTCCAAAGTCGATAGCAATGGAATGGAAAGAGTTGTTGGTTGATGTCTGTCATGATGACTTGGTACTTGAAAGCTTGGTTCTATATTGTATCTTGAAGTCAGTTTGAAGAGAAGGTGAGTTGAGATTATGTTTATCAAATTCATGATCTATAAATTTGGTAAATATTCTTTTCGACAAAGTTGCCAAAGATACTTGAGTTTTCACTCAAGTCCACTCATAAAGGCATCCCTGGTCGTGTTTAAGAGCTCTTTCAGAACAATAATCTAGTTCTCATGTTGAAGATGGATTTTTGAATATCTCTGGTGCTGATGGATGTTTTTCAACTTGGAGATACTGAGAGGTGATTTATTTTCACCATTCATGATTTGCAAGAATTTTATTAGCAAAGGAAAGTTATAGGCAGGTTGAGTCAAGGGTGACAAACTTAATGTCTCAACATGTTGGTTGACTAGAAAGATGTTGACACATTTGTGTTTATATCTGGTAGATCATATATCCTACAGGATGTATGGTTTTGTGGACAAGGATTTAAGATCAATTGCTATATGTGGAGTTCACAAATATTTAATTGATTATCCTTGTATTTTGGAGTACAAGATTACTGGAGACAAGTTGGTACATTAAGAAGTGCAACATCTCTTGTTGCATCTGCTCAAGGATCTGTTCTTTGGAGAATGGATATAGTCAAGACAAGGAACTGATGTTCTATCAGATGTTGAAACATCTTGACAGTGGAGTATATGCAGAATCCTGTTGATTTAAGGAGTGAATCTCTGGAGCAAAGGAGTTGTAGCTGATGATCTTGGTACCATACACGTGTGTGGTAGGATCCATCTTTATTCTGGTGTTGCAAAGCCACATAATCAGACTAGGAGGTTTTGTGGCAGGAAGCTTATCTAGAATGTAGTGCTGACGGAAGTGAAGATAAAAACTTTTTGGATCAGTTTATTTCTGATCTAGGTGCATTGGAGTGGAGCAGGTGTGTTCCTATTTCTATTATAGGAGCATGTGATCTTGCTCATATTGGAGGTGAAAGATAAGTGTCAGTTATCTTTGACCTTCTGAAGAAGTCTCTACTTAAGGAAAGCGGGATTCCTTTTGTAAATATCTTGTGTGACTCATCTCTTCTGAAGAATCAAGCTTTGGCATGTTTGAGCTTCTCTGAAAACAAAGTGGTTGTTGTAGTACAGTAAAGCAGGATGGAGGTTGTCTACTCTAACTTGATATCATTAATCAAGTCTATGAGAACATGGAACTCTTGTTCTGTTATAGGGAGGAGGTTCTTCTAAGTGGCAGAATGAAGAACTGAGCTCTCCAGCTGGATATCTGATCAGATGTTGTGACATCAAGCGGAAACTTTAGTGTCTTAGTTGATGTTGTGGTGCATCATCGTAAGATAAGTTGATCTCTCAGAAATAAATGGAATTAATGCTTCAAAATGGTCTATCTCATGCAGTTTGTGAGAGCTACAAGAAGGAGTAGATGTTGTTAGTTCTTGTGATTGGCTGAAATTTTGGTAAAACAATGTTAATGTCATGGTTGATGTTTCAATATGAGCTTCTAACATTACTGTTATGATTGGTTAACATTCTGGTTTTGTGAAAGTTATTGAAGAGTTAAAGTACTGAAGAGTGATGTCACATGCGATGTCTTGACATCACTGTACCAGAACATTAAAACATTAGGGTGTGATGGTTTTAGGGCTGCGCGCATTAGTTTGTTTTGAGGAGATCTGTTAGTTAGATTGGATGCGAATATCATGGGTTAGATATATTCTGTTGCAATCATTTATGAAGAAGATTAGTTTGTTGCTAATTTAATGCAAAAAGATATGGAGAATAATCAGAGTTAATTATGAAGATTTAATTGAAAGATCTATTGTGTAGCAGAATCTTTTGCAGATTTGGAGCAGAAGATTTGTTGTGATTTGAAGGCCCAAATCCAGTTGGGAAAAAGTTATAAATAGAATGCTTGTAATCTAGAATAGGCACGGGTCCAAGATGTAGATCATAAGGGCTTTGTCTAAGTGAACCACTCGGGCTGTGAGATGGTCACTGTGTTATTACTCAGAAACCTGTAGGTAATGAGTTTTGTATTATTCTTGGAGGAAGCTGTTAAGCAACTCTAAGTATTGTACTTAGTCATGAGGGTCATGTCTAGGTATTGCTATAGGAGTGTGGCTTCTATGTGTTTGAAGAGTTGTTGGTAATCAAGTTGTTGATGCAGTGGCGGAGATGTTGACTGCTAGACATCATTGCGATGATTGGGAGTGAGATGGAGTCTCTTATCTAGGGTGGACTTAGATAGAAGGGTCATTGGGTAGTGATTAAATTAGGTAGATTGTCAACTGGTTTGTTGAGTCTGTAATTTGATACTGCTAATAGTGGACTTCCTTCCTGGGTTGGTATGCCCCCAGATGTAGGTTGTTGAACCGAACTGGGTGAACAATTCTTGTTAGTTTTTCTGTACTTTCATTGTCTTGTTCATACAGCAGATATTGATGTTGTGACATCACACTTAACATCACATATCTAATACCAGAATTTCAATTAGTATCAGAGCAGGCATCCTGTCTGTTTCTGAATGAGATCTAGGGAAGATACTTTCTGGTTCATGAGCAAGGAAGATAGTTTTGCTGAGTTTTGGACTTGTTCAGTTGTGTGTTTGATCCCTTGGAGTGAAGAATGGACTATGCATTGGATCTGGTTGTTGTCAGAAGAACTGTTGTTATGAGTTTGATTTGGTAGCACTTGGTTTATGGTGATGGTGTGCAAGGATGATTGAGTAGTGCCTAAAGATTGTTGAGGAGTTGGCGTGTGGGTTCTGATGTAACCCTGGTTGGTTCTTGTATCTCTGGTGGTGAGATTCTAGAAAGGTATTCTCTTGGAAAGACATTAGGGTTTGGTCTCCTCAGCAGGATATTTTATGATGAGGATTATCTCATGTCCTTGTTTTGGGAAAGAAGTGATCTTAAGGTGAATGGATCTTATTGAAGATTGTATGACATGGAAGTTTCAGTTTTTTTTATAAGAATATATTTCAAATCAGGCATTGAAGACCAATCTGTCCAGAACATTGATTCCTTCTTTTCTTGATGGTGAAAGAAGAGGGTGGAGCCAAAGCAAAAGAGTATCACTGTCAAATCTTTCATGCGGAAGTGAAGATCTTGATAAGTTATCTCCTAAGCTTAGTTGTGGTGACCTAACTAGAAGGATCTTCCTGGTTATGATTTCAAATGTAGTGTTGGATGAATTCTCTTGTGTAGATACGTGTTTCTGATTTTCACAATCATGAACTGGTGGAAGGTTCATCAAGAGAGAAGCTGAGCTTATTATGTCAATTCTAATGTCTCGACACTGCGCTACACATCAGCAGTAGCTGCCTTGAAGGATTCAAAGTAGCAGATTGTCTATGGTATGTTTCTGCAGAAGAATGGCAGTTATTACTCTTTGGTTAGATAGGAGGTCTGAACCTTGTGCTTCTGGAAGAGTGTGTTATGCAAGTTACTGCAGCTTTGTTGGTCTAATCTTGGAAGATGCTAATATGCTCTCGTATGCTCCCTGTAAGAGATATGTGTGGATTAATATGATTAGGAGATGTGATTTAGACTAATGTCAGAACGGATGTTGAAACATCATTTCAGTTCTTTGCTCAGGGTAGAGTAAAAGATCAAGACACTGACCTTACCTGGAAGGGTTTTGTGGTATGAGTGGTTGTCATGATGGTTTGTTTTCAGCAGATGGCAGTTGTGTGAGAAGGGTACCTTGACAGGAGTTGAGTATTTATCTGCTTTTGATAAGGATGCGCATTCAACTAATGACAAAATACATTGACGGGAGACTATGTATATGTCTGATGTAAAAGTGCAGGACTGTTGAAGTATTGAGAATATACTTTTCTCTGTGTGGCTGTTTATTTCTCTTCGTGGTGTGTGATAACTCTGTGAAACAATCATGATGGTTAAAAGAATCTTGAGAATATAATAAGAAGATTGTGTGGCATTGTTATGGGGTAGTCTTGGACTACTTATTTTCTAAAGATTCAGATGTGGGAGGTTTGAAGTCTTTGGAGGTTCTGAGCAGGATGGAGGTTGTCTACTCAAACTTGATTGTTGATTCAAGTCTATGAGAGCATGGAAATCTGTTTCTGCAAAGGGAGGAGGTTCTTCTAAGTGGCAAAAGGAAGAGCTGAATTCAACAGTTGGATATCATAATGTTTTGACATCTAGCTTAACATCAAAAGTCTCAGCTGGTGATATGGCACATCAGCTTAAGATAGAGGTGATATACAGTAATGGAAGTTATGGATGCTTCATCTATCTCATACAGTTTGCGGGAGCTGTGGTTTGAGAAGATGTTACATGACCATGGCTTAGGGAGTCTAAGTGTGTTTGCTTTTGAGCAAGTGGAACATGTGACTTGAAGATCAAGTTTTCTTGGTGGATCAAGATATCTTTGTGAGAGTTCTGACAAACGTGAAAAAAGGTCAAAATGTGGCATTTGGTTGTTTTCATATGAGGATTCATGAATGACGTGATCAAACTGTGGCATTTGGTTGTTCTCAGAAGTGGATTCGAAGAATCAAGATAATTAGAGTGTGGCAGCTGGTTATTATTGAGGATTGTTTTGGAACAAGTTACTTTTGGGCAGAAGGGTGATGAGTTGAAGACTCAAGGAGATTATTATTCTTGAAGGTGGACGAGGGTTTATTTCTCTAGTTCTTTGGATTACTATGCTGTAGTAAGTCCAGTTGGTGGAGCATATCAAGAATCATGGTGATGATGTCTTGGTGTGTGGCAGATGTTCTAACTTGTGTTGGGACATTATCTGGTTGGATATCCTTGGTGAAGGATGATTATGCTCTGGTTCAGAAGTGTGGTGCATACATTATGCCTAAGGAGCGTCTACATAGTCATACGGGAGAATGATGAAGTAGAAGGTCTGCCTTGGATGGAGAATGTAGAGAAGACTGAAGTCTGAAGATTGAAAGCCTGATAGGGAATGACTGCCTTTGGAGAGTTGGGGGATCTATGTGACTTTGATCCTTATCTAATAGTTTGTTTGAAGGAGGATGGTGATTCTTATGGTCCTCACGAATAGCCTAATTGCAACTTCATGTGGAGATGAATGCTCAAGCATTATTGTCAGAAGTGGTGTTTCTAACTGTGTGGATTAGAATGTGGAGATTCTGAACTTGTTTTTAGTAGTATGTTCTGGAAAAGCATGTCTACTAATTTGGAAGACCTCACTAGTATCATCAACTACTAGTGAATGTAATGGCAGTGTAAAGTGTGTGAAGTTCTGGTGCTCAAATGTTAGAGCATTGGTTGACCATGACAGGGGGAGTACTTGTCTATGGATACTGCAGCAAAGGTACATAGATTGTGAAGATTGGTTAAATCTTATGAGGATATAATGTCAGATAACATGTTATGACATTAGGCTGTTGGTTGGCATTGCTAGTTATGACAATTGGTTCTAGTCATGTGAATCATGTGTGCACATGCTTCTGAGAAGAAGTCTGAAGACAAGTTTGTTGGTTTGGAATGTATAATCTTTTGTGGAAGTTTTGGGTTGATAATGTTGTGAACAAGCAGGCATTGTGTGATAAGATGTCAGAACATGGTACAGGACATGTTTTTCTTGAGCCAAACAAGGATTTATTTTGGACGGTGGTGTAAGGATAAGGTGAAACACGTGTCTTCGACTATGCATGGAACTGTTTTAGCACAATTTATGGTAAGAATCAGTTAGAGGCAATAAAGGCGGTCAAGACTGTTTTGGATGGTAGACATTGAATTTAGATGGAGTTTTTAGTTCCTAAAATAGCGTTTCTATGACCAAGAACTTTGACTATTCAAGGCTCGTCAGCTATTTGTAGAGGTTATTCTTTGCTCCTTCAGCCAGTGAGTGTTCTTGTTACATAAGTCTTATGGCGTTTGTTCATTTTTGGGTGAGCACTACTTGGGTCTGGTTCTGTGAGGGCTTTCTTTTCCAATTTGTGGCTAAAAAGGGGGAGAAAGGAAAGGGTTTTGCTAAATGTTTTACGCAGATGCTTTGTCTGGAGTCAGCAGTTTCAGATGTGGTTCAGAGATGTCAAAGAGGATATCCTAACCTTAGGTTGGTGTTGAGTCTTTGTGACTTGTGTCCTGAGTTATGAACATAGTTGTGACTTGTGTTCTGAGTTACCTGGGTTGGCAGAATGGCACTTCTTAAGTTTCATCTTATGTCACAGATTAAACCAGGTGTCTGATCAAAGAAGGTGTGCAGAATTCTCTTATGCCATCATTGGTCTTTTATGTATAGACAGACATTTCTTTTCTGGAGAAGTCTTCTACAATTGTTCTGGGTCTGTCCTGGAAGGAAAAAGAAATGTGTTGGATTGAGGGGGAGTGTCAGATATCTTCTTCCTCATGCGCACCAAATGACTTCAGGACTTTCTACTCCTTAGGTCCTAATGAGCTGCCTGAAGTTGATGTGCTGTGGTGCTCTATGGTGATGTTATGTCAAGCATGAGGTCCTAACATCATTCAAAATTTCCCAAGAAGATGAGTCTCCATGGTTGTTGTACACAGTAGCTACTGATGGTCACTGGTAGGTTCAGTAGTTGCTGATGACTACTAACAGTAGTATAGGGTTGTAATTGCAGCTGTAATCTGAGTTGTAATATTTATATTAGTTTTAGCCAAAATTAGCCAAAGGGGGAGATTGTTAGTTCTTGTGATTGGCTGAAATTTTGGTAAAACAATCTTAATGTCATGGTTGATGTTTCAACATTATGATTGGTTAACATTCTGGTTTTGTGAAAGTTGTTGAAGAGTTAAAGTTCTGAAGAGTGATGTCACATGCGATGTCTTGACATCACTATACCAGAACATTAAAACATCAGGGTGTGATGGTTTTAGGGCTGTGCGCATTAGTTTGATTTGAGGAGATCTGTTAGTTAGATTGGATGCGAATATCATGGGTTAGATATATTCTGTTGCAATCATTTATGAAGAAGATTAGTTTGTTGATAATTTAATGCAAAAAGATATGGAGAATAATCAGAGTTAATTATGAAGATTTAATTGAAAGATCTATTGTGTAACAGAATCTTTTGCAGATTTGGAGCAGAAGATTTGTTGTGATTTGAAGGCCCAAATCCAGTTGGGAAAAAGTTATAAATAGAATGCTTGTAATCTAGAATAGGCACGGGTCCAAGATGTAGATCATTAGGGCTTTGTCTAAGTGAACCACTCGGGCTGTGAGATGGTCACTGTGTTATTACTCAGAAACCTGTAGGTAATGAGTTTTGTATTGTTCTTGGAGGAAGCTGCTAAGCAACTCTAAGTATTGTACTTAGTCATGAGGGTCATGTCTAGGTATTGTTATAGGAGTGTGGCTTCTATGTGTTTGAAGAGTTGTTGGTAATCAAGTTGTTGATGCAGTGGCAGAGATGTTGACTGCTAGACATCATTGCGATGAATGGGAGTGAGATGGAGTCTCTTATCTAGGGTGGACTTAGATAGAAGGGTCATTGGGTAGTGATTAAATTAGGCAGATTATCAACTAGTTTGTTGAGTCTGTAATTTGATACTACTAATAGTGGACTTCCTTCCTGGCTTGGTATGCCCCCAGATGTAGGTTGTTGAACCGAACTGGGTGAACAATCCTTGTGTGTTTTTCTATACTTTCATTGTCTTGTTCATACAGCAGATATTGATGTTGTGACATCACACTTAACATCACATATCTAATACCAGAATTTCAGATGTTACATGTATGAGTCTCAGTGTATCTAAGATGGCTTGCTATGGAGTAGGTGGAACATGTAACTTGAAGATTAGGTTTCATTGGTGGATCAGAAGATTTTCTGGAGCTCTGAAGAAAGCTGAGATTAATCAAACAGTGGCATTTAGTTGATCTCTAATGTGAATTCAAGCAGTGTGCTTGGAACTAATTACTCTTGTGAAGAAGGGTAGTTGGTTGAAAATCAAAGGAGGTTCTGGTTATGTTCATATCTTGGAGCTGGTGGTAGAAGCCCTAAGTTGCTTATGGAAGATTACCTTCTTTTTGGAGATGTATGAGAGTTTATTTCTCTCTTTGGGTGTGTAGAATTCTTATTGATCAAGCTGGTAGAGCCGTGTTCTCTGAAGATCTTCAGTTGGATTACTATTCAGATAGTAAGTCCAGTGGTAATTATATCAAGAACCATAGTGTATGGTGTATATGATATGATTAGGATGCCCTAACTAATGTTAGAACATCATCATGCTTTCTGAACTTGGAGTTCAGATTGTGGAAGCTGATATTCTCCAGTTGAATCAGAAGTGTTCTAAGTTATCATATAGTAGAATGATGAAGTGAAGAATGTCTTGAATCATGGGGTGTTTATCTGGATGGCTGACTCTTGCTGAGGTCAGAATGCTTTTGGAGAGGTAGTTTTTTCTACTGCAAGTAACTCTAGAAAGAAGTGGATCAGTTTGGTGTTTGTGAAGCAAGTAAGCTGAGAATTTCTAGAGCATGGATTTGATGTATTTCAAGTGTGAATTACATCTGGGCGAGCTAATAAACTAAGAGATTTTGTATGTCTCTTTGAGGAATGTGAAGCATTCCAGATTCAATTGGATTTTATCTCAAGGAACAAGGATATATATGGCTGTAAAATTCAAGGTGGATTTGTACAGGGTATGGATAGTTTATGGATGAGAGGGATCAATGGTGATTTTTGTCTCAATCCAAGAGTTTGTTAGTTATGGTACAAGGATGTGATCCTGGTACTCTCTCACTATATGATCATGAAGTTTGTCATGGGATATCATGTGGTGTACTAGTGTGGTACATATATTGCTTGAGGATCAAGCTTTGAGTGAATGCGTTCAGCATGTGTGTTGAACAGGGGGTGCGTTCTTGAAGACATGAAAATGAGTTTTATGTTTTCCATTCACTTTAAGGTGTTCTTCTTGCAAAGGAGCACTGGTTATCCTTGATAGGGGGAGTTGGACTTTTGTTTTGGATCTTTTGCTGCAGTAGTGCAGTTGTTTATCAAGATTGTTTGTGGTTTCAAGCAGTCTGTGATAGAATACCATTGGTGAGGGTGTAATGTCAAATGAGATGTCATGACATTGTGTTACTATTTTAGTTCCGGGTCAACTTGACAGGTTAATTTTGGTTCAGTCATTGGGATGTCAATGGATTGAATTAGAGTTATACAAGGATCTTGGGAGACTTTGTTGCTATCTGAAAGATGTTTGAAGAAATGTATTAACATCTTGGCCCGTTATTCTTTTTCTTCTGGTTGAAAGGATTATTCTTGGGGCTCATTGAAAGGGACTGTGACTATGCTTTAAATGGACTAAACAAAGTCTGACACGCTGTCTGGACATTGGTTAGGACATGTGGATGTTTTCTAGTTGATTGTTTTGGACGGTGTAGAGTGTGTCTTATATAAGGCGTGTTAAACATGTGTCTTGATACAAGTGCACCCTTTGGACGATTTATCCTAAAGTTGAAACAGTCAAATCCTAGCTGGGCGGTGCACAGTCATTTATGTTGAATTTATGTACCTAAATTTATTTCTCCATTGAATTGTTCAGCGGTAACTTCTATGGACCGTACATTTCTAGAGAAACAGTTTAGGTATTTAAAGGAGGCCTTTGTTTCTGGTTTTCCAGGTTAAGGTTCTTGTTATGCGTTGCTTCGTCTTGTCTTTTATCAGGTTAAAGTAGGATGATACAATTATTGTGACTATAATTGTTCGATAATCATAGGTTGTGATTTAGGGAGTGAGATGGGTTTATCTTATTAATTAGATGTGACTTCTAATGATAAAGTCTCCATTGGGTAGTGATAGGTAAACCGGAGGTTGTTTACTGTAAATTGGAGGTTGTTTACATAAAATTATACTACTGATAGTGGATTCTTTTTCCTGGCTTGGTATGCCCCCAGATGTAGATGATTTGCACCAAACTGGGTCATCATATTCTGTGTTGTTTATCATTCTGCAATTTACAGTTCAGTTTTGATTAACATGTTGTAACAGATGTCGAAACATTTGTCTTGTTGTTGTTGCTGATATTTTGAATATCAGCTTGTTTATTGAACCCTTGTTTTAAAGTTTTGCAGAGAACAACGTCGTGACATGTGTTAGGACATCTGCTATCTGCTATGTCAGAATTTCAATTGGTATCAGAGCAGGCATCCTGTCTATTTCTGGATGAGATATTGGGAGATACTTTCTGGCGCTTTAAACAAGGAGGAGTTTGTGAGATCAGATCATTCACTCGGACATACTCAAGGGTATTAATGGATGAGATGGATGTTCTAGATCAAAGGTAACAACTACTGATGGTTGTTCAATTTTTCTGAGGAGTTTTTACAGCAACTGTAGGAGGAGTGGCTAGTTCTCCTGTATGGTGTCTTGTAAGATGTTTTAACATCATATTAGGGCATGTTGAATATGTGTCTTGGTGGTTCCGCTGCATATATTTCTGATGGAAGAACTCTGTATTTATGGGTTTATGGAGTTGTCATAGAAGAAAGATAGTCGAAGATCTTGATTGTTGGTTTCTATTTCTGAAGATATCAGCATCTATGAAAGCTCTAGTCGTTGCAATGGAATGGAGAGAGTTGTTGGTTGATGTCTGTCATGATGACTTGATACTTGGAAGCTTGGTTCAATCTTGTATCTTGAAGTCAGTTTGAAGAGAAGGTGAGTTGAGATTGTGTTTATCAAATTCATGATCTATAAATTTGGTAAATATTCTTTTCGACAAAGGTGCCAAAGATACTTGAGTTTTCACACAAGTCCACTCATAAAGGCATCCCTGGTCGTGTTTAAGAGCTCTTTCAGAACAATAATTTGGTGCTGATCATGCTGAAGATGGATTTCTGAAGATCTCTGGTGCTAATGGATGTTTTTCAACTTGGAGATACTAGGAGGTGATTTATTTTCACCATTCATGATTTGCAAGAATTCTATTAGCAAAGGAAAGTCATAGGCAGGTTGAGTCAAGGGTGACAGACTTGATGTCTTAACATGTTGGTTGACTAGATAGATGTTGACACATTTGTGTTGATATTTGGTAGATCATATATCCTACAGAATGTATGGTTTTATGGACAAGGATTTAAGATCAATTGCTATTTGTGGAATTCACAAATATTTAATTAATTATCCTTGTATTTTGGAGTCCAAGATTACTGATGACAAGTTGGTACATCAGGAAGTGCAACATCTCTTATTGTATCTGCTTAAGAGTTTGTTCTTTGGAGAATGGATACAGTCAAGATAAGGAACTGATGTTCTATCAGATGTTGAAACATCTTGATAGTGGAGTATGTGCAGAATCCTGTTAATTCAAGGAGTGGATCTCTGGAGCAAAGGAATTATAGCTGATGATCTTGGTACCATACATGTGTGTGGTATGATCCATCTTTATTCTGGTGTTGCAAAGCCACATAATCAGACTAGGATGTTTCGGGGGCAG
Organism: Lathyrus tuberosus; assembly: GCA_022829125.1. Classification (NCBI taxonomy): domain Eukaryota; kingdom Viridiplantae; phylum Streptophyta; class Magnoliopsida; order Fabales; family Fabaceae; genus Lathyrus; species Lathyrus tuberosus. The sequence goes on from JALAZF010000397.1 coordinate 4,555,275, forward strand.
AAAGCTTATCTAGAATGTAGTGCTGATGGAAGTGAAGATGAAGACTTTTTGGATCAGTTTATTTCTGATCTAGGTGCATTGGAGTGGAGCAGGTGTGTTCCTGTTTCTACTCTAGGAGCAGGTGATCTTGCTCATCTTGGAGGTGAAGGATAAGTGGCAGTTATCTCTGACCTTCTGAAGAAGTCTCTAATTTAGGAAAGTGAGATTCCTTTTGTAAAGATCTTGTGTGACTGATCTCTTCTGAAGAATCAAGCTTTGGCATGTTTGAGCTTCTCTGAAGACGAAGTGGTTGTTGTAGTACAGTAAAGCAGGATGGAGGTTATGTACTCTAACTTGCTATCATTAATCAAGTCTATTAGAACATGGAACTCTTGTTCTGTTATAGGGAGGAGGTTCTTCTAAGTGGCAGAATGAAGAACTGAACTCTCCAGCTGGATGTCTGATTAGATGTTGTGACATCAAGCGGAAACTTTAGTGTATTAGTTGATGTTGTGGCGCATCATCGTAAGATAAGTTGATCTTCTCAGAAATAAATGGAATTAATGCATCAAAAAGGTCCATCTCATGCAGTTTACGGGAGCTGCAAGAAGGAGTAGATGTTACATGTCTGGGTGTTGGTGTATCTAAGATGGCTTGCTATGGAGTAGGTGGAACATGTAACTTGAAGATTAGGTTTCATTGGTGGATCAGAAGATTTTCTGGGGCCCTGAAGAAAGCTGAGATTAATCAAACAATGGCATTTGGTTGATCTCTAATATGAATTAAAACAGTGTGCTTGGAACTAATTACTCTTATGCAGAAGGGTAGTTGGTTGAAAATCAAATGAGGTTCTGGTTCTGTTCATATCTTGGAGCTGGTGGTAGAAGCCCTAAGTTGCTTATGGAAGATTACCTTCTTTTGGGAGATATATGAGAGTTTACTTCTCTCTTTGGGTGTTTGGAATTCTTATTGATCAAGCTGGTGGAGCTGTGTTCTCTGAAGATCTTCAGTTGGATTACTATGCAGATAGTAAGTCCAGTGGTAATTATATCAAGAACCATAGCGTATGGTGTCTGTGATATGATTAGGATGTCCTATGTCCTAACTAATGTTAGAACATCATCATGCTTTCTGAACTTGGAGTTCAGATTGTGGAAGCTGATATTCGCCAGTTGAATCAGAAGTGTTCTAACTTATCATATGGGAGAATGATGAAGTGAAGACTGTCTTGAATCATGGGGTGTTTATCTGGATGGTTGACTCTTGTTGAGGTCAGAATGCTTGTGGAGAGGTGGTTTCTTCTGCTGCAAAGAAGTGGATCAGATTGGTGCTTGTAAAGCAAGTAAGCTGAGAATTTCTGGAGCATGGATTTGATGTATTTCAAGTGTGAATTACATCTGGGCGAGCTAATAAACTAAGAGATTATGTATGTGTCTTTGAGGAATGTGAAGCATTCCAGATTCAATTGGATTTTATCTCAAGGAACAAGGATATCAATGGCTGTAAAATTCAAGGTGGATTTGTACAGGGTATGGATGGTTTCTAGATGAGATGGATCAATGGTGATTTTTGTCTCAATCCAAGAGTTTGTTTGTTATGGTACAAGGATGTGATCCTGGTACTCTCTCACTATATGATCATGAAGTTTGTCATAGGATATCATGTGGTGATTTTGGGTGTTTCTTGTTGAAGGAGCATTTTTTATGAAAGATAGGGGGAGAACTTCTGCCTGATAAGTTTACTAGTGTGGTACATATATTGCTCGAGGATCAAGCTTTGAGTGAATGCGTTCAGCAGGTGTGTTGAACAGGGGGTGCGCTCTTGAAGACATAAAGAAGGGTCTTATGTTTTCCATTCACTTTAAGGTGTTCTTCTTGCAAAGGAGCACTGGTTATCCTTGATAGGGGGAGTTGGACTTCTGTTTTGGATCTGTTGCTGCAGTAGTGCAGTTGTTTATCAATATTGTTTGTGGTTTCAAGCAGTCTGTGATAGAATACCTCTGGCAAGGGTGTAATGTCAGACGAGATGTCCTGACATTGTGTTACTGTTTTAGTCCTGGGTGAACTTGACAGGTTAATTTTGGTTCAGTCAGGGATGTCAATGGATTGAATCAGAGTTAAACAAGGGTCTTGGGAGACTTTGTTTCTATCTGGAAGATGTTTGAATAAATGTCTTAACATCTTGGTCAGTTATTCTTTTTCTTCTAGTTGAAAGGATTATTCTTGGGGCTCATTGAAAGGGATTGTGACTATGCTTCAGATGGACTAAACAAAGTCTGACACGGTGTCAGGACATTGGTTAGGACATGTGGCTGTTTTCTAGTTGATTGTTTTGGATGGTGGAGAGTGCGTCTTAAAGAAGGCGTGTTAAACATGTGTCTTGATACAAGTGCACTCTTTGGACAGTTTATCCTAAAGTTGAAATAGTCAAATCCTAGTTGGGCGGTGGACGGTCATTTATGTTGAATTTACCTACCTAAATTTATTTCTCCATTGAATTGTTCAGCTTTAACTTCTATGAACCATAAATTTCTAGAGAAACTATTTGGGTATTTAAAGGAGGTGTCTGTTTCTGGTTTTCCAGGTTGAGGTTCTTGTTCTGGGTTGCTTCCTCTTGTCTTTTGTCCGGGTTTGGGTAAGTACCATGTGGGTATGGAACTGTGTCGGCTACTTTTGCCAATTTTTGGCTAAAAAGGGGGAGAATGGGTGTGTATTCATCTCGGCTGTGTGTTGGTTTTTACAACACACAACTGATATTCTTCTTGGAGAGGATTTCATTCTTGCTGTTATTTTGCAAGGATGTTGGATGAGATGTTCTAACATCCTTGAGTCTTTCCCTTGTGCCCTGTGATATGAGTTATGAAGCAGGTTATGTCTTGTGACCTGACTTACATACTCTATGGACTATGTGTTACGTATGATACATCTGTTTCTTCTTAAGCTCTTTTTGGATCTTCTTATGGGTTCTCTTATGCCCCTTAAGAGAAAGATTTATCCCTCCGTGGCAAGTATAGGTTTGAGGGGAAGTGTGTTATATACTCTTCCTCATATACACCAACAGATAGCTAGGAATTTCAGGGGTAAATGGGAGTCTCAAAATTGAGCCAATCATAACCACCACTCTCTGGATGAAGTTGAATGACGTCCGAACTTTCTTTTTCTACCTAAGAAGTTTTAGCCAAAATTTGTCAAAAGGGGGAGATTGAAGGCTCTGCAGATTTGAGCAAATTTTGACTAAAAACAGGATGTTGTGCAAGAAGTTCCAACATGAAGAAGTCTGGTGGAAGAAGGCATGTCATACATGATGTCCTAACGTGTGCCTCGACATCTTGACCTAATATAGCAGGTTGTTGCTAATCTGGTCCAAGATTTAAGGAGCAATCAAAACATGGATCAAGGAAGAAATAAACAGATATTTCAAAGCCCAAGGAAGCAGAAGAATATTAAAGAAGACTTAGACCTAAGGCTGAATAACTAATCTCTTGTAACACTTTTGTAAAGGGAAATAAGGGTTTAGGGTTTTGAGAGTCATAGGCTTTCTTGTTTTGTAAGTCTCCCTTTGTATCGGTTTAATACTATGTGGTAGACATAGATGCTTGTACAGATTCAGAAACCTGTAGGTAATGAATCGTGTATTGTTCTTGGATGAAGCTTTGAAGCAAATCCAAGTTGTGTTGTTAGTCGAGAATGCTCGACTGAACTTTGTATTGAAAGAGGTGTCTTTCAAGTAGGATGATACAGTTATTGTGACTATAACTTTTCAATAATCACAGGTTGTGATTTAGGGAGTGGGATGGGTTTCTCTTATCAATTAGATGTGACTTCTAATGATAAAGTCTCCATTGGGTAGTGATAGGTAAACTAGAGGTTTTTTTTACTGTAAACCGGAGGCTGTTTATATAAAACTATACTACTGATAGTGAATTCTTCTTCCTGGCTTGGTATGCCCCCAGATATAGGTGATTTGCACCGAACTGGGTCATCATATTTTGTGTTGTTTATCATTCTGCAATTTACTATTTAGTTTTGATTAACATGTTGTAATAGATGTCGAAACATCTGTCTTGCTGCTGTTGCTGATATTCTGAATATCAACTTGTTTATTGAACCCTTGTTTTAAAGTTATGTAGAGAATAATGCCGTGACATGTGTTAGAACATCTGCTATCTGCTATGTCAGAATTTCACAAGTAATTGTGTCGCTGATTGCAAGAGTGCGGTTTTGACTTATTTCAACTGTGGAGGCATCACCCTTGTGGATTGAGGATGGAGAAGTTAAACACTTAAGAGGTAATAAGACCGCTTTAGGCAAGGTGGTGTGGGGAGGACCTGACGGAGAAGGCTTGACGTTAGAGTTTGAGAACCAGATGAAGGAGTCTTTATCTAGAGTTGTTTTATCCGGAAATTTTCTAGGGAAATTTTTTTATAAGTTTGGGAGAGTTGTAACACAGTGATTTTTATTATTATTATTTTTAAATTAAGTTTTGGAGTGTTTTTGACTTATTTAATTGTTTTTTAAAGTTATTGAATTTTTTTGCTAGAGTTTTATTATATTTAAATTAGTGTAGAAGTGAAGAACAATAGTTTAATATTAAAACTAGAAATTAATTATATTTTTTATAATTTAAATAATAGTGAGAAATTGAGTTTTGGGCACTAGATTAGATTTTTAATAAAATAAGAGAGGTGGGTGTAATTAGTAAGAATGGAGGGAAGTTGTAGAATTCATTAAAATAGAATTAAAAATAGAGTTTTTATTTAAATAAAGAAGGGAAGGGAAAAGTTGTAAGTAGGTAGAATTTTTGGGAGAAAAGGCTAAGGAGAGAAAGAGGCAACCCTATGAGAGCTTTTGACTGCGAAGAGGGGCTTCATTGTCATAACTTCAACCTTTCTACGAATTTGAGGTAGAGGGACAATTCATGATATGGGTGTTTAGGTATGAAGGATAAAGAGGATCCCTTATCATCTTCCCTTTCTCTTTTCTTGTTCCTCCATTGATGAGGATTTGAAGCTAGAGAAGGTTTGTGCAAAACCTCTCTAAGGCGTTGTGATATGATGTTTATGCTCTATTGATTGTTGATTTTCGTGTAAATCTGTATGTCTAATCCTTAATTTTGATGTTCACGAGTATAAATATTGAATTGATAAAATGTGTTGATGCCTTATGATAAGGCGAAAGTATAAATGTTGAATTGATAAAATATGTTGATTCCTTATGAAAAGGCGAGAGTAGAAATGTTGAATTTGTGATGTTTGGTTCATATTTTTCATAGTTGATATTTATCTTGTTGTGTGAAAGTGGGTACTCATCCAAGTCCCACATCGAGTAATGTGAAGAAAAAAGGAGTAAATGATTATTATAAATATAGAGAGTTAGTTTGATTTTATTTACCACAACAATTCTAGTCTTTTGGGTGTATTGGGATTTGGGTAGTTGTGTGTCTAGGTAGAGTTTACAATTTTTCTGTACAAAAACTGTGGTGGAGAGGGTTTTCTATTTTTCCGTCCAAAAAAATTGTTGAAAGGGTTTTCTATTTTTCCGTCCAGAAATAGTTGTTGAGAGAGTTTTCTATTTTTCCGTTCAAAAATAGTTGTGGAGAGGGTTTACAATTTTCCCGTCCAAAAATTACAAGTTAGTAATAAATTTTTTATTGTGAGTTTATTTTATTTTATTTGTATCAATAATTGGATATTTACTCTGGTTATATGCCCAACAACTGGTATCAGCGCAAAGGTTCCGATCAAGGGAGGAAATCACAGGTTTGTTATATTTGAGTTTTATTTTCTTAAACCATATTATGCCTACATTGGAGTTGGATATTCATTTTTTTGATGGGAGAATGGATTTCCCCTTATGGCAATACACGATACAAGATTATTTGGTCCAACAAGGTCTTGATTGTGCTTTGGAACAAGATAAACCAAGTGAGATGAAAGATTCGGATTGGAATTCAATATAAAAAGGCAGTGAGTACAATTCGGTTGGCACTTTCTCCATAGATTAAAGTGACTGTGTTGAAATAAACCTCTCCAAAGAAATTGTGGGATTTATCAGAAAGCAAGTTTGCCTCAACCACATTAACTAATCTATTGATGATGAAAATGAATTTATACTCATTGAAGATGGAAGATGAAGGTAATGTATTTGATAATATTAATAAATTTAATGAGTTGGTATCTAGAATCATCAATGCATGGGAAGATATCAAAGATGAAGAGCAAGCGCTATTTTGTTGGCTTAACTATCTAAATCTTACAAATCATTAGTGCAATCAATGTTAGCAAGGAAGAGCACACTACAGTTAGATGAAGTAGTAAAATCATTGAAGGAGATTCAATAAATGATGGGTATTGATTAATCTTTCGAAGAAAATTAGGTACTAATAACCAAAGGAGGACACAGAAAGAACTATGGTGATCAATATGGTAGAAGTTTTCAACCAAGAGATATGAGTTTTGTCAAGTGTCATTATTATCGACAATTTGGTCACGTGCAATCTAGATGTCCAGAATTTATAGAGGATGTGTGAAGCATAAGAAATAAGACAAAATAATTGAAAAGTGCTCCTTCTGCAAATATGGTTAGTTGTGTAGACGATCGTTTAGCTTGTGAGGATGAAGGTGACTATGAAGTGAAAATATGTAAGACTTTGAACGAAGGGAGGATATGTTGTGTTAAAGTGGGTACTCATCCATATCCCACATCGAGTAATGTGAAAAAAAATGAGTAAAATATTATTATAAATATAGAGTTAGTTTAATTTTATTTACCACAACAATTTTAGTCTTTTGGGTGTATTAGGAATTTGGTTAGTTGTGTGTCTAGAGAGGGTTTACAATTTTTCCGTGCAAAAATTGTGGTGGATAGGGTTTTCTATTTTTCTGTACAAAAATAGTTGTTGAGAGAGTTTTTTATTTTTCCCTCCAAAAATAGTTGTTGAAAGGGTTTTCTATTTTTCCATCCAAAAATAGTTGTTGAGAGGGTTTGCAATTTTTCTGTCCAAAAATTGCAAATTAGTAATAAAGTTTTGATTGTGAGTCTATTTTATTTAATTTGTATCAATAATATGAGATTTAATATGGTTATATTCCCAACAAATCTATGTGTATTAGGGCGGTTGGGACTCAAATAGGAAAAATAGGCGAGTTTGGTATCTATTCAATAGAGAAAAAAATGATGAAAATCGCAGGTATACATGGAAGGGGATTAACTGCCTTGTTTCACACGTAACTTGAGTTTCGTAAGTCTGTTTGAGGCGTGGTCAGTTTTGTTTTAAATCTAACACAATAATATATATTTTTTAATGGAGAAATTTGGTTTGGGAGTGATACAACACTAATATTTATCTAGTTTTTAAAACCAGAAGCGTAGTCAAATTTCAATCATGCGCTGGTTGTCTTGTTTCACACATAACTTGATTTTCGTAAGTTTTTAGGAGTAAAATTAAATTATAATAAAATAGAAAAAATTTCCTACGTATCAGACTTACTAAGTATCTCATTTCATTAAGTTCAGTACTAGTTATAAATCTGGCAAAACATTTCGCCCGGTGTTGGTACCAGTATCCATTGTTCGACTAAACTATACCAATTGGGACCTTAAGTCCAAAAACAAAAACTATAGTCTGATAATAGACATCCTAAGCTTTCCAAAACATATTCATTTAGTTGATTTTTACTATGTCTGATATTTTAAAGAATTGTTTGAACCTGGGGTATGACTAGTAGCAAACATTATCTCTGATGTCTGCAACAATTCCTATTGTTTGATTAAACTGTACCGGTTGAAATCTTAAGTCTTAAAAAGACTTATAGTCTTAAAATTTACACTCAAAGCTTTCCAAAACATATTCATTTGCTTGATTCCTACTCTGTTTGATATTTTAAATAATTTTTCAAATCTCATGCATGATTAGTAGGAAACATAATTTTGGGGTTGTTTTGATAATATGCTATGTGAATTAAGATAATGTTTTATGACACAAGCCCAATGTTTTGATGATATATTTTTATGAAACAATATGTGGATATATTTAGAGTTGAGTTTGAGAATTAAATGAGTTGAGTTTTGAGTTATTTGATATGGTTAGAGCTAGGTTTGATATGTTTAGAGTTGTATTGAATTAAATGAGTTGAGTTTTGAGTTATTTAATATGTTTAGAGCTGAGTTTAATACGTTTATAGTTGTTTTGAATTAAATGATTTGAGTCTTTGAGTGCGCCTTGTGACTCTTAATCTTTGAAAAAAAGTGGTAGATTTATTTGTGAGCTATGTTGAGTTATGAGCATACCTTGTTAAATTATAATGGTTATATGATGTTGTTATTACCCTATTGATGAACATTATTGAGAAATTAAATAACTGTTATGCTGAGTTATAATGAAATTATTGGGTCACGTTGAGATGCGTGGTTCAGAGAGGAACTGAAATTCTGGCATAGCAAACAGCAGATGTCCTAACACATGTCAAGACATTGTTCTGCATAATTATTAAACAAGGGACAGAAAAACAGACTGATACCCAGAATATCAGTAACTGCAGAAAGACAGATGTTTCGACATCTGTTACAACATGTTAATCAAAACTGAACTATAAATTACAGAATGATAAACAACACAGAATATGATAACCCAGTTTGGTGCAAATCACCTACATATAGGGGATACCAACCCAGGAAGAAGAATCCACTATCTGTAGTATAGTTTTATGTAAACAACCCTTGGTTTACAGTAAATACCCACGCTTACCTATCACTACCCAATGAAGACTTTATCTAAGAACTTTATCCTAGATAAGAGAAACCTATCTCACTCCCTAAATCACAACCTGTGATTATCTAACAGTTACAACAACTGTATCATCCTATTGAAAGACACCTCTTTCAATACAAAGTTCAGTCAAGCATCCTTGACTAACGAGTTAACTCGGATTTGCTTAAAAGTTTCATCCAAGAACAATACATGATTCATTACCTACGAGTTTCTGAATATGTACAAGTACCTATGTCTACCACAATGTATCAAATTGATACAGAGGGAGACTTACAAGAGAAACCTACGACTCTCAAAACCTAAACCCTACTTTACAAAATAGGATTCCTAAGTCTATGTCGTTTTCTATCTCTTCTGCCTAGGTCTTGATCTTCTTTTATAGTATTCTTCTGCGTTGGGCTTTCAATTTTCTATTGGTTGATTCCTTGATCCACTTTCTGATTGCTCCTTAAATCTTGCAACTGATCTGCAAACATCTTGTTGTTAGTAACATACACGATGTCCTAACATCGTGTTGGGACATCTTCTCTAAAATGTCTTCTTTTAGCAGGATTCATCTTTATTGTTGGAACATCTTGTGCAGCAACATGTTTTACCAAATTTTGCTCAAATATTTAGAGTCTTCAATCTCCCCCTTTTGACAAATTTTGGATAAAACTCCTTTTGCACAATAAACCCAAGATTCTTTATATAAAGTAGAAAGTCCCAAAGTCATTTCAGCCGGCAGCTTACACTCTTCTCATGAGGAAGCAGACTACTACTCCGGGTAACTCAGAACACAGGACACGACTGTGTTCATAACTCAGATCACATGACATAAGGAAGGATTTAGAACATATAGGAAACCTGAGACTCAGACAAAATATCAGAACAAACATTCTGTCCAACATCCTTGCACATCAACTGCAAGGACAGACTCAACCTTTGTACTTTTCTCCCCCTTTTTAGCCAAAAGTTGACAAACCTGTCCAAGACAGAACCAAACCCAGCTGGAACACACCCAAAAGCTGATAAAATATCATGAATACTCAGCACAACAAAAGAAAAATCCGAGATACGAAGAAACCAAAACCCCTTTTATATATCCGAGCCAATTCCATAGGATGTAACGAACCACTGAAAATAATGCAAGTCAATTCAAGACGAATATTAAAGAGGAATGAAACTTCCAAAGAAAAATGTGCACGACCAAAAAACTCTTTTGACTGTTTCTTCTTTTAAGGGGAACCGTCCAAGGATTGTGCATGTCTCAAGAAACGTGTTTAACACCTGTTTTTAAGCCACAATCTCTCCACCGTCCAAATCAGCTAATTAAGGCGCACCCATATGTCCTAAATAATATCCTGATGCCTTGTCAAACTTTGTTTAGTCCACCTGAAGCATAGTCACCTTCCCTTTCAACAAGCCCCGAGAATAATCAGAAGACCAAGAATAACTGACCAAGATGTTCAGACATTTCTTCAAACATCTCTCAGTTAGCAGCAAAGACTCTCAAAAGAACTTATCTGCTTCTACAGAGAAAAATAAATTCTCTCAGAAGCAAGCAATGACTCCCAGAATACTTCCAAGATACTTGTATCACCTCTAATTCAATCCATTGACACCAATGACAGAATCAAAACAACCTGATAAGTTCACCTAGAACTTATATCAGAAAAGCAATGTCACGACATCTCATCTGACACATCATCCTCACCTGAGGCAATCTATCACAAACTGCTTGAAACCATAAACAATCTTGATAACCAATCTGCACTACTGCAACAATAGAAGTTCAACTCCCCCGTCGTAGATAACCAGTGCTCCTTCGCAAGAAGAACACCCTGAATGAATGGAAAACATAAGATGCATCTTCATATCTTTAAGAGCGCACTCTCTGTTCAACACACCTGCTGAATGCATTCACCTGATGCTTGATCCTCAAGCAATCCATGTACCGCACTAGTACATTTAACAGACAGAAGTTCTTCCCCTATCTTTCTCAACAGATGCTTCTTCAGCAAGAAACACCCAAAATCACCACATGATATCTCATGACAACTTCATGATCATATAGTGAGAGTACCAGGAATGCATCCTTGTACCACAACCAACAAACTTTTGGATTGATACCAAAACACCATTGATCCCTCTCATCCAGAAACTATCCATACACCATACGAATTCCTCCTGAATTCTCATGCATAGATCTCCTTGTTCCCTGATATACAACCCAATTGAATCTGAATGCTTCACATTCCTCAAAGAGACATACAGAGCCCCTTAGTTTGCTAGCTCTCCCAGACGTTCTTCACACTTGAAGGACATCAAACACATGCTCCATAAACCCTCGGCTTATTTGCTCCATAAGCACCAAACCGATCCACTTCTCTCTAGCATAACTTGTAGAAGAAGAAACTACTTCTCCACAAGTATTTTGACTTCAGCAAGAGTCAGTCTTCTAGATAAACACCCCATGATCCAAGACACTCTTCAATATATCATTCTCCCATATGATAAAATAGAATACTTCTGATTTAACTGGTGAATATCAGCTTCCATATTCTGAGCACATTAGAATCCAGACCTTCATGCAATCAACCCATGATCCACTTCAGTCTGAAACCACATTCACATCATACTTCCAAGACAATCCTTTACCCATCATTCTCCCGTATCACAAGATAAGTACCTCTTAGACAAGATGTGAGTGTCAAGTTCCACACACAGAACTTAGAATCCTACTCAGGGGATAACCAACCTAGAAGATGTTCTAACATTAGTTAGGACATCCTTCACATATCACAGACACCAACCAACATGGTTCTTTATATGCTCCACCACTGGACTTACTATCTGCATAGTAATCCAACTGAAGATCTTCAACCAACACTGCGCCACCACCTTAATGAATAAGAACTCCAGATAACCGAAGAGAGAAATAAACTCTCATCCACCAAAAGAAGGTAAGATTCCATAATCAACTTAGAACTTCTACCACAAGCCCCAAGATAGAACTGAACCAGAACCTCTTTAAGTCTCCAACCAACTACCCTTCTGCTCAAGAGTAATTAGTTCCAAGCTCCCTACTTGAATGCACAATAAAGATCAACCAAATGCCACTGTTTGGTTAATCTTAACTGTCCTTCAGAGTCTGAGAAAACCTTTTGATCCACCAATGAAACCTAATCTTTAAGTTATATGATCTACTTACTCCATAGCAAGCCATCTTGGATACACCAAGCCTTAGACATGTAACATCTTCTCCTTCCGACAGCTCCCACAAACTGCATGAGATAGACCTTTTTAAAGCGTTAATTCCATTTATTTCTTAGAAGATCAACTTATCTTACGATGATGCGCCACAACATCAACTAAGACCCTGAAGTTTCTGCTTGATGTCATAACATCTGATCAGACATCCAGCTGAGGAATTCAACCCTTCCTTCTGCCACTTAGAAGAACCTCCTCCCTATAACAGAACAAGAGTTCCATGTTCTCATAGACTTGATTCAACAACCAAGTTTGAGTAGACAACCTACATCCTGCTTAATCATATCACATGTATTCAATTCAAGCTCACACCTTGATGAATATCTGCTTCACAACTCCAAAGAGCTCAAACGTGCCAAGTCCGATTCTTCAGAAAGATGTAGTCATAGACTACACCACAGCTATACCAAAGAATGCAACTTTCCTTAAGTACAATAAGCTGCAGAAAGTCAAAGATAACTGCCTCTTATCCTAGACCTCCAAGATGAGAAAGATCACATGCTCCTATGTACCTAGATTAGAAATAAACTGACCCAAGAACTATTCATCAAAATTATGATGTCTTCTTCTTCATCTTCAACATCACCATTTTCAAGACTAGTTTCTTGCCAGGAAACTCTCCAGAGATCATATGCTTCTACCATACCAAACTGAAATAGATTCTTAGGTCAACACCCAAGAGAAATAGATCCAAAAGCGTATGCAGTACCTCTCTCATGATTCTGCACAAGCCCAGATGAAGAGATGTTTCAACATCTTGTTGAACATCAGCAATCTTGAACTTTAAATACAAGAATAATCAATTAAATACTTGTGAATATCACAAATAGCAATTGATCTTAAATCCTTGTTCAATAACCATGTGTCACTGCTGAAGCCATACTCCAACAGATCACTCCATGAACACTTATCAAGTATTTAATTTTTGCAAGCATCTTTCTTGGCAAACAAAGTGTTGAGATACTAAGGCTGCTACCCTTGACTCAAGTAACTAAGATTCTGTCTGAACGAACCCTATTTACCTCAATCGTTCTGAAATCTCCCTTCAGATTGGATTCATCCTTAGGATTAAGAAAGATGAATCCTTCCTTGCACTTTTGGACGGTGAAAATAAATCACCTCCACTTTATTCAGATTTGTGTTTCACAGAAACACCCTCTAGTCAAAAGAGTAACTAGAAGACTCCAGATGCTCGACAGAGATGCCTTTATGAGTGGAATTGAGAGAATTCTCAAGTGTCTTTGACAACTTAGCCGAACAATAATTTATCAAATTCCTAGAGCAAGAACTTGATAACCTAATCTCAATTCCCCTTCTCTTTAATTGACTTCAAGATGCACAATGGAACCAAGTTTCCAAGCACCAAGTCACCATAACAGACATCTACCATCAACTCTCTCCATTCCACCGCTCCCGACTTTGGAATGAAAATATGCAGATATCTTCAAATATAGAGACCGACGATTGAGATTTTCCACCATCTGTCTCCAGTAACAAATCCATAATCCCATAAATACCAGAGTTCTTCCATCAAAAGCATATGCAGTGGAACCACCAAGGAACAAATTCAACATGCCCTAATAAGATGTCAGAACATCTTATAAGACACCTCAACAAGAGAACTAGCCACTTCTCCTGCAGTTGTTGTAGAACCTCCTTAGAAAACATGAACAACCACCAAGTTGTTACCTTCAATCCAGAACATCTATCCCATACATTAATACCCTTGAGTATGCCCGAGTTAATAATCTGATCTCCAAAACCCCTCCTTGTTTAAAGCGCCAGAAAGTATCTCCCAAAAATCTCATCCAGAAACAGACAGGATGTCTGCTCTGATACCAATTGAAATTCTGGCATAGTAGACAGCAGATGTCCTAACCCATGTCAATACATTGTTTTACATAATTATCAAACAAGGAACATAACAGCAGACTTATATCCAGAATATCAGTAACTGCAGAAAGACAGATGTTTCAACATCTGTTACAACATGTTAATCAAAATTGAACTGTAAATTGCAGAATGATAAACAACACAGAATATGATAGCTCAGTTCGGTGCAAATCACCTACATCTAGGGGATACCAACCCAGGAAGAAGAATCCACTGTTAGTAGTATAGTTTTATGTAAATAACCTCTGGTTTACAGTAAATACCCACGTTTACCTATCACTACCCAATGAAGACTTTATCTAAGAACTCCATCCTAGATAAGAGAAACCCATCTCACTCCCTAAATCATAACTTATGATTATCTAACAGTTACAACAACTGTATCATCCTATTGAAAGACACCCCTTTTAATACAAAGTTCAGTCAAGCATCCTTGACTAACAAGTTAACTCGGATTTGCTTAAAAGCTTCATCCAAGAACAATACACGATTCATTACCTACGGGTTTCTGAATCTGTACAAGTACCTATGTCTACCACAATGTATCAAATCGATATAGATGGAGACTTACAAGAGAAACCTACGACTCTCAAAACCTAAACCTACTTTACAAAATAGGATTCCTAAGTCTATGTCGTTCTCTCTCTCTTCTGCCTAGGTCTTGATCTTCTTTTATAGTCTTCTGCTGCGTTGGCTTTCAATTTTCTGTTGGCTAATTCCTTGATCCACTTTCTGATTGCTCCTTAAATCTTGCAACTAATCTGCAAACATCCTGCTGTTAGTAACAGACACGATGTCCTAACATCGTGTTGGGACATCTTCTCTGACATATCTTCTTTTAGCAGGATTCATCTTTATTGTTGGAACATCTTGTGCAGCAACCTGTTTTACAAAAAATTGCTCAAATATTTAGAGTCTTCAGGAACCATTGTTGTGGCCTTATATTGGCAATCTTTATGTTGGGATGTTTGGTTCAGAGAGGAATAATTATTATGGCTTTGTATTGACGATGTTTTAGGTTCAAAGAGAAACCGAATACGAACATGGCAGTTGAAAGTTAAGATGAGTATTACATTTGTATTATTTGTCATAGTCATGTATCATGTATATTGAAGATAGGTGTACAGACTTTGGTCCAGTGATGAGTTTCAAGTTCGGAGATGGAACCTGTGACGAGTCTGATGGGGACGGACTTTAATCCAGTGATAAGTCTCAGGTTCAGAGATGGAACATGTGATGAGCCTGATGGTTAAGAAATGGAACCAATGACGAGTGGATAAATCATAAACATACATATGATATCCATAAACTTTTGTACCATATGCATTGTAGTAGAGGAGAAGTGACAAATTTGCATACATAACCACATTTTTGATTGATTATTGGTTTGGTTGATTTGTGTGATTTGATGAGCGATGTTATTTGAACTATCCTTGTTGTTTTATGCACCATTAAAGTATGTGAATGCATTTCTCACCCCTGTTTGTTTGTGTTGTTATTTACGCCTGTGGTGCATATACTCAAGTAAAGGAGTCTTAATTGATGTTGTATCTGGAGGATGGCGTAGTAGCCTTCTTCTTTGTTTACCACTTTGAGTTATTTTAGTTTCTGCATGTCTCTCAGATAGTGTAACACTGGAACGAGTTACCTTTCTGTTTTGTGTTTTTCTGAGAGTTGTTGAATATATTTTATGTGTTGAAATAAAGTTGGTTTTTATTCATGAGACAAATGAAAATGAGTTGTTGTTATTTATTTTCCGCTGCGATAATATGTTGATTGAGAAAGATGTTTAATGCTGAGAAAATGTGGTTGTTAAGTGAATTATGCTTATGTCTTTATAAAATAAGTGTTTGGGGTTTAGGGTGTTACAGACAACTCCCAACTTCGTTCTACAAAAACCTTTACTCAGTCCTACTGAAGTTTTCCATGAAGTAAAAATGAAACTCTTCTATTGCTAGATGACATAACTAAAAACCATAGACAAAAAGCAATTCTTTTTCTTGATACGCACAACCAAAATTCACAAAATAAACATTAGCTTCCCTTTCCTTGAATATACCACTCAAACTCAATATTTAGAGTCGAGTAACACATCAGTGGTTTTTTTGTTCAAGTTTGAAGACGATGAAGGTTATCTAAAGAATCTCACAAACAAAACTTAAATATCACAATATTAACATTCTAGGAAGTTTTTCACAATGCTGAATTAAGAAAGAAGCGTATTTGTGAAAGGAAAAACACTTGTGGGTTTTTCAAGAATTTTGAAAAATATGGGTTTGATTTCACTGGATCTCTCTCTGGAAGAATCTCATAATGATACTTCTTTTGCATCTTGACATCACTCATGTCTAAGGGTGTACACGGGCTGGGTTGGATCGGGTTTGGCCTAACCCATTACCCAACCCGTTCAAACTTTAATGGGTTGGTTTCTCGTGGTATGTTTTTTGAAAAATATGGGTTTGTTTCACTGGATCTCTCTCTGGAAGAATCTCATTATGAGACTTCTTTTGCATCTTAACATCACTCATGTCAATTAACAAAAATCAATAACCAGCCTTTGAAAATTAACACTAAAAAGGGTTATGTAGGTGCTAGATGTTTGGCACGAAAAGGTGAAAGAAAGATGGCTTGGTAGTAGGATTTTGAGATCACTAGAGAAGCCACCCAAGCTCCAAAGCTATGACGAGACCAGGGATCCAGACGAACATGTCAAGCACATATATGATCGTCTAGACTACTACCACGCCCATGGGGCTATACAATGTAAACTCCTTGCATTAAATTCGATTCAATCAATGATGGATTGGTTAAAGTCCCTTCCAGATAGAATCATAGATTCTTTGAATGATTTACGTGAATCTTTCACCCCCACTTTTCCGCCTAAATAGGCAACTCGCTACCATGGTCGTGCTCAGTGGGATCACCCAAGTAAAAAAAGAAATCATGATTGGATATATCGACCGCTTTACTAAAGTGGGTTTGGTCATGAGAGACTCATATGAAAGTTTGAAGTGCTGGATTTTTGAAAGGGGTAGAGGAAAAAGGCCTATAACCTGAAAGACTTACTGAGTAGGGCACAACCTTAAATTAACTATAAAGAAAAACTCTTGGTCATTGGGACCAACCGTGGACTTGGAAACATCGAATCCAACCGGCTATTAGAGAAAATGATGGTCGACCAAAAAAAGAAAGCGAGTGCGGGCCTCGTTCCAAATTTGATGCTTGTACTCCTCTTAACACTTCACATGAGAATTTTGGAAGGAATGTGCGAACACGGAATTCAAGGAAACATGGATCTGGAACACGAAATCATAAACATGTATCTAGTCAGAGAGGTCTTCCCGGACAGATAAATCCAAGTACTAACGTTTCTACAAAAGTTACAGTCATAACACAAATGATTACGTCCAATTGAAGGATGCAACTGAAGAACTAGTTAAGACGGGACGATTGGCCGAGTACACCAAGAATAACAAGAGACGCCAGGAAGACTCCTTGAAGAAGAAATAATCCCCCAATACATCGCTTCCATCATTTGTGGTGCCTATATGGAGAGAAATCTATCCATGGAGACGATGAAGAGGAAGATTATAATAAAAAAAATTGTAAAATATAAACTAAATTTTAATAATTAAAATTTAAAATTAGGTTTGGAAAAAATAAAAAAAATTAATGTAAAAATTCAAATATACTATCCAAAGATTAAGTTTTTGCATATACATAGCATGAATAAAAGGTTTTTGCATATTCAAAAAAATTTGCAATAAATAATTATTTAGTTTTGCAATAAATAGTTATTTAATAAAAAATATCTTATAATTGATATGTGAATGCTAAATATAAAAAGTACTCCGAAAAAATAAAAAGACTAAATTTATTAAATTAACTTTAGAAGAGGTGAATGGACTAAAAAATAATTTTTGTCCAAATAGGAGAAAAAAATACATTTTAACATTTTGATCTTATATAATAGTCATCAATTAAATAAAACATTAAGTTATCCATTAGAAATAATACCCATTGAAATTTAAAAGGTGATAAATTACTAACCATCCCAATCGTTGAATAGATAAATTAAATTTAATGAATTAAAATTTTTATTGCATAATGAGTGATTTTGATGAATTTAATGAATAGTGGATAATAATCTGGTGTAATAAATAGCGCGTGTAAGATGATGAATGAGAAACACAAATATCTGGAAAAAATGAAAAACCGTGGTCGGCAGGATTCGAACCTGCGCGGGCAAAGCCCACATGATTTCTAGTCATGCCCGATAACCACTCCGGCACGACCACATTTGTGCACTCTTCCGTTCGTTATTTAATTTGTAGTTATATACTGTAATGTAATAGTAATAAAAGTAATGATAATTATTGTAAAAGCATACTGTAAGCCAGTTAATCGTATGAGGGTATTTACTTTGTAATCGTAAGTTTTGTAACATATTTTTTACTTTGATTCATACACTATGTAAACAAGATTACACGTTTTTAAAATTTTGCCACCTCTATAATTTGAGGGTAAGATTTGTCTTTTCACTAAATTATATTTTACATTAAAATTATAATAGGTCACTCTCTTTTATAACTTAAAATTATATCTTAGATATTTCACTATTTTGCTATGATTTTTTTTTTGTGGGAAATCTAAGTTTTAAAAAATTACTTATATTGAAGTAATTACAAATAGTTTTTACTTTTTAAATTCCTTTTAAAAATACATTTATTTTAAAAACAATTGTGATTTTGACTATATTCTAATCTTCAATAATATATATTTATGCTATAGGATATAAAAACTAGTCTTTCAATTTATAAAAAATGAATTAATTTTTTTTATAAAAATTATTTCTAAAAATACAAAGAAAAAATTCATTTTTTAAAAAGCTAAAACAAACGAACATAAACCTGCTTTCCTATTTTATATATATATATATATATATATATATATATATATATATATATATATATATATATTATTGTTCTTCTTTCTTCCATGCAAGACCGACCCAATAATAAAGCCACTCAAGTAAAGACTTTAGGCCTCAAACTTTTGGGCCGAAAAAGGTCTAAAAAAATGCGGTTTCGTTATAAACATATAAAATGATATATAATTTACATATATTTTCATAATGGAGTGGAAAAAAAAAAAGGCATCATATCATTTTGGTATTTTTTTCAACTCTTAGCTTCCAGAATAAATTTCTCTCTCTCTCTCTCATATTTTCTTCCATTACTCTTACATATCCAACTTAACAATTTAGTTTTTTTTAATTTATTCTATTTAAACTTACAATAGTCATCTCTTCATAGTGATTTGAAACAATCCAGATTGGTTTATAGTTTCTTATTTGTTAAATGTCTTTTGTTTTTATTTGTTATTTAATTTTCTTTTAAGATGGATATGATCTCTGTTATCTTATCTGCCTAAATGCATTAATTTTGAAGAATTTTGATTTAGAGTTTTTATTTTCATTATTTATTTTCTATTATGGATATATCTTCTAAAATAAAATGTTTTTCCTTCTAAATCTTAGTTGTTTCAGGTCGTCTACAAGGTCCAAGATAAAAGGTTGAGTGAGATAGCGGAAGCGGCATATCATAATGAATAGATAGAGCTTTTCTTCCTTGGAAGCAGAAAATTCCGCCTAATGTTGCTTTGCTGACCATTTAGATCAATTTGACGGTTGACCGCAATCCACACCTCACTCCATGCTTTATATTGTTAACTTTTTCTCCTATTTAAGAAGAAATACGCGTCATTTCTTAGGTATTCAAATTTATTCTCAATCTCACACCACTTTTCATTCTCTTACTGAATTAGGCGCCAGAGTGCTAACCTTGCATGTCATCTCTTTCTTCATCGTACCAAAATTTCAAGTCCACCATAGAAATCACTACTTCATCAATTCAGTGAATAACCCATGCTCCACCGCATAACAGTGGCATCATCAATGGAAATAGAACTTAATTATAGTGTACTTCTGTGTTTATATCTCTTCTGATTCAGAGATCCAGATCTGCTATCTTAGAAGTTTAGATCTTTGTTTTGTGGTATTTTCCTTGAATCTTAACTTCCTTTCAACAATTCCTTCTTCATAGTTATTAACCAAAGCCATTCGCTTTGTCGTCCAACTGCAAGCCATCACCACTATCTGTCATGCAAACTTTTTTTTTGGTATACATTGTGTTAAACATTGTGTCCAACATATGTCCTCCTGAGAATATAATTTCAAAAGACATAAACGAAAGCGCCAATATATTAATTTCATCATTGATGACACCCCAAGAGAAAGAAATCTATCCAAAGAGAAGATGAAGAGGAAGATCTAGGAGCTAATGTTAGTCAGCAAGAAGGAGGGAAGCACTTCAACTGGGGTGCAAGGGAGACCAATCCTTGGATTCAGTGACCGCAATAAAAGTATGTGGGATCCCAAATGAGATCTCACCTTTGGTGATAACAACCACGATAAAAAATTTTGACGTCACTGAATTTATCAAGTTGTCTCTCCCTAACAAAATATTCAAGTTGTCTCTCCCTTTATTGAATTTATCAAATATCTTTTGAAGATCATCAACTTTATTTTTCAAAATGTCACATTGATTACACTTGATAGATTCATCTATGACTTCGTGAGAAAAGAAGGAGTTTTTAATTAGATCATCTCATCTCTCTTTAATACTTTATGTTCCTTCCAATAAGTTTTTATTTTTCAATTCGAGAGAAATAATAGTGTCTTTGGAGATAGAGACAATTTGTTCTAATATATTTGTTTCTTTAATTAGCTTTTTACAAACGCGAAACAAGTCTTGATAGGAAATATATGAGGCTACCTCATATTCTTCATGATTTCCCATGAGACACATGTTTTCTTATTCCTTTTCAAATATTCCACATCATTTTCATCTTAAGACGCGTAAGCTCTCTTGACTTCTTTTTACGGTTTCTTGGATCTTCTCATATTTTACTTTCTTCTTTGGTTTTGAAGGTCACTCTCTTTTATAACTTTAAAAATATTTTTTCCATCACATTTTTTAAAATATGTAAGATATGAGAAAGGATGAAAGTGTGGGATCCAAAGAAGATTTCTCTTTGTTTGAGAGAGAATATGAGCCCGTTTCTTTAAATTATTTTTATGATGTTATATATTTTTATTTTAAAAAAACATAAATAATTTTGTACAAGAAAATTTCAAATAAAAAATTAATTTAAATATTTATTCTTAAAATTATATCTTAGATATTTCACTATTTTGCTATGTTTTTTTTTTGTTTTGGAAATTTCAGTTTTAAAAATTACTTTAATTTGAAGTAATTACAAATAGTTTTTCATAAAATTCCTTTTAAAAATACATTTATTTTAAAAATAATTGGGATTTTGACTATATTCTAATCTTCAATAATATATATTTATGTTATACGATATAAAAATTAGTCTTTCAATTTATAAAAAGCAAATTAATTTTTTTTATAAAAATCATTTTTAAAAATACAAAAAAAAATCATTTTTTTTAAAAGTTAAAACAAACGAACATAAATCTTCTTTCCTATTTTCTATCAATTTATATATGAGCATTTATGTTTCCATCCTATGGACTTCTTCCACACCATGTGGTTTTCCTATTATGCCCACCGTTTTCTGAGATATATCTCCGGACGCATCAAAATTCAATTGAATGTTAAAATATTCTGGAGATATATCTCCGGACGCACCTAAACATAAGTGAACGTTGCAATATTCCAGAGATATATCTCCATAACATTTTGCAGGTTGTTATTGCGTCAGACTCTTTTCCTCCCACACTTTTCATTTTCATTCACAAAACTCTTTCACTCTCTCATTCCCAAATTTCTCCAACTTCACCAAATTGTATTTCATCCATCCGAGGCTCAAGTAATCATTAATCATCATCCATTTCATCATTCAGCATCTTTCAAATCATAAATTTTGGGTAAGTTTTTGGAGTTTTCGGTAAATATTTGAGTTTTGTTGTAAACGAGTTAGAATCCATTGTTAGGTGTCGAAATGTTTAGAAATCATATGAAACATAGTTTAGAGTAGATGCATGTATTGTTTGTTGGCTCAAATGGACGACCATTTCCTCCCATAGAATAGGAGGAACTACGATCGCTTTGATTTCCCTATCCCGGGAATACGTAGGCATAAGATTGAAAAAGAATCTTAGCGAGCACACTAATCAAAAAACCCCAAAGTCCCCTACCTCCATCCAATCTGGCGCAGGATCCCAACAAATTCCCCATGAACAGTCCCGGTATTTCGTTCTGAACAAAATAAGCAGAGAGAGGCCCACGAACTAAAACTGCATCTGTAAACCAATAGTTTTGACTGTTTAACCTCAGTTTGCAAGTAGGGTTAGTTGGAGACATCTATTTCCCTTCCTTCATCAGCTTCAATAGGATAAAAAATGAATCGACCTGTAGTACCCCAGAGCGATAGTGCTTAAAAACCACGTCCAAAATCGCTCGCTACATGTACATATTGCTTTTCCACCATTCAAACTCAGTGGAGTCACCACTGAATACATGAGGTTTAGCAGAGTAATGATTTCTCTCAGAGCTACTGTAATCATAGTGAAATCCCCTTTCCGAGGAACTAGCATTAGTATCCTCAGTAGTCATATTTTTCTCATTGGATCTTTGATTGTACCACTGTTAAGTGTTACGTACAGACCTTGCACCGATGCCAACTGAAGGTGAGAAAAATACACAAGAAGGGGGGTTGAATTGTGTTTGCAAAATTCTTTCTACTTCTGAATTAGAGTTCAAAATATGATAATGAGTGCAGAGGAAAATGTAACAGAAGCAAATAAAACAGCAAAGAACACACAACAGTTATCCTGGTTCCTCTCCAACTGAGAGTACTCCAGTACCCTTTTCACATAAGAGATTTCCACTATAATCAAACTAATTACAACTGCTTATACTCACCAGTATAAGACTTTCTCTGCTCAGACCTACAGCCTAAGACTTCCTTGCTTAATCAACACTTGATCAAGACTTTTCTACTTAGATCCTCATATTCTAAGACTTTCCTTGCTTAAACCCTCCTGGTTCAAGAATTCACTGCTTAAACACTCTGCCTAAGACTTCTCTGCTCAAACGCACCGTCTAAGACTCCTTTGCTCAGATTCACAATCCAAGACTTCACTGCTAAAGCCTAAGCCAAGAGACTTTTATCTAAACCGACTGTTTAGAGAAGGAATAACTTACAACAACAATCGATTAACAATCAGAGGTGTTCAAATATAATAATAAACTTTTACACAAAGAATTCTTAAGCTATACAAAAATAAGAACTCTTCAATAGATTAGCATCTCTTGAGCTGATATGAATGTAGTGCGAGTATATCTCAGTTGTAGTTTCAGCATTATTTCTTGAGTTGATCTTCCAATCTTCTGCACCTTTTATAGCTGAAGAAATATAGTCATTGAAGTATCCTCAACGGCTATAATAAGATCAAATCTTCTAGTACATCTTCTTTTCCAATAAAGTAGGTGTTGGAACTCGTAGTCAAGTAATTATCCATAGAACAAGGCCTTTGTCCGAAGAACATTCCTATGAAACAAGTACATCAAAATCTTTTGAAGATATTGTCAACATATCTCGAGTCCCATCTTAGCAGAGCTTGAGTTGACACTACTCAGTTTCAGAGGCAGCCACAACACGCTTCTGATTCTGAAATGTACTATTAGTAACTTTCATATCAGACTCTCTCACGAGTGTATAATCAAAATCGAACCAAAGCTACTTCTGTGTCAGAACTAGTTATATCAAATAAATACAATTATGCACACACGAACCAGCTAGTTAGAAATCTAATTGTTTTTCAAATACTTTGTTATCATCAAAACTTTAGAGGATACATGGTATGTACCAAATTTGTCTCAACAGATGATTCTGATGAGAACCTTCTCATTGTTTTGATGACGACAACACCAATGATTTTTAAAGTCAGTGGTAATAGACATCCAACTCTATGATAAGGGTGATCAAACTTAAATACATCTCAAGCCTCATCAAGTATGTGACTCAATAATCCATTGAAGTACCTATATGATTGATGCATCTGGAAAAGGATCTTGAAAGCCTCTGAATTGTGAAACAGAGGAAGTGTGAAAGATCGTCTGGTTGTGTCTGTATGAGTTACCATAGTTTTAAGAAAGTAGAAGAGTAACCTCTAAATAAACTAAGGTAACACACACACACACGCACACACACACACACACACACGCATACACACACATATATACACGTACACTCTTTCTCTCTCTCTCACACACACACATACACACACACACACACACACACAAACACACGCACGCGTGCACGTGCTCGCTCACACATACACATACACTTGATAGCTCTTTTTAAACCCTTTTATAACTATAAAAACTCTTTAAATTGTTTTCAAGGCTAATCCAGTTGATCAGGAAACTGTTAGCTTTATTTTGAAGCATTTTTTGAACAACCCGATCGAATGGGACCTTAGGCCGAATTGATTGGTAACGACTCCATATCCAAAATTTCCAAAATGGGCAAGAATAATTGATTATTTTACTCATCTAATCGATTGGGACAAAGAGACAATCTATCGGGCCCTTAAAAATGCCATGGATCGTTTCATTTTGTTTTTGTTTTCTCATCTCTTATATAAATGAGGCATCTCTCCTCCTCATTTCGCATAAAATCCCCGAAGTTATCTATTTATTTGGAATTTATCTCCTTCCTCTCACTCTCTCTCTAAAAAAATATTCTTCTTACGCTTAAGTTGTCTTGGCAATATTCTTGAGAAATCGAGTTTGGTTCTTTAGATTAACCAATCTCAATATATTTGTTTCATTCTAGAACTTAGCTAAGAAAAAGTTCGGCTTGGTTATTGAGATTAGCCTAGAAAATCTCTAATTGGTTCGTTAGCTCATCCTGGGTAAAAGCTTTCTTTTTGGTTAGGGATAAGCCATTCTAAAATCTCTAGGTTTGATTGTATTAAAGGTTTGTGAGCATAACCTGTAAAATCTAAAGTTCATAGTCAAAATATCAAGATCTCTTAATTTCTGCAAGTTATTTTACCATTTTTCTTTCTGTTGTTTATTTAACTTTGATCTTAAATAACACTAACACAATTCATTTCTTAAGTAACAAAAACCTAAAATTAATCATGAATTTTGAATACCATAATTCACCCTCCCTCTTGTGCTTAAAGTCACTTGTCCAACACCATATCATGCGGAAATGCAAAAGAGCTAGGGATAAGAGAAATGTACACTAGATTTATAGTGGTCCAGCTCATTCGTCCTCGCTAGAGCTTAATCCAATCTTAAATGGTTTCACCGTTGAAAATTGTAGGGTTTTCCACTATTTGAATACTTAATATAAAATTATCTTTGGTACAGCGGATAATCAACAATTTGAATACTACAAGCCAATTAGTTTAGTCAATACATATCTAAACTGACTTTCCCTTCTGTTGATGCAAAATACTTAATGTTGGTTTTCGTGTAAATCTGTATTCTTAATCCTTAATTTTTATGTTCATGAGTATAGATGTTGAATTGATAAAATATGTTGATGCCTTATTATAAGGCGAGAGTATAAATGTTGAATTGATAAAATATGTTGATGCCTTATGAAAATGTGAGAGTATAAATGTTGAATCTATGATGTTTGGTTTATATTATTCATGGTTGATGTTTATCTGTGTGTAATGGGGTGGTTGGTACTCAAATAGGAGAAATAAGAGAGTTTTAGATCTATTCAATATAGATAAAAATGCAAAAAATCACTGGTAGACATATAAGGGGATTTACTTCTTGTTTCATGCGTAACTTGAGTTTCGTAAGTCAGTTTGAGGTGCGGTCAAGTGTGTTAGAAAGATAACACAATAACATTTCTTTTGAAGCGGGGAAATTGGGCCTAAGAGTGCTACACCAATAGCAATTATTTGGTTTTTATACCAGAAGTGTAGTCAAATTTCAGTCCTGCGTGCGTTGTCTTGCTTCACGCATAATTTGATTTTTGTAAGTCCTTTAAGAGTAAATTTTATATCATAATAAAATATATAAAATTCATAAATATTAGAATTTATAAGTATCTCATTTCCTTAAGTTCTGTAGGAGAAATATTAGTTACAAGTCTAACAAATCATTATGTCTAGTGTTGGTACCAATTTCTATTGTTTGATTACACTGTACCAATTGGGACATTAAGTCCAAAAATAAAAATTATATTATGATAATAGAAATTCTAATCTTTCAAAAACATATTCATTTACTTGATGTTCGACACCGTCTGATATTTTAAAGAAATTTTTGAATCTGAGGTATGACTAGTAGTAAACATTTTGTCCGGTGTCCGCACCAATTCCTATTGTTTGATTAAACTATACTGATTGAGATCTTCAGTATTAAAATAAAATTTACAGTATTAAAATATACACTATAAGGTTTTTGTAACATATTCATTTGCTTGATTCCGACTCTGTTTGATATTTTAAATAATTATTCGAATATGATGTATGATTAGAAGGAAACATGATTTTTGGGTGGTTTTGATAAAATGCTATGGAATTAAGTTGTTAATGTTTTAGGAAAAAATACCAATATTTTGATGATATATATTTGTGTTAATTAAGAACTAGATATGTTTAGATTTGAGTTTGAGAATTAAATGAGCTGAGCTTTGAGTTATTTAATATGGTTAGAGCTGAGTTGGATATGTTTAGAGTTGTATTGAATTAAATGAGTTGAATTTTGTGTTATTTATTATGTTTAGAGTCGAGTTTGATATATTTAGAGTTGTGTTGAATTAAATGAGTTGAGTCTTTAAGTCATATGATATGTTCAGGGTTGAGTTGAAGAGTAAACGAGTTAAAGTTAGAGTACGTATTATGACTCTTAATTTTGAATAAAAAGTGGTAGAGTTATTTGTGAACTCTGCTGAGTTATGAGCAAACCTTGTTGAATGTTGATGGTTGTACGATGTTGTTTTTACCCTATTGATGAGCATTATTGAGAATTATATATTTAACCGCTATGTTGAGTTATAATGAAATTGTTTAGTTATGTTGAGATATGTGGTTCAGAGAGGAATCGTTGTTGTGGTCTTATATTGGCGATGTTTATGTTGGGATGTTTGGTTCAGAGAGGAACCATTGTTGTGGCCTTGTATTGGTGATGTTTTATGTTCAGAGAGGAACCCGAGACGTATGGGAGTTATAGGTTGAGACGGGTATTAAATTTGTATTGTTTGTCGCATTCATGCATCATGTATATCAGAGATAAGTGTATAGACTTCGGTCTAGTGAAGAGTCCCAGGTTTAGAGAATGAACCTGTGACGAGTGTAAGTACTATGACTTTGGGATTTGCACCAATTTTGTTAAAGCAAGTATCACAGCAAGATGTTGAGCCAGATGTCTTGACATGTTGGTCATATTTCACTGATGGTCAGCACGATGTCGTGACATGATGTTGTGACATGTTATACCAGAAGTTTAGGGTTTTGCGTTTTGGAAGATTTGGTTTTATTAGTGAAGATTCTTTGAAGATTTGATTCCAATATATTACAGTCCAAGAAGGGTATTTTAGGATCTATTGTTCTGCTCCAGATGTGCATTTGTTTCATAAAAAATGACTTTGAGACATTTAAGGAAACATGCGATTTAATGATATTTGATTTGATTTGTTCCTGTAGAAGATTTGATGTGGAGCTAATCTTTAGGAAATAATATATAGTTGGATTGCATTTAATAATATAGTATTATTCAAAATATTATGGATGTGCTATTTAATTTAACCCTATTTGCTCATCAGGTCTAGATTTTTAGAAGGCTATTTAAGGGCGTTTCCAAATCTAAAATAATCAACTAAGTCGTGTGTGTGAAAGGAGGTTTTAGGGTTTAGTTTGTTCTTTGTTATTTGAGATCCACTCTTATATCACGTTGATATTAGAGTTAGACTATGTTATTTTTGAGCCATTCATGTACCTCTT
This sequence comes from Lathyrus tuberosus, assembly GCA_022829125.1. Taxonomy (NCBI): domain Eukaryota; kingdom Viridiplantae; phylum Streptophyta; class Magnoliopsida; order Fabales; family Fabaceae; genus Lathyrus; species Lathyrus tuberosus. Next base: position 4,583,176 of record JALAZF010000397.1, read on the forward strand.
AGGTGCTTGAATTGGACTGTGTTTGAGTTGTATTCACTCATAAGCTTTTAAGCAATAATGGATTTTATGACATTGGAAGTGTGTCTTCTATTGTTCATTGTTATTGAGTTTTATCACTATTGTGTGATTGAGGTAAGTGAGAGGGGTCTCATATCTAGGAGTTCCTAAGTAGAAATAGCACGGGTAGTGATTAGGTGAGAAGTAGTAAACCAGAGGTTGTTTGCTAAGGCTTCAAACTAATACTATTATAGTGGATTTCCTTCTTGACTTGGATGCCCCTAGATGTAGGTGAGGTTGCACCGAACTAGGTTAACAATTGATTGTGTTATTTACATTCAAGCATTTAATTTAACTGCATAATTATTGGTGTTGTCATACTGTCCTGATCCCAGTGTCGTGGCATCTTACTCGACATCTGGTATCTGTGTACCAGAATTTCAATTGGTATCAGAGCAAGCATCATATTTTATTTAGGGTGAGCTCCATGGAATTTTTGTTCTAGTACTATGGAAAAGGAATGAGGAGGAAATGTTAACAGACCCCCAGTCTTAGATGGCACCAACTATGACTATTGGAAGGCTCACATGGTGGATTTCCTAAAATCTATGGATAACAAAACTTGGAAAGCTATCATCAAGGGTTGGGAACATCCTGTTGTTAAGGACAAATATGGGAAGAATACTTTGAATCCAGAAAAAGATTGGACTAAGGAAGAAGATGAAACTGCTCTTGGAAACTCCAAAGCTTTAAATGTCCTATTTAATGGAGTTGACAAAAACATGTTTAGGTTTATAAACACTTGTACTATGACCAAAGATGCTTGGTAAATTCTTAAGACCACTCCTGAAGGCACGTCTATGGTGAAGATGTCTAGACTTCAGCTGCTTACTACCAGATTTGAAAATCTAAAGATGAAGGATGATGAGAGTATTCATGACTTTCACATGAATGTTCTTGAAATATCTAATGCTTTTAGTGGTATGGGAGAAAAGCTGAGTAAAGAAAAGATGGTTAGAAAAATTCTCAGTTCTCTACCTAAGAGATTTGACATGAAGATAACAACCATTGAAGAAGCTCAAAACATCAGTAGCTTGAACGTAGATGAGCTTGTTGGGTCACTTCAAACTTTTGAATTGGCTATCAATGAAAGATCTGAAAAGAAGAACAAGAGCATAACTTTTATCTCTAACTCTAATGATCGAGAGGTTCAATGTGACATGGATACTGATGAAGGAATTTCTAATGCTATTGTGCTTCTTTGGAGGCAATTCAATAAGGTGTTGAAGAGTATGGATAGGAAGTCAAAACCAGATGTCAAGAACATGTCATTCGAAGAAAAACCCATGTCACAAAGTTTGTTCCTGCTGAAGTAAAGGGTGAGCTCATAATGTCTGACCAAATGTTACAACATCCTGCCAAACTTCAGAAAACTCAGACCAGAGGCAAGTTCCAGCCTTGGAAATGTCATTATTTTGGTAAATATAGTCAAATAAAGCCCTTCTATTACAGACTATATGGTTAACCAAAGCATCCAACATAACCTAAGACTAATCATGTGATGACTAAAACTAGAAATGAGTGGAAACCTAAGTTTGTTAATTCTAGTCTTATAGCTCATATTTCCTTTAGGGCTTCATCTAGAGGAGACTGATATTTTGACAATGGATGTTCTAGACATATGACTGGAGTAAAGAAGTTTCTGGTGGACATTAAGTCGCACTCTACTAGTTATGTCACTTTTGGTGATGGAGCTAAAGGAAAATTAAGCGAGTAGGAAATTTAAGGTGTACTGGACTTCCTAGACTAGATGGCGTTCTACTTGTGAAAGGGTTGACTACTAATTTGACCAGTATCAGTCAGTTATGTGATCAAGGTTTAAATGTAAAATTCACCAAGTCTGAATATTTGGTTTCAAATGAGAAGAATGATGTTCTGGTGAAGGGAGTTAGGACTAAAGATAATTGTTATTTGTGGGTACCTCAAGAAACTATTTATTCTTCCACATGTTTAATCTGCAAGGAAGGTGAAGTAAAGTTATGGCACCAGAAGCTTGGAAATCTGAATCTCAAAGGTATGAAGAAGATTATGTCTAAAGAAGCTATTAGAGGTCTACCTAAGTTCAAAATTAAAGAAGGCAAAATATGTAGTAAGTATAAAATTGAGAAGCAAATCAGGATGTCACACCCAAAGTCACAACATTAGGTTGCGGCCATAGTTTTAGAACTTCGTCATATGGACTTCATAAGGAAGATGCAAGTTGAAAGACTTGGTGGAAAGAGGTATGCCTTTGTGGGTGTTTTTGATACTTCTGGTTTGAATGTTGTTGTTTCAAATGTTGTTACCTCTGAAACTGTGAGTCTAGATAACCCTAAAGCGGAAGAAACTCTAATTCCATCTAGTTTGAATGTTGATGTTAATGACATTATTGATACAAGTTTTCATATGTCTCTCTCTAAGATCTTGGTTACTAACCCTGAGTTTGATGTTATTTCAGATGTCGCAACATCCTTGACCTGATCATCCTATTTAAACCACACAAGAAAACTTTCAGAGTGAGTCTCCTGAAAAATCTCATGAGAATGTGGCTGAAGATGATTCTGTTGGTGGTAAAAGAGATGATTCTAATAATAATAGTATGTCTGCTGAAGATAAAGAAGAGAGTGCTGGTGTGAAGAAGGATTAGTCTATTGACATTGTAAATATAGATGGTCTATATTTTGATGATGAGCCTATAGGAAAGAAATTGGCTCCTGGTATTGTTAAAAGATTGAGGAACAAAAAAGGGAAGGTTGTTGTGTCTATAAGCAAGCCTTATAAAGCATCCAAGAAAAGTACTAAGGTTGGACCTGACAAAGGATAGAGTAAAAGTGTGGCTCCTGCTACCAAGAAAAAGTCATTGACAAGAAATGAAATGCCCTAAAGTGACTATGAGTATGTGATGCATCCGCAAGTGTAGGGATTTATCGAAGTAATATAAAAGATTGTCGAACCCACAGAGACCAATGTCAACCTACCGTTATCTATTGTTGCTTTGTAAAGCTAAGGCTATGATTAAAATGGTACTAACGGAAATATAAACGCTAATTACTAAAAGTTTGAAAATAATACTAAAATGAGCCCGAAATATGAATTCCGCGCACCTAAAGGATTTGTAGAAAACGGGTGCTAATTACGACTATATTACAATTTCGTAGAATATACCGACTTAAAGGCTCCGCCTCATGCTCTCGCTGTCTTAACAAAACCCATACTTCCTAATACCACGATTTTGCTCTCGCTCGGTAACTAAGAAATACACTTTGAAAGCCAATAATATCCTAAACAATATCTAAAGCACTCTCGCTGTATTTAGATATGATGCCCAATTCCCACTATCTGGTTCACTCCTCACGCTCTCGTGGATCTCGGCTTAAACCTTAATTTGCTTCTCACTCTCGTGACAAAACAATGTTAAATAACCTCTCACTCTCGTGACAAAGCTACTTATATTAAACTTGGAAATTAAAACTGTTAGTCCTTGTGATTGGCTGAAATTTTGGTAAAACAATGTTAATGTCTTGGTTGATGTTGCAACATGAGTCTCTGAACATTATTTGTTAGGTTAACATTCTGGTTTGTGAAAATTATTGAAGAGTTAAAGTGCTAAAGAGTGATGTCACATGCGATGTCTCGACATCACTATACCAAAACATTAAAACATCAGGTTGTGATGTTTTTAGGGCTGCGCGTGTTAATGAGATATGCTACTAAAGAGAATCAGAGTTTGCAGGCGAATATCATGGGGTAGATATATTCTGTTACAATCAGTTATGAAGAAGATTAGTTTGTTGCTAATTTAATGCAAAAAGATATGAAGAATAATTAGAGTTAATTATGAAGAGCTGATTGAAGATTTAATTGAAGATCTATTTTATAGCAGAATCTTTTGGAGATTTGTAGCAGAAGATTTGTTGTGATTTGAAGGCCCATATCCAGTGGGAAAAAGTTATAAATAGAATGCTTGTAATCTAGAATTGGTACGGGTCCAAGATGTAGATCATTAGGGCTTTGTCTAAGTGAACCACTCGGGTTGTGAGATGGTCACTGTGTTCTTACTCAGAAACCTGTAGGTAATGAGTTTTGTATTGTTCTTGGAGGAAGCTTTGAAGCAACTCCAAGGTGTGTCATGGAAGTGTGCCTTCTACTTTTCTGTGTTCGAAAAGTTGTTGGTAATCAAGCTGTCGATGCAGTGGCGGATTTGTTGACTGCTAGACATCATTGCGATGATTGGGAGTGAGATGGAGTCTCATATCTAGGGAGGAATTAGATAGAAGGGTCATTGGGTAGTGATTAGATTAGGTAGATTGTCAACTGGTTTGTTGAGTCTGTAATTTGATACTACTAATAGTGGACTTCCTTCCTGGCTTGGTATGCCCCCAGATGTAGGTTGTTGAACCGAACTGGGTGAACAATCCTTGTGTTGAGTTACTGTTACTATTATTGCCTTGTTCATACAGCAGATTGCGATGTTGTGACATTGCAAGAGACATCACACATCTGTACCAGAATTTCAATTGGTATCAGAGCTGGCATCCTGTCTGTTTCTGGATGAGATCTAGGGAAGATACTTTCTGGTTCATGAGCAAGGAAGGTAGTTTTGATGAGTTATGGACTTGGTCACTTCATATAGTTCATATAGTTGTATGATCCCTTAGGATGGACTTTTCATGATAAAGTATTGTTAGCACGGGATGTGCAAAGTTTTTTGAGTAGTGCCTGAAGGTTGTTGAGGAGTTGTTGTATGTTCCGCTGCATGGTATCTGATGTAACCCTGGTTGGTTCCTGTATCTCTGGTGGTGAGATTCTAGGAAGGTATTCTCTTGGAAAGACATTAGGGGTTGGTCTCCTCAGCAGGATATTCTTGATGTTGTAGTTGATGCAAGACAACTTCAACCATTTTGTTAGAGATACCAAAGTCACTTGAGGATTATCTCATATCTTTGGGGAAAGAAGTGACAAAAAGGTGAATGAATCTTTTTGAAGACTGTATGACATGGAAGGCTCTGTTTCAAATCAGACATTGAAGACCAATCTGTTCAGAACATTGATTCCTTCTTATCAATTTTCGTGATGATGAAAGAAGAGGGTGGAACCAAAGCAAAAGACTATCACTGTTAAACCTTTCATGCGGGAGTGAAAATCTTGATAAGTTATCTCTTAAGCTTAGTAGTGGTGACCTAATTAGGAGGATCTTTCTGGTTATGATATATCCGAAGATACATGAACTGGAGGAAGTAGTCTCCAAAGCCATTGCAGTTGTTTAATGTGATATAGACTGACGTCGGAACTGATGTTGAAACATCATTTCAGTTCTTTGCTTTCTCAGCCAAAGAAAGAGTTAGACGTGCTCATGGTGAAGTATCAGGTCAAGCCACTTACCTAATCTGGAGTGCTCAGTAGTGTGGATTAGCAAAAGAGGGATCAACTAGCACCTCAAGTCTGCAGGAAAAGGATGTCAGACTAGATCAAATGTTGTATCTTGTGATAAATAGCTTGACAATAGTTGAGTATTTGTCTGCCTTTGATTATGTTGTGCATTCAACTAATGACAATATACATTGACGGGAGACTATGTATATGTCTGAGGTAAAAGTGCAGGACTGCAGTAGTGTTGAGAATTTACTTTTCTCTATGTGGTTATTTTGGAAGTGTTAAGCACTTGGGTGTTGAATCAACTGGTGGGGTTGATTGGTGACTGTGGAGTATCATCCAAATTGCCTGGAATGAGTTTGGATTATAAGAGGCAGATTGATTGTGGAATGTTGATGACATCCAACATCTCAAAGTCAGACAAGTTGCTGGTTTTAAGGCTGAAAGATATGAAGATATCCCATCTTGATGGTTACAGCTTGGATCAGTCTTTTCTGACCTAAGTGGTAAGGAGCATGGTGGTTGCTCTGGTTGTGAAAGTCGAGGATAAGTGGCAATTATCTCTGGCTTTCTACTGACGGCTCTACTGAGGGAAGTGACTTTCTTTAGTATTGCTATGGGGTAGTCTTGGACTACTTATTTTCTGAAGATTCAGATGTGGTAGGTTTGAAGTCTTTGGAGTTTCTAAGCAGGATGGAGGTTGTCTACTCAAACTTGATTGATGAATCAAGTCTATGAGAGCATGGAAATATGTTTCTACAAAGGGAGGAGGTTCTTCTGAGTGGCAGAAGGTAGAGCTGAATTCAACAGTTGGATGTTCTGACATCTAACTTAACATCAGGAGTCTCAGCTGGTGTTGTGGCACATCAGCTAATGATAGGGTGATCTACAGGAATGAACAATAGGATGCTTCAAAAAGATCGTTCTCATGGCAGTTTGCGGGAGCTGCAGGAAGGAGAAGATGTTACATGACCATGGCTTAGGGAGTCTAAGTGTGGTTGATTTTGAGCAAGTGGAACATGTGACTTAAAGATCAAGTTTCCTTGGTGGATCAAGATATCTTTGTGAGAGTTCTGACAAACGTGAAAAAGGTCAAAATGTGGCATTTGGTCAGAGTGTGGCAGCTGGACTGTCTTGGAACAAGTTCCTCTTGGGCAGAAGGGTGATGAGTTAAAGACTCAAGGAGAAGGTGGATGAGAGTTTAATTCTCTAGTCCTTTGGATTACTATGCAACAGTAAGTCCAGTTGATGGAGCATATCAAGAATCATGGTGATGATGTGGGGCAGATGTTCAAACTTGTGGATATCCTTGGTGAAGTATAATTATGCCCTGGTTCAGGAGCTTGGTGCCTACATTATGCCTAAGGAGCGTCTACATAATCATACGGGAGAATGATGAAGTAGAAAGTCTGCCTTGGATGAAGAATGTAGAGAAGACTGAAGTAGATCAGGTATTGATTGTCTGAAGATGAGAGTATGATAGGGAATGACTACCTTTGGAGAAAGGGACAATGGTACCAAAATGCATGTCCTCAGCAAGTGTGCTCAAATGCATTAGTTAACCATGACTGAGTGAGTACTTGTCTATGGATTTTGCTGCAAAGGTACATACATTGTGAAGATTGCATGCTGACCAAGATTGTGAAGATTGGTTGAATCCTATGAGGGTATAATGTCAGATAACATGTTATGACATTAGGCTGTTGGATGACATGTTGGTGTGGACATGAATAATTCTAGCCATGTGAAGCGAATTGTTTGAATCTTATGCACACATGCTTCTGAGGAGGAGTCTGGAGGGCAGCTTTGTCTGTGTCTGGGAGAATGTGTTTTTCTCTGCAATTTCTCAGTAAAGTTTTTTTGGGAGATGTTACACTTGTCTAGGTGTGTGGTTTTAATTCAAAGTAAGAGGGCTTGACTTATAAGTGTAGTGAAAGGTAGTGTATTTGTGCCTCAGAACTTGTGGATGTTTGTGACTGGATGAATGAAGACTATGTCTGGTTTTTCTAAATGTTATGATCAAGAAGTCCATTCCTAAGAGAAGTTGATCAGCTTGGCAAGATGTGAGTTTTGGAGCATGAGAAGATAACCAATCAAGAGGGAATCATGTGAGTTTGGATTAAGCATTAAGTGGATGCGTTCAGCAGGTGAGTTGAACAAAGGGTGCGCTCTTGAAGACATGAAGATGAATCTTATGTTTTCCATTCATTTAAGGTGTTCTTCTTGCAAAGGAGCACTAGTTATCTTAGATATGGGGAGTTGATCTTTTGTTGAAGAAGTTATTCTTCTCTGCTGTTTTGAAGGAATCTAGAAGGGATTATGAGTTGTGCTGATTAATAGGTGTCGTGCTTGTGTTTTGGAATCTTTCAAAGAGTCTTGGGTTGATAATATTGTGAGCCAGCAGACAATGTCTGATGCGATGTCAGAACATGATACAGGACTTGTTTTTTTCTTGAGCCAAACAAGGAATTATTCTGGACGGTGGTGTAAGGATAAGGTGAAACACGTGTCTTCGACTGTGCATGGAACTGTTTTGACACAATTTATGGTAAAGATCAGTTAGTAAACAATAAAAGTGGTCAAGACTGTTTTGGATGGTAGGCAGTGAATTTGGAAGGAGTTTTTAGTACCTAAAATAGCGTTTCTGTGACCAAGAACCTAGACATATTCAAAGCTCGTTAATTCCTAAGTAACTGTTCAGCTATTTATAGGGGTTATTCTGTTCTCCTTCAACCAGTGAGTTTTCTTGTTTCATAAGTCTTATGGCGTTTGTTCGTTTTTGGGTGAGCACTACTTGGGTCTGGTTCTGTGAGGGTTTCCTTTGCCAATTTGTGGCTAAAAAGGGGGAGAAAGGAAAGAGTTTTGCTAAATGGTTTGCACAGATGTTTTGTCCAGAGTCTGCAGTTGGTGATGTGGTTCAGAGATGTCAAAGAGGATGTCCTAACCTTAGGTTGGTGTTGAGTCTTTGTGACTTGTGTCCTGAGTTATGAACACAGTTGTGACTTATGTTCTGAGTTACCTGGGTCTGCAGAATGGCACTTCTTAAGTTTCATCTTATGCTACAGATTAAACCCAGTGTCTGATCAATGAAGGTGTGCAAAATTATCTTATGCCACCATTGGTCTTTTATGTTTAGACAAACATTTCTTTTCTGGAGGAGTCTTCTATAGTTGTTCTGGGTCTGTCCTGGAAGGAAAAAGAAATGTGTTGTGTTGAGGGGGAGTGTCAGATATCTTCTTCCTCATGTGCACCAAATGACTTCAGGACTGTCTCTTCTCAGGTCCTAATGGGCTGAAGTTGATGTGCTGTGGTGATGTCTTAACATCATTCAAAATCAGCCAAGAAGATGACTCTCCATGGATGCTGTACACAGTAGCTACTGATGCAATAGGACATGACGTCTAACAGTAGTATAGGGTTGTAATTGCTGATGTAACTTGAGCTGTAATGTTTATATATGTGTTTTAGCCAAAATTAGCCAAAGGGGGAGATTGTTAGTCCTTGTGATTGGCTGAAATTTTGGTAAAACAATGTTAATGTCTTGGTTGATGTTGCAACATGAGTCTCTGAACATTATTTATTAGGTTAACATTCTGGTTTGTGAAAATTGTTGAAGAGTTAAAGTGCTAAAGAGTGATGTCACATGCGATGTCTCGACATCACTATACCAGAACATTAAAACATCAGGTTGTGATGTTTTTAGGGCTACGCGTGTTAATGAGATATGCTACTAAAGAGAATCAGAGTCTGCAGGCAAATATCATGGGATAGATATATTCTGTTACAATCAGTTATGAAGAAGATTAGTTTGTTGCTAATTTAATGCAAAAAGATATGAAGAATAATTAGAGTTAATTATGAAGAGCTGATTGAAGATTTAATTGAAGATCTATTTTATAGCAGAATCTTTTGGAGATTTGTAGCAGAAGATTTGCTGTGATTTGAAGGCCCATATCCAGTGGGAAAAAGTTATAAATAGAATGCTTGTAATCTAGAATTGGTACGGGTCCAAGATGTAGATCATTAGGGCTTTGTCTAAGTGAACCACTCGGGTTGTGAGATGGTCACTGTGTTCTTACTCAGAAACCTGTAGGTAATGAGTTTTGTATTGTGCCCCAGAGGTCCTATATATAGAGAAAATATGCCTCTGTAACTGCTCTAATCGTGCAAGAATTTGGAGGGAAAGGAAGTTACAAAAACTGCTTCAAAACTGCTGTTGTTGAGAAAAACTGCTGTCTGCGACATAATGGCGAACGCCGTGGGTTGACGGCGAACGCCATTGCCTGGTCCATGGCGAATGCCATGGGTTAACGGTGAATGCCATTTGCCCACGGCGAACACCATTTGCCCACGGCGAACACCGTATCAGTAAAACTGTAGAATTTACACTTTTTCTTCATTTTCTTGCACTTTTCCCGGTTTTCTCGCACGAATGCTCTTATTCGACAAATACCTGAAACAAAAACATAACACAACATAATAATACGAAAACATAGTAAAACGAAATTAAATTGCATGCGAATCGAGTAGAAATAAATGATTATATTTCACATTATCAACACCCCCACACTTAAACCATTGCTTGTCCTTAAGCAATCAACCAACACGGTAAAAAGAAATTAAGCACGGTTCAAAACATAGGCACAATGAGACCCTAATCATACGTGGTTGCTAGGCTAATGTTTGATCGATAGGTACTAAATAGTGAAAACAAGGATATCGTAACGACGCATTTCCACATTTGCGGACAAAGACTCTCTTCCTATGCAATACCAATTCAAATCATGACATTATAACTCGACCTACATCCTTCATCCTATTTCACCTCTTTTTCATTCTCGCGCAATCACATTAAGTCCGTTATCCTTTGTACTTACATGGTAAGCGAACCTGTTTCTGTTATATGATCTCGACATTCAATTTTTTTTTCTTTTTAGCACATTATGTTTTCTCTTGCTTACGAATTTCAAGAGTCCGAACCTTTAGGCTAAATGGTCGGGTGAGGACCACCTAACTTAGCGGGAACATGTCTTTCATTCGTTTTTTCTATAAAAATCACATTATTCAAAATTTTGAGATCAACGCATATTTGCATCGGTTCGTTACTTAGTTTGTACACAAGGATGGTGCTAACTGCTAGTACAAACTAATCAAGAGGCTACTTCTAAGAAACTAGGCATAAGGTCTTGGCATAATATCTATTTAAATCAATATCACATACTTAGGAAATCTAGGGTGTAGGAACAATACCGATATTTACAAAACTTTCCCAAGTCTATCTAACACAACCTAAACAACCTATATATTTTCAGAGTGTCGTGCCATAAATCGAAGCAAAAATAGTTAGAGGTTAAATTTTTTTAAAAATTTCAGGGAAATTGAATAACAAGTGAAAACCACGCATAAAGACTCGACAACACATTGTCATTCCCGAGGATTTGCATCCACGGTACAAACGCGAAAGTGGCACGGAAACAGAGTCGCCAGCAATGTGTATTTATCCCAAGAGAGGGAAAGGAAACACTGCATAAACCTGAGGGAAAGGAAAAGAGCATGATCTCGTGACCAAGAGAAACGAGTAAGGGAGTCGGTTACGCGAAGGGAAGGTGTTAGACCCCACGCGTCCATCGTACTCGACGGGATCCACGCTTGTTGTCTCGATCAAAGGGTGTCGTCATCTGGAGCTCCACTGCTACTGGACACGAGAAGGAACAGGTACGAGAAAGAACGAAGAAATAAGGAAGAAAAGAAAAAGAAGAGACTCGATAGGACATCGCTCGTCCTATGCCTACGTATTCCCTCGTGCAATGGGAAAGTCAGAGTCAACGTAGTTCGGACACGAACTAAGGGGGGAGGTTGCTCGCCAAGACATCGCCGTCTTGTGCCTACGTATCCTCAATCGGACTAGAGAGAGGAAATCAGAGCAGTCGTAGTTCGACCTAACAAGGTCGGTTAGTGTTTTTTATGAGCGACGTTAGATTCGCGTCCGACAGTTAGGGTCGATGCCTGTTTGCGACGAGACGGAAGTAACGCGCCCTTTTCTGAAAATGATCTGAACCGAACGATCCCGAAGGATGAAAAAGTTTTGAGTTTGTTTTTGTGTTTTTTAGAAGGAAGTGGATTGAAGTTAGTTCATAACTTGCATTACACCGAAGTCTATGATATAGGAACGAATGCTTAGTAAATAGTTCCAAAATGGAACGTCCACTAAACACTCTAGAAAAATGAGAGGAACCCCCTCATTCCTCATTTCCCACATGCGAGGCTCATGCGCAATATACGTTAGCTTTATTAAGTGTTTTAGAAGTGTTAAGAGATGAGAAGAGAGGACTCAAGGAAAAAAGAGAAATTCTAAGGGAAACTAAAATTGCTCCTAATGTTGTCATGCAAGGTGGCCCTATAGTTGAGTTTGAAAGGGAAACTTCTACCTAAGTTAGCATGCAAAGGGAAGCCTAATGCTAATCCTACTCCAAGCTTAATCAAAAATTAAGTTGGACTAGGTAGCTCTAAGAGAGTGAATCCAAGACTTAAACAAGTCTTGAGACTCAAGGGAAGAGAAAGAGTGAAAGAGAAGAAGAAGGTGAAAAGAAAAGAACAAAAACAGCAGCTACCACAATGCACCTGCACCAACACAGCAATAAAAGGCAACACACAAACCAGACAGCTTTCAACAGCACACATTCAACACAAAAAGGAGGTGTAAAAGCCAAACAGCAGCACATATAACAGCACATATGCACATAAACAGCAGTAGAAACAGGGCAACATGTGATACATTAATGATTCACTCATGGAAAAGCAAACATGCATCAAGCATTACATTTCACAATTAATCATGATCACAATCACGTCATACACCATGGTACACAATACTTGAATTCATCATGAAAGAATGCACATCATTTGATAATGGACAAATTAATTCGAATATGCATTTCATGGAATCAAAAGCAAACTAGCATGCACAACACAATTCCAGCAACATAAGCAATAATCCATAATCAACATGCTCAAGAAGTGTACGTAACGCGTTTATCGCACCAAGAACGCAACATCGCAAACATAAACATTTATCGAATGAAAACCAAAAGTCGCGTGTCAAAAAATTGTGTTCATACAATGGTGTGAGGTGAAACAACTCAAGAATGATCCACAAATCATCAACATATTAATCCATGAGGTTTAGAAATGAAACGAGATCGAAACATACTAAAAAATGCACAAAAAACACACTCTGCAGCAGTGTTAATCGATTAACCAATTGCAGTGCAATTAGGTTAATCGATTAACAGTCCCAAAACAGCACAATTTACACTGGTTAATCTATTAACCTAATTGCACTACAATTGGTTAATCGATTAACCCTGTACCAGCAACAGAAAATCAGTTTGGAAAATTACTTTTAACAGCAAAATCACTTATGCAATCACTCCAAATGATCATGCAATCAATTAATCATGAAATTCACATCAAATATCAGTAATCAAACATCAATTAAATCAACAATCATCAACATCAAGAATCAAATTCAAGCAAAATGGATCCAAATAAAAAATCACCAAAGATCTACATTGAATAAGTTGCAAATAAGCTAAATCAAGTATAGATCTAAGGAAAACCAACCTACAAAGCTGAGATTTGCTTTGGTGATTGTTGAAAATGAAAATTAATGAATCAAGGCAAGAAATCCAGAGATCTATGAAGCTTTATCACGAATACTTGAAGATCCAAGCAAGAACACTTCAAATAAGCAAAAGCTCCTCCAAAAGTGATTCCAATAGCTTAATCCAAGATCCAAACCAGTAGCTACTGCAGAATTGAACCAAGAATGAGGATGTGATGGAGGTTTAGCTCAAGAATTCACAAATTCCAATGAAGAATTTGTGAATCTATCAATATGGAGCTTTGAGTGTGGCTGAAGATGAAGTTGGAGAATGAAAAAGTGAGAGAGAATTGAGAGCAAATTCTGAAAAATGAGAGTGAAAAATGATCTAGGTTCTAGAGGTTTGGAATGAATTGGTTTAAATAACCCCTAGGTTAGGAGTTAAGTTTGGGTTGGGAGTGAGGTTAAGTGAGTGGAAATTGGGATGAAATGTGAATTAGGAAAGGAAATGTGGAATTGGAGTCGAAAGAATTTGAATTTTTGAATGGAAAATCAACTCTCTAGATCCTTCTACTGATGTGTAGAATAAAAATGGGTGATTAAAAATTGGATTAAAAGAAACAGCTCTGAAAATGCAGCATTTGGGCAAAATTCACTATGGTTAATCGATTAACCTAATTGCACTGCAATTGGTTAATCGATTAACACATTCAAATTTTGAATTTTTGCGCCAAAAGGAGGGAAACCTGGATATTCATCTGGTTCTACCCGTTCTGAACCACGATAGACCTCTGAAACTTGCCATTTGATATTACCACCGGAATACACTTGAAATATGCCGTGAAATGTTTTTTCGCACTCAGATTAAACTGCTAATAACAATTGTCTGGTGCTGAATAACTGATCAAAAATTGACTGCCGAAGTTTCTGATCATCAAGTCATTTAATGAGCAAAATAAATGCTCAAAAAGACTTGGAAAGCTATCTGCTTGGCCTTGAACACTATTAAAAATCATACTGGAACTGATGACGCCGTGAGCTGCTAGAGAATACCTTGATCCCATGCCCAAAAGAAATATGTAAATGCAAAAATGACAATGCAAATGAAATGAAGCATAAGCCAAAAAGGTTAGAAACACTAGGGCAAATTTTGAGGTGTTACTGCTGCCCCTATTCAATCAACTTGGATTTGAAGGTATGATAGTAACGGCTTTCAGACATTCAAGGATACACGGAGATTGAATACCAAAAGAACCATGAAATTTGCAAACTGTGGGGATAATGAAATGGGGTGCCTGCCAGCCGAAGGCGGGCTACCCAACAAAATAATATGAGGATGGCCGAAGATGAACTCAAAAAGGAAGACTGACCGAAGGTGCTCTACCCAACATCATAAAACGAGGACGACCGAAGACGAACTCGAAAAGGAAGATCAAGCCGAATGTGGACTTCGCTGGGGATAAAGTGAAACAAACTCTTCTGAGTTATGCCATCTATGCTGAGAAAGAGAACTGGGTTTCACGAAATAAGTCAGACGAGAACTGGCTACCAGACGAGAACTGGATTTCACAAAAATAAGTCAGACGAGAACTGACTACCAGGCGAGAACTGGATTTACCAAAGAGATGTCAGGCGAGAACTGACTACCAGGTGAGAATTGGGTTTCACGAAATAAGTTAGACGAGAACTGACTACCAGGCGAGAACTGGGTTTCACGAAATAAGTCAAATGAGAACTGACTACCAGGCGAGAACTGGGTTTCATGAAATAAGTCAGACGAGAACTGACTACCAGGCGAGAACTGGGTTTCACGAAATAAGTCAGACGAGAAGTGACTACCAGGAAAGAACTGGGTTTCACAAAATAAGTCAGACGAGAACTGACTACCAGGCGAGAACTGGATTTCACAAAAATAGGTCAGACGAGAACTGGCTACCAGGAGAGAACTGGGTTTCACGAAAATAGGTCAGACGAGCACTGACTACCAGGCGAGAACTGGGTTTCACGAAAATAAGTCAGACGAGAACTGGCTACCAGGAGAGAACTGGGTTTACAAAAGAGATTGGCCAATCAAAGGCAAACTCCTAGCAAAGATATGGTCGTAAACCGAAAGGGTGAGAGGTAAAATCAATGGACTTACAACCCACAGATAAGATGACTCCGCTGGGGAAAGGAGAAGTCTAAATAAAAGACTCTGTCGGGGAGCACAGGTAGGATGAACACATCCCTCGGCGATCTCACCGAGGATAAACCAAAATCTCCTAAGTTATGGCATCTCTGCTGAGGAAGAGAACTGACAAAGAAAAACTCCAGAGTTATGCCATCTCTGCTGAGAAAGAGAACTGGCAAACAAAATATCCGGAATTATGCCATCTCTACTGAGAAAGAGAACTGGCAAAGAAAATCTCCTGAATTATGCCATCTCTGCTGAGAAAGAGAACTGGCAAACAAAATATCCAGAATTATGCCATCTCTACTGAGAAAGAGAACTGGCAAAGAAAGTATCCTGAGTTATGCCATCTCTGCTGAGAAAGAGAACTGGCAAACAAAATATCCAAAATTATGCCATCTTTGCTGAGAAAGAGAAATGGCAAACAAAATATCCAGAATTATGCCATCTCTGCTGAGAAAGATAACTGGAAAAGAAATTATCAAACCTGGCTTATACTTCAGATGCACATGTTTGAATTTTTCTATGGCGTAATGCTCCATACGAAATGGAAATGCTACGCGTTTGGGAGGATGCCATGCAAGAATGCTTATGCAATGCAAAAAGAAACGCTCCAGCAAAATAAATGCTGAAAACGAAGGCAGCTCCACCGGGGATGACAAAATAAATTGTCCTCTGAGTCCAAGAACTCTGTTGAGAAGGATCACCATGATCAACTCTTTTGATCAATAACTTCTGCTGGAGATGAAATCCAAAAGAATAACCACCCTGTCGGGGATTATATAAAACTCTTTGAAAAAAGGGAACCAGGACCTGAATCGGAAGAGTGCCAAATATCACTTGGACTTAAAACCTGCTGGGGATGTCAACCATTGTTGAATAAACCTGTGAGGATTACCACCGAACTCTGCTTGGGGAGACACATCACAAGTACTAGCCCTGCTGGGGACACCATTGAACTGAACCCGCTACTGGGAAATGACCTCGTCCTTATCCTGCTGTTGCTGGTGAAAACACATTTCCTGACAGGCCGAGGGGAGTAGACACCAATACTTTGCGGGGAAGACAACATCTTTGTCTCGGGCATATGTTCCATAAATCTCTTGTGGTAACAAAACAACATCCATCCTAAAGCAATCCACTTTAGATACGGGCTGAGGAACAATCTTCTGTACTCTGACTGGGGAGAGTGACAGTCTGATGAGGATGATGAAACCTCAATGCTAGGGAGAATAATTATGCTAGGGAGGAAAGTCAACGAAACCTGTTGAGGGATATCATTGAGCTTAACTTGCTGTTGCAGGAAAGAATTTACCCTGCTGAAGATTAGAGCATGCCGTTGCTGACGGAAATACCCTTCCTGACCTACTGAGGAAAGTGAGTACCAGGCTCTGTAGGGAAAATAAAATCTTTTCAAAGACATCCAACACATCTCCTGCTGGAGATACAATCGCATTCACCTCGGAGAAATCCACTTTAACTGCTTGCTAGGGAATAATAAGCCAACCATGACTTCGGCTGGGGAACACAATCCTCTATACTCTTGCTGGGGAGAATAAGCTCTGCTGAGGATGGTGAACTTTTAGTGCTAGGGAGATTAACTCTACTGGGGAGAAACAATCTTGCCACCCCACCTGACCTGCCTTTATGGTCATAAACGGCTCTTTGAACTCCCACTTGCCCCAGACCACCAGGTCCAAAGGAAGAAATCATCTCAAGAGGATTTTATAGAATACCGAGCCTTCACACTGCCCCAGGGTCTTCAAACTCTTGGAGAGATTTATCAGATCTCGACGCAACTGCCTCAGACTTCATAATCCATGAAGTAGATTACCTAGAAAGGAATTGTAATGACTTGAAAATACTCGGACCCAGTGTTCTGAACCTTGAAGAGGTACTTTCAATTAACCGTCTTCAGGAGCGGACAACTTCTCACGCTCTAGAGGTGGCCTGCCCCAAGTCTTGAAGAAACTTTGCCCCTGACTGATCTTACAGAGATTTGTCAAATCGACCTGATTGCCCCTGTTTGGCTGCTTTAGGGAGAGTTTTCAATGTGCCTGCTCCAGATTGGCTGGATCTTATCACCGTTTATCGGGAACCTCTAGGCTGTGCACAGTCTCTTGGCCACATACCCCTTGACATGACTGTCCTTCGGAGTCCTCACCATCTCAAATTGGTGTGATCGAGCTTCTCGACTAACGTTCATCATGTAAGCTTCTTTGATGTCAAACACATGCGAGCAGAAAATGTTTAATATGAGAATGACAATTCTAATGCAACACTCGTGTTAACCTGAAGTTTTATTGAAAATGTGTCGCCAAGAATTATGAACGAATCACTAGCTGGGATGCGACATTGATTTTTGAATGGAAAACAAAACGCACATGCAATACCAACAAAAATCTTATTAGCACAACTCATGGGAGTCAGGAACGCTATCTCGCTGAAATACACCTTCAGATAAAAACCTACTTCAATTAGGACTTTTAAGGGTTGCAACATGGCCTGGTTCGCGGTTTTTTAGAAAAAAAGATTTATGGCTCAAAATTTTGTTTGTGCCCACCCACTCTTCGTGATGTTCTCCAGTCCTACGTTCATCTAATCTGACATAAGCGCTCATATCTCGAAAGGTTTTATGATCCTTAAGGAACCCATGCAATCGATGGTTTGAGACCTAATGAGGTTTTAGAGCAACAGTCACCCCTTTTGTCTTTTGTGTCTGTAGCCACACGACTTTGTTCTTATCGGAGGATTTTTCTCTTGATCATCTTTTTTTTGCTTTTTGCTTTTATTTTTTATTTCCCTGATTTTCCCTGGACTGATTCTTTTGAGTTTTTCGATTTTTGAAGTCCAGCGGGATGCCCTAACTTTTGCCTAAGTCGCTTGTTTTCAAGTTTCGACTTAGCAGGCTTTCTTTCTTTTATTCTTTTTGTTTTTTGAACAAAGCGTGTGACACTGGTTGTCTTACTTGCTTGAAAGGGTTGTGACTGCCTCACTCCTTGATTGTTGATGGATAACCATTGTGGTTTCACACCTTTTGACCTCTTAACAGTGGAATAAAAGGTAATGGATCCTCAGATGCACACTCTTTTTGAAATTTGAACGCTCGGTCAAATTACCTGACACCTACCCTGCCCCAGGTTAAGATTGAGGGTTTTTTCGTTTTCAGAAAGAAACTCCTACTCCAAGGCTCAAAGGGGGTTAACGAGGGTCTATCTCCCTTATATCTCCAGTGTTTAGGGATTGGAAACAATGCCTGTACATCCTCAACAGGGTTTTATCTAAAAGCACACAACCAAAGATTTTGTGTTCTTACTTCATCATCCTCCCTCAAAGAGTTTAAGCAAGAAAGTTGGTATTGCAGTGTATATAAACATGATATGAGTGCAGTAAAGTACTTCAGGAACAACACATCATTGCATTAAAATCAAAATTCAAAACACAAACAAGTTTTTTCATGCAAACACTGTTTAAACAAATAAATGAAAGCTACATATGAAAAAGCAGTAAAGGAAGCTGATGATTGCCATTGTGGAGGAGACTTGACTCCGTCTGGACTTATTGCTTCTGATGATGTCTTCGCAGCCTTGAGTGCTTACTCTGATAAAGAAACTTCACCTTGTGGGGGTACCATCCGGGGTGATGACCTTTGAGTCAATCAAATCTTGCACCTTGTGCTGGAACGCATTACAGTTATCAAGTGTGTGCCCAAACGTTCCTGAATGGAACTCACAGCTAGCATTCATGTCATAGTCCGGAGGAATAGGGTATGGCACTGGCATGGCATTCCTTGGCTGAATCAGAGAGCTTTTGAGCAAGCAAGAAAACAACTGACTGTAAGGAATAGGAATAGGATCAAATATCCTCTTGGGCCTTCTTGTTCTGAGTTGCTTCTGTTGCTGATGCTGATTTGGGCGTCCCACCTGCCCCTGTACTTTCCTTTCCACATTCGGCTGAGTCACAAACAAAGGTTACTGATATGGAGCTTCCGCAGAATGAGGCTGGGAAAGAGATCCATGACATGAGGTGGATCCTACAGAAAGGGAAGGAGTCCCCACTTCCTTTGCAACAATGGGAGTAAAATCACCTTGTTTACTAGTGCCAACTGATGTAAACTTGATTTCCTCTGAATCAATGAGCTCTTGGACTTTATGCTTGAACCTTGTACAATTCTCAACATTGTGACCAGGTGCCCCAGAATGGAACTCACATCTAGCATTAGCATTATGTCCCAGAGGAAGCTTTATGTGGAGAGGTCCCAAAGTAACCCATTCAACCAATTTGAGCTCGAGCAAATAAGAAATCAATTGCGCATACGACATTGGAATGGGATCAAACTTCTTCTTAGGCCTCTCCGGCCTAGGATCCTCTTGGGGAGCAAGAAGTGATTGTTGATGGGAAAGCTCTGAAACTTCAGACCGTGGAGGGAATTCACGAGTCAAGCCATGATCTAGAGAAGACCCTAAAGAGATGGGAGGAGTAAGGACCTCTGTTGTGGAAGCGAGCACAAGATTGTCTTCCTTCTTTAACACCATATTCAAGATTTCCATGACCAGGCCCATCTGAGTCCTCATCTGGTTGACTTCCCCTCTTAGCAGTGTCTGGCCTTGAGACATGGCCTGCATATGTTCCCCAAACTGCCTTATCTGGATCTTCATTTCAGTCACTTCTGCACAGAGTTGTTCCATGGCTATCTTTTGATTAAGTCTGATGAATCTGCTAGTCAGCAATCCTGTCTGTAGAAGAACATGATAAGAAAACCAGAGATAAACCTGCTATGCAAAATGATTATGAACATGCAAATGTAAATGAACATGTTTGAAAATTTGCAGGGCGATCCACCCCTTGATTCCAGTTTAAAGACAAGATAGAATAAGACTTCTGCTCGTGCATAAATCAGAGAAAAATCACTGTCAGAGATTACAACCCAAGATGATAATAAGCCTGAAGCAAAATAAACAAAAGTCCCAGCCAACAATTCTGGTGGTGACCCAAAATTCAAAAAAGAAAGCAAACTACAGAGTATCATCAATGCGCGAGTTCTTCTCAAACATCATGGTCTTGCACCCTTTGAGAACCACTACCCGAGCTAAAGCCTTCACTCCTAGGCCTCTTCACTTCAGCTCTTATCTTCAGCTCTTCTATGGTTGCTATGGCCTCATTCAGCCATTCTTCAACTGCGTGTCTTTGAAATGTCCCTGATAAGATCTCCTCATCTTTCTTCTTGAGCTTCAACTTCAGATTTTCGATCTGCTCCAGATACCTATCCTCTTTCTGCTTGTTGGCTGCGATTGCTGTATTCCGACAAGCATTGAACCTGTGAATTCTTAGTGAAGCTTTGGCCAAGTCTTCCTTTTTTGACTGCAAAACCCTGCTAACACCCTTTAAGGCTTGTCCTACCTTCTGTCTAGCTGTGACTTCATCGGCCAACTCCTTTTCTTTCTCAGCGAGCAACTCTGTTTTCAACTTGGCGACCTGAACAGCTTCACCTCGCTCATGTTTCAACTGGTAAATTTCTTTGTGTAGCTCGTTGTTCTCCTCTCACACTTCTCTTTTTCAGCCCACAATTTGTTATACTTCTCTATCTTCACCGTAGTTGGTGGCTCAATCAATAGAGGGTACAAAGGTAACCCTATTGGGAAAGGAAGAAGCTCTTCTTCTGCCCTTTTCGGGACCCACTCCACATACGGAGAGAAAGCTTGGTTGTTACACTTCCCAAAGAAAGTATTTCCTCTCTTAAAAACTTGCTTCCATGCGTTCACGACTTTCCTTACCATCTCTTGGTCTGCAGTGCCATTGAAAACCAAGGATTCTCTGATATCTTGTTCCTCAGGGGGAGTCTTCAATGCATACACAAATTGCCTGATAGCCAGGGAAGGGTTATAGTTAATTCCGCCCCTCCTCCCTACTAAAGGTACGTTCGGGAACTCTCCACAGTTAAAGATGGGCTCTATTCCCAGCAGACTATGATTAAACCAAACAATATTATCAGCGGTCAAGCCCATCAACCTCTCAGACCACTTCAAGGAATCCATAGTGTCCACAAATGCCCCAGCTTTAGGGAGATGACTAAAAAACCATGTAGATAGGAGCTGCGCGCAACAACTTACAGTCCTTCCTCATCTCTTTTCGTTCTTGTAGTGGACTGAATGATACACGTCACCAAGAAGGGTAGGCACAGGGTTTCTCAAGATGAAAATCTAAATTGCATGCATGTCAACAAGCTCCGGGATGTTGGGGAATATGACAATCCCGTAAATGCAGAGGGCTAAAATAGCATTGAAAGCAGCCCAATCTTTTTCCTTAGCATATGAGCTGGCTTGGTCAAACAGAAACTTCAGAGGGAGGCCTTTAAATTCTTGCTTGTCAATCACATTGTCACTCAGAATGGATTCCCCAATGTGAATAGCTGCCGCCATCTCTTCCAGTCCTGGCTGTTCTTCAGAGAAGAAAGGTATCCTAGGCTCGACAAAGATTCCCAAAATAAATGAGAACTCCTCTAAGGTTGGGGCCAATACATAATCTGGAAAAGTGAAACAACGCAAATGAGGGTCATAGAATTGAAGGAGCGTGTGAATGGCGTCGTGCTCTTCTTGTGAAATATTTCGGACAACCTTCAATATCTTCCCATATTCCTCTTTGAACTTGGCGCGGATCTCAGGATCAGTCATACTAATCATCTTGTGAATCAACTTCAGAGTCGGATCTGGGAACGTGTACGCTACATTCTTCTTCCTCTGAACATCCATGACAGGAAAACCTCAATAACCGGAATCAAAGGTAAGATGCAAGCCCTGAAAATGTCAAACATGTTAGAATGCAAGGAATGATGCAAATGCAAACATGGGATCAAGGTATCACTGCTCTGGACATGTTGTGTTGTTAATTGAACAAGAACCATAACCCAGAAAACCAAAATTCCAGAACATCGGACCACTGAGATAACCAGAAAACCAGGTAAATAACTATACACTGTCGAGAAATCCAGAAAACCGGGTAGGTTGAAGGTTTCGGTCACCTGCAGACCTGCAAACACCCATCCCCTCTCACATGTGGGTTCTAGAAAATCGAGGATCTTCAATATCACGGGCTCTCAGGTCGAGAAATGATGATACGTTCACCATTTCTGGTTTGGCATCATCATCAATCGAGGAGGCCTCAACTGATTCCCCTAAAAAATAAGATCATCCTATGCAAGTTTCCAGCATTGGGTCCTCGGATCGATAAGTGTAACGGTTTTGCCATTTCTGGTCTGCCATTATCACATGTCGGGAGGAGAGGCATTGCTGAGTCCTCAGAAGAAACGGTCGCCAGAGTCGACAGCTCTCTAGATCAACACCCTGAAATGCGCAAGACATGCACGTCAGAATATCTCCCAAGATAGCCTCGTCTGGATGTGAATTTCGTGAACACCAAACGCACCAAGACGGCGCGTAGGTCCCACTACTTTCCACTCTAGTCCTAAGTGTATGCTCAAGCCTGTGCATTGGGCTTATCTCTCAAAGAATCCCCCAACTTGCCAAACAGAAACTCCAGTACATCACAGCACAGTCCAGTATAATAATGAAATGCAATGCAATAAATGCAGTAAATACAGTAAAATAGTAATACAGTAATATACAACAAAATAAAGCACAATAATAAACACCCAACGAAAATAAATAAACAAGCGCTAGGAGTGACTCGCAAAAGGGGATGGACTAGAAAGAGGTCAACCTGTCCCCAGCAGAGTCGCAAGCTGTCGCTCCCGAGGATTTGCATCCACGGTACAAACGCGAAAGTGGCACGAAAACAGAGTCGCCAGCAATGTGTATTTATCCCAAGAGAGGGAAAGGAAACACTGCGTAAACCTGAGGGAAAGGAAAAGAGCATGATCTCGCGACCAAGAGAAACGGGTAAGGGAGTCGGTTACTGTAACGCCCCGGTTTTGATCATTTTATTTAATCGAGTTGATTTAATTATTTTGAATGTTAAATTATTCTATTTATGACGTTGGTGTGATATTATGCTTTTATGCTATGTTATGATGTGTTATCTCGTTTGAGAGTGTTTTCGGAAATTTTTGGGCTTAAGGGCATTTTGGTCATTTTATAACTATTAATGAGTTAGAGAAAATTATAGAAGTAATTTGTAGAGAAAATATGATGTAGATAGAGAAAATAAGAGAATTGGGAGAGAAATAGAATTATGTGGTAAAATAGAAATGAGAGAAAAAGAAAATAAAAGAAAAGAAATAGGAATAAGAAGAAGGAAAGAGGAGAGAAAGAGAAAAAGGAAAAATAGAAAGAAGAAGAAGAGAAAGAAAGAGGAAGAGGGGAAAAAAGAGAAGAAAAGAGTGGAAATCATCAAGAACAAGAGCTAGATCATTTGGAATCCGGGTAAGGGTTTGAAACTCGATTATTCTATACATGTGTGTGATTATGTATGATTGTTGTGGTTGAAAAATTACGTTTAGTAGAGTTTTGAGTTATATGTGAGTTTTAGGTCGAAAATGATAAAATGAGTAGAAATCGATGTTTTCACGGACGGAATTCGATATAATTTGTGTTATATGATCTCTATATGTGTATGAACTATTGCTATTAATTGTTTTGCTGATGGAAATGATTTGGAGATGAAAGTGGAGATTTTGGGAGTTTTGGAACAGTGTGCACGCAGCAGAATTTTTCTGCATCTGGTGCAGAGCGCCGGGCGAAAGGCCCTGAGCGCCGGGCGATGCGTCCTTTTCGCCGGGCGGTTTTGAGAGGCGCAGAGGTGCCAAGCTTCTGCCTCTTTAAATCATTTTGGGGAATTGGTGTCGCCTGTGCTTCGCCGGGCGAAGCAGAGGCGAAGCGTGTTTCGCCGGGCGGTGAGCATGCTTCGCCGGGCGGTTGGTTGTCGTTGGGAACAATTTTCTTTTTTTTTAAAATTCATATCTTTCGAACCGTAATTCCGATTTAAGCATTATTTATATCGTTGGAAAGCTATTGAGCTGTACTTTCTTATTATGATGGTTTGGAATTTGTTAGCCGATTAAATTATATCGGGAAATGTGAATAGTGTCGTTTTGTCGACTTTTACCGTTTTAATGCTGTGTAAATGATGGAATGCTATTTGTTGTGGGTTGCAGTTAGTGATAAATACATTGTTTAAGTAAGTATCAATGTATGTGGTTTCGAGGGTATGATTAATGTATGATATGGCGGCCTCTGTGACGTAAATCCACAGAAAGATGAATGGTAAGGTATTGATTATCATGGGATTGCTATAATAGTAATATTTGGTGTGTGAATGGATTCCAATTGTGTCAGAATACTCATTGGGGTAGAATGACTATGTTGTCGTTCCTAATGAGGTGTGCACTGGGGTAGAATGACGTTGATGTCGTTCCTAGTGTGGTACTCACTGGGGTAGAATGACTATGTTGTCGTTCCTAGTGATGTACAATTGAGTTGTCATGACCACTGGGGTAGAATGACTGTATGTTGTTCCTAGTGGGATACTCATTGGGGTAGAATGACTATGTTGTCGTTCCTAATGAGGTGTGCACTGGGGTAGAATGACGTTGATGTCGTTCCTAGTGTGGTACTCACTGGGGTAGAATGACTATGTTGTCGTTCCTAGTGATGTACAACTGAGTTGTCATGACCACTGGGGTAGAATGACTGTATGTTGTTCCTAGTGGGATACTCATTGGGGTAGAATGACTATGTTGTCGTTCCTAATGAGGTGTGCACTGGGGTAGAATGACGTTGATGTCGTTCCTAGTGTGGTACTCACTGGGGTAGAATGACTATGTTGTCGTTCCTAGTGATGTACAATTGAGTTGTCATGACCACTGGGGTAGAATGACTGTATGTTGTTCCTAGTGGGATACTCATTGGGGTAGAATGACTATGTTGTCGTTCCTAATGAGGTGTGCACTGGGGTAGAATGACGTTGATGTCGTTCCTAGTGTGGTACTCACCGGGGTAGAATGACTATGTTGTCGTTCCTAGTGATGTACAATTGAGTGGTCGTGCCTAGTGGGATATTCATTGGGGTAGAATGACTATGTTGTCATTCCTAATGAGAGGTGTACTAGGGTAGAATGACTATGTTGTCATTCCTAGGGAGGTATGTATTGGGGGAAGAATGACTATGCTGTCATTTCCAGTTATGTGATACGTGGTATTGTCGGGTCTTGATTGGATTGGTGAACTATGCATGATGGATATGTTTAGGTGGAATGGTAGAATGGTGAGAATGTGTTATGTGTATACTTTTGTGTTGAAAATGTGTATACTTTGGTGTTGAAATACATGATTATATGCATTGAATTGTGCATGATATGTTTTGTATATAAACATGTGCATGATATGTGAATGTGGGATTATGTGAATATAATCTGTATATGCTTTATGTGTAGGCATGTGATCATTGTGGTGAGGAAATTTGATATGTGTATTATTATGTTGATATATATATAATTATATGCATTTATATTATGGTTGTTTTTCTCACCCTTCTGCTCGTTTTATAATGCTCTATGAGGCATTGCAGATTAGAGTTGCTGGAGGTCTTTTGTGAAGATTTGTGTCTTCACCCTTTTTGTCGGTCGGCTCTGATATGTGACACCGGGTAGCTAGGGTGGCCGTTTGTGTTTATTGTGTACTATGTATATGTATTTTTTGGCTAGTACATGTACAACTTGGTGTATAACAAACTTTTTACATGATATATGTATTTACGTTAATCAGATTTTAGATTTTCCGCTTTAATTCTAATTTCTGAAAATGTGGGTGTAAGGAACGAAGTTTCCTCTGTTGATTGCTACCCCACTGTTGCATATCTGTATGGGCAGGTGTTAGATGAATTGTTTGGTTTCAATTTGATGTGACCCTTGGTCTATGCCATGTTTTTAAATATACTCTGATCAAATTTCGAAATTTTCTTTTAATGCTTTAAATGCATGTTTTATTTGGGGTGTAGATTGGGGGCGTCACATTAAGTGGTATCAGAGCCAGTCCGTGTCTGTTGTGTCAGTCCTTGTTGATCTTTGTGGTTCGGTGAGCTGTTTGTTTAACCATAGTTGCTGTTATTGGAAATGAACAGAATATGGCTCGGGCTGTGCAGGGTGTACCGAATGTTGCGGGTAATAATGAGTTCAGGAAGAACGAACTGCCTATCTTCAAGGGAAGATATGATCCTGATGGTGCACAATTTTGGTTCGAGGAGGTTGAAAGAATCTTCCATGTGACGGATTGTGCTGAAGAGGATAAGGTGAGACTAGGTACTCACATGCTGGAGGAAGAAGCAGCTGATTGGTGGTTTGGTTTACGCCAAGCGTTGGGAGTGGATGATGAAGGAGTTACTTGGGATTTATTTGACCGAGAGTTTCGGAGGAAGTATTACCCTGAGGGTGTGAAGGAAAAGAAAGAGATTGAGTTCTTGGAGTTGAAACAAGGCAATATGTCTGTTGTTGACTACACTGCTAAGTTTGTGGAACTGGTGCAGTTTTATCCTCATTATCCAGAAGCGACTGCTGAATTTTCTAAGTGCGTGAAGTATGAGGACGGATTGCGTCCGGAGATTAAACGAGCAATCGGTTATCAGAGGATTAGAAGGTTTTCTGATTTGGTGGACAGTTGTAGGAGTTACGAAGAGAATCGTAAGGTGCGTGCTACTCCCTATGAGAATGTGAATGACAGGAAAGGAAAACAACAGCCTCGTGGTGGGGGAGGAATGTATAGTCCTTCGAGGTGTTATGTTAAGTGTCACAAGTGTGGGGAAGTAGGACATCGTAAGTTGGATTGTAGGAGGAATAAACTGAAATGTTTTAATTGTGGAGGTTCGGGACATGCCGCAGCTGATTGTAAGAGAATTAGGATGAAGTGTTTCAACTGCGGTGAAACAGGTCATATTAGTACGAGGTGTATAGAAACCAAGGGAGCTCAGACTGGTAGGAAGATTGTTGCATTGGCAGAAGAGGAGGCTACTAGTGCGGATCGTCTGACTCAAGGTACTTTTTTTATTAATAGTACGTCTTTATTTGCTATTATGCATATGGGAGCGACTCATTCATTATTTCGTATGAGTGCGCGAAGCGTTTGAATTATGTTGTCTTCTTGGGGTGGTGTGATGGTTATCGATACTTTTGTTTAAGGGTCGGTAATTACTCTTGGGGTTTGTCTAATTGTTCTTTGACTATTTATGGTAAAGGATTTGTTGGATTTAGTGTGTTCACAGTTGAAAGGATTAGAATGAGAGAAGTAGGGGAGAAGCTGGTACTTCTCCGTGTTGTTTCAGGTGTAGAGCGCTGGCTCAGTGTGTTGTGAATTGCAAGATTATAAGTATGGTTTTTGGTTCAAGAAGGGGTGCGGAGGTAAGGATTATGTCAACTAAGGAATTGTGCCTTAGGTAGTTTTGTGTATAGGATGTAGTGGATGCCATTATCGTTTGGTGGAGACAGTTTATGCCTCATCATGGTTGTCGGCTGTCTATTGACAAATTGAGGAACTGATCACCCTTAATCTCTTGTTGATAGCAGACGGGAATTATGTTGGATGGAATGGACGTGTCTTTCTGGCTTTGATAGTGGTGCGGAACGGATTACTTGGAAGGGAAGGAGTTGGTTACAGATCGCGTTGTTGAGTCGATGAGGATTCTTATATCAGAAGATGAGACGAATTAGAGGTTTGAGTATGTGGATTAAGTGGAAATGTCTCTGAGGGATAATGATTGGGCATTACTAAGGGTTGGTAAGGAATAAGATGATAATAGGAGGAGGCGTGTTAACCAGTGAGTAGTATGGGAGCTTGCAGTTGTGTTTTACATAGCGTGAGTTTTGAATTGTGACGAATTGCAAACGATTTAAAATTCTTTTATAGTTCCTTTTTGGTTGGTTGGTTGTTGCAATATGATGGAATTTGGATTATCAGGAGCAGGAATTGTGTGTGGAGTACGGACAGTGGCATAGAGTGACGATTGAGAATAAGGGTTAACTTTCAGGATTAAGCAAAGAGTATGGTATTGGTTGAGTTTGATTAGAATTACAATTGTTGGAATGTTTGATAAGCGTAGTGATGGTTTGAGTAGAGGCTTCGAAGTTAGTAAAAGTGATTATAAATTTGTTGGATTTTGTTGGTTATTATCGAAGGGTATGGAAGGCTTTTCCAAGATTAGTGTTTTCGTTACTTCAGTTAACTTGCAAAAGGGAAGTCGATCGTTTGGGATGTATCTTGATGAGTATAGCTGGTGTGTTAATATAAGAGGGTAAAGTTGTGGTTCATGTTTTCGACATTTGAAGATTCGTGAAAGGATCAGTACTATTGTGGAATTGTTTGCAGTGGTATCATGTTGTAATATTGGAAGTATTATCTTTATGATTCTAGATTTGAAGTGTTTGGTAATGATAAGAATATTGTGTACTGGTTGGAAATATTAAAAGTGAACGGTGGTTTGGTGAGTATGCGAGAGAGTTAGACTTTGGGCTTGAGATTGGGAGACTTGGTAGTTACAAGTCATTAGAGTGCGCAACGGAAGCGTGATGTAGCACATTTCGTATATGCGTGTGTGACTTGTAAGAGTTTTTAGGTGGAACATTGGAAATATGTAGAAATGAAGAGACTAATGGACGTTTCGGAATGGAAGTGCTAGGTGAAAGGTTTGAATGGTATCAGGGGATACCAAGTAGATGGATGTTTTGGTTATATGTACGATTGGTGAATCGTGGAATCGATGTGATAAGGTTGTGTGACAACGAGGTTGGTGTTCTGGTTTGCTGATGTTGTCGTCGTTGTCGTGTCGTTTTCATATCTGCTGTTAGCAAGGTGGTTTGTCAGTGGTGTTATTCGTGGTGCGCCTTTTGTTGGCATGTTTGTTTGGTAGGATGCGAGGACCATGTTTGGAGTTGTTAGGTTTGGCTTTATTTTCGAGGACGAAAATTTCCAAGTGGGGGAGAGTTGTAACGCCCCGGTTTTGATCATTTTATTTAATCGAGTTGATTTAATTATTTTGAATGTTAAATTATTCTATTTATGACTTTGGTGTGATATTATGCTTTTATGCTATGTTATGATGTATTATCTCGTTTGAGAGTGTTTTCGGGAATTTTTGGGCTTAAGGGCATTTTGGTCATTTTATAACTATTAATGAGTTAGAGAAAATTATAGAAGTAATTTGTAGAGAAAATATGATGTAGATAGAGAAAATAAGAGAATTGGGAGAGAAATAGAATTATGTGGTAAAAATAGAAATGAGAGAAAAAGAAAATAAAAGAAAAGAAATAGGAATAAGAAGAAGGAAAGAGGAGAGAAAGAGAAAAAGGAAAAATAGAAAGAAGAAGAAGAGAAAGAAAGAGGAAGAGGGGAAAAAAGAGAAGAAAAGAGTGGAAATCATCAAGAACAAGAGCTAGATCATTTGGAATCCGGGTAAGGGTTTGAAACTCGATTATTCTATACATGTGTGTGATTATGTATGATTGTTGTGGTTGAAAAATTACGTTTAGTAGAGTCTTGAGTTATATGTGAGTTTTAGGTCGAAAATGATAAAATGAGTAGAAATCGATGTTTTCACGGACGGAATTCGATATAATTTGTGTTATATGATCTCTATATGTGTATGAACTATTGCTATTAATTGTTTTGCTGATGGAAATGATTTGGAGATGAAAGTGGAGATTTTGGGAGTTTTGGAACAGTGTGCACGCAGCAGAATTTTTCTGCATCTGGTGCAGAGCGCCGGGCGAAAGGCCCTGAGCGCCGGGCGATGCGTCCTTTTCGTCGGGCGGTTTTGAGAGGCGCAGAGGTGCCAAGCTTCTGCCTCTTTAAATCATTTTGGGGGATTGGTGTCGCCTGTGCTTCGCCGGGCGAAGCAGAGGCGAAGCGTGTTTCGCCGGGCGGTGAGCATGCTTCGCCGGGCGGTTGGTTGTCGTTGGGAACAATTTTCTTTTTTTTTAAAATTCATATCTTTCGAACCGTAATTCCGATTTAAGCATTATTTATATCGTTGGAAAGCTATTGAGCTGTACTTTCTTATTATGATGGTTTGGAATTTGTTAGCCGATTAAATTATATCGGGAAATGTGAATAGTGTCGTTTTGTCGACTTTTACCGTTTTAATGTTGTGTAAATGATGGAATGCTATTTGTTGTGGGTTGCAGTTAGTGATAAATACATTGTTTAAGTAAGTATCAATGTATGTGGTTTCGAGGGTATGATTAATGTATGATATGGCGGCCTCTGTGACGTAAATCCACAGAAAGATGAATGGTAAGGTATTGATTATCATGGGATTGCTATAATAGTAATATTTGGTGTGTGAATGGATTCCAATTGTGTCAGAATACTCATTGGGGTAGAATGACTATGTTGTCGTTCCTAATGAGGTGTGCACTGGGGTAGAATGACGTTGATGTCGTTCCTAGTGTGGTACTCACTGGGGTAGAATGACTATGTTGTCGTTCCTAGTGATGTACAATTGAGTTGTCATGACCACTGGGGTAGAATGACTGTATGTTGTTCCTAGTGGGATACTCATTGGGGTAGAATGACTATGGTGTCATTCCTAATGAGGTGTGCACTGGGGTAGAATGACGTTGATGTCGTTCCTAGTGTGGTACTCACCGGGGTAGAATGACTATGTTGTCGTTCCTAGTGATGTACAATTGAGTGGTCGTGCCTAGTGGGGTAGAATGACTGTATGTTGTTCCTAGTGGGATACTCATTGGGGTAGAATGACTATGTTGTCGTTCCTAATGAGGTGTGCACTGGGGTAGAATGACGTTGATGTCGTTCCTAGTGTGGTACTCACTGGGGTAGAATGACTATGTTGTCGTTCCTAGTGATGTACAATTGAGTTGTCATGACCACTGGGGTAGAATGACTGTATGTTGTTCCTAGTGGGATACTCATTGGGGTAGAATGACTATGTTGTCGTTCCTAATGAGGTGTGCACTGGGGTAGAATGACGTTGATGTCGTTCCTAGTGTGGTACTCACCGGGGTAGAATGACTATGTTGTCGTTCCTAGTGATGTACAATTGAGTGGTCGTGCCTAGTGGGATATTCATTGGGGTAGAATGACTATGTTGTCATTCCCAATGAGAGGTGTACTAGGGTAGAATGACTATGTTGTCATTCCTAGGGAGGTATGTATTGGGGGAAGAATGACTATGCTGTCATTTCCAGTTATGTGATACGTGGTATTGTCGGGTCTTGATTGGATTGGTGAACTATGCATGATGGATATGTTTAGGTGGAATGGTAGAATGGTGAGAATGTGTTATGTGTATACTTTTGTGTTGAAAATGTGTATACTTTGGTGTTGAAATACATGATTATATGCATTGAATTGTGCATGATATGTTTTGTATATAAACATGTGCATGATATGTGAATGTGGGATTATGTGAATATAATCTGTATATGCTTTATGTGTAGGCCTGTGATCATTGTGGTGAGGAAATTTGATATGTGTATTATTATGTTGATATATATATAATTATATGCATTTATATTATGGTTGTTTTTCTCACCCTTCTGCTCGTTTTATAATGCTCTATGAGGCATTGCAGATTAGAGTTGCTGGAGGTTTTTTTGTGAAGATTTGTGTCTTCACCCTTTTTGTCGGTCGGCTCTGATATGTGACACCGGGTAGCTAGGGTGACCGTTTGTGTTTATTGTGTACTATGTATATGTATCTTTTGGCTAGTACATGTACAACTTGGTGTATAACAAACTTTTTACATGATATATGTATTTACGTTAATCAGATTTTAGATTTTCCGCTTTAATTCTAATTTCTGAAAATGTGGGTGTAAGGAACGAAGTTTCCTCTGTTGATTGCTACCCCACTGTTGCATATCTGTATGGGCAGGTGTTAGATGAATTGTTTGGTTTCAATTTGATGTGACCCTTGGTCTATGCCATGTTTTTAAATATACTCTGATCAAATTTCAAAATTTTCTTTTAATGCTTTAAATGCATGTTTTATTTGGGGTGTAGATTGGGGGCGTCACAGTTACGCGAAGGGAAGGTGTTAGCACCCCACGCGTCCATCGTACTCGACGAGATCCACGCTTGTTGTCTCGATCAAAGGGTGTCGTCATCTGGAGCTCCACTGCTACTGGACACGAGAAGGAACAGGTATGAGAAAGAACGAAGAAACGAGGAAGAAAAGAAAAAGAAGAGACTCGATAGGACATCGCTCGTCCTATGCCTACGTATTCCCTCGTGCAATGGGAAAGTCAGAGTCAACGTAGTTCGGACACGAACTAAGGGGGGAGGTTGCTCGCCAAGACATCGCCGTCTTGTGCCTACGTATCCTCAATCGGACTAGAGAGAGGAAATCAGAGCAGTCGTAGTTCGACCTAACAAGGTCGGTTAGTGTTTTTTATGAGCGACGTTAGATTCGCGTCCGGCAGTTAGGGTCGATGCCTGTTTGCGACGAGACGGAAGTAACGTGCCCTTTTCTGAAAATGATCTGAACCGAACGATCCCGAAGGATGAAAAAGTTTTGAGTTTGTTTTTGTGTTTTTTAGACGGAAGTGGATTGAAGTTAGTTCATAACTTGCATTTCACCGAAGTCTATGATATAGGAATGAATGCTTAGCAAATCGTTCCAAAATGGAACGTCCACTAAACACTCTAGAAAAATGAGAGGAACCCCCTCATTCCTCATTTCCCACATGCGAGGCTCATGCGCAGTACACGTTAGCTTTATTAAGTGTTTTAGAAGTGTTAAGAGATGAGAAGAGAGGACTCAAGGAAAAAAGAGAAATTCTAAGGGAAACTAAAATTGCTCCTAATGTTGTCATGCAAGGTGGCCCTATAGTTGAGTTTGAAAGGGAAACTTTTACCTAAGTTAGCATGCAAAGGGGAGCCTAATGCTAATCCTACTCCAAGCTTAATCGAAAATTAAGTTGAACTAGGTAGCTCTAAGGGAGTGAATCCAAGACTTAAACAAGTCTTGAGACTCAAGGGAAGAGAAAGAGTGAAAGAGAAGAAGAAGGTGAAAAGAAAAGAACAAAAACAGTAGCTACCACAGCGCACCTGCACCAACACAGCAATAAAAGGCAACACACAAACCAGACAGCTTTCAACAGCACACATTCAGCACAAAAAGGAGGTGTAAAAGCCAAACAGCAGCACATATAACAGCACATATGCACATAAACAGTAGTAGAAACAGGGCAGCATGTGATACATTAATGATTCACTCATGGAAAAGCAAACATGCATCAAGCATTACATTTCACAATTAATCATGATCACAATCACGTCATACACCATGGTACACAATACTTGAATTCATCATGAAAGAATGCACATCATTTGATAATGGACAAATTAATTCGAATATGCATTTCATGGAATCAAAAGCAAACTAGCATGCACAACACAATTCCAGCAACATAAGCAATAATCCATAATCAACATGCTTAAGAAGTGTGCGTAACGCGTTTATCGCACCAAGAACGCAACATCGCAAACATAAACATTTATCGAATGAAAACCAAAAGTCGCGTGTCGGAAAATTGTGTTCATACAATGGTGTGAGGTGAAACAACTCAAGAATGATCCACAAATCATCAACATATTAATCCATGAGGTTTAGAAATGAAACGGGATCGAAACATACTAAAAAATGCACAAAAAACACACTCTGCAGTAGTGTTAATCGATTAACCAATTGCAGTGCAATTAGGTTAATCGATTAACAGTCCCAAAATAGCACAATTTACACTGGTTAATCTATTAACCTAATTGCACTGCAATTGGTTAATCGATTAACCCTGTACCAGCAACAGAAAATCAGTTTGGAAAATCACTTTTAATAGCAAAATCACTTATGCAATCACTCTAAATGATCATGCAATCAATTAATCATGAAATTCACATCAAATATCAGTAATCAAACATCAATTAAATCAACAATCATCGACATCAAGAATCAAATTCAAGCAAAATGGATCCAAATCAAAAATCACCAAAGATCTACATTGAATAAGTTGTAAATAAGCTAAATCAAGTATAGATCTAAGGAAAATCAACCTACAAAGCTGAGATTTGCTTTGGTGATTGTTGAAAAATAAAATTGATGAATCAAGGCAAGAAATCCAGAGATCTATGAAGCTTTATCAAGAATACTTGAAGATCCAAGCAAGAACACTTCAAATAAGCAAAAGCTCCTCCAAAAGTGATTCCAATAGCTTAATCCAAGATCCAAACCAGTAGCTACTGCAGAATTGAACCAAGAATGAGGATGTGATGGAGGTTTAGCTCAAGAATTCACAAATTCCAATGAAGAATTTGTGAATCTATCAATATGGAGCTTTGAGTGTGGTTGAAGATGAAGTTGGAGAATGAAAAAGTGAGAGAGAATTGAGAGCAAATTCTGAAAAATGAGAGTGAAAAATGATCTAGGTTCTAGAGGTTTGGAATGAATTGGTTTAAATAACCCCTAGGTTAGGAGTTAAGCTTGGGTTGGGAGTGAGGTTAAGTGAGTGGAAATTGGGATGAAATGTGAATTAGGAAAGGAAATGTGGAATTGGAGTGGAAAGAATTTGAATTTTTGAATGGAAAATCAACTCTCTAGACCCTTCTACTGATGTGTAGAATAAAAATGGGTGATTAAAAATTGGATTAAAAGAAACAGCTCTGAAAATGCAGCATTTGGGCAAAATTCACTATGGTTAATCGATTAACCTAATTGTACTACAATTGGTTAATCGATTAACACATTCAAATTTTGAATTTTTGCACCAAAAGGAGGGAAACCTGGATATTCGTCTGGTTCTACCCGTTCTGAACCACGATAGACCTCTGAAACTTGCCATTTGATATTACCACCAGAATACACTTGAAATATGCTGCGAAATGTTTTTTTGCACTCGGATTAAACTGCTGATAACAACTGTCTGGTGCTGAATAACTGATCAAAAATTGACTGCCAGAGTTTCTGATCATCAAGTCATTTAATGAGCAAAATAAATGCTCAAAAAGACTTAGAAAGCTATCTGCTTGGCCTTGAACACTATTAAAAATCATACTGGAACTGATGATGCCGTGAGCTGCTAGAGAATACCTTGATCCCATGCCCAAAAGAAATATGCAAATGCAAAAATGACAATGCAAATGAAATGAAGCATAAGCCAAAAAGGTTAGAAACACTAGGGCAAATTTTGAGGTGTTACACACATGCAAAGACTCGACCAAACATTAAAAATAGATATAATTCCAAAAAGCATGAAATAAACTAGAAAATAAGAAATCAAACTAAAAAGAGGTAAAATCAAAGCGGCAGAGTTCCTCCCCCACACTTAAACCAAACATTGTCCTCAATATTTTGATAAAAGGTGGAAAAAGGAAAGATAAAACCTGTGTGAATGCTACTGCTTGCCACCATGGCTAAATCTACTCTGATTCTACTTTGGCGTCTGGCATTTTATGACATCTTCAATTACGCAATTCTCGAATCAGCTCATCATTTTCGCTCACTTCTGGAGGAAGTACCTGCAGAAGTGTTAGAAAAATATGGTGCGGTGTATGCAGGTGGAACTTGACCATGCGAAGAACAAGGAAGATGTGAGTTATTGACGGGAGAGACATGCTCTCTCCTATCATACTCATCGTCGGTGTCACCACCAATAGCGACATTCGCAGGAATGTCCGTGGGCACTAACTCGTCTCCAAGATTGTGACAAGCGATACATTTCTTTATTTTCTGCAAACACAAACAATAAAAGGAAAACATTAAATTAAAATCTTGTGGATTTCCTCCCA
This sequence comes from Lathyrus tuberosus, assembly GCA_022829125.1. Lineage (NCBI taxonomy): Eukaryota > Viridiplantae > Streptophyta > Magnoliopsida > Fabales > Fabaceae > Lathyrus > Lathyrus tuberosus. The sequence goes on from JALAZF010000397.1 coordinate 4,619,101, forward strand.
CACAGTGCTTTGTTTAACGCTGATAGCTCGACGGCTAATAATCTTCGGTTTCCATGGCCACTTATCAAGCCATCTCACACACCCCTCACCTTTTCTTTTCTTTCTTCTGTGGGGTGGTTCATTCTTTTGAACTTGTGGTGGTGGTTCTGGATCTATCCTGAGTATCAATTTTTAAAGTTTGGGCTTAGTTCTTTCATCCACCACCTCAAAGTCTAACCTTACCCTCTTAACAGTAATGATATCCCTTGTTTCATGGTCCTCAAATTTTCTCTTTTTATGCAGGACCTTAGACAAAGGTGCATTGGTGTGGATATTTTCTAATACCTCCACATACGTTTTGGATTGGGAGTCTACCTTAACTTCTACAAACCTTTGCGGGGAAGGAATCAGTGGGGTATAGGGTGGAGGAACAACAATAGGTGATTCCTTCTCTACCTCTTCGACAACCTCCCTTTCGGATGGTGTCGGCGAATTTTTCTTAATCTCTACGCTTTTCTCACCAGAATTCTCCTCAAATTCATTATTACTCTCCCTAGGATTTTCTATTTGTTCTTCACTACTGGTTGTTACAACATCCACATGTCTCTCAAGGGAGGGTCCTATAGGTGTCTGGGCAAGCAGAGAGATTTGAGTCTCCAATGCCTCAGTGTGAGTCGTGAGGGACTCGACCACAATGTTCACCTGCCTAAAGGTTTCATAAGTATCGGGATGTTGTTTTCTAAACTCTTCATTCTGGAGAGTTTATGTCTCCACAAAGCGCTCTATCATAGATTCTAGCTTAGAATTAGTTGTTGTTTTAATGAAATCCTTCATTAATGTTTCGAGGTTGGAATTATGGGATTCTCGCGGTTCCTCAAAATATTGGGAGTGGTAATCATAGAGGAAATTTGGTTGAGAGTGAGTGAGTGTCGCATTGAAATCCTCCATCAACATTTCAAGGTCAGGATTATGGGATTCTTGTGGTTCCTCAAAATATTGGGAGTGGTAATTGTAAAGGAAATCTGGGTGATACATAGTTTTTTTTTTATTTTTTTTTTCAAACAAGAGTGCCTTAGTCTATACGGTGCAACAACGAAATCACAATATTGACTGTTGGTCCCCGGCAACGGCGCCAAAAACTTGATGCATCCGCAAGTGCATGGATTTATCGAAGTGACAGAAAAGATTGTCGAATCCACAGAGACCAATGTCAACCTACCGTTATCTATTGTTGCTTTGTAAAGCTAAGGCTATGATTAAAATGGTACGAACGGAAATAAAAACGCTAATTACTAAAGGTTTGAAAATAATACTAAAATGAGCCCGAAATATGAATTCTGCACACCTAAAGGATTTGTAGAAAACGGGTGCTAATTACGACTATATTACCATTTCGTAGAATATACCGACTTAAAGGCTCCGCCTCACGCTCTCGCGATCTTAACAAAAGCCATACTTCCTAATCCCAAGATTTTGCTCTCGCTCGCCTGGTAACTAAGAAATACACTTTGAAAGCCAATAATATCCTAAACAATATCTAAAGCGCTCTCGTTGTATTTAGATATGATGCCTAATTCCCACTATCCGGTTCACTCCTCACGCTCCCGCGGATCTCGGCTTAAACCTTAATTTGCTTCTCACTCTCGTGACAAAACAATGTTAAATAACCTCTCACTCTCGTGACAAAGCTACTTAAATTAAACTTGGAAATTAAAACCAAAATGACATATAATAATAATTGCGTGCCTATTATTTCCACCGAGTCCCGTCGGTAACGACGGTCCTCATACGCCGGACTCAAGACAATTTAACTAGACATGGAATTAAATGAAAATGACATAAATGTGGTAAATATAATCAAGGACATCATGCTTAAACAATTATAGAATGTGATATCAAAAATAATAAAGCGATAAGATAAAGAACCTGTAAATGCAGGAAAATAAATGGAGACTTGAATTAAACGAAAATGGAAATAACTTCAATAAAATGATGGCAAGATTATTGACGATCCAAGTTTTACAGAATAAAATAAAATACAGAATTGTGACAATCCCTTGATGTGAGCGATTGTCACTTTTACAAGTGCTTTTAATGCCTAAAACTAGAAAGCGGAAATGACAGCACTTCCGCGCAACTCGGATGCCTCGGAATGTGCCCCAGAGGTCCTATATATAGAGAAAATATGCCTCTGTAACTGCTCTGATTATGCATGAATTTGGAGGGAAAGGAAGTTACAAAAACTGCTTCAAAACTGCTACTGTTATGAAAAATTGTTGTCTGCGACATAATGGCGAAAGATGTGGGTTGATGGCGAAAGCCATTGCCTGGTCCATGGAGAACGCCATGGGTTGACAGCGAACGCCATTTGCCCACGGCGAGCACCGTTTGCCCACGGCGAACACCGAATTAGTAAAACTGCAGAATTTGCACTTTTCTTCATTTTCTTGCTCTTTTCCTGGTTTTCTCGCACAAATGCTCTTATTCGACAAATACCTGAAACACAAACATAACACGACATAATAATATGAAAACATAATAAAACGAAATTAAATTGTATACGAATCGAGTAGAAATAAACGATTATATTTCACGTTATCAGTATGATGCCAAACAAGAAGTTCAAGACATCTAGCCTTCTGCTAAGAAAAAAGGTGTTGATGTGGATCAAAGTTTATACGGGAGTATGATTGGTAGTCTACTGTATATTACAACTAGCAGATCAGACATCACTTGTGTTGTAGGAGTTTGTGCTAGATATCAGGATGAGCCTAAAATGAGCCACATTACTCAAGTGAAGAGGATCTTGAAATACATAAATGGTAGTAGTGATTATGGAATCTTGTATTCTCATAGTCCAAATTCCATGCTTGCAGGGTATTGTGATGCAGACTGGGCAGGCAGTGCTGATGATAGAAAAAGTACTTTTGGAGGATGCTTCTTGGGAAACAATCTTATTTCTTGGTTCAATAAGAAGCAAAATTGTGTTTCTTTGTCTGAATATATTGCTTCATGAAGCAATTGATCTCAATTGATTTGGATGAAACAAATGCTAAAGGAATATACTGTCGAACAAGATGTCATGACGTTATATTGTGACAATCTGAGTGCAATCAATATATCCAAGAATCCCATCCAACATAGCAGGACAAAGCATATTGACATTCATCATCATTTTATTAGGGATCTTGTTGAGGACAAAATTGTTACTCTTGAGCACGTGGCCACTAAGAAGCAACTGGAAGACATATTTACTAAGGCTTTGGATGCAAATCAGTTTGAGAAGTTAAGGGGAGAATTGGGAATTTGCAAGTTCAAGGAGTTATAGCAATTACAGGTGTGGAGGAGTGCAACATATACTTTCTCTTTCCTTCATTCAGTGGTAAATCTTATTGAGGATCCTGGTTTGATGAAGATTTTTACTGGTTTTGGTAATTGTTATGGGATGCTAGTGAAGAAATTCATTGTACACATTTTTTAGGACTGTAACAGGAAGATGAGCAAGGAGTACGGGAAGGTAGATGACAGAGGTAAATGTGTGGAGTTTTTCTCCTGAAATTATCAAAAGGTTTATGGGTAGGAGTGAGGAGGAGCAAGTTGAGGTGGAAGTGACTAATAATGGTGTTATTCTCAGTCAGCACCCTAGTATTTTGGTCAGCTCTAATGTTGCATGTAAGAGGAAATCTTCTCTTTCTTTGCACTATAGTTTGTTTGCAGAGACACATGTCCCATACAATGTTGTGACATATGGTGAGGTGGTGATAAAGATGAGGAAACAGATAGTAGTATTGACATTTGTTGTGCTCAGTTTTCTTATTGTGTCTGTATATGCTACAGAGGTTATTTTTGCTCCTGGTGAATGTCTGGTTGTTTTGACTAATTTGTGGCTAAAAAGGAGGAGTAATTAGTAGTCTTAGTATGTTTGCTTGGTAGATGTTTGTTTCCATGAGTACTACTTGAGGAGGAGTAGTAGTTTTTGCTCCTGATCTGGTGTTTAAGGGGAGCATGATGTTTTTGATGTTGACATGACTAGAGATGATTAGGTGCTTGATGTCATTCCTGATGGTTTAACATCTTGTATGGGAGAATTTATTTTTCTCTGCTTATTTTTTTAAAGCTTCTATGAGCCTGTGTCTATTCTACTACATGGTTCTATGTGCCAGGGGGAGTAAAGATCTGAATTGTTGTTCATGCAATTCAGGGAGAGTTTGGTAGTTTGGTGCTTAGGGCTTTCTTAGTGTGTTGTCTGTGATGTCAGACGGGATGTCCTGACATTCTGTTTAGTTTGTTGTGATGTCAGACGGAATGTCCTGACATTGTGTTTCAGTTTGTTGTGATTGTTGTTGTGATGTCAGACTGGATGTCTTGACATTATGTTTCAGTTTTTTTGGAGGATCTTGTGTAGGAAGTTTATTTCTTTTTGCTTGTCTTTATCTCTGTGAGGCTAGTTTTTCTTTTTCTGTTGTGTGTGCCTTTGATTTGACTTTGTATTTTTTGGTTGCTGCTGCTGTGTTTATTTTCTATTTCTCCAGTATTCCAAGCAAAGGTTGTTTTAGCCAAAATTTGCCAAAGGGGGAGATTGTAAGTTCTGTGATTTTGGGATTGGCAGTAATTTTGTTAAAACAAGTACCACAACAAGATGTTGAGCCAGATGTCTTGACATGTTGGTCAGACTTCACTGATGGTCAGTACAATGTCGTGACCTGATGTCATGACATGTTATACCAGAAGTTTAGGGTTTTGCGTTTTGGAAGATTTTGTTTTATTAGTGAAGATTCTTTGAAGATTTGATTCCAATATATTACACTCTAAGAAGGGTATTTTACGATCTACTATTCTGCTCTAAATGTGCATTTGTTTCATAAAAATGGACTTTGAGACATTTAAGGAAACATGAGATTTGATGAGATTTGATTTGATTTGTTCCTGCAGAAGATTTGATAGGGACCAGATCTTTAGGAAATAATATAAAGTTGGACTGCATTTAATAATATATTATTATCCAAAATATTATGGATGTGCTATTTAATTTTTCCTGATTTGCTCATCAAGTTTAGATTCTTAGAAGGTTATTTAATGGTGTTTCTAAAAATAAAATAAGAAACTAAGTCGTGTGTATGCAAGGAGGTTTTAGGATTTAGTGTGTTCTTTGTTATTTTGTGATCCACTCTTATATCACGTTGATATTAGAGTTAGACTGTGTTATTTGTGAGTTATTCATGTACCTCTTAGGTGCTTGAATTGGACTGTGTTTGAGTTGTAATCACTCATAACCTTTTAAGCAAGACTGAATTTTGTGTCATTGGAAGTTGTTAGCTCCCAAATTCGACGCCTAGTTTGGATTAATGGAATTAATAAAGAAAAACAATTTATGTGAAGTTATGAGAGGCTTCGACAAAACTGTGAAACCTGGGTATTTTTTTTCAAAGTCACCTTTTGTACAAGGAGAATATGTTGAACAAATTTAGGAAAAATATTTTAAGTCTTGGAAGTTGATTCGACGGGGAACTACTGATGATGTTTCAACGTAAGATTTGAATTCAAATAAAGGAGGGAACTTTGTTCTTATCCAGATTTTGAGAGAGACATGTGGAGCATTTTCAAGAAAAGAAGACATGCTGAGCGCCACTTGTCTTATTTTCGTAGGAAGGCCGTTAGAGGCAATTATTTTGATCAGTATAAATAGGAAGTCTTAGCGTTAGGATTGTGTGTGTTCAAAGTTGTACAAAATCTCTAGAATTACTCAAAGTACCCGTGTGCAGAGAAAAGAGTGTGTTGAGAAAATGTACATTTGATGAAACACCATATCTTTACACTTTAATTTAAGTTTTATCTTTTTACCCAAAAGTTTATCTTCTTTATTTCCCAAGTTATTTTCAATGCATTTACTTGCTTTTCGATTAAGTTTCTATAATTTACTTTCTTTGAATTTTTAAAGTTGTTAACTTTTAGATCAGGAATAATGTCGAAGTACTCACCATTTTCCAAACTTTATTTTAAGATTTACTAGTGAAATTCTGGTACATGTGCCGAATTCAGATGTCCTAGAACATGTCGTTCGACATCTGGTCTGACATGATCACAAAGGGCAAGGTATATTGCAAAAATCATGGTACTAAAAAGATAAGAGCAAGACACACAAAATTGTTAACCCAGTTCGGTCAAACACACCTACTCTGGGGGCTACCAAGCCAGGGATGAAGTCCACTATCAGTAGTATCAATTCAAAGCTAAACTACCTGTTTACAGCTTATCACTTAATCACTACCCAATGACCCTTCTACCTAGATCCTCTCTATACATGAGAAACCCTTCTCACTCCCAATCATCGCAATGATGTCTAGCAGTTGACAATCCGCCACTGCATCAACGGCTCTTTACCTATACAACAGTTCAACAAGAACGACACCTTTCCAAGACACAACTTAGAGTTACTTAAAAGCTTCCTCCAAGAACAATACTCCTCTTACTTAACAGCTTCGAGGATCACACTTACAAATTGTCCAACTCACAGGTCGAGTGGTACAGGAACAAACCCTAATACTAGAACTTTTACATCTTTGGTTTGTTACCAAAACTAGGTTACAAAACATCTATATATAACCTATTCCCAACTGGATTTGGGCCTACAAAAACATCGCAAATGAGCTGCTACAAATCAGCAGAAACTTCTGCTACAGAATAGGACTTCAATCTATAACTTCCTAAAATATCTCCATATTTAGGAAGTGTATATTTTCCCATATTCTTCTCAAATTCAGACTTGAATCTTCAACCTTTTAATTCAGCGCCACCTGGAATTTGCATATTATTTCCTGAAACTTCTGCATCTGTTAGGATATAACAGAATTCTACATTCTCTTCAGTTCTGGCATGATGTCGAATGAACCTGCATGGGACATCTCGATACGACATGTTGTTCCAGATGTTAACACTACTTCAGCTCAACATGTTCCAATGCACACTAGGACTTCTTGCTCAACCCGTTCTTCTTTAGCAAGATAAACAAAACTATCTAACATATTACTGCTATTATTTGTTTTACAAAATTAATGCCAACCCTTAAAATTAAAGAACTAACATTCTCCCCCTTTGGCAAATTTTGGCTAAAACAAATACATAAACATTACAACTCAGATTTCAGCAACAATCACAATTCTATACTACTGTCAGTAGCCATCAGCAACTACTGAACCTACCAGTAACCATCAGTAGCTACTGTGAACAGCAATCCTGGAGAAACATCTTCTAGGGAATATTTGAATTATGTTAGGACATCATGTCTGACAACTCTTTTGGCAGCGCATTTCTATGAACTCCATAACATCACCTTCGAGCATCCCACCACAATCACTTCAGGCAGCACATCAGGAGGTAAGAAGTAGAAAGTCCCGAAGTTATGCACATGAGGAAGAAGATATCTGGTGTACATGAGGGAGAAGATTTCTAACACTCCCCCTTAATACAACACATTTCTTTTTCCTTTCAACTCAGACCCGGATTCATTGTAGAAGACTCCTCCAGAAAAGAAACGTCTGTCTTAACACAAAGGACCAAAGGTGGCATACGAGATTTCTGCACACCTTACTTGATCAGACGCCCCCAGTCAACCTGTGGCATAAGATGAAACTTAGGAAGTATCAATCTATTAACCCAGGTAACTCAGAACACAAGTCACAACTGTGTTCATAACTCAGGACACAAGTCACAATTGGAACTCAACACCAACTTAAGAATTTTAACATTCTCTTCGCAAACAATTGGAACTGCAGACTAATTGGAACTGCAGACTCAGAAGAAGGCATCTGCATAACCCATTTCACACACCCTTTCTCCCCCTTTTTAGCCAAAACTTGGCAAAGAAGGCCCTCATAGAACCAGACCCAAGTGACACTTACCCAAATACGAACAAACGCCATAAGACTAGTGAAACAAGATACTCACTTGGCTGGAGGAGAAGAGAGCAACCCCTATAAATAGCTGACCAGTAACTTAGGAATTAACGAGCCTTGAATATGTCAAGGTTCTTGGTCAAAGAAACGCTATTTTAGGTATCAAAAACTCCATTCAACATTCAATGCCTACCTTCCAAAAAAAACTGCCTTGACTGCCTTAAATGTTTCTCAACTGAATCTTACCATAAATTAAGCCAATAACGTTCCATGCATAGGCGGAGACACGTGTTTCATCTTATCCTTCCACTACTGACCAGAATGATTCCTTGTTTGTCTCAAGAGAAACATGTCCTGTACCATGTTCTGACATCGTACCAAAACAGTTTGTCTGCTTGCTCATAAAATTATCAGCCCAAGACTCCACAGAACCTTATACAAACCCATCTTCTTATCTAATGGATACTGAGACGACTTCTCTCAATCCCTTCTAGATTCCTTCAAGGCAGCAGAGTAAAAAAAAATACCCAAAACCACCAAATCTGCTTTTTAGACCTCTCATACACAGCTATGATGTATCCCATCATGAAGTTTGACATCACACTGCACAAACTTGACCAGCGCACATGCTACACAGAAATCTGCACCTTTACAGTAATAGACCATAGACAACTGCCTTAACTCCCCCTGACATGAACAACTAATGCTCCTTATGCAGATGAACACTTGACACCAGATGATATTGCCACATTCTCAGCATTAAGAACTGCCACTTCTTGTATTTGTTGAGCATAATCTCACCATGTATATGCCAAGTCCAATATAAAAACCCACTTGATCTGGAATTTCTCACAAATTCCATAACAAATGTATTTAGATTACTTGTAACACAAGATAAGGACTACCACCACCTTCAACTTGTATTAGAAGAAATCAACCTTCTGTCCTTAAACTCACAAGCATCTAATGAAGTCTTCATCATGAAAGTAGTCATGTATTGCCAGAACAAACTACTTAACATCAAGATCAGAATCTGCCCATTCTAATCCACATTATGTCAGAACTGCCACTTCAGACTATAATGTTGCTTCTTCCAACTCCATAAGTATGGTACACAACAAACAAAAATGTTGTAACATTATGTAGGACATCAACACGAGACAAAAGAGCACACTACTTGATCACAATCAGCACCAGCAGTTATACCAAAAGCCAACTAATCAGACAACCAGACAAGACCTAGGCTCATCCTACTAGGACAACCTCCACCAAGGCACCAAACACAAGGTTCTGGTATCCAATGTGCCAAGAAAAATAGGTTCCCAAGAAGACAAATTCCCACGCCAAAGATAACTTTGACTGGTCAGGCGATACAACCAAGGTCTCGTTATCCATTATAAATATCAAGCCTCCTTGCTCCTACCAGTACACCAAGGAAAGAAACATGAGTCAGTCTAACAAGAATGCAGGGAAGGGACACATGCAGGAGTACAAGAAGCCAGATCCACAGAGGTTGAAGGACACAACACTGTCCACAGCTGGAGCAACTTCAGGAGCAACAAGAACACGAAAGACATCAGAGACAAGAATGAATACCATCAAGAAAAACCAAGTGCAACTTCAAGCTTCTGATGATGAATGGGATGAAGATTGGAAAACATTCCTTGATTCGGGGGGTTGGGATAACCTTTAGATCCTTTGCTTAGTGTTTTCACTAATCTTGTATGCTTAAAAAATTGCAATAAATTTATGTTTTAATTCTGTTCCATTTATATGCAAAAAGAATCACAACTGCACAAGATACACTACACTAATCCTCATGTATGCACATTCCCAATTTGCTCTAAAACAAGTGCCAACACCAAAGCAGCAGAATTATCACCCGTCCAGTTGCATAACATTGCAACACTCTCCCTCTGTCAAGAATAACATGTGTTTCTTCGTACCTTGAAGAATGGAAGACATAAGACGCATCTTCATGTCTTCAAGAGCTCACTCTTTATTTAACTCACGAGTTAAACACACTCATCACTTGTACCAATACTCACATGATCCCAATCTGATCAACTTTTCTCTATCTAAGATCATCAGTACTCCTTTGCAAGAAGAAAACCTTAAATGAATGGAGAACATGAGACTCATCTTCATGTCTTCAAGAGCGCACTCTCTGTTCAACACACCTGCTGAACACATTCACTTACTGCTTGACTCTTACATCAGTCCGTAAGTCAAGTAGAGACTTGTGATCTCTGGAGAAACACACCATAACATTCTGAACAGAATGTTCTATCAACAGATGTTAAGACATCAGTCTTGACATCATGAAAAGAATCCACCTGCACTAAGAAAAACACCCCATTTCAAAACAAAGTCTCCAAACTTCCCTCTTTAAGCCTCGGGACCAGAAACAACCATCATAACCCATCACATCACAGAAGATCACAAGAACAGTATTCTTTCATTCAACTCTCCAAGGGCAATCATTCCCTATTATTCTCCCATATGGAATACTCCTTCATGTCCTGGATGACTGCTAGAGATAAAACTTCTTGAATCTCAGGATCTCCACTCCTGCAGCAAGGACCAGAATTAAACTGTTCTCAGGAGTAAATAACATGTTGATCACACCTTGACCAACTCACACATCTAAGATAAGTTCCAGGGCCAGAAACTTCTTAGACAAACCACCCAGATGCCTCCTCTTCCAGATCAGGAGTAGGCTCCAAACTCATGTGATCAAACCACATTAGTTTAGCACCCATAGCATCTGTTATGCCTTTCCTTTAGACAACAAAAATCAGCACAACTCTGATGTTCTAATACAAGATAGGACATCATTCCAAGGAACACATCAAGAGATCAAAGACTGGAGATTAGCCTTTTTAAGAAAAGAAGCAAAAATAAATTACTTCTCAGATCTCTTCCTTACAACATCACTTATCAATGCCTTTATGAGTGGACTTGAACAATGAACTTCAAGTATCGTTGACAGAGTAAGTTGAAGCAGTCTTGCATAAATCCCATCACCATAGAGACGAACACCCTTCTCAGTTACAACCTCAGGAGTATTCAGATAGATTCGCAGCTGATACAAACTCCTCAAAGCCTTCAGGTGTCACATATCAGCCCTAGCATCATAATTCAGGTGACACCACAATATCACAGGTTTGAAAATAAATCATAACCACTCCTCCAAGCCTTCAGCACATGCCACTACCCGTCACGAACAATCCATCCTCCACTTCTAGGGACCATTCTCACACCTATATGAACTATTCCAAGTTCAAACAACTTTTCAGTAGAAAGCTACTACCTTGACCACGAACCAGAAAGTATCTTCCCTCGGATCTCATCCAGATATAGAACAGAATAACCTGCTCTGATACCAATTGAAATTCTGGTACATGTGCCGAATTCAGATGTCCTAAAACATGTCGTTCGACATCTGGTCTGACATGATCACAAAGGGCAAGGTATATTGCAAAAATCATGGTACTGAAAAGATAAGAGCAAGACACACAAAATTGTTAACCCAGTTCGGTCAAACACACCTACTCTGGGGGCTACCAAGCCAGGGATGAAGTCCACTATCAGTAGTATCAATTCAAAGCTAAACTACCCGTTTACAGCTTATCACTTAATCACTACCCAATGACCCTTCTACCTGGATACTCTCTAGACATGAGAAACCCTTCTCACTCCCAATCATCGCAATGATGTCTAGCAGTTGACAATCCGCCACTGCATCAACGGCTCTTTACCTATACAACAGTTCAACAAGAACGACACCTTTCCAAGACACAACTTAGAGTTACTTAAAAGCTTCCTCCAAGAACAATACTCCTCTTACTTAACAGCTTCGAGGATCACACTTACAAACTGTCTAACTCACAGGTCGAGTGGTACAGGAATAAACCCTAATACTAGAACTTTTACATCTTTGGTTTGTTACCAAAACTAGGTTACAAAACATCTATATATAACCTATTCCCAACTGGATTTGGGCCTACAAAAACATCGCAAATGAGCTGCTACAAATCAGCAGAAACTTCTGCAACAGAATAGGACTTCAAACTATAACTTCCTAAAATATCTCCATATTTAGGAAGTGTATATTTTCCCATATTCTTCTCAAATTCAGACTTGAATCTTCAACCTTTTAATTCAGCGCCACCTGGAATTTGCATATTATTTCCTGAAACTTCTGCATCTGTTAGGATATAACAAAATTCTACATTCTCTTCAGTTCCGGTGCGATGTCGAATGAACCTGCATGGGACATCTCGATACGACATGTTGTTCCAGATGTTAACACTACTTCAGCTCAACATGTTCCAATGCACACTAGGACTTCTTGCTCAACCTGTTCTTCTTTAGCAAGATAAACAAAACTATCTAACATATTGCTGCTATTATTTGTTTTACAAAATTAATGCCAATCCTTAAAATTAAAGAACTAACAACTAGCACATGTCCTAGGATCAGTATGGTCGATCCTACAAGTAACCAAATTCCTTTTTGATTTGGAAGACCAGCGATTGTTTACTAATTTTCATGGTAAACAAATTGGCATGCCCAGTGGGACTGTGCTAGTAATTTTCTTTTCAAAACTTCGTTTTTGTTGTTGTTCTCTTTAAAAACTTGGTTGTATGTTATTGAAAAGTGGTAAAGTAGTCACCACTAACAAAGATAGACCAAGGAGAAGATATATGGGGAGAATGGCGAATTCAAATCAGCCAAATGTTTCGATTCCTCAAAGTTCATCGAGTAACAATGGAGAACCACCCCAAGTATCTTCGACCGGGGGAACAACGAATCTAACGACTGTGTCAGAACCAATTCCATCCATGGAAAGTTTGATGCCCACGCAGTCGATTACCCATAGTGAGCCCATTCTAACTTATATTGGGCCAAGGAGTCCTCCAGTAACCCCTCCACCAATAGGGAATGCTTCGAGTAGGCCCTTCATGCCTCCAGGTTTCTCTATGCCCTTAGGCGGTCGAGAGCAACCCTATGGAATGCCAACATCTATGATGGCGAACTTGCATAACACCGTCTCAACATTCTCAGAACCAGTAATGAATGTTACTTCGCCATTACAAGGATCAGGATCTGGGATAAACATGTGTCGAAGTAGCCAATCCTTAAGAATGGGTCATTCCACCCAAATGCCAAACTTGACTAATAATTCTGCAGCAGTTATTATGCAACAAATGGATGAGAGTATTCACAAAATGGTCCAAATGTTGGCCCAAACAATGGGGACGATTTTTAATCCCCTAATCCAAAGTACTACTCAATCCAACCAACAAATGACAGCGCAGATGACACGCCTTGTGGACGACGAGGGACAATATAATGAGCCTTCAAACTTCAACGAAAGTGAGATCGGTCTCGCTGAGTTAAAGCAAGGGTCCCTTTATTCTTGTAAAGTCTTAGCCCATTCGAACGGGAAAAACCCAGTCGAACCAGAAAGGAACGATAGATTTCCTAATAAAACTTATACATTTGACGTCACCAAATGTGACGAAATCCTCGACTTGTTAGTTAAGGATGGTCAAATGATAGTGTCTCCCGGTGATAAAGTGCCTCCTTTAGAGCAAAGGAAGAAGATAGGTTTTTGTATGTATCATAATTTCTTGGGTCATAAAACATCTCAATGTTTTTTTTTTCAGGGATCTCGTTCAGAATGCCATCAAGGATGGAAGACTAAGGTTTGGAGAAAAAGTGAAGGCTCAGATGAAAATCGATGTTGACCCTTTGCAAGTGGTTGATGCTCATTTCATTGAACCAGAAATTGTCAATATGATCGAATTTAAAGATGACTTCGCTCATAATATTAACATGATCAAAGTCACTGATAACTTCATCAATGATGCTGTCATAAGATCACTGAGGATCTTGACGAGAAGGTTATGAAAGATTGCATATGTGAGGTTACCGATGGCCTCACCAAAGGAATCATCAAAGGATGTAACAACGAAACTGCTGATGGTTTCAATACTATAGAAATCATTGAGGATTTTAATCTGGTGATGGTAATAAAAGAAACCTCTGATGGTTTCGTGCGGATGGCTAACTTAAACAAGGCTACTGATGGCCTTACAGTGAAGTTTCAAAATTTGGACATTAATGAGGATGTCGCTATGGATGTTAACATGGTTGAACTTTCGCAAGAAACTTCGATGGAAATTGACGAAGAGCAATGGCAAGAGGAATACAACAAACTAGCTTCCCGAAGGTGGAGGGATTTCGATTGGCGAAGGCCAGAGGAAACTGGAAGTCAACTTATATCTTTGAGAACTATAAATTCAAGAATCTGATGACTAGATCTCAATGGAGAAGGGAGAAAAGGAGAAGGAAGGCAGAAAGGGAGGCCAGAGAGAATCATAAAGTTGAATCAAGCACTAATGTACCTGCTGAAAAAGGTGAGGAAAAGGAGTTGAAACCCATAGAAAAGAAGCCTGTAGAGGGGAAGTTATTTCCCATTCAAGAAGAAGAGGCTAAAAAGGAGTATAATTGTTCGATCACTGAAGACGAGATGCTCACGGTTGACTTCGATACAAATTCAGAAGCATCTTTGGATATCATGGTTAATGTAGTATATGTGTTGCCAAGGGAGTTCGACAAAGATACTGAGGTCGAAGAGCTGAAGGATAATACCGACATAGATATGGCCACTCACAGGCCAGTTTGTTAATATGTTATGAACAACGGTTGCATAGAAGAACAAAATGCGTTCCTTGAAATACTTGATGAGGCTATGAAAAGTCACTTAAAGCCTCTCTTTATTACAGGAAAAATCAAAGATGTACCAGTCAATAAGATCATGGTAGATTGCGGTGCAGCAGTAAACCTGATGTCGCATTTCATGCTAAAAAAGATAGGGAAGTTCGACACGGACACGAAGCCCCACAATATGGTATTATCCAACTATGAAGGAAAAGTTAGCACCACATTAAGGGTGATTCAAGTCGACCTGATGGTAGGAACCATTACTAGACCAACCATGTTCATGGTTGTGGAGACTAAGGCTAACTACAATTTATTGTTAGGGCTTGAATGGATTCACGGCATAGGACCCGTACTATCATCAATGCATCAAAGAATTACCATCTAGCAAACAGATGGTATTGTGGAAAATATCGAAGTCGATCAGAGCTATTTTATGGCTTCGGTTAATCATGTTGATAAACGCAACTTCGACAAACATTTGGCTAATATTGCTCCTTGCAATCCAGCCAGTTTTGCATTTACTCCAGATAACAATGCGTATTGCTCTTTGTACTTGCACCCCACTAATGGTTTTTAGTGGGATCGAGAGGTTGTGGGCAAAGACGACCTTGCATACATAGGGACATCTAGAATCGACCCAACAGGTTGGGGAGTGAGTTTGGCGATGATGACTGAGTTGCCAGCGCTCGAAATAATTTCAGCTTATATAGCCGAAAATAAATTAAAAGCAGCCTTGGAGGCTGAAGTAAAATTCATGGCTGTCGAAGCCAAGAAGGTATCATATCAGGAAAGTCTTGGTAAGGACTTTGACCCAGAACCGCCTAATAAGGTTCGGGATGAAGTGCAAGGCCAGAGGCTCGACGCCATTTATGATGATGAGCCTTTAGGGTTCGAGAAAGATTCGTTGGCAACCAACATCAAAATGCTAGCGCAAGAT
Organism: Lathyrus tuberosus; assembly: GCA_022829125.1. NCBI lineage: Eukaryota > Viridiplantae > Streptophyta > Magnoliopsida > Fabales > Fabaceae > Lathyrus > Lathyrus tuberosus. The sequence continues at coordinate 4,634,644 of JALAZF010000397.1, forward strand.
CCACTTGAAGAGATCGACTTGGGAGACGGGGCGACAAAAAGGCCAACGTATATCAATGGCAATATCAACCCTCAACTCAAAGTCGAAGTGATCCAATTGCTGAAGGAGTTCAAAGACTGCTTCGCATGGGATTATGACGATATGCCTGGTTTGAGCAGAGAGCTGGTTGAATTAAAGTTGCCAATCAAGCTTGAGAAGCACTCCATTAAGCAGAATCCAAGGCAGTTTGCACCTAAAATTATCTCGAAGATTAAAGAGGAGGTCAAAAGACTTCTGCGATGCAAATTCATCCGTACAGCCAGGTATGTCGAATGACTTTCAAATATTGTGCCAGTTATTAAGAAAAATAGTACTTTGAGGGTTTGCATGGATTTTAGAGATTTAAATGATGCAACCCCAAAGGATGAGTATTCGATACCTGTGGAGGAAATGTTAATCGATTCTGCCGCGGGACACGAATACCTTAGTATGCTCGATGGATATTCAAGGTATAATCAGATATTCATTGCTAAGAGTATGTCCCAAAAATAACATTTCGATGTCCTGGAGCATTAGTCACTTATGAATGGGTGGTGATGCCTTTCGGCTTAAAAAATGCTGGGACAACATACCAAAGGGCAATGAATTCGATTTTTCATGATTTTATTGAGACTTTTATGCAGATCTATTTTGATGATATTGTTGTAAAGTCAATTTCAGGGAAAAGCCACATATACCATCTTCGACAATCCTTCGAAGGGATGAGGAGACATGGTTTGAAAATGAATCCTCTCAAATGTGCTTTTTGTGTGCAGGCGGGGGATTTATTAGGATTTGTGGTCAACAAAAAGGGAATCGAAATAAATCAGAATAAGGCCAAGGCCATAATGGAGGCGAAAGCGCCATCGACAAAGAAGGAGTTGCAGTCATTGCTAGGCAAGATTAATTTCTTAAGGAGGTTTATCTCAAACCTTAGCGGTAAAACTCAAGCCTTCTCACCTCTACTTCGACTCAAGGAGGAAGGATTCGAATGGAGGCAAGATCAACAAGAGGCTTTCCACAAAATCAAGGAGTACTTGAGCCACCCTCCAATTCTGATTCTACCTTGTAGAAATAGGAGTATGAGGTTGTATATATCTGCGTCGGATAAGACTTTAGGGAGCAGGTTAGCTTAAGAAGATGAAAATGGTGTCAAAAGAGACATTTGCTATCTTAGTAGGGTCTTGAACGATGCTGAAACTAGGTATAGAACAGTCGAAAAACTATGCATGTGTTTGTATTTCTCATGTATAAAACTAAAGCATTATATAAAACCTATTGGCGTTTTTGTTTCCTCACATTTTGATGTTATAAAGCATATGTTGTCGAAACCAATTTTACATAGTCGAATTGGCAAATGGGCATTAGCTTTAACTGATTATTCTTTAACTTATATGCCTTTAAAAGTTGTTAAGGGACAAGTAGTGGCGGGATTTATAGTCGACCACTCTATAAATGAGGAATCATTAAATTACCTCGAACTAGAACCTTGAAAGTTGTACTTCGATGGTTCGAGTCATAAAGACGGAACAAGCGTATGAGTCTTAATTATTTCTCCTAAAAAAATTCCAACAAATTCAAGTATAAAGTCGAAGGTTTCTTTTCGAATAATGAGGCTGAATACGAGGCTCTTATAGCCGGACTTGAAATATTATTGGAATTAGGGGAAATTCGAGTCGAAATAATGGGTGACTTAGAGTTGGTCATAAAACAAATCACAAAGGAGTACAAATGTGTGAAAGAAAATCTCATCATGTACTTCGTGATAGCCAATCGACTCTTAAAATGATTTGAGTTGGTTAGCATTCGACACATTCCTCGATTGGAAAATCAAGTAGCTAATGATTTGGCTCAGATTGCCTCTGGGTATAAAATTTCTAAAGAAAAGTTGCAAGATGCGATCGAGGTCAGAGGGAGGGTTGTGTCGGCTAGATTATCCCCTTCAGATCTAGAAACAACAAAGCTAGGATATGCCGACAAAGAGAACTTCGAGATATTAGCAATAGACAGCCTGACAAACGAAGATTGGAGAAAACTAATAGTGGAATATTTGCAAAACCCAACGGCGTCTACTGAATGAAAAATCAAGTATCGAGTTTTAAGTTACATTCTTTTGGGAAATGAATTGTTTAAAAAGACTCCTGAGGGAGTTTTGCTTAAATGTCTTAGTGAATCTGAGGCATATCTAGGCCTTTCAAGTGTCCATAGTGGGGCATGTGGGGCACATCAGGTGGGCCATAAAATGAAGTGGTTGTTATTTCGACAAGGAATGTATTGGACAACCATGTTGAAAGATTGTATTGAGTTTGCCAAAGGGTGTCAAGAATGTCAAGTGGATGCAGTCATACAACATGTTCCTGCAAGCCAATTGCATTCTATAGTCAAACCATGGCCCTTTAGAGGTTGGGCTTTAGATCTTGTTAGAGAGATTCGACCAACGTCATCCAAAAGTCAAAGGTACATCTTGGTTGGTATTGACTATTTTACAAAATGGATTGAAGTTGTACCACTGATGAACTTTGACCAAGAGGATGTGATCGAACTCATCAAGAAGTACATCATTTACATGTTTGGAATTCCAAAAACTATTACAACAGACCAAGGATCGGTATTTATTAGTCGAAAAATGCAAGAATTTGCTAAGGAAATGGGTTTCAAACTATTAACATCTACACCCTACTACGCTCAAGCTAATGGCCAAGTCGAGGCAGTAAATAAGGTTGTCATTGGTTTGATTAAGAAACATGTGGGGAAGAAGCCTAAAAACTGGCATAAGACTTTAGACCAAGTCCTCTGGGCATGTCGAACATCCCCTAAGGAGGCTATTAATACTACTCCATTTCAATTGACATTTGGCCATGATGCAGTCTTACCAGTGGAAATTTATTTACAATCGACAAGAATTCAAAGACATCATGAAATTCCATCAGAAACATAATGGAATATGATGTTGGACGAATTACTTGATCTGGACGAAGAGAGACTCAATGCCTTGGAATTGCTAAAAATATAGAAAAAGAGAGTAGAGAAGTCTTATAACAAGAAAGTTAAAGTTAAATCATTTTTTCCTGAAGACTTGGTTTGGAAAGTTATCCTTCCTATTGATCGAAAAGATAGGACTTTAGGGAAATGGTCCCCTAAATGGGAAGGTCTTTTTCAAGTTATTCAAGTATTCTCTAACAGCGTATATGAGATCGAAGAGTTAAGCGAGGTTTAAAGGATCTTGAGAGTGAATGGAAAATATTTGAAGAAACATAAACCTGCACTCCAAGAGATAAAAATAGCAAAATAATAATCACATATAAAATAGTCGAATCCAACATGGTAAAATAAATTTTTTTCCAGAATGGCTAAATCCGTTATATCGAAAAGAACCACGAAGGGCTCAAAATCATTACATAATAAAATCCAGAGTTATGATAAATTTGAAAAAATAACTAGAGCTAAAATGGAAGATTAGCCTTCATATTGAAATACTTTGCCCTTAGAAGCTTTATCCGCTTTTCACAAACAGACTTGGTCGACCTCAGAGTCTCTAACTCTGTTTCCAACTTTTGGGCTTTATCAACATGTCCCAGTCCAATATCAAGCTCTTTGGTCACCTTAGAATTGTCAAATTTTAGAAGTTCAACATTTCGTTTCCTGGCCTTTGAAATTTTGATCCGTAGCTCTTTTATTTGTTCCTCCCAAGAGGCAATATCTTGATTATTACTTTTGATCTCAGCCTTGTTTTGTTCCTGAGCTTTCTCTAAATTTGCCAATCGGTTATTTGACTCGAAGGCGGCGTCCCAAGCAACTGCTGCAGAACCAACCTTACTTTCAATATCTTTCGAAACTTGCGTTATTCTATTAAGTTCAGCAGTAGCTTGCTTGATCATGGCATTCAGCTCCAGGATGACGTTCGCAACTTTAGGAGAAGCGGTCAGAATATCAACCTTTTTAAGAAGACCTTTTAAAGCAAATTGAGAAGTAGAGTCGGACTTCAAAAGTCGAAATAGGCCACCTTTAAAAATATTCTCCTTAATCTTCGAAAGTATTTCATTCGCAGGATTGTTTGAGGATTGGCCACCTGATACTGAGGAAGAACTAAGACTCTTCTCAGACGAACTCCCTCTAGAACTGATCAGAGCTTTTAGGTATTCACGAGGGTTGTTCTTTTTTAAAGCTGCCAGTTCTTCTGTAGAAAAGGCTGCAGTGGTCTTAGTTGAATCCTTTACATTCTCTAGGGCAGGATCAGGGGTTAGTTTGTTGGTTGTGTCATCACGAGTTTCCTCCTCCTCTTCTTCGTCTTTGTCTTCATCTTCCTCAGCATTGTCTTCTACATCCACAAACTCTTCAATATGAGGCATGGGATAGTTTTGGAACAAGGAGCGATTTTCCACTTCTTCCATATCATCGTCTTGATCTTGGGGGATGGCATCTAGGTTTTCGACTCTTGGGGAGCCATCCTCAGCTTCATCTTCAACACGGACTTCAGTGCGTTCTACTTCCATATCATCCTTAGTTGTCTCTGCCCGGGTTTCTTTCTCTGGGTCGCCTTCGCGCTCATACCCACTGGTGTGGGAATTTTGAGTTATAGTTTTAGGCGGCGAAGTCTCGCGTTGTTCCTCGACCGTTTGATTAATTTTTCTCATAGATTTATAAAGACTGGCCAGAATCAGTTCTCTCAAACATAGATTATGGCCAGAGTTGAGTTGGTTTGCCATGGTTAAAAATTTCCTGGCTACTTGGAGTGACTTCAAACAGAAGACACAACGGGACAGCCATAATGCTAGGAAGGCTACGTGCTCTACATCATAAACCTCCTCTATATCTTTGTCATGGTAATGTGCTATGTGGGTCGAATATGTTGCCCTAGAGGTTGCAAAGTTTATGCTATCATCAGACATGTAGTTGGGGTCATATGTGTTACCAGTCGGTTTAAGCCTTGTGATAGCGGCTACGTCGAATAAGGTGGGGGTCATCATTCCACAAGGAAGATGAAAAGTGTAATGGGTGCTGTCCCAAAAATACAAGGAAGAGACAAGCATGTTCGAATAGTAGTCAGGACCTACTTTCGACAAGATAATCAAATAAAAAATGCCCATGTCTTTCCAGACTTGGGACTTTGTTTTCTCCAATTTCTCTAACCATCCTAGATAATCAGAGGGATACTTAAAAGATGGGCTTGCTCAAAATACCCTAAAATCATTCATGCACCTAAGGTCAATTGCCTCTTCAGTCAGAGGGTTGCTCTGATTAGTGGGATTGGGATCCTCATTACTAGCCCTAGGTTTTTTGGCATTACCTATGGGTTTGTATTTATGGTAAGTTGGAAAGAAATCCCTAAGTTTGCTAAGATTAGCATTAACATCAAATAAAGGAGCTAACAAAGCCAAAGGCTTACCAACAACAGTGGGAGGAATGAATACCTGAGAGTTATAAATTCTTCTCTTTTCCTCAGTAAGTGGTTCCGGCAGATATTGTTGATTTCCCACCATAGTTGGACCAGTGATCATGTCAAATGGAGGAAGCTGGGAAATCTTCTTAGGGACCTTCACAAGATTGGTGGATTCCTTAGTGGCTTTGTTGCCATCTTTGGTGGATCGGGCTGATGAAGCCATTGTTGAAATGTGAAGAGGAAAAAACTGGGTTCTTTGAGGTAGAAGAAGATTGTGAGAGTTGAGAGTTCAGAAAGCGTTACAAGTGAAAAGAAATGAAAAAAGGAGTATTTATAAGGATGGAAGTGGGAACGGTTCCAAGATGGAATTAATGGTTAAAATTGGAGTGGGACGTGTGTCCTTCCCACTATCCTTGATGGAACAGTGGCAACTAATGCCTAGCCCAATAATCTCCTATGGTCTAGGAGGCATGATAATGACAAAGATTCCCACGTGGGTTTAGGGAACGTTTTCAGAAAAGCGTAATCATCACCATGGCGTCATAAGTGGGCTAAAGAAGGAGAACCGTTTTATAACATTGATTCATCAGAAACGTCGAATCGCACATGAATCATGTGAGGCGTCGAATAAGACTATCAAAAAATGTCTTTTTCTTTAATAATGTCGAAAGTGACATTTTTGGAGGGCAATTTGTTAGCTCCCAAATTCGACGCCTAGTTTGGATTAATGGAATTAATAAAGAAAAATAATTTATATGAAGTTATGAGAGGATTCGACAAAACTGTGAAACCTGGGTATTTTTGGTCAAAGTCACCTTTTGTATAAGGATAATATGTTGAACAGATTTAGGAAAAATATTCTAAGTCTTGGAAGTTGATTCGACAGGGAACTGCTAATGGTGTTTCGACGTAATATTTGAATTCAAATAAATGAGGGACTGTTGTTCTTATCCAGATTTTGAGAGAGACACGTGGAGCATTTTCAAGAAAAGAAGACATGTCGAGCGCCACTTGTCTTATTTTCGTAGGAAGACCGTTAGAGGCAGTTATTTCGATCATTATAAATAGGAATTCTTAGCGTTAGGATTCTGTGTGTTCAAAGTTGTACAAAATCTCTAGAATTACTCAAAGTACCCGTATGCAGAGAAAAGAGTGTGTTGAGAAAATGTACATTTGATGAAACACCATATCTTTACACTTTAATTCAAGTTTTATCTTTTTACCCACAAGTTTATCTTCTTTATTGCCCAAGTTATTTTCAATGCATTTACTTGCTTTTCGATTAAGTTTCTGCAATTTACTTTCTTTGAATTTTTAAAGTTGTTAACTTTTAGATCATGAATCATGTCGAAGTATTCACCATTTTCCAAACTTTATTTTAAGATTTACTAGCACATGTCCTAGGATCAGTATAGTCGATCCTTTAAGTAACAAAAATTCCTTTTCGATTTGGAAGACCAGTGGTTGTTTACTAATTTCCATGGTAAACAGATGTGTGTCTTCTAATGTTCATTGTTATTGAGTTTATCACTGTTGTGTGATTGAGGGAAATGAGAGGGGTCTCATATCTAGGAGTTCCTAGGTAGAAATAACACGGGTAGTGATTAGGTGAGAAGTTGTAAACTAAAGGTTGTTTACTGAGGCTTCAAACTAATAATATTATAGTGGATTTCCTTCCTGGATTGGATGCCCCCAGATGTAGGTGAGGTTGCACCGAACTGGGTTAATAATTGATTGTGTTATTTACATTCAAGCATTTAATTTAACTACATAATTGTTGGTGTTGTCATACTGTCCTGATCCTAGTGTCGTGGCACCTTACTCGACATCTGGTATCTGTGTACCAGAATTTCAGTTGGTATCAGAACAATCATCCTCTTCTGTTTAGGGTGACCTCCAGGGAAGTTTTGTAAGTCCATTTAAGGTGTGGCCAGTTGCGTTTTAAAGCTAATGCAATAATATATCTTTTTAAGTTGAGAAATTTGGTTTGGGAGTGATACTAGACATTATAAGATTTCCAAAACATATTCATTTAGTTGATTTTGACTATGTCTGATATTTAAAGAATTGTTTGAACCTGAGGTCTGACTAGTAGCAAACATTGTCTCTGGTATCTGCTATAGTTCCTATTGTTTGATTAAAATATACCGGTTGAGATCTTAAGTCTTAAAAAAAATTTGAAGTATTAAAATATACACTCTAAGCTTTCCGATACACATTCATTTGCTTGATTCTGGCTCTGTTTGATATTTTAAATAATTTTTCAAATCTGATGCATGATTAGCAGGAAACGTGATTTTAGGGTTGTGTTTAATAAGATGCTATGTGAATTAAGATTATGTTCTAGGACACAAGCTCAATTTTTTGATGATATACTTTTATGAAACAATATGTGGATATATTTAAAGTTGCGTTTGAGAATTAAATGAGTTGAATTTTGAGTTATTTGATATGGTTAG